>BNCP01000037.1:0-677825 GCA_019650235.1 Volvox reticuliferus | reverse complement strand
ACCCCGGGCAGGGTGATCGAGCAGACATCCAGAGGCCGAGCGTCATCATAATGCACTCTAGAACGGTGCAAGAAATGAATTTAACCTCCCATATACCACCTAAGAAATGATTATTACTCATGAACTGCCGGGCGCTGGCACCGTAGTAGGGCCCATGACAACCACCTAGCCGACACCGGTGCTTTGCGTCAATGTCTCCATAAGCCCCTTTCTGTTTCCGTACGGGCCACCTCTGATCGCTAATTGCCTCCAAATGATTCCCGCATCGCCCTCTCAGCCTGTCGCTGCCGACATTCCGTAAAGGAGCCCCTCCTCAATGTCCCACTCCAACATCACTTTCGGGCACGACCTGTTACATACTGACCGCTCTGTTACCCACTCACCGTGCCGCTATTGAATTTAGTGTCGCTGGAGAAGAGTGGAAGACCACCCAGAGCGCTCACGTACACGCCCTGTTGTTTGTTATCGTGGGAGTACCCATTGATGGTGCTGCCTGTGAAGGCGCGCTCAGTGCCGTGTTCCAGCACGACGTACTTCTGGAACTGCGTAAGGCCCTCAGCGGCAGCACGGCGCTCCTCCTCATTCAGCGGTGTGACGTCATACCCAGAGCGGGAAACCTTGCTGGGCGTATCCGCTGCGCGTGGCACAGTTGGAGTTGGAGTACAGACATATGCACATATGGAACGAACTGCATCTCCAAATAGCTGCCAAAGAAAGCCATGAGTGGATTCTTGAATGCCGAATGATAAACGGCGTGATAAGGTTTAGCGAACGTGGGCAGGGGAGGGTGGCACCATCTAACGATACGCCGCAGACCCTTAAGTTGCGGCACTCATACTTTGCTGCACTCTGCTGAGCACTTGTCGAGATAAACTGTGCCCATTCAGGATGCACTGGACCAGATTGAGTCTGGCCAGATCGGATCAGATCAGATTACTCTGCGCCAAAGCTAGCGGCCGGTAGCCACCAAGCACCAAGCAGGACGGCAGAAGGGAGGGCCACGAAACGCTGCCTTGCTTAACCGCATGCCATATACTTACGCTCGACTGAGCACATAACACCTCTTTGACCCTTCATCACAACAGCATGAGCTCGCATCGCCGAGAAGATTTGCTCCTTTTATCGGTCAACCAGCTGACTGACTAATAGAGTGGCTCAACTCAACTCACCAGAGCGGGGAGCCCAGCCCTTGGCGCCCCTGCTGGTCTGTGATCCCATTAATCCACCTCCTTTGCCAAAGAGGAATCCGAGCAGGCTGGTGGCGTTCAGACGCAGCTGCCGATGTCTGTTATGCCCGGCTGGGACGGCACGGACGCGAGCAACCGGGCAAGGCGCCCAAGCGGATGCGCAGAATGTGCAAGCGGTCCTACAGGGACGATTTGTTGTGTTGAACATAACTGGCATGGCTGTGAGCCTGTGACCTGGACTGTCTGGGTCCTACACTACCACGTCGACAATTACTTTTTCGACGGTAAGGTACCTGCTGAAAATCATGTCCGATTGGTCACACTTTAATGTGTACACTTAACGCGTTTCCGCCGGACAGGCGGCGAAAGCAAGGCTACATTGTATGGACGACATCAACTGTAAGTTCGGTAGCTCTTGAGAACATGGAGATTTGGGGTTACCAAGTTATGTAATTGACACAGATAAGTAAATATCTTGCAACTCTATAACTTTAAATGAAAGTATATTTAAGCCGTTATGCGGGATACAGACAGGTCCCATGATTACAGAAGGCAACGCAAGACCACGATGCCCAATGAAGCAAGAGATGATCTGGAATCCAAGCCTCTTGAGTCACATTTTCCCGGTCGCGCTCGCAAACGCCGAGGCGCTGTGGGCGAGGGTGGAGTACGTCAGTGCGATTCTTGTGGCCCAGGCCTGAGGCCCAGGAGCTGTTAAGTGGGTGGGAGGTTCACATAAATGGTAAGAAATCATTTAATGTCGCAAGAAGTGTAATAATGTATGTCGCTGCAACCCACAGCGACATGCCGTCAGTCTGTGACAGCTCGACATCAGTCCGGCTCGTGGCCCCTGCATAAAACCCCATAGGCATCCGCCACCGGCGTAATCTGGCCAGCGTCACACTAATGGGCGAGTCCGGTCATCTGGTCCGCTCCATCTTTGAGCAGGACCCAACGCATATACCGGACACCTATCGTGGCAAGGACCCCATCGCGCACAGAGCGCAGGAGTTGAGGCAACCAGCAGGGCAATACTCAGGAGGTGAAGATGGTATGTTACAACAGTTTCCAAACCCAGCAGGTTCTCAGAACCCAAATCCCCACCGCAGCCATCAACTGGGTGGACATCGGAATACAAGCTGTGCCAACAATGGCCCTCAACCTCCCTGGTCTCAAAGCGCAACGTCAGCGGAAACAGCCGGCTCAGGTGCCAACCAGCAGTGGATGCAACAGTGGGGGCGGACTATGGGAGGCCCATTTCCAGGCGCCACACATCCGCAGCACCAGGGCCCACACCACCGCCGGCCTCATTCGGTGGCGTTCGCCGAACTGCAAGCGCGCCGTGAACAGCGCCTGCTGGGTGCCATAGGGGCCCCGTTCCGATTCCCGCGAGAGCCCTCCGACTCTGATCCATCTCCCAGCTCGGGCTCGTCGGATTCTGATGCTGGGGCCGACTCGAATATTCCCCGTGGAAGATCACAACCTGGAATCTGGGCCGGACCCGGGTTCGGTGAGGGTCGGTTACTGGAAGCTGCCGCTTGGGTACCCGATAACGCAGACATTGATGCCCTGGTAGCTGCCGCCGGGCGGGAGGCGGTGCACCACACGGGCCTTGGGCCCTTATACCAGGCGGCTCTGGGATTGCTGGGTGCGGACTCCTTACGCAACGGAGCCCGGGAGCTGCAGGATCGGTTAGGGCGCTACCGGCTGCGGATGGACGCCTGGCAGCGCCGGCAGCAGCATCTGTGCCAGGTGCAGGATCTGAAGAATAACAGCAGCGGCAACAGCGGAGATGACAGCAGCAGCGGGTCGAGCGGCGCTGAGGAGGGGAAGATGCGACGGCTTCGGATGCGGCCGTACCTTCGTCTAGGCCCCACGGAATTGCTGCTTCTGTCCATTCATCCGTCTGTGGCAGTGAAGGAAAGCAGCGGATGTAAGACCGCAACAGGGCTGGGGGTATCGATGGCGATTGGCAGCACTCTCTCGAACGCAGTCTCCGACCCGATTTGTTCTGGGGCCAAATCCTCGCGTCAGCGAGATGTAGCCACTGGTGCGGTCCATGCCCCAGGGAGAACAGCGCTCGGCAACAGCCCACTGCGGGTGCCGAGGTCCGAGGTAGGTAGGCAAGAACGAGGGCGACAGCAACAAAATGAGAAGCGGAAGTTTCAACAGGGGAAAAAGTGGCAGCAGATCGCCAATGCCCTTGGCAGTGGCGACGGCGGCATCGCAGGGAGCGGCCCATCATGGCCACAGCCGCAGCAATCAGCAGCGACGGCAGCCGTGACTTCAGCGGCGCCATCATTGTCACCGTCACCGCTGCGCCATCTGTACCTTGAGGTGCCGTTCAAGCCGTATGGGCGTGAGGCCGCTGCCTATGCGACGGCTATGGGCGTGCTCTTGGCAGCGCTACGGCGGGCTGAAGGGAGCTGCTTAGAAGCGTTTGGCTTTCGGTTCTCTCGGGAAGAGTATTTGGAGGTGGGTTGTGCGAGCAAAGACGGTGATGTTGGGTGCCCTGAGGAGGGGTGTGAGGCAGGCGTTGGTGTTGTGGAAGTTTAATTCATGGCCGGTCTGCGACGGTCCATAAACAATGGACATTTGAACGCCCGAACTGGCGTTAGTCAAGCGAGCACCGATATGCTTTGAAATGGTTGTGGTTGTGCGTTGATGAGAAGATTACGAGCGCTCCCGCGTTTCGGGTTCCATTCATTGCTTATGTCGCAGGTTTTGGCGCAGGGTGGCCCAGCCCGAGTGGGTCCCCTGGAGGGCCTCTGGCAGCTGGTCCCTCCATTGGTGCAGCTGCTGCAGGTAGGGTGAGAGTTTGGGAGGGAAGGGCTGGAGGGCCTTGGGTGCGTACTGGTGCAGGGGCTTTGAATGTCGTCGTCATCAATCTGGTCGTACAGGATGTTCGCGGCTTGCTAACAACTTGGTTCCTTACGCTGGTGGTGGTGGTGTTCCAAGGCCCGTCCCGGCTTGCTCGCGGAGATGCGGCTGAGCTGTCCACCCGGCTTGTTGGACGCGGAACAAGTGGAGTGCCTGCAACGAGCGACGGTGGACCGCCAGATTGGGAACCAGCGGCGCCTGGCAGTTCTGATGGGAACTCACAGGAGATTGGGTGAGGAGGGGAACGGGAGCTTTGTACGGGAGGGTGTGGCTGCAAGGGCGCCGGCACACTTGTACGGGAGGGTGCGGCTGCTAGGGCACCGGCGCACTCATCCAGTTTCTCGCTTAGGTCTACACCTTTCGGGACGGTGTTGGGTAAGGGCGAGGTTGTTCCGGCACGGTTTGCCCTCCTCATGGGGCATGTACGATTCCCATATTCAACACTTCACTCCTTCCTCAACCCGTCACCCACGCCGGCCCTGCAGATTGGTGCTTGGGATGAGCAAGTGGCTGCCGGGACAGCGGCAGCGTGGTAGTCGCCCTCAGCAAGGGGCTGCCCTCGAGGCTGCTGCAGGGGCAGTCCCCTTCGCGGCCGGTCCGGCTGCAGGGGCGCCGCAGCAGCAGGAGGGACCAGGTCTAGATCCGGCGGCAGCGGTGGCGCATCAACAGCAGCAGCAGCAGCTGCTGCCTCGGGATGTACGGGAGGCAATACGGCACGCAGCGTGGCTCTGAAGGAAGGTTGGGCGGGTTGCAGCGATGTTAGTAGAGTCACCTCATCAGCTGAATATGAGGTCAGCGAAGCTTTGGTGGGAGCCGATTAAGAACCGGCAATGAGGTGGACTGGCGTTTGGCTTTGGGCAGAGTGAGGTCGTCATGACTCATAACAAGGGTTGCGGTTACAGCCTCACATGTCAAAATTAGCCTTTGTCAAGTACGTTGCGCCTGCGGGCCGCGTCATGTGCCCGCCTCCGTTGATTCTAAACAATCGCTGAGGCAGTTCCTAAGCGCTGACTTATCCTTACACGAGGTTGCAGGCGCTTCGGGCGCTTTCCAGGAAAAGGCGTAGCTGTGTCCTGTTGCTGTGTGAGTACGAGGGTGTGAGTAGAGAGGAAGCACAGGTCAATACATATTGATACGAGCGCTTGGGGATCCCGGGAGACAGACACTGTGTCGGCATGAGTAGAGTAAGAGTAGAGGAGGGTAGGGTAGGGTAGCACTGTAGTCGAGTCAGATGTGAACGACAGAAATAGATTAAATTAGGACTGCACGAATGCGATGGGCGGGCTGGCAGGGTTGCAGCTTGCCATTGTGGTTGATAGAGGAGAAATGGAGTTGCCAATAAAAAATAAGTTGGGACACAGAACGGCGTTCGGATAAACAGCTTCTAAGATCCGAGAGACAAGCAACACGAAGCAACTGAGAAAGAGAGTCAAAGCAGCAGCAAGGCTATCAGCATATCACACTGGGCCGGCAAATGCAGATTTTAGATGCACATGACGGGACACATCTGGGGGGTTCTTACACAACCAAACATAAGATCGACCTCGGCGGTGTTGTGGTAGTGGTGTCTTGCCCGTACCGTGCTAACACGGTGCCAGGGAGAGCTGGGCAGTGAATAATGACACGACCAGCATTTCGTTAATCAAGTCGCTTTACCAGTCCCGCCATGAATTCGTACTTTGCCCACACGCATATTATGAATTCGAATTAACACATGGACTGCACGGTTCCGGTAACCCAACCGGGACTTTTTACAACATATGCGCACCCGCAGGTTTCTTGTTGGCGCTGCCACCGGCAGAAAAGTTTGTTTCATAGGACGTTTAAGACATAACCACTCGAAAGGGTCATGAACGAATATGTATACGTATGATTATACACCGTTGTACGGTGTCCATTGCAACTTGCACACATTAACACGAATACGCGTATAAGCAGCCAGCCTAGGGTGCTTAGGAGGCAGGGGAGGAGGGAGCCGCCCCGCCGGTGGACGCACCAGCCCTGACGTCCCTGCTGTTGGTCCCTACAATGCTGCAACTCCTTGGCTTCCAACGTATAAGCAATGCTCTTTTGCCCTCCGGAACATGCGCTCCTAACGTCATGTGTATATAGAAGATGGTGATAGTGATTAACTTGGAAATCCTGACAAACAAGTTGAGCACAGGCGCAGATTGATTGTGACCAGCACAATTGTAAAACCAGCGCTCGCAGGCTGCCGGGGCTGCCATATATATGCCATATTAAGCCACATCCCCGCCCTCTTCCCCCGGAAAGGAAAAACACTCCTTTTGATACACTCCTCGCAATATCTCTGGCCCCAAGCGCAAGCAGACAGGAAGGTGAGCACACACAGCTGAGGAATCTTGTGCGGGCACATATAAAGGATGCCATGCCCATATATGTACGACATCCGTGGTACATTACTGCGGCACGACGCATTCGTCCTCCACCAACAAAGGCATGTAGTCGGTAGGCATTTATCGATTGCGGAGCAGTAGTAACGGTAAGTGAAGCTCACTCGTTTGGCCCATACCGTTAACCAAGCTATCTGAACGACGCATGAATGGTCATGAGCGAAGTTGATGCCGATTTTAATCTCGTGCACAGGTAAACCTGCGCGCGTACCTGCTGCTCATAAATCTTCCCGCCATCTTGCTGAAAAAATTGCCCTCAACCTGAGCAACCTGCTGTGTGATGCTTTTTCCTCACGACACGACTGGAGAGGATAGCGCCTGTGAACCAGTTCCTTATATCGCAAGAGCGGCACCCTCAAATACCCAGCGCGATTAATCTAAGCATTCATCCCTGTGAAACGCCTGCCGCCATGAGCTGCGATTTTGGCCGTATCGGCAACGGCACAGCAACTAATAAGGTGGCAATAAGCAATTAAATCACCAATCATCCGCAGAAGCAGCAGCTTATTTTCGCGCAAAGTGATGCGAGCTCTAGGCACGACAGTCCCAGCAGCTAATCATGGCTGCTCCCTCCTGCTTGCTGCACAGCGGTACGATACCTAAGCCTGCCTTCTTCCGATGCACCCTGATGCACCAAATAGCCGGTTGAACGGGTCGTGGCGCAGGCAGGCCGACGACTGCGCCATGACTTGAGAAGGATAGCGACAACGTAGT
This sequence comes from Volvox reticuliferus, assembly GCA_019650235.1. Taxonomy (NCBI): domain Eukaryota; kingdom Viridiplantae; phylum Chlorophyta; class Chlorophyceae; order Chlamydomonadales; family Volvocaceae; genus Volvox; species Volvox reticuliferus. The sequence goes on along the minus strand of BNCP01000037.1, from coordinate 670,630 downwards.
ATACGAAATGCTGCTACTTGCACTCAGCAGCAAGTGTACATACCTGCACCAGGCACCTGCAGGAGATTTACCCCACACTTTCGCAGATGTATTCTCCACCTCGCCCCCTCGCGCACTGCTACACCCAGCCCCTACCCCGGAAGACCTCCCTTACCTATGATCGCATGTCGGTTGCTCTGACCGCGCCCACTGCTTCCGTATCCCTGTCTCCCAAAGACGCACAATTTTCACGTATTAGTAGCACCAACTTCAGCCCCCACCTGCTTGAACCGTCACCACCACCTCTTTTCGCTCCCTCGCCTCGCTTCATATCCTCTCCTTATTCCGCCTCCCCCCCGGCATAAAGGACATCGACCCCTTCGCCGATGGTGGGTCGCCTGCTTAGGCAGCCTCTGGGAATCCCCTTGGGCTTCTTCCCGATTGCGCCTATTACCCAACTTGCAACGATGTCCTCTGGGACACCGCTGTTACCGTAATTGCCGCGTGTCCAGTGTGGCATCGATCACAGCCCTGATGCCGCCGCTCCTCACCTTACCTTACTCCACATCAAGCCACATCACGCCATACACGCCCCAGACCAGTACCTCGACCTCGCCGTAGCCAATCTACAGGGCATGAAGGGGGCTGGGTGTATCAAATTTCACAACTGTTACATCAAGCACGTGCCCGTGTCATCTCAGTTTCTTGTCGGCGCGACAACGTGTGCCATGCCGCGGGTATTAGGGCCCATTGGGACGCGCAAGCCTAGGTGCTCACCCTATATGGATTCGTACTCGCTATGCTGCGTCAATACTAAGATGAGTGGCTTTATGCCTTTGCTGTCACATTTTCGCCTCCGTCGACTTCGATTGACCTCGGCACGTGGATCGATAATAAGCAGCTGCAAACTCACTTTCTCTGGTATAGCTTTTCCGGGCCCTTTTCCGGGGTCTGCTGTTGCGGTTGCTCGAGTTCCCTTTAAATGGTGATGGGCGGTATTTCCGTAATTCCCTTCCTCGATCATGAACGCACTATGATGCCATGACGCACTATGATGCCATGACGCACTATGATGCCATGACGCACTATGATGCCATGACGCACTATGATGCCATGACGCACCCAACACGCGGTTCGCCGCCCTACCCGCCCGGGGGAAGCAACATACGGTTGTTCGATGACCCAACATTTGCCCCACCCTCCGTAATTGTTGCCAGGTTACCTTGAAGAAGCCCTCTTCGCCCACATCCTCCCCCCATGAACTCTTGAATAGCCAATAGCCCTCCTCGTCATCCCAGCCGATCAACTGGGCGCAGTGGTAGCCCTTGGCGGCGACACCAGCCTGGAAGCGATAGATGGCGCCGCGGTTGCTGCGAGTTCGGACAGCAAGGCTTGGGTGAGGGGTGCGGACTATCCTCTCACACATCCAGGACGATGGCACACATTCCGGGGAAGGGGTAAGAAAGTAAGTCCGGGGAGAGAGCCTTCTATTAGCGCAACGGGTTTCGACGCGCTGTGGTGTGTCACTGTAATTGTTGCATTGGGTAATGGTAAGCGTAGGAGAAGGTAAGGAGAAAGCCTAAGGGCAACAATCAGGGAAGAGCAAGGAGATATCAGGTACATCAGGAATACCCCAAACCTCGCTATCCAGGTAACCCAAGCACGACCATCCACACACCGTGTCATATCAGCATACTCCCTGAAGCATGCAATCGCGCTGCCACTGTTCATAACCATATCCTTGGCCGCACTCGTATTCGCCGCCTCCGCAGAGCCCCAATTCACTTTCTGCACCACCCACCGCCCTGGAACGGGCTTACAGTCTGACCCTGGTCGCTGCGTGCTGCAAGATGAAGGCCGATTGCAAAAGCTCGCCCCTTTACCCGGCAAGTAATTCCAACAGCATTCCAGGTACACCCCCGAGCGCTGTAGCGCCGCCAGCGCATCAGAAACGCTCCATCCCAGGCTGCAGCTAGCGGGACGTACTGCCTGTTGTGAGTCACAAAAGAAGAGGCGATGTTCGGAAAAGTCCACCCAAGCGGCATTGACCCCGCGGCCCTTCGCAAAGGCGGTCTCCGCAGCTGCTATGACGGCAAAGGAAACACAGGCGTTGCAGCTGTACTGCGGTATAGAAAATGAATTTGCAGTACGAAGGGACGGGTGTTCGAGTTAGGACTGAGGGAATGGCGAATGGAAGCCCTGAGGATGTTGGGGGCTAAGCAGCGGTGGGGCCATCTTAGGGGATTCTATTGCTGGTCATATTGAAGGGAAGCCGACAAGGCCAAGCCGACAAGGCACGGGCGGCCAATGACCCGCCCGTGCGCTTGTTCACAGAGTGAGGCGCCCGCACAATTACCAGTTACCGTCTAACACACACACATCCCCAACCATCGATTTTTAATTTCCTTACCACAAGCAGGTGCCCCCAACATCGCATCCAAAAGGATAGGACCCTGTAGGCCTGACCACACGATCCGTATTAGATTACTAACGCCCTACAGTGCGTAAGCCTGACTGTTTGTGCTGGCTCAATTGTTATGTGGCCTCAAGCTACATCCCTACGGGAAAGCCGAGTTGCAACTGTGGACCATCTGGGGTTGTGGGCCCCGTGCATCTTGTGTAAGAAGCTTAAGAGCCCACGCAACCACTCACTGCCTCCTGATTCTCACACTCCACCCCATCCTATTCTGAAGTACCTGGTTTTTGACTGAGCTAATAATCCTGCGACCCCCCGTCAGTGTCTTGTTCCTTGCATCCCATGTTGCCGGAAACATCGGTGCTGCTGCTGCTAAGGATTCGTCTGAGTCCCCGGACCTCTGCAGGTCGTTCCCAGGAGGACCCGCTGGCGGCGCTAGCGGTTGCAGTGGCGGTGGTGGCGGTGGTGAAGGGGGTTTCCAGCGACGTCCCCAGCGTAAATCGCTCTTCCCTAAAGCCGGCTGCAGTGTCCCCGGGCCAAACGACGGGATGGAACGCCAGGGCTCGGGCGGTGATGGTGACGGCGGTGATGGTGACGGCGGTGGTGGAGGGGGTGGTGGAGGGGGTGGTGGAGGGGGTGGTGGAGGGGGTGGTGGAGGCGCCAGCGGTATGTCCGGCACACGGGGCACCCAGGGGCTCTGAGGGATTAACGGGGTCCCGTACAAGGGACCGTCCTGCGCATACTCGGCACTATAAACTGGGGCGAAAGGTGGTGCTGCCGTAGGGTGCCCAACTGCGGCATCCAGCGGATATCCCCCTGGGACACCCCAGTGCAGCACCTCGACCGGAGGCGAAGCTGCAGCGGCCGCGAATGGCGCCACTGTGAGGTCACTTTGAGACATCGGGCTGGCCACATTGTCAGCGGAGGAATGACTGCTGCCATAAGGCCCTACGGAATATCCAATCAAGCTGCTGCCTTGACCCGGATGGCCGGGGTCCTCAAGGCCCCGGCTGACCTCCGCATAGTTTCGAGTGGACCTGCTTCCAAGGTCCTGATATTGGGGTTGATCAACATCTGACAGCCCGCGGCCCCTCAGGAGGCAGTTTCGGTGTGGAGCTGGGTTGGGGAGGAGGGCGTGGTATGACAGCGGGGTGCCAACCTGCAGTTGATGCTGCTGCTGGGCGAGGGTGAGGGCCGGGGCCTCGGTGTATTGGGCAGCGGTACTCGCCTTGAAGGTCACGTCTGGGGAGGTTCTGTGTGTAGTCGGACGCCAGGCTGTACTGCTGTGGAACGTTTTTGAAGACGGGTGCGTGGAGGCGGACGCTGAGGGGGCTGCAGGGCCTGCGGATGGAGGAGTCAATAAGCCGTGGGGGGAGTGAGACTGGTGATGCTTACCGATGCATTTATGCAAGTAGTCTACTGTAGCATAGCGGGGGAAGGAGGATGTTTTGTAGGCAAGGGCATAAGCTGCGGTTACGTCCTTCTTGCTTGGTGCTTCGCATTATGGCCTCTAACTGCTTGGAATAAGATTTGGGTAAAAACCCTATTATGATCTGGATATATCTCAGTCGAAATGAAACATGCGATCATGATTAAGGGCTCCCTTGTAGCGCGCTCATCATAATAACTACTACTAGCTACTTAGGACAGCCAGACTCGAGTTACCCACACAAGATCGGAAGGAAATATTTTAAATTTACCATATGCATCTACGAAATGAGAACGCCCTGGCAACCCTGCGATTGCTTGCATGAGCATTAACGGGATCATAAGGACGACTGAGCGCGGTTTTCCAGTGAACAAATAGTACATCGCAATAAAAGAGCTGTCTAAAAAATTATGGTCAACTTAACTAGCACCTGGCAACGTAATGTCCATAGCTCGATTCTACACGGTCAACATCTAGTAGAGGATGCAAGACACGTGCGCTCAAACTTGAAGTAGTTTATTTCTGTATTAGATTAGATTAGAGTTATAATCTACACAGGATGGTGGCAATGATATTAATAAGGGGGTACAATACAATAATCGGCAGTACGCGGCGCAGCCCTCGACTATTACCGTAACAACTTCTGCGTCTGAATACGTACATGTATCAAGCTATTAAGTAAATTTATAATTTATGAATTACTTCGAAGGTAGGTGTTGAGGTGCATGTGAGACCTGAAACGACATGGTCCCCACCCGAAAGATATCCTGGGTACGACTGGTTCTGGGTGACATTATTTGGGCATGGCAAGCAACGCGCACTTCCCAAACCTTTCCATTTTAAGAAGTCCTTGAGCATGCTGTACGTCTCTGCCTATTCCTGTATATCCCTCCGTATCCCCTCTGCTGTAATAGCCCATCTGTAAGCACGACGCACTTAATCATTGGTACGACTTATTTCGGTCCATCTTGTATGTGGTGGCTGTGTCAGACCAAGACTGACTACGGGGGGTTAAGAGAGGCTAGGCGGGGCAGGGCGGGGCTAGGTCTCAGAATGCAATTACCCAAGGGCATAAAATTTTGAGCAAGGGTCCATATTAATTATTGAATCAATTCTTGTATTTATACCTTATCTATTCATGTTGAGTGCCTGACAAAGCAAGCTTCGCGATAGGTTCAAGACCTAGTAATAATGATCGCCGTCCCCCAGGAAAGTGTGGCGTTCAGACAAGGAATTTTAGTTTTACAGATAAATTTTCATTGAGCTGTTTTTCTGCCTATAATCTTGAGATATTATTAAGGACATGGGAATCGACGTAGCAAGACCGCCGCCCGCAGGACGCATTCTTATTACAGCGACGTGCAAGCCTGGTCTAGCTATCACTTGAATTGTGGAAAGGACCTAAACCATGAAATATATCCCGGGATTTGAAACATGCGATGAGGCCTCTGTTACGGTTTATCGTGATGTGCGCCTCTGTGCGCCAGCAGCCGCGCCAGCCATCCGACTTGCGCACCACCTACCAGCTACACACGACAGGCCAGCCGGCAGGTCACCAATAATTTATCCAGCCACCACAACCATTTCCAAAAAATATGGTGATTTGTTCATTCAACCGTTTATGTTTGCTACGCATTGAACGTTCCAGAAAATGTGTACGCACTTTCATATCACAATGCGATGCCTGGTTTTCCAACATGGCAGGTCTTTGCACGTTAATAGTAACACTCCAAAATTCACAAACCGCCTGGAAGCTGCGGCCTGCGCTTCTGAGATGGGAGATGTGTGCCACAGTGTGCCAGACCATAACAGGCCATAACTCACCAAACACCAAACGAATGAAACTTTTTCTTGGCACATAGTTATGAGAGAGGGGCTGCGACGATTCCGGTCCTATAGTAATTTCAAGTTAACGTGAGAGAAGGTGGAGGAAATGTGATGGCGGGGCGCTGTTGGGTCAGTCGTCCAATTAGGTCTAATTTCATCCATTAATTGTTGACGCCTGTTAACGCTAGGGGGCAGTGACAAATCTCCACGGCCGCAAATCGTCCTCGCCCTCAATTATTTCACCAGCATTTCACTTTAGCGCCTTCGTAAATCTCTGCGGGGAATGCCAACCATTAAACGCTGTCAGGCCCTGGTTCGGATTCTATCGTCCCCCGCATCATTTCTTATCAATGCGTGTCCTCTCAGTTCCTCCTCTCCGCCTAAAACTTCCATCTGGTCCAGCGAGATAACCGGTACTGCATGCATGCCATCGTTTTCCAGATGCGCCGCGCGTTTCCTTTAATTTTAGCATAACAGGTTCTACTCTTTTGCAGTCTACCGCTTGATGGATGCATGCATAGCAGCTACGGGGCCCACGTGTGGATGATACACGCTCCCCGCGTACCTCCCGTCTTAGGTAAAACAAGATAAGGATGATTGCCACCGAATGTTTCCTGTTGGTTCCAGCATCGTCATGTAATTACGTAACCCGCTAACTGCTCTGATAAAAGCCGCGCAATACAGCTGGTTGCAAGATGCGATGTGAGATTAAACGCCTTTCCTCTTGTTTCCGCTCTCCGTCCACAAAGCCTGCCACATTTTTCCTCTTTATTTCCACTGCCGAAGCTGCCATTGGCTCTTTCCTATCCTTAAGTCGATCCCTTGATCACCTAGCCCCATTGCAAGGAGCTTTAAAAAGGGCCCCTTAGGAGCTTCGTCTCCTGTCCGCCTAATGGGGCCCACCTGCGCAAATCACGCGGGGCTGCAATGGTACACTGTAGCTGTGAAAGGGCACCGGCAACCACCCTGCAATCTCCTGTCGCACGTGTACCGGCCAACATCGTTTTCCACCTCAGTCCTCGAAATCCCAGACACGGACGACGGGACTTCTGGCGACCGCAACCAAGGGTGGTGGCAGGCAGCTGCCGAGACGCAGTAAGCTGGCGGACACGATAACGGCGATGGGGATTGACCGAAATAGTTCCGATCACCATGGCAATCGCCAAGGCGTGGCGCGATCTTCGCGGACGGTGGAGGCGGCCCCGGCTACAGCGGTCATGGCGGTGGCAGCAGGCAGTTTTGGTCACCGATGGCGATAAGGGCGGGCCCCGCAAGAGGCATCGAAGTGCCCGCCTCCGTGTAGCACGGTGCGGATGGGCTATGGAGCCAGCGGAAAGCGGCAGGCTCGGAATGTATTCTGGCGGCTCCTTTAAACCCATTCCGATCGCTTGGCTCGAGTTACCGCACTAGCACCGTTCCTCGTCCTCCACCGTTGCCGTCGCCAGGCCCTATCTCTCAAACGATCCGATGGTTATCTGCTGTACGAACTCCCGGAACAGCTGCCAGGACCTGCCTGCTGCGCCCCCCTGGCGCACCGCTGCCAGATCACGCAGGAAGGCGTGTCCTTCCCCGTCAAAGAGCTCCAGCTGGTGCGGCACACCGGCAGCTGCCAGGTCCGCCTTTTCCGCAGCAGCACGGGGAACCCAATGTGAAGCGCATGAATGGCAACAATACCTTTATGTGGATTGTGTCGAAATGTCACCCCAGGGGTTTGTTGTGAGGCGGATAAATTACACGGTGTATGTCAATCAACGCGAGTGGCGCGTGTTTCAGCCTTTCCCTTCCTTCTGGGGAAAGGGAAGGAAGCGCGATAAGGAGACCGGGGGCGAGGTTGACGGGGCAAGCGGGTCCGTTGCCAACCGCCAGCTCGGGATGCAACATGCAATGTGCATAGATGCTTGGGTGAAGTGTGCTTGGAAAGCAACGGACCCGGTCACAGGAACCGTCTCGAGGTCTATTTCACCCGATAGAGTGGACGGGACGGTGGTGAGATGGTGGGAGGTGGAGGCGGCTGTATTTACAGAGCAGAACTGTGAAGTGCGGAGTAGTGGCATGCAAAGGCAGGTGCAGGGCAGCAATGGGAGCGGCAGCTGGCAGCGAGAAAAAATAGGGTGAATGGAGCGCCTACCTTGAACTTGTCCAGCATCGCCTTCGGAAACTGTGAGTCCCGGGTACCATACATCCCCAGAACGGGGGTGTTCCCGAGCTTGGCCACCTCTGCCGCCTGCGTCAACGGAGGCGGCACAACAAGCTTAGACCGCAACGAGAGATAGTTACCACCAGTCAGCACCATTCGTCCGGCTGGCATCTGCCGTAATCACCCTAAGCAACACCGAATCTCATGTCCTCATTCCCTATTCCCAGGAATACGAAAAGCCCCGGATTCCTCATTGCACGTGGAGTTTGTCCTCCAGGTCTCCATGTCACCTTCTACCCCTCACCTCAAGCAGGGGGCGGCCGTAGAAGACGGCGACACCCGCAATCTCTCCTGGGTGCGCCGCCGCATATCGAATTGCCGCGCCGCCACCGTAGCAGAAGCCCGCAACCACGATGCGATCAGGGTCAACGTCCGGCTGGGCTTTGAGCCTGCGAGGAGTGGCCATCAGAGGCACGGGCTAAGGACAGGGGGCGCCACCCGACCCCCTTTGTCATGGTCGGCTCAGGGTCGGTTGGCCCGCCGCCTGGTACCTGCACTGCCTGGCAACAGGGCCTTGGCAGACTGCCAGGTGCATGAAGGTGAAGATGGGGTTCCACAGCAGTTGCCTAAACAGGAATGCCACCCCCGCTACCACGGAGAGCATCACAGCCCCGCAGGCCTGGCGATCAGGCTGCACATTGATATCCACACCTCGGCAGCTGTTCCGGTATCCTCTCAGCAAGCGCCACGGGGAGCTTGGTCGGTCTACCAGACTACTCCGCGTCCCATTTTGCGCGTTGTACCCACCATCGAACCGTCTCGTGCACTGACTCCACGCCCCAACTGGCACCATCTCGCAGCGCATACTTAAAGCCCAGCGCGATGGCACGGAAGGGCCACAACGTGGATTGCCCGCGAAAGGTGTCCGGTGCTACCGCCACAACGCCCTCCTCATCTGCCAAGGCCTGCGCCAGCTCCGTCTTCGAACGCGGGCCGTAGTGGGAGAGGTTGGTGAGAATTGGGTTGGACGGGACGTTGAACGCCGATTATGTCATTTGAACGTGACAATGGCGCAATATCATGGATGCATGATCACAGATGCTGGCGAAGCTTCCGCGAATTGCGTCAACGTTCCGGGTCGATGCTGTATGGCTCATCGGCACATCAGTGCAGCTTATCACATCTTGGTTGTGATAGTTGAGATGTTCGCCGTACACGGCCGTGGTTACAGGCTTGCGCACAGCATCTAGAGGTGAATCGGGCTGGTTGCTAAGGTGAAATGATTTGGAGACGACAGGGGGCTGATGATGGCAACGGTTCTTTGGTTGTGACGGCGGTGCAGCGGTTGTGCTGCGGTTCGCCCCTGTGGGGTTTTCCTGGTGACGGTGACGGCGATGCTGACGGCACTCGACCCGTTGCTTGCGGCCGAGACGCAATGATAAGGAATTAAGGCGGTAACTATCTCCTGAAAAAGAAGTGAGGCCCCTCGAAGGACAAGTGAGGGACACGCCTATTGAACGCACCTCACGTTTTTGCAGGCCAAGGATCTGATGGATAAGGATCACCGCCGTGCGCGTCTTGGGAGATGTGCCCGACTCGGGAATCCTCCCATTGCTAGCTTCAATGCTCGTTCCCGTCCCGGGTCGCGCGACAAAGAAGCGCACGCCGTTAGACTCTTCATTGGTTATGGCGTTGACTCGAGGGACGACCGTATCCAGAAATTCGTCAAGCAGAACGCTTGCTGGCAGGCTCAGCACAAGGGCAGCTGCGACGGCCTCCCCAGGTAGATTGTCCAGGGGTAGGGCTTTACATGTGTTGACCAGTGGATGGGGACCGCCAAGTGGGTGCAAGCATATTCGTCGAGCGGTCAGTCTGCTTGGTCTAAGCTGTTGTTGTGTACAAAGTGAGGGTTTTAAATAATTCAGGGATGTTACTCTAGATTGAATGAATGTGCTGGTTGTTTGTGTTGGCTTGGTGTACATTTTCACTTCTTTACTGGATAGGGATTACAGCACGATAGGATCAGAGACACACCAAACATTGTAAGCAGCTAGGACATTAAGACACTTATGTAGATGCGCATATTGTCATCCTTAATAATTTTATAATGTACAGCCCGGAGCCCGCACAAGATCGGTCCTTGTACGACTCGTATGATGTCGGACATTGGCCCTCCTACAAGTTCCTGTCACGGATTGCAGAATCTGTGTGACTAAAGGTGCCTTCCAAGTGACGTGCACATTATCCCAACCATGCTTCGTGAGTGCACATGCTTTGCAAATAATGATTGCACGTGGCACCTGACGCGCTCAGTTATACAGTCGCTTTATGTATAAAAATCAACCTCTGTTTCCAGTCGTCAGCCTGCACTCGACGACATGAAATACTTACTTACTGCTGCCAAAGATCGTTAAGCTAATAAAATTAGAGAACCGGGACGCTTCCTAAAATTGCTTCTTAACGTTTGCTCGAAGAAATCTCTTTCTTCGCTTTTCTGCAATTATGTCGTATTGCCTCCCGGGCTTGCTGTAAGAGGGAAAACTAGCTGCGACTTGGAGCTGAAACGCCGTCTGCCAAGGGCCTTACACCACTATACCATTGTCTCTCGCACCCAAATTCGGCCCAGCATGCCATGTAGCTGATCCATATGAAGGCCTTGGTGGCAGGGAAGATCTCCTCTGCGGGTTGCAGTCTGTATGCTCTGAGAGGTGGGCCTTAGCACATAGCGACTGCGTGATAGGAAGTGATAGGACAATCGAGAGCCTTCCATTTCCTGATTTGGCTCCGCTCTGGTGCAATATTGCGCTTACAGGTTTCACGCCTAAGGAAAACCCGTCGAAGAACAACTGGTATGATAATGCCAATGGGTCGGAGCCGGGCACACCGTGACTACTAGGAGCTGCTATCTTGAGCGCAGCCGAGGATGGCGACGAAGGTAATGAGGACGAGAATGATGATATTGGGATTATCGTTATTATTATAACTAACAACCAAACTGATTTCGTGCATCATCTCATTTGGATGAGCATTAAGCAACCAATAGTTGAGATTGAAGTCTGAAGTCTGAAGTCTGACATGAAGTCTGTCATCACGCATACTTACAGAAGCTTGCGGCAAGCATTACAGCGCATTATTGCTTGTTCGGAGGTGAAAAACTGGGCTGCGCCGCAGTCACCAATTATCACAAATACGGTCACGACACTTACTGGAAGCGGCTATATATTGGAGAAGATAAAGATTTTGCAGTGTACCCGCTGGCCATCCCGGGTGGGGGGAGGCTCAGTCGATCCATATCAGCAATAGGTTGAAGAATGACTGTTCGGGATATAAGGCCCTTTGGGACCGCAGGGCCACACCAGATCCTTGCAGACGTGCAGAGACATGTATCGTTTTTGATTGGTTTAAATGGCCCAGGAAGCTTCCGGAGGGAACCCGTCAGGAAACGTTGTTCAATGCATGCGTCAGTCATCAACTCCTTCTCTTGCGTTTCTTTCCATGCTCCTGGGCATTGCCGGATTCAGGACCATACGGATTATTCTTCGTACTTTCCGTGTAGTCCTCCTGCGCACCGTCAGGTTAGTTAATGTCGAGGTCGAGGTCGTCAGCGTGACGCATCGTTGCATCGAGTAGAACTGTAATTAGGTCCAGGATTGCCTACGCACATCTCCTGTTTATTATGAGCATATGACTTAGTTGCAAAATGCTGCTTTGCAGAGCAACTATCTAACCGGCCGTGCGCAGATCCACCGTCCACGCTCATGGATTGCCTGCATGAGACTCAAGGCCCCGTCCCCCCGCCTCCCACTAGCTGCCATTCATCACTAGCTGCTGTAGTTGGACTTTAACCGACGTCCCATTAGGATTCCGCTGGGGTCCTGCTGGGGTCCTGCACAGACCTGCTCGATATGGTGCCTCGCTTATGCAGTGTGTAATGAACAACCACGAACCAGATGTACCAGATGCCTGCAGGCCAAATAATCAGTACGGTCCTTCAACCTGCAATATACGGCTCTGTACTTGAAGAGGTGCGCGGCTGCCAAGCTGAGGCACATGAATTCACTGCATTTCAGGCCCAGCCAGGTCAGCCCTACCTGCCCTACCCTGCCAACCAAGTCATTTCACCAAAACGAACTTGACAATTCGCCCTTTTGCGGTTTCTTAATGGTTGTTCAATTCATTACAGCTTATGAACGTAGTCGGCAACCAAAGAGTAACAGAACGTGCGTAGAGGGAGGTAGAGGAATCATAACCCATGATGTATAGCAACATGCATCATACCGGTAAATCCATTGAGCAATGCTGTCAATCAAATGCTGTTATTCTCGACAATAATTACAACAATATCGACGTACCTTATACAACTCCAGCCCGTGGCAATTGTTACGGGAAAACCCACCGAGATCTTGCGTTTCTTCAAATGGATGCCCACTAGCTAATGCAGCATACCACTATTAAAACGCTTCGAGATTTTTGCGACGGTGTGCAGCTGGCCCTGGCGTGCGGCCTGAGCTCGGCTATGCCGACTAATCCGCTGGAGACGTAGTTCACAGTGTGTGTTCCTAATTTTTTTAATATTGGCACCTTGAATTACTCACTGCTTTCATTGGTCGTTTTTGTAACTCAGCCGTGATAAGACGCCCTGCTCCGCAACCTATGCGCTTTAGGACAACATGGCGTAATGATAACATGCAGTTTTCGATATGCAACCCTGCTTGCCGCACACTAATATATCTTGGTGAGAACTCAGGAACTATCACCAAGTGCCTGCCGTACTCATATTGGAAAGCAATTAGCGCACCGAGCACAACCAAAGCCAGTAGCCATGTATTACTGTTGTCAATCATATAGTATTATTTAGTTCATGAATCGGTGAGAGGTTGCGGCGTGATATAGCGAAGTTCGCATTATTGCGTACTATTGACTTCTCAATCGCGTAACCTCGCAACTCCTTCGAACTCCTCACGCCTTCACATAGGAATTTATCTTGTTGTGGTGCGTTGAGCATTCTATCCTCCAAGAAGTGGGGGACTTGGGGCTGAACGTGCGGCGGCGTTGTATGGCGTCGCTTGAGCGCATTGAGGCTCATCCCAAGTATGGCTGACGTTTTCAGCTCATCTTTTGCGGCGGAGCAGCATACAGCTTGGGCTGCAGGCCAGTACGCATGGGACCCTTCGCAACTGCAAGCTCTGCCAATAGCTGGGAGCCCTGCTTCTGGATCGACAGCCGCCTCATCAGAACACGGCTCGGAAGGTGCGGTGTTGTATTTTGAGGATGGGCCTGGCATTAATACACGGGTTGGTACTCGGTCACAGTCGCTCACGTTCTGATAGCTGTTCCCGCGTAGGCCCTTGCAGCAGCGCGGGCGCGCAGCGCGACCAAAGCCTAGGCCCAGTTCCTGTGGGATGGCAGGATACTACACGCGGTGGCACCGGCGGTGGGACTGCTGCCGGCAAGGAAATGAAGGGGGCCCCTACTAGAGCCCCCAAGGGGCCTTTGGTCTGCCAGGTATGGATACCACTGCTTCTAAATGTTATCAGTTTTTTCCTGTCTCGTGGCATCAAAGCGCTTGTGGCAAGCCTTCAGCTTACCCGGTTATACTCTATAGGTCGAGGGATGCGGCCATGATCTTTCAGTGGAAAAGGGCTATTACCAGCGCTACCGAGTCTGTGAGCCGCACATGAAGTTGCTCAGTCTGGTGGTGAATGGAAAGGCGTGCCGCTTCTGCCAGCAGGTGCGTTGGGCCTTGTCGGTTTGTTGGCGTTAACCTCCTGCGTGTATTTGCATGACCATGGCTCTTATTTCGGAGGTTTCCTGCGCATTTCGTATGGAGCGTTCCTGTGATGCAAGATTTCTTATCATATGCTCATTAACATGTACAACCTCCATTGTAACATGCTTTTTGAACCCTGCACGCTGTCGGGAACAGCGTGTACGCCCTCGCGCGTTGCATGTCAGCAGCTGCCTTATTGTTAGAAACTTTGCGTAGGTGAAGTCCAGGGCACTGCATGTTGCAGTCGCTGTTTCGATTTTTGGAGCTCTTGGCCCCTTGCCTCACGAAGCGTTCCTGGCCTCTCCAATCAGAGGTTTTTAAGTATCAATTATTGGGACATTGAGGATAGACGGCTTATTATAGGTTTCCTGATCAAGCCATGCCGTGCCCTTGTTTTCCAACAGTGTGGTCGCTTTCAGGAATTAACGGAGTTCGATGGAAACAAAAGGTGAGACTTTGTCTTCATAGGAGCGCTTGGCGTCCCTTATCGCTTTCTACTTTGCCGTGTCGCTAATGGTAACAACCTCTGCACAGGAGCTGCCGGGCGCGTTTGTTACAGCATAATGCAAGGCGTCGGAAGAGGGATCCGCTCGAGACATCGAGGAGGGACATATCCGGCTCACGGAAGAGCAAATCTCATCACCCCTGGTCGGACAGCAGTAACGATGCAGACATGGGTCATGGCAGCGGCAACGACAAGGTCAGCTGAACTATCACGGGTTGTATCTTGATGGGCTGCAGCATGTTCTGTTCCCTGTTTGTAACGCATCTCTCGTTGTGTTCTGCAGGGCATGGCTAACTATAGCACAGATAATGGTGTTGACCAGGGCGTCAAGATCCGAATGGGTGTTGCACCCGTGTCTTCTGGTGGCATGTCTACCTGGAACCCCGGCATGAGCGGATCGGTTGAGGCGCCTGGAAGCGTCAACCAGCTTCAAAGGATGCTCCAACAGCCATTGGCGGTTCCAGTACCGCCAGCGTCCATCGATGGTGACTTTGCCCGGTGCTTTTCAGCGGGAAGTGATATGGGTGACGCACTGGATGAAATGCTGGACGGAATTCTGAATAGCAACACAGACTACCTGGAGGACCCGCGAGCTGCCCTTTTGCCTGCCCCGCCTGCTGTGCTGCCTGTCGTTGGGGGTCCATTTGGCACTGCTAGCGCGGCTATGGCTACGGGTCCTCTGTCTGGCGGTTCCTTCACGTCGGGACCCGAGGTCAAGCCGCCGCAGCTCGGCATGGTGAGCCTGGGGATGCAAAGCAGCCCGGCGATCAGTGGGACCATGATTGGCACAGGCAGCCTGGCATCGAGTGTGCCAACGTCGGGTGCGTGGCAGCCTGGCGGCATGGGGCTCGACACAGTAGGCTCTGCCGCCGATTTGGCTGCGGCAATTAACAAACGTGTTGCTCAGCAACGCCAGCTGCAGGAGCACCAGCTGCTCCAACAGCTCCAGCAGCATCAAATACAGCAACTGCAGCAGCAGCACAAACTGCAGCAACAACTGCTGTTACAGCAGCAGCAGCAGCAGCAACAGCAACTGCAGCAACAGTTGTTACAACAGCAGCAGCACCTCAATGGAGTTATCACCCGGGGCCCCATGAACACGGCCGCGTCTTCGTCCATGATGCAGATGGACACTTTCATGGACTCCTCCATCGTGACAGGGGGTTACGACAATACCATCAGCGGCGGCCTGATCGGTCAGGTGAATGGCACGCTAAACCGCAGCCTTGTAGCGCCATGGGCTGGTCCTAACATTGGCAACGCCGTTAGCGTGCCCGAGATGATGAGCGGCAGCATGTCGATGAACAGCAACATGAGCCATGCTTCAATCGGTATGAGTGGTATGGCAACCAGCGGTCCAATGCTCCCCTCCGCCACAAGCGCTGCTGCATCGGGGTCTTCCAGCTTCGACATTGCCCGCCGGCTAGTGGCTAGCGGCGGTGCTGCTGCGCAATACCAGAGCGAAGACCTATTGATCCGTGTTAGCGTTAAGATAGCAAACTGCACTCCGGATCAGCTCCCGGCGGACCTCTACCAGCGGCTCCGGAACCTGCTTAGCACGGCCGATGCATCACTGGTGCAGGGCTTCCTGCGGCCCGGCTGCACCCATCTCGTGCTAGACGTCCAGGTCGACAGCGGTGCACAGGCGGTGAGCGGCTTTGGTGATGGCGCCCCGGGAGGAGGTGCTTCCCCGGGTCTGGCTGTGTCCGCTGCGGACCTGCGCTGCATGCTGGGCCCCGCCATGAGCCGTTGTGCCATACTTGTGCAGACAGACAGGGAGGTGGCGATGTGGCCGGCTGGCGCGCCTGCAGCGTCGAAACCGCACAAATCCGCATGCATTGCTGACCTGGAGGCGGCGGGTGAACTGCCCTTCATTCAGCACGTCAGCGCTGCAGCCCATATCGATGCAGAAGGCTGTGCTGCGGTGCTAGTCTACGGCATGGGCTTGACGCGCCCTGGGGTGGAGCTATGCGCGCGGATCCAGGGGGGCTATGTGCCACTCACAGTCAACCCGCTGATGAATGCTGGGCGTATAGCCGCTGCAGCGGCTGCCGACCCAAAGATGGCGGCTGCAACTGCCCGCGCGGTGTTGTTCAGGAAGGCGCTTGAGCGCGCAGGTCGCAAGAGTGATGACATCTTGCTGGTCACCGTCAAAGATGCCCCGGGAACGGGCTTGCTGCTGCTTGAGGCGCAGATGGGTCCACTGCTCGGTAATTGGCGACCGTGCCTACTCTCAACCGATGCGGCCATCGCCGCTGAGCTATCAATGTGCGCCGGCCGGACAGTGCGAGAGGGCGGCGCGGCCTTGGCGTCTCTGGAGGCGTTTATCCTGGACCTAGGTCGCGTGCTAGACAAGCGGAGTTACACTACTACGTCGTCGCGTAGCTGTGATGTGCCGGATAGTGGCTTGGCGTGTGTGGATGAGGTCGACGAAGCCAGGGCTGATCCGTCGGTTGCACAGGACCTCTGGGACGAGGGGAAGGAGTTGAATGAGGTAACCCTGGCGCTAGTATGTGTCTGCGAGCGGCTGTTGGCGACTGCGACGGATCTGGGCATGGCGCGCGTGAGCACTTTCCTCGCCGGCGCCCTGTGGCAGTACGGCCAGGATGTGCAGGCAATCCTGGAGGCCCCATACGCTGATGGTTTAGCCATCGTCCACCGCTGCGTGCGCTCTGGCAGTCCGGCGGTTGTACGCGCACTGCTGTCCTGGATCAAAATGTCAGGAGTGCAGATTGATCTGGGGACCTCGGGGGCACTGGGCGTAAGCCCGCTACATCTCGCCGCGCTGATTCCGGCCACATGGGAAGTCCTGGCGACTCTACCTGCCGCAAGGAAGTCCTGGTGGTCGTCAAAGTCACTGCTGGACGGCGCAACGCCGTTCCAGCTTCAACAGATGCTGCTTTCACAGCTTCCACGAGGCGCGCTGCCACAGGACGTCGTGAATGCATTTGCACCGAAGCCGCGGCCCGTGCCGCATTGTGGCACCGTCATGCTGGCGACTGAAACCAGCCCCTCGGTAAGAGGTGGTCTTGCTTAGCCTTCCCAAACCATAACTTGCATACATCCATAACATATGAATAAGTGCATTGTTGTGCAGTTGCAGATGATGACTTGATGATTAGCGCAAACCGCACTAACACCTTCCCGGGTACCACAGGTACCAGCTGTGGACGTGCCGGCCGAGATCGTCACAGAACGGCACTTCATGGGTGGTAAGGCGGGTGGCAGCTACAGCAAGTCCCGTGGCGCGGTGGTGATGATGGTTGCCATGTTCATACTATCAATATTAGCGACAGTGATTCCATCGTGGCTGTCGGGCCCCAAGGCTGCAGTCAACAGCCCCGAAGGCTCGGACACGGCCGCTCTGGCTACCGACACATCCGTAATGCAACGCATTTTTGCGACATGTTGTTCGACCATGATGTATGTCAGCCTTCTGGGCTTGGCGATTCATCTTCTGCCGCTCAACAAGGCAGCAATTATGTCCCAGTTCACCCCGTCATCAACTTGCCTCGCACCATAAACCAATAAATATCCCAGGAGCTTTTTGTGGCATCGTTACTGCTCTAGTTTATTGCCTGGTAGGAGGCGGCATGTGGGACAATTCAAGGCAGGCGGTTGGGGCACTTTCAGGTAAAATAATACGAGCGCATTGGAATTGCCCGACTCCAAGAAGGGCTGAACAAGGGTCGCGTACGTTGCCAGCCTTGTGCCGAAAGGGAGTTCGGCGACCCGCTTCCTGACTAACCGGTGCAGGTAGCCGAGCAACATGCCTGCATGTCCGTGCGTATCTGTCTGCTCACGGTGGCAGCATGCTGCGCAACGTGTCGTTGTCAGTCGTCCGAACCATCTATCTGCGAAATAGTTATTGTCCACTGCATAGTTTTGGGAGAGGAATGGTTGTTGAAATCTGGCTGTGGCAAGATGAGATTAAAGCGGTCACTCGCCACACTGTTTGTGCATGTATTATTGGCTGCCTCTGTCAACCTCCCATGCGAAGGTAATCATATCGGCTTAAGAATGCGATCTCTCTGTGAGCATGTGCGGCGGCTCATCTCTTGTTGCGCATGCTGATTGTCAGGCCCCTTGCTGACGAGTTTGCTTTGGCTTTCCTGGGTGCATAGCTGGCTGTGAGAATGAATGCACGTTCGCAGGTTGGGGTCGTCGTACCCGGACTGCCTGGCGCCTTACCCAAAATGGGCCGGGGTTTGGCTTTGCACGTGTAAATGGAATTTTTGCGGGCTGCACAGCCGAGCAACTATGGCTCTGCTGTTTCCGATGCAATTTCGAATAAATTGAAACAGCGCGCTGAGAAGATTCCGTTGTGCACGAGGGCATCTTCGCCCGTGCTGACGGAAGACGCAGATGGTGCTAAGGGTATGTGTCGTCTTCAGAAACATGAGTGTTCCTGGCTACGCCCCTTACCCCTCCCCGCGTCAGTGAAGCTGCTGCTGTTCGGTTTCACAGGGGTTGTCGAGCCTTGACTTTGTTGCTGTCATCTTTAGATACACGCGCACGTTGCTTATTTTAAAACTGCGATTCCTGGGTCCTGCGCATATTCCTGGGTCCTGTTGCTGCCCCGATTGATACTTTCTTTTAAGGGTCTGCATGCGCCTGCGTAAATTGCATGGTGAACTTCGCAAGATGGCCAGGTATGCCCAGTTCCGCGGTGCAGATTTGGTCTTCAGGCGCCGTGCTGGCCTGCTGTGGTGACTTGACAGATGTGTGTGTGTGTGTGTGTGTGTGTGTACACGTTTGTTGTCGCGGCTGGACTCTTGCGTGTAGCTGTGGGTTTGCGTTGAGCTCGTATCCGCCCCCTGAAAACTTAGGGATCCATTTTATACGGCCCGCGGGTTTTTAGTTAGCAGCTTTGAGAAACAGAGTGGGGGTACACGGGGTCTCTGGAAAGGAAACCTGTAAGGGGTTGATGCCATTATCAATGTGCCTGTCGCAGTCCTGCCAGCCTTTCTGGACTTGGTATGGATGTCAGTGCCTTTCCATTGCATCCCGAACAGGGAATCTTCAAGTCGGGCAGTTAACACGTCGGACAATTAACGTGTGGGATGATCGTTCATGCCAGCATCATGGAAAACTGGAAAACAATTCACGCTTATATAACATATTTATGCCGCTTTGAGTTGGGAAATGCAATTTGGGTTTGCGAACTTCCGAGCGATGCAGTTGATATGCACGGCAAGCTGGCTAAAGCATCGCCCAACAGGCATCCTTCATTTGCGTCATTTTATAAGAATATCAGCTGCGCAGTTACCATAATTTCCCTAGATTTTACAACAGTTTCAATATAATTTAGTTGTCCCTTTTCTGCCTTTAAACTTGCAAGCCGAATATATAATTGAATGCATATTCATTAACCTTCTCCGTATAGCTCGAACTATGCTCAAGCAGTACCGCAATTTCTTTAGGTCAGGGTGGGTCTCGCAGAAACACGTCCGCCCTCAACGTGTCAGTGTTGTGGTGACAGGTGGACTGGGCTTCGGCAAGAAGGACAATAGCAAATCATGCCCTTGTGGATCAGGGCAAGAATACCAGGTGACCGCATGAGAAGTTTGGCAGTTTTTACAGGTGCAAGCACACTTCCACAATCCCGCCCACCCATCCCCCACCTACGGAAAACACATACAGATATAAGTTCACCGCCCAAATGGCAGTGACATGCTGATCGAGAAACTACGTCAAGCATATTACCTCCCCTTGAGGGATCTTTTTAGACTCATGTACACATGCTCGGGCGTGCCCGCACATGTGCATTATTTTAAGGACCTTCCTATTGACCTTCCTTCCATCATCCGTGACACCACACATAATTCCACCACATTAGGGTTGTTGTCGAATGTCCATGCATATGCGCATCATCCCATAGACAGGCTTACTCGTACGGAATTCCGATGGATCCCAATCTCCCTATCTTCGAGACCATAGGCTTGCTGCCAGCGCTACCACAAGAGTCTCACGGTGCAGGCTCCCACGGCCGAGGCAGTCCTTCGAGCCCGCTTCTCCGCCTACGTTAAGGTGAGGGAAGGGAGGGAGGAAGGGATGAAAAACCGTGGCCCGTGCTGCGCGTTCATTTCGTACCCTATCACCTGTCAGTCCCCGCCTCGAACGCCGTTTAGCTTCAGTCGTCGCAGCTGACGGGTTTCCTTATGACCAGGGCGCTGAAGAGTGTTAAGGAGCTTATGCGTCCATGCGCCTCCGTCCTGGCCCGCTCTGTCCGCCTTTGCACAGAAAGAATGGAAGTATATTGTGCGTACGACCCACCCGGCGAATCCAAATATTAAGGGCACTGTGTCTGAGGACGGGAAGGTTCGGACGACCTTTGAGGAGGACATTAAGGTGAGTGTAGGGCATAGTGGACGGGGCTGAGGAAAGATGGAACTGGAGGAAGGTGAGCGCAGAAAGACACGGAGCAGCATTTGTGTTTTAGCGTCCGTGAGGTGAATGAGGCAAAAGGGTTGGGACGGCACGGTCGCTTGAGGCTGGGAGTAAAAAGAGGCGCGGACGTGCTATATGCGACAAGCCCTTTCCACGAGTATATGACATAACAGTGGACATTTTGAGATGCCCGGGTGCTGTATGTTGTGTTGAGGTGCTGAATCCAATGTCACATGCGCTTTATCACAACGCCGCGCTCGCTAAAAGCACGACAAGCAGATCAGCAACCCTCGCGGGGCTACAGAACTTACGGGCAAACCCAACGGCGACGTCCTTGGTGCCTTATGGGGACATATCTCACATTATCCCGCGCTTTCCGTCAAGGCTGAGTCCGCTGCCGCAGGCTGTGGAAAGTGGTGGGATCTTGCGCCCGTGATAATATAGTCCGTCCGCTGCACACCCACGCGTGCCCTCTTCTGCCTCCCTTCCATCTCATGTCGGCTCGGGGCTCCCTCCTCGCCGCCGGCCAGGTCTCCATGTACAACTGCGAGTTCGTGCGGCTGCAGGTGCTAGGTCAGGAGCAGGGCGCCGACGTCCGGGAAGTCCTCATTGATTTTCAGTTGGACATCCGTCAGAAGCTGGTGCGTGTGGGGAAAGAGGCGGGGTACGAGTTGTGTAAGCACAGCCCATTTCTACGCAAGCCGACCTGACCGAACGGATCAATTGCCGCCGGATATTTGCACCGTAGGATGATAAGGCCCGCAAGCTGGACAAGCCGCTGCCTCGGACTATTCACGAGAAGGCGCTGTTTGTGTTTAGCGATGATGGGGCCTGGGAGTTCCTGCGTGCAGTGGACAGCAACTGGGACCGGGACAAGCTGAAGTACCGGGACGCGCAAGAGGCAGCACAGCCGGTGGCGGCTTGAGGGCTCGTGCAGGTCCGCATTATCAGATCAGGAGGGAAGCAGGAGACTCGTTTTGAGTTTGTGACTCGTGTGCTGTAAATTTTGCTGAACATGCGCCTTCGTGGATCAATTTACTCCGTTTTTGCCTTTTGTTGACGGTCAGCATTACGGACGAGTGACGGTTACTGTTGTCAACTTATCATGCGAGTCACTGCGGTGTGAGAATGCAGGTCAAGCGCGGCGAGAGACTCTTTGCACCTGGCACAGGATCGAGTAACCCGAGTGACTGAAACCGGAGTGACTTAAGCTTCGCCTTAAGCCTTTTAGCTTAGCCTTGCGTTTTCCGCGTTAGTGCGCGTGCAACTTCAGTGCAACTCCTGCTTAATAGCCTGCTTGGTGCCAGTGAACGCTCACATGTACCCCTGGAGCTTGGGGTTCCAGTCCGGGCGTGGTCCTGAGCGTCAGCTTGGCGGGCCGCTGCTTATCCGTGTACTCCCCGGTCTTGATACTGCTTCCCAGAAGGCGGCTGCAGGATTCCGAGAGTACTCACGGACATACATGCACCGACAGACGCAGTCGACATTGCGTTCAAGATAAACTAATATCGGGCTTTCCGCAAATCCTTCAGCTTTTGCTCTCCACTCTCCTACTTATAACTACCACGGATGTGTGTCGCTGTATGAAAGTGTGTGACCCAGTCCGTCAACTTTTGACGCAGCAACCGCAGCAGCTCATGGGAGCCAACCAACATACATCAACCCGTCCCGCACCACCGCCTGGCGCCGGCGCCCACCCCATTAATAACGATGCATGCCGCAATTGCAGCAGTTAAAAGCACAAGCCGTCACGTGGCTATAGGGACTAGCTCCGGGTAGACCGCATATTACGGGCCACCGCCACGCGTGTATCTGTGCTAGCAGGTAAAAAATAATGAGATAAATCTCATTCGAGCATTGACAGGATGTTGACAGCAGGTCATTTACGCTCAACGGCGCGTGCATAGGCTGGGGAGTTGGGACCTATAGTCATACTTCTAAGTACCATGCCGACAAGATATAGATAGAGGGTCCAACCCCTCGCGGCCTGGCGTGGGGCATAGCCAATCAGTGGCCCGTCATAGATGCTTTGGCTGGCCGATCAGCTCTCCCCATCACATTCCATCTCGCCATAGCCGAAGTCATGATAGCAGTCACCTGACAACTAGATCCGGTAATACGGGTTCAGGGCCGGCGGCTCATTTCAGCGCATTACTTCAAATGTGGCGTAGCAAACGCACCAAGGTGGTACCCGCCCTAGAGCTCCAGCTACCCCAAATTACTTTGCGGAACAGAAGGGTGTGGATCCAAGGCTGGATAGCCACTCACGTCCGCAAGAGAACCGCAGGGCCCCATACCTTTGTCCCATAATTATGTGCACCGTAAGTTAGCCTACCCAGGACTAGCCCTTGCCAGCAGCGCCCTCCCCCGACTCCCTTCGACCGGAACGCTGCGCTGCGGCCAACGTGCACCTGCAAGCCCACTCAAGCCCGAGCCCATAGCTGCACACATATACTTGCTCCGTCCTTATTTGATACCGTAAATACGCACATACAGACGCTCATTCACACACCCAGTCCCGCAGCTCCAGCACTGATACCCAGGCATCAAGTCGATTTACGCGACTTTACCGTAAGATTGGGTGCCGAGCACCTGCGCCGACAAGTCAAAACCCAATACCAACGCGCTCTGCTGCCGGAACCGGTCGTAACCCACGGTCGTAACCTACACGAACATGAGCCCACTGCGCCGCGTAAGCGCGAGCACAGTACCTTCAGCAAGGTACGGTTCGTATCCCTTTGGCCGAAGCCCTGCTGCTGCCTTCCCTACACCATTGAGCGTTGCAGCGACTACATACATTTACATATCTAATCCCTATTCCGGGTCCTCTGCTGCACTCAACGCACTCACTCATCTGTTAGCGAAGGCACTAACATGTACCTGCAAGTGGCCCGCATGGGTACGGTCCTGTTGCAGACAGCCTGAGCCCGTAATCTCGGTCCCCTCACCACTGCCAGGAAACCCTGCGTTGCCCAAGCCGACTACCCGATTACCGCCACCGCAGTCATGCTGCTCCGGTGCGCCTCGCTGGCCCAGCCACCCGTTGGTGGTAAGGCTGAAACTCGTCGCAATGCTGTGGGACCCGCCAGGTACCGTAATGAAATCGTCGGGACCCAACCCCCGGCAGGCTCAAGCAGCGATCACGGCGCCCAACCAGGCATGGCCCCCGGCTATATATGCCAGCCCTGGCCAACTCCGATAACACCCCGATTCCACAAAGCCGCCAACGCCACCGGTGCCGCCAAAACAGCTGACCGCCTTGTGCGGGCGATAGTGCAAAGTCCTGGCACGGCAGCCTCCAGGCCGCTGCCATGCATTCCATGGCCCCCTGACCATCACCTCGAAGTCCTTAACCCGACGCTGTTAAAGCTGCGTCCCCACTCAGTTCACGGAAGGTATATGCGGTAGCGCTGGCCCCGCTGTGCGCCTTCTCCGTCCTCACCTCCAAATCCCGAAAGGCAAGGGAGGCGGTGGCCAGAGGTATGTTGTGGACTGCGGCACTTGGCCCTCATCGCTCCACTGCCCGTATGTTGACTGCTGTGTGGCTTTTCATTTCGGGCTCCTTGGGGGAAAGCCGAATAAGCAGCTCATCAAACCGAGAAGGCCCTTGTTTGCGGCTACCAGCCTTGTCAGTCACAAGTCGCCGCTGCTGCAACTGCTGCTTCTTATCGCGCTCATTAGACCACGAGGCGCGGAGGAAATTGCTGTCTACCAGCAATCCTCCGTTCCAAATCCACAGTCACTTTCCAGAGCCAGCCATCGGCAGTCGGCTCTGCATAGCGTCGCTGAACTCAGAGCATATCCATTGGAACGGTGGTATTGGAGGGCGGCGGCGCGTCGCCGTTGGGCGTCTGCAACGGCCATTGGGCATCACGGTGGGAATCAGAGTGTGAGCGCAGCGAGGGACCAAATACAACGGAGCTTAACAGCTGCAGATTTCGAAGTGTCATCGCGGGCGGTTTGCCACAAAAGATTCAGTAGAGGCACAGATGCTTTATAAACAAGGGTTTAGGTAGCAGGCTAAGTGTGCTGCTTGACAAGGCTCTAAAGAAGCACCGAACGGGCGCAGATACCAGGCTAAGACTCACAGGAAAAGCGCAACAGGCGACTGCTGGTACCACCATCCCTTTACAGCTTGTCCTTAGCCTCTACCCAGTCCCTCATGTGCGGAACTGGCTGCATCTCTGCATGCCCGGATCTGTCAGCAACGCTTTCTATCGGCAACACTTGCTCCCGGTGCGCTTTTCTCAGGGGACTGTCCGGTCTCGGCGAATGGCAATTGCCGCCACAAACCACTCACCCAGCTAACAACTAATGTACAATTCAAGCAATATGTACTGTATCCCTTCCCGGTGACGCTGGAGGTGGGTGGAGAGGAGGAAGACCCCCCTTTCATTCCTCCGCGTCGTCCCAGCCATGGGCTACAGGAGACACAGCTTAATAGCTTACCTTGGCTGCCTTAGGGGGTCGACCGGGTCCTCTTTTTAGTTGCGCTGCTGCAGAGGAGGAGGATGGCCCTGCAACCGCCTTGCTGGTGGATAGCAGCTTCTTGGCGGTAGGTCCTGTCCCCGGGGAGCCCCCGGTACCACCGCCCGTCCCCGGCGTGGCCGCGCCACTGCCTGGTGGTGACGGCCCAGCGGCGGCAACCACAGCCGCTGTGGCGCCGCTCGCTACCGCGCCCGCTGCAGGTTCCCCCACGGCCCCGGATGCCGGCGGTGCTGAGCCCGGTGGCGCTATGCCAGGACCGGCTACAGAAGGCGCCGGCGTGGCTGCCACAATGGGTGGGCTGTCCGGTTGGGAGGCTCCCGGCGGAGCCTGAGCGAGCGTTCCCCCCTGCGCTGGCCCCGGGGTGCTGCCGGGCCCCGCACCGGCGGCCGCCTGCGGGGCCGTTGCAAGCGTGTGCGTTCAGACGCATCTCTCTTCCCTCCCTGCTACTCAGGCCGAGCTAAGTGGTCTTGATAAATTAACATATTCACGGTCTTTAAGTGCACTTATACATCATGCCGACGCACGATCCGATACCAAAACACGTGCCCAACCTCGACTGCATCGGAAACGAAAACTGTAGCCATCTGCTACCTGAGCGCCTTGCTTCTTGCAGTGGCAATCTGCAAGCCATTGCATGCTCATCACAGTCCTTATGCTTTTCCTACACCCCTTCCCACGTCATGAAGCTGTGATGCCCGCGTCCAAACATCACCCTAAGCATCTAAGCGTATATCCCATACTTAACGTAGACCTACCCCCTGCTTCGAGGCCGGCAACGGGCCCCCGCTTTGAGGTGACCGCGTCACTGTAACCCCAGCAGCTGCTGCAGCTGAGCCAGATGGCGTTGCCGCCCCCGGTGCTCCGGCTGGGGCCGCTGCCGCTGCCGCCACCTTTGGCACCTTGCGTGCCTGGCCTCCCGCACTACCTGGCGCCTGCGGCTGTGTTGAACCCAGTGGTGTGACCGCCACTGCAGGGCCCCCACTGCCTGGAGCTGTGACAAGCTGGCTGGGAACAGCCGGCTGCACAGACGACGGCGGCTGTGTCGTTGCGACCGACGGAGCCGCTGTCCCCTGTGGTATTACATGTAGAAGCGTACCACTGGCCGCCCCTTGTGGGGCATGCGGCAGCGTGCCCGCGGGAGCTCCCTGATTTGGTACAGCAGGCGGCGGCGGCGGTCTTTGCGTCAAGGGCGGTGTTACCGCAGGGGCAGCTGGGACTGCCGGCGGCGGCGCTGAAGCCGCACCCATTCCCATCGTTGGTACGGCGGCACTCGCGGCTGCAGCTGCCGCAGCGGCGGCGGCCGCCGCACCCGCTACACTGGCCGCACCCATCATGCCCCCTGCCGCCTGCTGGTGAACCGTCTGCCGCGTCTGCCGTAGGAAGAACGCGTTTAGCCGATCAGCATTTAGCCGCCGTTCCCTCTGTGCGCGCAGTGCCGCCTTGTCGGCAATGCCTTCCGGCAGCAGGTCGAGATCCAGAGTTCCGGCCCAGGGCATGCTTGGCACTTGTGCCGAATGTAGCAGCGGGTGGCGCGATGCCAATCCCGCTGGAATCGCGAGTTCGGCGCCCCCAGGCGGCGATTGATGCTGCGGGGAGTGCGGTCGCATCGTCAACGGGTCGCAGCGTGTCAGCATCGTCCGGCCGCAGCGGGCGACACGTGACCGGACGCAGCGGAGGTCTAGACTCTGAGGGAGAGCAACGAGAGGTGGTTTGCCCCCCCCCCCACCATTAGGAAGAGTTATAGGTGAGCCCTGTGGTGACAATAAGCCAATAGCCGCCGTGCCCGACTGCCCTGCCAAGGGCTGCTGTTGCTGCCCGAGGAGTTTGCTGATGTCAGGCGAGAAGAGCACCAACATTTCATCGTCAGCTGGTAGAGGCGGCGGCGGTAAACGACCTACAGCCTCCCCGTTGACGCATCCCTCCATTTCCTGCCGCCGCCGTTTGCGAAAGAGTGCACGGCGCAGCGGGGAGTCATAAGAGGTACTGGGCGCGCTCAGGGAACCAGCAGCGTCAAGGTGAGCTCGTAGCCTGCGAAGAAAAAGAGCACGTAGATGTGGATGGGTGAGTAAGAGCGCCGCGCCGGCAATGTGTAACTGGATTTCAGGAAAGGTGCAACGTTAGACTGCCACCAACAGCCACCGAGATTTCTGGGCGCATCAAGGTATGGTGGACGCGTGCGTAAATGCAGCTGTAAGCCGCGAGACATTTAATGATGAAAGAGAGTCAACTCAAGGTGCTATCCTCATGAACGCGCTCAGCCTTCGGTCAACGTCTCGCTCTGGTCACCCACGCACCTAGCTTCCCCTTGCCGGCTGCGTGCCAGCGTCTCCTGCAGGTGCGCCGCGCCCTCCGCCTCAACTGTCTCCAGTTGATGGCGGGGCTGGTGGTAGCGAGCCACCTGGTAGCGCTGCATGTCCACCTCCAGTCGCTGAACGGGCAAGAAACAGGTGAGCAGTAGAGCACTACAGTTTCCACGCAGCACAGTGCGCACGTGCTTTATGTGCTACGGGAAGGATAACGAAGCAAGTTAATAGCAAAACCGCCGACGCGGTACCCGTTTCAAGAAAGAGTTAATCTGGAAGGCTACGTCGCCGCAACCTGGACATCCACATAAGGGAACATGTGGCAGAGTGCTTGCATCCACGGCATCCAGCTGCTGTGGCTGCGACGTCCAGCTGCTGTGGCTGCCATGTCAGTAGGGGGCAGCTGCGTATCGCGGCTCTCCCTGGCCGCGGGGTAGCTGTGAGGACATTCAAAATCCTTATTCCTCTACTTCCAGGTTTCGTCTTTTAGCCCTCCCCTCCCTCTCAGCCTTCGAACTGCCCGTTGTGATGCACTCACGTGGATGTCCCGCTTTCGCGCCTCCCGAAAGGTCAGCAGCTCCGTCATCTCAAGCGACTGTGGACAACAGGGATTCCCAAGAGTGCACGTGGTTGGCAATAGGCATGCGACTCTGTGGGGGATATCGTATTCATGATGACCCGCACGATGCAGAACCCTAAATGCGTGGCACGAAACGTTAGGGCTCGGACCCGCCTCCATTGCTTAAGAGATCCCCGGCGGCAGCGGCGAGCCAACTCGGGGAAATGCCGTAAGCCAAGGGCCAGGAGCAGGCCCAAGGTGAGACATCGATGTGTGAGGGCATGCGAACGATTAACGTTACCGTGACGCAATCGCCTTCCTTTGAAAGGCACTAGAGACAGCAGACCAAGGCTCAATTGCTTCGCTCCGCAATGAGCACCATGTATTCATTGATTTAAGCTGTGTCCTCATAAGGCCCCTTTTTCGTCGCCCGCAGAATGCTGAGGCAACTTTAGCACTCACCTTAAGCATGCTCTCCCGTATCTGGCGCATCTTATCCAGACAATCTTGCGTGTTTTCTCGCCGTCGTCGTGTTTGTGGCCGGTTGACGCGCTCACGAGGCCTGCAACCAAGATTACCATCACCAGCGCAAGATATCGCATATCAACCAAAGTATGGGCGGGTGGGCCTTTACTTTGCATAGCGAACAGGGTCTCCTACTGCATGTGATGACCCTCGCTAACGGTTCAAACAGCCGAACCGCCGTTGCGGTGCCTGCCGTGACAGACAGATCCAACCTCTCTTTATAACCAACCTGAACACATTGTACGGGTTGGTGTCGCTGGGGTTGGTTGGCGCCTGTGGGACGGGGCGAGCAGTGGCGCAGCGAATGAGGTGGCGTGCGACAGGTTGGCACGATGGTCACACCTTCCTTGCTCTAAGGACGAGACCACAACCCAGTCATGGCGTGATAGACCCAACCCAGCGACCCACCTGCAGCCGCCGCATAATGGGCTTGTTAAGGCGCTCCCGTTTTGCCCGCCAATAGTCATACACGGCATGCAGAATTGGGTCGCGCGCGCAAGCGTACTTGCGCAGCACTGATAATGCTTCGTCGCGACTCAAATTACTAGTGGCTGCGACGGCCGCTGGCAGCATACGCCAGTCCTGTGCACCGGAGCCTGGGCAGCGGCGAACGCCAAGGAGAGAAACAGCGCGTCAGCAACCCAAGCCCAGCGTCCTTGACGCATTGGATCACCAGGCTCGAAACGGCAGCGAGGTAACCAGCCCTAAATGTCGGCATTGGCAAGGCTAATGCAGTGAGGGAGTAGGTTCGCAAACAGCTGGGCATGAGCGTCAAGTTTCGGTCTGCTGCAGATGCATCGAATACGCAGAGGCGGTAATTTTTGGTTTTAACGTCTTCCATGAGAATACGCGTGGTGCTGCCTCTTCAGGCCCCTCTTGTTCAACGAGGAGTTGTAAATGCAAGCGTACATGGGCTGGCGTATCCTGGACTTATGGAAGCATTTTTCATCGCTGCAATGCCGCTTGCAGACCATTCGAGCCCCTCTGTCTGCTGCGCTTTAGGCGCTTCGCCGTAGGCAGCCAGGTCATTATAGTGTCGGATGACATCGTCTCATGCCGCGCCCTGTATGTATGGCCGTAAAGGACATTGAAGGGCCCGACAACCATATCCACACACTGTACCCCGGCACTGAACCCACAGGGAACTCTTCTTCGTCTCTACTACACTGGCGATAATCCTTTCCGCAATCAAACTGTTCCGCTGGATTTGCATCGCGGCGCGGACAACGTATTCCCTGTCCCGCGCTGCATTTGTCCAGCCCCGCATCTGTCCCAAGCCGCCCCCCTTTCCGGGTCCCGCCCGGAAGGGAGTCCACGCAGAACCCAACAAACCCCCACCCTTGTTTTTAGGGGGTTCAGGTATATCGAGCGCCAAACCTGCAGTGGTTTGCTCACCTGCTTCGCTCATAACCCGCTGATTAGCCTCCGCGTTTGCCGTTTCCAGCCGCCACAACATCAGCTCAAACTTCTCCTCCGACAGCCGGTTGGCGGCCCCCCCATTGTATGCCTCCAGCCAGTCCTCATCGTCATTGTCTAGATCATACTCGCAGTAATCCTCCCGCGCCCATCCAACGCCCCCTGTGTGTGGCGACGAAATGGACAATATGTGAATTGGACTCAGAAACCCACGGCGCGCTAATGCTGCCTTGTTATCCATGGGAGAATCAAGCATTCACGAAAGAGAAATGGTGGTTATAGATCATGTACCGTACACATATTGTCTGCGATACGGGTTTGTCTGTGAAGGAGGACATCCCAGCGTTGGGTGAAAAACGCGTGGCTTGTATTAAGGCCCTATCGCGCCCTATACACCCACCTTTGCCGCGGATGTAGGTGTCAGGTATCCGGAAAAGGGGGAGGTACTCGCGGGTGTATCCGGCCACAATGCGGACCTCTGGCACGGGAATTTCCTTGATCTCTTTCTTCTTCTTCTGTGGACCCGCCGGGGGCTGCAGGCAGGAGACAGCAGCATGAGATCCAAATACCCTATCTCAGTTATAGTGCACTCGGAAGGTGAGGCCCTTTGGGGAAGGTTCAGTCGTGCTTGTTGCGACACATGTGTGCGGGTCAACTACCCGCCGACATGATGGCGCGAAGTGAGTCAACAAGCTGTCTTTCTTTCGCCAAGGCAGCGCTGTATAAAGGATAAAAGTATAGAAGCAATTGCTTATGCAATAATGTTTATTTTGTAACAGGGCGTGCGTCAACAGGTTCAAGCAGATATCGATCTCCTTGAAGCCTTGACTGACCTGCTCAAATGCCACCGGAGGGGCCTGAGTCTGAGCTGCATCAAGGTCATCTGCTTTGTCTAGTTCAGCAACGTCTCGGACGATGTTAAGCTGACGAGTTGTGTCGACTGGCCTAGGTCTGATAGAAGTTCTCGTTGCCATTTTCCCTAAAAAGCTGATGAGCCATGAGCTTGCCAATCCAGCTTCCTAGGGCACCTATCCAAGTCCCGAGAGGTCCAGAGCAGTAAGGGCGCAGGAAAGAGGCGTACGGGACGGCTAGCAAAGTCTTGTTGTACGCACCATTTCTAGCTGAAAGCTTCACCAGTTATCGACATTAATTTAGCTTTATACAATTGTATGGTGCAAGCGGAGATTGGAGGTGCTTCTAGTTCTTTGCATTTTGGTCAGCCCTGGCAAGCGTTTTGTTGCTGCAAAGGATTTATTAACAACACAAAAGCGACCCAAATAAATTTGGAAGGCGCAAGCCGGCATGCAACGTGGCGAAACCCAACTTCGCTCCCTACACAGACCCCAGGGTCCTCTTTCTTTTGGCACAAGTGAAGCCCTCCTAACTAACCACGGATACTGCAAACGCAGCTAGGTTGCATCCAATGCAACCCTGGTACGTATTACCGCTGTGGATAACCATTGCCGGAATGAGCTCGTCCCAATCCTAGGTCATCATGCACCCTACTTTCCTGATGGCTTACAACACGATGCCATTAACACCATCAAAAACTAGCTACACCCCACCATAGCTTGTTCATACTACAGCTCAGCGCTTGCCCCAGATTTGGCCGTTCATTTGAACCTTACATTCGGAAACGCAGACCAGCCCATGCACGACCTGTATAGTGGTACCACAAAGCATCGAGGGAAACCTTAGACACTACCTTATAGGCCGACTTGAGGCCTTGCAACAGCAAAGACACCAATATAAATGCTGCGAACACCTAATCCTCTTCGATCTCAGCCTCTGACTATGCCTTTGACATGGGGGAAGGACTTCCGACACAAGCCCTCAACCGATCAGGCCTCAAAACCCCTTTCCCCCTTAGAACCCTCCGTCCTGAAATATTTCTGGCCTCACCGCTGTTGCCACGTACTTGTCGTACAGAAGCATCTCAGATCAGAGGAGAAGATCACAGGCTTCGGGAAATCCTCGCCCTCACTTTTGATTCACCTTTCCATTCCGCACAATCCCCTTACGCCCCGTAAAAACGTGGCCAATCCCTTCGAAATTCAATCCGGTCAACCATCCCCGGGCGATATCCGCAGCTCCGAAGCGATGCTCATATACGCCGTACAGTGTGTGTGGCCGCCCTGAAGCATAGGCCTTAGCCAACAGGTCACAGCACCAACCACCTTCCTCACTGCCAGATCCGCGATACTTAATATTCGCCGGCGCGACGCTTCCAGTCGGCGACTGATAGGACGCTCTTGCCCGTCAGGTCCTGCTTGTGCGCCGCGACTACCGCCATGCGCCAACGCGGCGGCAGTAACCGCTGCTGCAACGTCGGCACCACCGGAGCAGTCCGCAGCAGCATCAAGTCTACCTCCAGCCCCAGCTGGCGGATCAGATCGGCAGGGTCCATGCGCTGCTGGGCGCGCGTCAGCTTGTCAGGCAAGGACGCCTGGGCACGCGCTGCTGCGGCGGCGCCGGCGGACTGCCCGTCATCGTCAATGCCGTCGCGGCGGTTGCCCTTGGTGTTCCAGTAGATGTTGAGGGTGGTTGCGCGACGGGAGAACACGTCGGTACCCCCAGTGCCGTCGGTGCCGCCTGTGGGCGTTAGAGAGTCGCGAGTGCCGTCCGCGGCCGGGCGAAAACGACAGGCGGCGGGTTTATGTTGGTTCTGCGCAAGAGACGGCTAAGGCAAGAGATGATGTCTAAGGGCCGCGTGCCACCCCAAGGAGAGGAGGACCGGGGGAAGGGGTATTTGTGCGGCCGGGCCGCGCGCGAGTACGGCGTTAAATTAAAATCAAGCGCCCGAGCTCGGCTTGAGCTCTTATGTAAGGGGGAAATCCAGTCACTAGACTCCAGGAGGGCCAGGCGAGTACACGGGTCCAGGAGGGGGAATGCATACGTGCGATGCGATAATAATATCACCAGAAGCCATACACTCGAGGAGAGATCATACGATGAAGGCAAATGGGAGGGTGAGTAGCGGCCATCCAACACACCCGGCACTGTGAGCTCATCCCTCCTCACCGTGTTCCTCCGCGGCGGTGGTTTTGTACGCCACCGTGAGGTTGTGCTGCTTGTTGCGCTTGTTTAGGTCCATCATGCCGAAGGCGCGTTTATTGTTGTTCTGGTTCAGAAGGTGCGCCTCCAACGCTGCAAGCTGCTCCTCAAGCCTGGGGACGGGGAAAGGGGAGGGCAGGGGTGAAGCCGGAGAAACCAACACGTGGATTGGGATGGGATGGGATGGATTGGGATGGGATGGAATAAGATGGGCTTAGAACACCCTCATCCCCTTCCGAGGTTCAGCCTTCCCAGCACAGCGCGGACTCACGCGGCCACCTCGTCTATGTTGCCCGCTCCTTGCGCCAGCTCGATACGGCGCTTGAGCATGGCCTTCTCGGCTGCGGGGTTGACAGGCGCGGCCCGGGACGCCCTCTTGCGCTCCAGCTCCAGCTTCAAGTCGGCGGAAGTCCACCGGTAGCTGAGGGCCGCGTGCGGGACGCAGACGAGTATAGGTTTTGCAGCATTTATCTGATATGAGGCACCTATACTTGGCATAACTTAGGACGGGGTGGGCGTAGGCGGGATAGTAAACTATGGGACCCACGCATCACCAGGTCGAGAACTCAAAGCTGGCAACGATGGGCGTGGGGGTCCTGACGGAAAGGACCCTTTCCTGCCAAGGCCTGGGGACCTCAGAGGCGCGGGTAATTTTATCAATATTGGAATCAGACGAGAGAGAGGCACGAAGCTAACAGTTTAATAATAAAGCGTAAACAGGGTGATGGGAGAATCGACCACACTGCCGAAATAAGTGCGCCCAGAGTTCTGGAGGATGAAATTAGGGGGCCGACTTGACTCATGTCTACGGTTGTACTGCTGGCGATGTGGCTGCGGGGGAGAGGTGTGGCGTCTAGCTTCTCTCGCAGATGACAAAACGCCTTTACGAAACTTGGAACGTGGATCGAGCGGCATATTCACCCAGTGCACGTGCAGGTGTTAAATGATGTGACTGCTCACAGCCTCCCCTGTCTATGTGTGTCCAAAGAGCACCTTCCTACAACCTAACAGACAAGCATGACAAGATTGCAGCTATAACAAACAAGGCTACGAGATCCTGATCCCCCCCCCGGATCCTCTCCGCCACCCCGCCTTTTACTTTGTGGATGCCTCCACCTTCTTCGCCGCTGTCGCAGCCTCCTCCCTGGTGATGGGGGCCCGATTGGCCCGACCGCAGTGCCGCTTATAGCGCTCGTACTCGGCTTCATCGAACTGCGCGGCCAATGACCATACCAACGACAAATACAGCAGAGCAAGTAAGAGACTATTTCACCAGAAGGCGCACAAAGAAAAAGCTAAGGAACGACGGAGACAATCAAGGAGAGCCGTCAACCACACGTGGTTTTTAAACCACGTGTAAAACCCTAACCACGGAGCCGTAAACCCCAAACCCTTCCCTCTCACGCGTGATGCGCTCTCCTTCCCTCCGCCTCCGACCCCTTACTGCATCGCCTCCAACGAACTCAACCAACCAAACCAAGCGCCTCCCCCTCCCCTTCCGCACCTTTTACCCCCCCCCATCTCCATCAATCGCACATAGCGAGCTGCAGTGCAGCTTTTGGCGTTGCATGCTGTTATCTGCGGAATACACTTGACCTTCATCACGCTCCCTCCCTCCCTCCTTCCCCCTCCCACCACCTCACCGGCTTGCTGGACACGTTGGCCATGGCCATGACCCTGGTGATGCCCAGTCCATCGCGGAGGGCCAGGTACTTGTGCGTCATCTCCCCGCGGGGCCCGAACGGGTATGCACGACCGGACTCCCGGATGTCCGTGATCTGGAGAGATCGCACGCAAGAGGCGGCAGCAGCAGCAGCGGCAGCGGCAGCACAGCAACAGCCACGGCAACCGGGACCAACGGCAGCAGGGCGCCGGCGAGAGGGAAATCGGCAGTAGAGAGGGAGGCCTGGGAAAATGCCCGCAGCTGCAGCCAGCTCTTGTAGGGTTGCAGTGGAGTGGTGTGGTGGAGCCGTGCAATTGATTAATGGTTTCATACACCTACTGCACAATTCTTGGATTTTGGTTTGCCGTCCGCAACGCGATGCTTCTAAGTTACTGTGCAGGCTGGCGAAAGACGGTCCATGTGACCGCGTAGTCATGAATGCCTCGCCTTTGCAAGCAGCAGCTCAATAAAATACAGCAAAACAGTACACAGCAGGGGCTAATTCGCACCTCCATAATCATGTAACCCGGGTGTGCGTTGCCCGAGGCATCCCGCATTCCAGGGCCGTACGCCATTCGTACGACACAGCCGCTGAGCGCGTCCCGCTCGAAAAAGGGCTGCGTGAACCACTCCTCCAGTTGGCTGCGGGTCACTTGACAGGTCAGCAGCTCCTCCAGGGTAGCCTCCTCATGGGCCTTATGAGCGGGGAGACCGGGTGGGAAGAAACGGTAGTGTGGATGTCTTCAAGAGACCGAGGTGAGAGACGGATGATGCTGATGCAATGAAGCAGTACGGTATGTGTCATGACACCATACCAAAATGACCCACGGGTCAGCAAGACGTATATTTGTGCAACCCGGGGTTACTAATCAGGATCCAACCACCTAGCCACCCGAAGCTGTACGTGACGAGGCGAAGGCAAGTGCGTCACGGCGGGTTCTGTGAAGTAAGGAGTAAGGAGGAACAACTAAGCCTTACCAGTTGGGACTGCTGCATTTACAACATCCCGGTCATTCGCACGTACATATGCACTTAATGTTAAAACTCAAATGGTAAAAGCACATGGTACATATCACGCGCAGATCTGAGCTTGTAATATCAAGTATGTCTACAAGCATACATACGAAATCCAGTGTGCCCCATCTGAGGCCCGGGGTCGAAGTGCCCGGGTCCGTTGTTCATCGCATCCTTTCATAGGTCGTTCCGCCGCCGTGTCTACTGCTAGGCCCAAGCGTGCGACCAATATTTCCCTGCGACATGGCGGCAGTCCCCCACCGCTTTCAATCACCCCCCCCAGCGGTCACGCGCGGAGTCCTTTGCAAGCCCTTTGCAAGCCCTTTGCAGCTGCTTCTGTCAGCCGCTCCACATCTCCGTACCTCTTCATCGTCCGACATATTCCTCTCCCGATCCCGCATCCGCTCGCGCTCTTTGTTCCTTACTGCCGCCGCCGCCGCTGCTGCCGCCGCCGCCGCCGCCGACTGCCGCCGGTCTTCATCCTCCCCTGGCTGGCCCCAGGTGCTGCCGCCTCCCACTGCACCCGTTATTGGCGGCGGCGGTGGCGGCGGCAGGGCTTCCGGCTGGCCCCACGTGTTAGCCTGGAAGGAATATAAGGCAATGGGGCAGCGCCATGCGCGATTGCGATAGGAGGGAATCCTGAGGGTCCTGAAAGGCTCCACGACAGGGTCCTGGCATCAACGTTTCTCTCCCCCTCACCCAGTGTTAAGTTGCGTATAGCACCCGGCGCACAAACCCGCAACCAGCACTTCAATTCCAACGCCTTCGCTGCTGCATACATACGCTTCGTTCAACACCCCGACGAGTTTGCAAGGTTCGCTCGCTCTCAGCCACCCAGCGTGCGAAATCCCTTGGCAGGATACCTCCGATCTGAACCCACCTGCACCCGCTCCCCGCCGCGGGGGATCCCATCCCCGTGGTCCTCCTCCACTGCCAGCCGCCCCGCCTGCCCCTCTTCCTCCTCGGAGATAGCCCCCGAGCTGCTGCTGGGGCGGAACTGCGGACCAGAGGGGACATAAGAAGATGGGAAGTGCGAACGCCGATGGGCTAAGGTAGAAGAAAGGCGCGGCAAATTCTTCAAAAGCTGGGGCAGTAAATAGTTCGCAGCGTGATGCGCGCACAGGACTGCGATGAACTGAGAAATGGTGCCGTCTTCAGGATTCCGGTCTGCCACGCACTGTCCCCAGAAATGTCATAATGACTTAGGCGTCATAAATTTGCATTCCGCCCGGACCGGACGCACGAACGACCGGTGTTTACACGCGTGAGTCGGTGTACTTCAGATTTTTAGATCATCCACACCTCTGGTGGCGTGTACGTAAACTTCCAGCAGCGCAGGCGCCCCAGCAGGCAAGCAGACAGCTAGGCCCCTTACCTCTTCCTCGTCGCCAGAGGACCTGCGTCCACCATCCTCGTCCTCGTCACTCCAATCTCGCGCCGAACGTGCCGCCGTAGAACCCCGGGCCGCCTTTCGCGGCGTCCCTTTGCCATCGCTGCCCTTAGCCCGTCCTGCGTCATGCCTGTCTTGCTTACGACGGCCTTTATCTGCCTGTGGGCGTGGGCAGAAATATTGTAGGATTTTATGGCCCCGGCAACCATCATGTGGTGACTATAAGGCTGCTGTGTCTTGGGGACACGCACTTGCACAGCGGCATGGTTGCACCTTTTCGGTTGCCGCACGTTGCTGTTGCAGCAGCTGGCGCCTCTGACGCTCTTTATCTCGAGTTTCAGCACGTTCCGCAAGGATCATCTCGCGCTCTAGCTCGGTCATGGCCATGAGCTTACGACGGTCCTCCTCGTTCTCATATAATCCTTCCTCGTCATCGAAATCACCATCATCCTCATCGTCTTCATCTTCACTCTGAGGCCGTTTTCCTCGCTTGCTCCCGCTTCCCTTGTTCGCCTTCTTGCGCCTGGGTGCCTCCTCTGAATCAGCGTCACTGTCAACGACTCCATCTTCATCGCTATCAGAGGCTTTACGACTACGTTTCTTTGATGATGGCTTGTTGCGCCCAGCAGCTAGGGAAAAAAGAGCATCATCAAGGTCGTCAGCCATTTTACAATTTATTTAATAACAGCAGAAACGTAACTGCAATTAAATTATTAGTATCTAACACGCGTTTATCTTCCTCAAAAGCGCAAACCGGCTTTTGTAACCGTTGGGTGCATGTACGTTAACCGTTGTCGCTTCCCTCGACGGGATGTCGGCTTATGGTGATAATCAAAATATCTAAGCATGTTCGTCCTCCTATCGCGCACAGCCTTCAGCTTGTCGACGCCTCGGCACGTTTTCAGATTGTTCTGTCTAGGAGGTCTAAGCCACAAACCTGTGCAACGTGATTCAACCAACACCACAGTCAGTGCCAATTCGTTCCGAGTTAAAGCCCCAGTCCCCAGAGGTCCCAACTCCCAAACGGTAACAAGACGCACATGAAGGGCGTTGTAGTGAGGGCCAAACCAGCTCCAGGAACATGTTTTGCAAAAGCTGCGCCCACATGGAATTGACATCGTAGCAGGTGATGCATGGAGCTGCGCGTACTGCGACATGGACGAGAAGTCTTTTGTGGGACAAGGGGAGATCAGCTGCGGAGGCAGGACGAAAAGCCAGAGCTGTGGGTGGGGGACGATGTGCAAAAGATAAAGATTGACATGAGCTGCAGAAACGGAGAGGATGCTGAACTTCGCTCGATGTGTTTTTGCACATCTTAATCACTCATATGGAGCTTAGTCAGTAACTGTAAGGGCCTGCATGGACCTGCGAGTGTCTGTGGCCGTCAGGGGCCGTCAACTGCGATCACCGCAGATGGACACGCAGAGCTGCCAGTCAGCTGCTGCAGCATCCACGAGCTTAGAATAAAACTGTCTGAAGATTTCCGTCAAGTGGGAAGGGGAGCGAGCCTCTGGCGCGAGCCGTCATTTCTGTCACGGAATTTTACCAGCACCCACAGCTCGAATTTCTCGGTTTCTCAATTCTGGCAAGAAAATATTTACTATTTCACACTTCCATTCGATCGCGTGGAAAGGAAAGAGGGAAGCGGGCGCCCGTATTCAGCTACTGCTCGTAGGGTACCTTCCGTCAGGGTACCTTCCCTCCTTCAGTTTTGAGGGCATTCCATCTCTTCGGTTTCGGGGTCGGGAATTCCCTTCATCCTTGATCTATATGTAAAGACGCGTTCCCCAGCACACGCCAGCACTTAAGTCTATAGCGCCAGGTAGAGCCTCCGCCCTACCCTGCAGTCCAGCTCTGATATTTGTGCACCTCTTACCAACCTATTATTGTTATAACGCAGGTATCTTGCATTTTATTGAGAGGGCTGAAAGTTACATGGAGTCACTGAGCGACCCTGCACAACGCATGAACCAAGAAGGCACTTGGAACCTCAATTTATGTAGAAAGGTGTCAAAATAAATATTTTTTGGTTTGGTCCATGCCATTGAAGCCGTGAGGCGCGATGATCGCCTGAACATCCCCTGACCAACATACTAGGCGTGCACAGAGCGTGCAGCGCATAGTGAAGATGTACGGAACTCGACCAGGAACGAAGCATCAGCAGCAATGAATGTAATATGTTGTAAATATCTTGCAATGGATTGGTTGTACTGGTTTGAAGGTGCTCGATTTATTATTTGCATAGCATCCTGGGTGAAAGATTGATAACTTAGCGTGAATCAAAAAATTGCCAGGATAATTAGTGATTAGAAGAATGAAGGTGGAAAAGATTTAAGCATAGCATGATAAAATGGATTTCCGCTTACCGTTGTCCGTACGCTGACCAGTAAGTCCGTTGGCCCAATGCTGCAGCGAAATTGCCACTCAGGTCTTAACAGCATTTTTACAATTGCAGGTATAGCCGTTGGAAATTTTATCCGGAAAACACGGTACAATTCTCGAGCTGCACCTCGGGATATCGATACGCGCCCTGACGTAGACGGTGCGGGCCCAAGCACGTAAGTGGAGCTTTGCAGCGAGCCCCTCCCAGCATCTCTCTGCGTACATCTCTGAAATGTGACATGTCTACCAAACACGATGTCTGCGACAGCAAGCAATTACACAGCTTTCACGGCCTTACAAATCGAGCTAAGCATAAGTAATAGCTGTACGCGCTTAGCCCCTCGTGTGCGCAATCTATAAAATTAAAGGAAAGCTTATGAACCTTTCTTCGAAAATGAACTAATCCTTAAATATGCGAACCTAACTGTTTGAGTCGCCAGGCAGTTGAACATGGAGCATCTTGGGAATACATTTAAACTTATATGAGCATATCATAAGTCTAAATTGTATCTATTGGAAGAAGCTACTAAAGAATTGGGTATTAAAAGTGCCCGTTCGGCACCGCAAGCCCGCCTTCCTCGCCGTACATCTCGTATCATGAATCCTCGTGACATTTGAAGAATGTTCGCAACTCCAATAATCAAGTAAAGACTGCATTTCCAATTCAGCTGGTTCCGAAACCGTCGCTTGCCTCAGCCTCTTCCTGTTCTCTGTTACGCGCACGATGGCAGGACTTGTTCTGTAGGACCACCGCACAAAGATGATGTAAGTTTCTAACCAAATATCACTGCTTGAACTTTTCATTTCGGGAACGTCATTGACAACGGAAAATCCAAGCCTGCAGCCCACGAGTAGTTAACCAATTGAAGCTCCCGAGCTTCACCCGGAAAACGTAATGTTCAACGTCTCATTACGGCATTCATTGTTGCAGGTTTAAGTTTTCGCGGAGAATGTTACTGCATGTGCTCATATCAGCTCTCGCAGTATCTTCTGCTGCTGTGGCTGAGAGACTGCGCGGCAATAATGGTACGTTAAGAACGAAATTCTATGACGTGATGCTTTCGATGTCGTAAAGAGCGGTTATAGCTAGAGCCCGGCCTGCTGAACTATTCGTCGGCGTAACCTGAAGGCAACTGAAGGAACGCGATGCAAATTTATCCTGACCTATTCTACCGTTTCGTAGACTCACCTCAGTGGGTTTGCATCAACCATAACTCTGTAGTATTAACCTCCAGCTACAATGATAGAAAGGCTAGACTGGTGACCAAAACAACAGGCCGTGTGTGCGCTGCTGGGCACGCTGCAAACAGGATAGCTGGATAGGCCGCTTGACCTCTTGAAGACTGCAGCTAATATTTTCTAAATTAAAGCAAGGGATTCTTTAGGCTCTGGCAAAGCGAACCTTGTCCTATCTCTACTTTGCTGTCAGTCAGCAGATAGGTGATAACTGACCCTAAGCCAACCCAGCGATGCGAGGGGCCAAAGTTTGCAAATCGCCTTGGCATGCTCGAGAGACATTACAAACCCCTTCTCTCCTATCTACGGAGTAACAGTCCATCCGTCTTCTTTTTAATACGCAAAGCTTCTCCGCATCATTTATTTTGCACCATGTCTCAAAACTAGAAAGCTCAGCCTCAGGGTTCCTTTTTAGCGCCATACGAACGAGCCTGAGCTGCAGCTCCTTCTTTCCTGTCCTCGCACATTGAAATGCCCTCAAACGCCTGGTACCGTACGAACCTTCTACAACTCTCCACCCCCATAGCCGGATGTCCTGATGCAGCTCCCCGGCACGCACGCCATATCATGCCAAATCCCAAACCAGCAGCACCACAAGCTGCTGTTATACATCACGCGATCGGTACCGCAACAACCGTCATACCAGTTCTCACCCATCACCCCCCCCCCTTTCGGTCTGATGCCTAAAACCCTCATTGCATGGTACCGGATCACACATCGTGATTTATTGCAGATGGTGGGACTCGAATGCTACTGCAGTTCGCTGGTGGACGTAAGCCGCCGAGGCCGATGCCCCCGCAGCCGCAGCCGCAGCAGCAGCAGAGTCCGAGTCCGAAGCCGATGCCCCCCCAGCAGCAGCA
This sequence comes from Volvox reticuliferus, assembly GCA_019650235.1. Classification (NCBI taxonomy): domain Eukaryota; kingdom Viridiplantae; phylum Chlorophyta; class Chlorophyceae; order Chlamydomonadales; family Volvocaceae; genus Volvox; species Volvox reticuliferus. Next base: position 629,287 of record BNCP01000037.1, on the reverse strand, counting down.
GCAGCAGAGTCCGAGTCCGAGTCCGAGTCCGAGGAGGGACAGGGGGCCTGACCCTGACGTGTTCACCCAGCTGAAGGGCACTGCCAATAACTTGGGCCTGGACTTCCTGGTGTCATTTGCAGAGGTGCCTCGTGCGGGAAGGGCGGGTGACAGTGTGTCGGTGTTTGCGTGGGTGAACAGTGACTTGACGGAGAGCGTCGACTAAAAGATGGGAAAGGTCTCCCGGACATTTAGGGGTAGGTGCATGTCTGCATTTGCACATGTAGGTTACGTCGCTAACGAGTGAGCCGTGCGAAGATGCAAATCCGTATGTGTGTTTTTGGAAGGCCAGGTCGGTCATGCTTGTATGTGTTTTCCCTACGCAGGCGGCCCTTCCCGCCGCTCGTGACGTTTTCGGCGACCTGCCAACCGCAGCCAACTACGTTTACAAACTGATCGCGCGGGGCCTGGACCCCAGCCTGGCGGGTGGGTGACGGACGAATAGACCGACTGACTTCTGTTCAGGACCTTGCGCTTCATATCGTTTGGGAAAACCTGTGTCTGCCTGTGTGTCCTCCTGTGTCCCCCTGTGTTCTTTCCCCCTCATCGAAATAATATCGATTATTGAAGGAGCGAGCATCTTTCCCTTCGAGCCACGAGCAAGACCAAGCCTTCCTGCCTGCCCTGATGCCCCTTCGCCGCCGCCTTCCTCCCTGCCCTGATGCCCCTTCGCCGCCGCCTTCCTGCCTGCCCTGATGCCCCTTCGCCGCCGCCTTCCTGCCTGCGCTGATACCCCTTCACCGCCTCCCGCTTTTCCTGAGACTGTTTTGTAGATCCCAACGGCCCCGTGGCAACCGCTATGCACGACATCTTACAGACGTTCTTCAGCAGGACTGTGACCACCACCAGTGGTAGCATCGTTGCGGATTACGTCTTAGACAATCATGGACTAGACATGAGGTGAGCTCACGCATACCTGGCCATGACAGGTGCCAGGGAGATCAGAACACGAGAGCAACTAAGGAACCTGGCCGCTATCAGCCATTCGCGGAGCCTCCAAGCAACCTCCGTATCACCGGGGTTAGGAAGTTCGAGCACTTCTTTCCCCAGGGCCCTGATGTGCCCGGCTAATATAGCCCAAGCCCAGGCGTCTGCCCGGGGTGGTACGGTTTGGACAGCTGATTTTGTTCTCCGATAACCATCCCGTGCACCGTGTGCCTTACCTGAACGCTGCCGTGCAGAGACCTGGCGGAGTCTGAAGACATGACTATCCTGCTGGCGGCCTTCAAGCGGTCCCGGTGGTATCCATCATACTTTTCGTGGCGGCAATCTCTTGGTGCAAGTGACCGTGCGCAGTACGTGCTGTCCTCGGTTAGCACCGTGGTGCAGACGCTCGTACGTGAAGCGAGTGAGTGCAGGCTGGAGGGCCGTGGGGTATCGGCTGGGAATAGGGGACGGGGAGGAGGAGGTTGCTAGTTAAGGGGAATGAGATATGGTGTGTGTGTGTGTGTGTGTGTGTGTGTGTGTGTGTGTGTTGGGGGACAGCCATCATCGCGCAAGACGCATTCGTATAACCACCCTTCCAAAGTGGTCCTCCTGGCGCCATGCTGTGCCCATATCCGCAAACCTGTTTATTGGCCAGAGTGCGCCACAGCATTTTTCTCTCATCCCTCCACATCTGCCGGGCCCGAGCCAACCCCACAGTGAGCCCCTGGGGGCGCCTGCATCCCATCACCCTGGCGTCTGAGACCGTGGACCTTCTGGCAGCATTGGCGGACCGCACTGTGGCTCACACCGTGGCACTGCGCAGCAACGCCGATGCAGCAGTTCAGATGACCGAAGAAGAGTACGATACTTTCGTACGAATGCAATCGAAGTGAGTACCATAGCTTGGACGAAGGAAGCCGCAGGGATGTGGGCGGCAAGGGACGTAGGTCTATGACATAGGCGGGGGGAGAGGCCAAGGCCGCATCTGGGCTCCGTCGGAAAAGGCCGGGAGAAGGGATTATGCCTTGACGCCTCGTATTACCGATGGAGTGTCAATCGGTGTCGATCTCCGACACCGATGGACAAGGGCTAAAACAAAGAGTGTTGTCTGTCTGTTTGTACGCATACATGCCTGTGTGCTTAGGTATGGAAGGCGTATTTGCATATGGGAAGCAGGCCTCACCGTAAATTAACTGAACCGGCATCTCCCCTCCCCTCCTCGCCTTGCCCACTAATGCTCTGCCACCAATCCGTACCGCTTTCTGACCCTCTACCGCACAGTCTCGGCGAACTACGGCGGTCTCTGATTGAGCTCTCAGGTGCGCAAAATTTACTCAAAAAAGGCCTGGGGCTTGTCCCAACGCGCGAGCCTATCCGCGCTGGTGCCCCCTTCTGTCCGATCCGGTGAAGGAGGACAAAGCAAGCGCTCCCCGAGAGAACGTGTTGTTCAGTTTGACTTCTGAATTTGTGCGTGTGGTGGGAGCGCTTTGCTGGCGGGGCTAGGAATCGTGTTCAGGCTCTTACAGTATTCCCGATGAATACCAGCCAACGCGGCAACCAGCCACCTACCACCTTATCGAGTTCGCTTATGACCGTATTTGCCCTCCTCCTTGTCCCTTGGCCCATTTCCCCAGTGACTGTGTCGCCGGGAATTTCCCTTAAGTTCTCTTAACCCCCATATCTAGGGCTTCCTTTTCGTGCTCCTTTCATTTCCCTCCCGCCTCCCCACTGGCCGCCTGCCCTCATTTCCACCGCCTCGCCAAATCTACCCCGCCCCGCGCACAGGCGAGCTGGATGAGCAGGACGAGATGCACCATATCCTACCCCCTCCCCTCCCATCACAGAGCGCGCCGCCATGGTCACGGCCGCCGACCAACATGATGCCACCCTCGATCCCTTGGCCCCCCTCCTGGCCCCAGTGGTCGTCTCCTGGAAGTGTCATTTCATCTGTTGTTCAGAACCTGGCAGAGAAGCTTGGGGTCGGCTACATCCCGACATTCATCGTGGTAGGTGCTGTCTATGGGACAAGCTGATAAACGCAGCCTTATATGCTACAACTACATTTATCTTCAACTCGTAACGTCAATTCTTCAACAGGATTTACTTGTACGACATTTATTCTCATTCCATGTTGACACGTATCTGTACATACGGCCAACCCGTACACACACACACACACACACACACACGCAGAGGGGTGGACGCGCATGGGTGTTGCGAAGGGAGGTTAAGAAGCCGTGTCATGTATGCAGCACGGGGTGCTCCGAGTGGAGGCTGGAGGGCCCTCGTGCCGCCGTCCTCCTTTCCTCTCGAAAGGGGCATACGCGTACACGGCCCCCTCTGTCGAGCTCCAGGGGCGAAACAGTGGCCCCTTGCGTCCCTCTGCCCCCATCGCGGGGGAGGAGGGGAGACGGAGTGCTTCTTCGGTGGCCTTGTTTCCGTCAGGCCTAAGGGTTAGCTTCGCCCTGGGCCTCAGCCCATGACCAGATACGTTGTACACGAAGACACAGGCACGCGCACAGGCACCGTTTGTAACGCATCTGTTTTAAGCAATATCCTATGAAGTGAACCTTTGGTCGAACCTTCACGAACCTTCTGGCCCCGGCGGTGTCTTGTTGTCTCCAGCTGTCACTCCACCCCTGCTATCCTGGAAATACGTTGTCCTAAACAGGCATGTTACAGGTGGCCCTTAAGCGGTCGACGCGCGTCTGCCTGTCTGTTTGTCCGTTGATTGCTTTGCTGACAGGACGCCACCACCTCTGTGGTATACTTTCTGTATCGCTCACCGGCAGCCGCCGACTACCTTTACAAGCTATTGGCGTGGGGTCTGGGCCCTGATTTGTCAGGTGAGTGACTGACTGACTTACCTACAGACCGTAGCCACTGAGTTCGTTGGTTAAGATGGTGCGGCCGAGTGATGAGCCGCTGTGTTTTGTTTCGCTGCGGGTGTTGAGGTGAGAAGCGAATGGTTGGAAACCGTTCATTGGATCAACAAGCCTTTACGTCAACATCCAAATGCAGCAACAGCAATGGCGTGCGCTTTATTTCGCTCGTCGCACTTCACGCTCACTTGCTGATGCACCCACACTCCCAACGCGCATTCAGCGCGGATTTTGTCGCTGTGCTCCTATTATACTTACAATGACGAGATCCTTACAATTTCTGGAACCTCCCCTGCATGGCCCCCGTTGGCGCCAAAATCGAAACACAGACGAAGATGGGGCCGCTGCATCTGCGCTTTATGACATCGTCCACAACACCTTCCGTACCTGGCCCTCCACTCCCACCGGTAGCATCGTCGCGGACTCGATCATGGCTGAACATAATCTCAACCTGTAGTAAGTACGGCGTTTTCCCTATTGCATATTGTACCACTAAGTTGGTGTAGCAACAGCTGCGATATTCGTGACCGGTATGTGGACAGCCTTTCGTAGCATCAGCAGTGTGGCACCGGCATGGAGGCAACGTAGGGTATGTGTACGGCTCCCATGTACGGCAATGCATGATGCAGATTAATAGGTGTCCAGAGGAAATCAGAGTGCCGGGGAGGAGGTGGGCACTGGCCACAATGTCGGAGTGTGTAATGGTATTACGTATTATGTGACAGCTATGTAGCCGATGTCTAAGCGGGTTACGATCCCGGTTACAGCCTTTTCCGCCTACTTCTAAATGTTGGGTTTTCCGCCCCTGGCCCAACAACCTTACACCCCACATATCTGTGCGGATTCCGCAGCTCCTTAGGTGCGGCTCGCGATTTTCACGAGATGGTGAATGTTTTCAAGGAGGCGGTCTGGGCGAAATATCCCCTCGACCCAGACGGACCCAGCCACATACTAAGGAGCGTGGGGGACATCATTGCAATTTTGGTGCATGAAGCCAGTGAGTGGCCAAGGAGGAATGTGTTATGGTGGCGGTCCCGCCAGGGTGGTACGGAAGCTGCCCTTCGCCAGTGCTGGTGCAGCCGGTATGACTTGATGTACGGCACACACGTCCCGCCATTTCACCCCGGGCCAACAGCCCCGGGCAAACCTGCAAGGCCTTATGCACTTATGGGGTGCTTGTCCTCGTTCCGAACTGCCCTCTGTCCAAACCACCTCCTTGGTATCCGCTCGTATCGCTGCCCTGTCCTTGTTTGCGGCGACTTCACTAACGGTGAATCCCTCTGTGCCTATTTTCGCTTCAGCAACACCGCACGGCCGTCTGGATCCGCTGCAGCTCGTGCGAGACATCGTAGACTTCGCATACACAACGGTGGCCAGTGTGGTGGCGAACTCCAACACGCTGCGGTATAGCGCTGATGCGTCGCTGACCATGTCAGATGATGAATTCTCGGCGTTCATCATGCTGGAATTCAGGTATGATGATTTCCTTCGGGGTGCGTGCGTATGTCTGTGTCTGTGTCTGTGTCTGTGTCTGTGTCTGTGTCTGTGTCTGTGTCTGTGTCTGTGTCTGTGTCTGTGTCTGTGTCTGTGTCTGTGTCTGTGTCTGTGTCTGTGTCTGTGTCTGTGTCTGTGTCTGTGTCTGTGTCTGTGTCTGTGTCTGTGTCTGTGTCTGTGTCTGTGTCTGTGTCTGTGTCTGTGTCTGTGTCTGTGTCTGTGTCTGTGTCTGTGTCTGTGTCTGTGTCTGTGTCTGTGTCTGTGTCTGTGTCTGTGTCCGTGTCCGTGTCCGTGTCTGTGTCCGTGTCCGTGTCCGTGTCCGTGTCCGTGTCCGTGTCCGTGTCCGTGTCCGTGTCCGTGTCCGTGTCCGTGTCCGTGTCCGTGTCGTGTCTGTGTCTGTGTCTGTGTCTGTGTCTGTGTCTGTGTCTGTGTCTGTGTCTGTGTCTGTGTCTGTGTCTGTGTCTGTGTCTGTGTCTGTGTCTGTGTCTGTGTCTGTGTCTGTGTCTGTTTTGGGGTGTTACACTGTGGGCGACTCGCCCTACACGGGCGAGCACCAAGGGGCCTGACCGGACCGAGCCACAGCGCAGGGGAGGGGCACGTGGCTTTGTCTGTCTGTCCTGCCACGTGCTCCCCCTCTCACTCAGACCAGCAAGAGCAAAGAAAGACTCAGAGGCTCTAGCCTGGCCACTAACAGAGCACAGGGGAGCACCACGAAAACAAGGAGGGAACAAAGGAAAAAACAGGGGGCCACTAACTGCACAAAAAAGGGGACCACTCTCCTCCAACCCCAAACTGACCTAGCAAGAGCCTGACAAAGACACACTGAAGCCCTCAGGGGAGAGACGCCCACAGGAGAGCACACTCAAACCCAGCCAAGAAGGAAGAACCCAGCTAAGGACGGAGGGGGGGATGACAAGCCATATTGGCGCCCCCCTAGAAAGCCTCCCAGCCCCACCCACAGCTGGACCCTCAAACACCTGCGCTGCATAAGAGGGAAAGACCTCTCTCTCTGCCTCCCCCAAAACCTGTGTCTGTGTCTGTGTCTGTGTCTGTGTCTGTGTCTGTGTCTGTGTCTGTGTCTGTGTCTGTGTCTGTGTCTGTGTCTGTGTCTGTGTCTGTGTCTGTGTCTGTGTCTGTGTCTGTGTCTGTGTCTGTGTCTGTGTCTGTGTCTGTGTCTGTGTCTGTGTCTGTGTCTGTGTCTGTGTCTGTGTCTGTGTCTGTGTCTGTGTCTGTGTCTGTGTCTGTGTCTGTGTCTGTGTCTGTGTCTGTGTCCGTGTCCGTGTCCGTGTCCGTGTCCGTGTCCGTGTCCGTGTCCGTGTCCGTGTCTGTGTCTGTGTCTGTGTCTGTGTCTGTGTCTGTGTCTGTGTCTGTGTCTGTGTCTGTGTCTGTGTCTGTGTCTGTGTCTGTGTCTGTGTCTGTGTCTGTGTCTGTGTCTGTGTCTGTGTCTGTGTCTGTTTTGGGGTGTTACACTGTGGGCGACTCGCCCTACACGGGCGAGCACCAAGGGGCCTGACCGGACCGAGCCACAGCGCAGGGGAGGGGCACGTGGCTTTGTCTGTCTGTCCTGCCACGTGCTCCCCCTCTCACTCAGACCAGCAAGAGCAAAGAAAGACTCAGAGGCTCTAGCCTGGCCACTAACAGAGCACAGGGGAGCACCACGAAAACAAGGAGGGAACAAAGGAAAAAACAGGGGGCCACTAACTGCACAAAAAAGGGGACCACTCTCCTCCAACCCCAAACTGACCTAGCAAGAGCCTGACAAAGACACACTGAAGCCCTCAGGGGAGAGACGCCCACAGGAGAGCACACTCAAACCCAGCCAAGAAGGAAGAACCCAGCTAAGGACGGAGGGGGGGATGACAAGCCATATTGGCGCCCCCCTAGAAAGCCTCCCAGCCCCACCCACAGCTGGACCCTCAAACACCTGCGCTGCATAAGAGGGAAAGACCTCTCTCTCTGCCTCCCCCAAAACCTGTGTCTGTGTCTGTGTCTGTGTCTGTGTCTGTGTCTGTGTCTGTGTCTGTGTCTGTGTCTGTGTCTGTGTCTGTGTCTGTGTCTGTGTCTGTGTCTGTGTCTGTGTCTGTGTCTGTGTCTGTGTCTGTGTCTGTGTCTGTGTCTGTGTCTGTGTCTGTGTCTGTGTCTGTGTCTGTGTCTGTGTCTGTGTCTGTGTCTGTGTCTGTGTCTGTGTCTGTGTCTGTGTCTGTGTCTGTGTCTGTGTCTGTGTCTGTGTCTGTGTCTGTGTCTGTGTCTGTGTCTGTGTCTGTGTCTGTGTCTGTGTCTGTGTCTGTGTCTGTGTCTGTGTCTGTGTCTGTGTCTGTGTCTGTGTCTGTGTCTGTGTCTGTGTCTGTGTCTGTGTCTGTGTCTGTGTCTGTGTCTGTGTCTGTGTCTGTGTCTGTGTCTGTGTCTGTGTCTGTGTCTGTGTCTGTGTCTGTGTCTGTGTCTGTTTTGGGGTGTTACACTGTGGGCGACTCGCCCTACACGGGCGAGCACCAAGGGGCCTGACCGGACCGAGCCACAGCGCAGGGGAGGGGCACGTGGCTTTGTCTGTCTGTCCTGCCACGTGCTCCCCCTCTCACTCAGACCAGCAAGAGCAAAGAAAGACTCAGAGGCTCTAGCCTGGCCACTAACAGAGCACAGGGGAGCACCACGAAAACAAGGAGGGAACAAAGGAAAAAACAGGGGGCCACTAACTGCACAAAAAAGGGGACCACTCTCCTCCAACCCCAAACTGACCTAGCAAGAGCCTGACAAAGACACACTGAAGCCCTCAGGGGAGAGACGCCCACAGGAGAGCACACTCAAACCCAGCCAAGAAGGAAGAACCCAGCTAAGGACGGAGGGGGGGATGACAAGCCATATTGGCGCCCCCCTAGAAAGCCTCCCAGCCCCACCCACAGCTGGACCCTCAAACACCTGCGCTGCATAAGAGGGAAAGACCTCTCTCTCTGCCTCCCCCAAAACCTGTGTCTGTGTCTGTGTCTGTGTCTGTGTCTGTGTCTGTGTCTGTGTCTGTGTCTGTGTCTGTGTCTGTGTCTGTGTCTGTGTCTGTGTCTGTGTCTGTGTCTGTGTCTGTGTCTGTGTCTGTGTCTGTGTCTGTGTCTGTGTCTGTGTCTGTGTCTGTGTCTGTGTCTGTGTCTGTGTCTGTGTCTGTGTCTGTGTCTGTGTCTGTGTCTGTGTCTGTGTCTGTGTCTGTGTCTGTGTCTGTGTCTGTGTCTGTGTCTGTGTCTGTGTCTGTGTCTGTGTCTGTGTCTGTGTCTGTGTCTGTGTCTGTGTCTGTGTCTGTGTCTGTGTCTGTGTCTGTGTCTGTGTCTGTGTCTGTGTCTGTGTCTGTGTCTGTGTCTGTGTCTGTGTCTGTGTCTGTGTCTGTGTCTGTGTCTGTGTCTGTGTCTGTGTCTGTGTCTGTGTCTGTGTCTGTGTCTGTGTCTGTGTCTGTGTCTGTGTCTGTGTCTGTGTCTGTGTCTGTGTCTGTGTCTGTGTCTGTGTCTGTGTCTGTGTCTGTGTCTGTGTCTGTGTCTGTGTCTGTGTCTGTGTCTGTGTCTGTGTCTGTCTGTGTCTGTGTCCGTGTCCGTGTCCGTGTCTGTGTCCGTGTCCGTGTCCGTGTCCGTGTCCGTGTCCGTGTCCGTGTCCGTGTCCGTGTCCGTGTCCGTGTCCGTGTCTGTGTCTGTGTCTGTGTCTGTGTCTGTGTCTGTGTCTGTGTCTGTGTCTGTGTCTGTGTCTGTGTCTGTGTCTGTGTCTGTGTCTGTGTCTGTGTCTGTGTCTGTGTCTGTGTCTGTGTCTGTGTCTGTTTTGGGGTGTTACACTGTGGGCGACTCGCCCTACACGGGCGAGCACCAAGGGGCCTGACCGGACCGAGCCACAGCGCAGGGGAGGGGCACGTGGCTTTGTCTGTCTGTCCTGCCACGTGCTCCCCCTCTCACTCAGACCAGCAAGAGCAAAGAAAGACTCAGAGGCTCTAGCCTGGCCACTAACAGAGCACAGGGGAGCACCACGAAAACAAGGAGGGAACAAAGGAAAAAACAGGGGGCCACTAACTGCACAAAAAAGGGGACCACTCTCCTCCAACCCCAAACTGACCTAGCAAGAGCCTGACAAAGACACACTGAAGCCCTCAGGGGAGAGACGCCCACAGGAGAGCACACTCAAACCCAGCCAAGAAGGAAGAACCCAGCTAAGGACGGAGGGGGGGATGACAAGCCATATTGGCGCCCCCCTAGAAAGCCTCCCAGCCCCACCCACAGCTGGACCCTCAAACACCTGCGCTGCATAAGAGGGAAAGACCTCTCTCTCTGCCTCCCCCAAAACCTGTGTCTGTGTCTGTGTCTGTGTCTGTGTCTGTGTCTGTGTCTGTGTCTGTGTCTGTGTCTGTGTCTGTGTCTGTGTCTGTGTCTGTGTCTGTGTCTGTGTCTGTGTCTGTGTCTGTGTCTGTGTCTGTGTCTGTGTCTGTGTCTGTGTCTGTGTCTGTGTCTGTGTCTGTGTCTGTGTCTGTGTCTGTGTCTGTGTCTGTGTCTGTGTCTGTGTCTGTGTCTGTGTCTGTGTCTGTGTCTGTGTCTGTGTCTGTGTCTGTGTCTGTGTCTGTGTCTGTGTCCGTGTCCGTGTCCGTGTCCGTGTCCGTGTCCGTGTCTGTGTCTGTGTCTGTGTCTGTGTCTGTGTCTGTGTCTGTGTCTGTGTCTGTGTCTGTGTCTGTGTCTGTGTCTGTGTCTGTGTCTGTGTCTGTGTCTGTGTCTGTGTCTGTGTCTGTGTCTGTGTCTGTGTCTGTGTCTGTGTCTGTGTCTGTGTCTGTGTCTGTGTCTGTGTCTGTTTTGGGGTGTTACACTGTGGGCGACTCGCCCTACACGGGCGAGCACCAAGGGGCCTGACCGGACCGAGCCACAGCGCAGGGGAGGGGCACGTGGCTTTGTCTGTCTGTCCTGCCACGTGCTCCCCCTCTCACTCAGACCAGCAAGAGCAAAGAAAGACTCAGAGGCTCTAGCCTGGCCACTAACAGAGCACAGGGGAGCACCACGAAAACAAGGAGGGAACAAAGGAAAAAACAGGGGGCCACTAACTGCACAAAAAAGGGGACCACTCTCCTCCAACCCCAAACTGACCTAGCAAGAGCCTGACAAAGACACACTGAAGCCCTCAGGGGAGAGACGCCCACAGGAGAGCACACTCAAACCCAGCCAAGAAGGAAGAACCCAGCTAAGGACGGAGGGGGGGATGACAAGCCATATTGGCGCCCCCCTAGAAAGCCTCCCAGCCCCACCCACAGCTGGACCCTCAAACACCTGCGCTGCATAAGAGGGAAAGACCTCTCTCTCTGCCTCCCCCAAAACCTGTGTCTGTGTCTGTGTCTGTGTCTGTGTCTGTGTCTGTGTCTGTGTCTGTGTCTGTGTCTGTGTCTGTGTCTGTGTCTGTGTCTGTGTCCGTGTCTGTGTCTGTGTCTGTGTCTGTGTCTGTGTCTGTGTCTGTGTCTGTGTCTGTGTCTGTGTCTGTGTCTGTGTCTGTGTCTGTGTCTGTGTCTGTGTCTGTGTCTGTGTCTGTGTCTGTGTCTGTGTCTGTGTCTGTGTCTGTGTCTGTGTCTGTGTCTGTGTCTGTGTCTGTGTCTGTGTCTGTGTCTGTGTCTGTGTCTGTGTCTGTGTCTGTGTCTGTGTCTGTGTCTGTGTCTGTGTCTGTGTCTGTGTCTGTGTCTGTGTCTGTGTCCGTGTCGTGTCGGTCCGTGTCCGTGTCGTGTCCGTGCGTGTCCGTGTCCGTGTCCGTGTCCGTGTCCGTGTCCGTGTCGTGTCCGTGTCCGTGTCCGTGTCGTGTCTGTGTCTGTGTCTGTGTCTGTGTCTGTGTCTGTGTCTGTGTCTGTGTCTGTGTCTGTGTCTGTGTCTGTGTCTGTTTTGGGGTTGTTACACTGTGGGCGACTCGCCCTACACGGGCGAGCACCAAGGGGCCTGACCGGACCGAGCCACAGCGCAGGGGAGGGGCACGTGGCTTTGTCTGTCTGTCCTGCCACGTGCTCCCCCTCTCACTCAGACCAGCAAGAGCAAAGAAAGACTCAGAGCTCTAGCCTGGCCACTAACAGAGCACAGGGGAGCACCACGAAAACAAGGAGGGAACAAAGGAAAAAACAGGGGGCCACTAACTGCACAAAAAAGGGGACCACTCTCCTCCAACCCCAAACTGACCTAGCAAGAGCCTGACAAAGACACACTGAAGCCCTCAGGGGAGAGACGCCCACAGGAGAGCACACTCAAACCCAGCCAAGAAGGAAGAACCCAGCTAAGGACGGAGGGGGGATGACAAGCCATATTGGCGCCCCCCTAGAAAGCCTCCCAGCCCCACCCACAGCTGGACCCTCAAACACCTGCGCTGCATAAGAGGGAAAGACCTCTCTCTCTGCCTCCCCCAAAACCTGTGTCTGTGTCTGTGTCTGTGTCTGTGTCTGTGTCTGTGTCTGTGTCTGTGTCTGTGTCTGTGTCTGTGTCTGTGTCTGTGTCTGTGTCTGTGTCTGTGTCTGTGTCTGTGTCTGTGTCTGTGTCTGTGTCTGTGTCTGTGTCTGTGTCTGTGTCTGTGTCTGTGTCTGTGTCTGTGTCTGTGTCTGTGTCTGTGTCTGTGTCTGTGTCTGTGTCTGTGTCTGTGTCTGTGTCTGTGTCTGTGTCTGTGTCTGTGTCTGTGTCGTGTCCGTGTCCGTGTCCGTGTCCGTGTCCGTGTCTGTGTCTGTGTCTGTGTCTGTGTCTGTGTCTGTGTCTGTGTCTGTGTCTGTGTCTGTGTCTGTGTCTGTGTCTGTGTCTGTGTCTGTGTCTGTGTCTGTGTCTGTGTCTGTGTCTGTGTCTGTGTCTGTGTCTGTGTCTGTGTCTGTGTCTGTGTCTGTGTCTGTGTCTGTGTCTGTTTTGGGGTGTTACACTGTGGGCGACTCGCCCTACACGGGCGAGCACCAAGGGGCCTGACCGGACCGAGCCACAGCGCAGGGGAGGGGCACGTGGCTTTGTCTGTCTGTCCTGCCACGTGCTCCCCCTCTCACTCAGACCAGCAAGAGCAAAGAAAGACTCAGAGGCTCTAGCCTGGCCACTAACAGAGCACAGGGGAGCACCACGAAAACAAGGAGGGAACAAAGGAAAAAACAGGGGGCCACTAACTGCACAAAAAAGGGGACCACTCTCCTCCAACCCCAAACTGACCTAGCAAGAGCCTGACAAAGACACACTGAAGCCCTCAGGGGAGAGACGCCCACAGGAGAGCACACTCAAACCCAGCCAAGAAGGAAGAACCCAGCTAAGGACGGAGGGGGGGATGACAAGCCATATTGGCGCCCCCCTAGAAAGCCTCCCAGCCCCACCCACAGCTGGACCCTCAAACACCTGCGCTGCATAAGAGGGAAAGACCTCTCTCTCTGCCTCCCCCAAAACCTGTGTCTGTGTCTGTGTCTGTGTCTGTGTCTGTGTCTGTGTCTGTGTCTGTGTCTGTGTCTGTGTCTGTGTCTGTGTCTGTGTCTGTGTCTGTGTCTGTGTCTGTGTCTGTGTCTGTGTCTGTGTCTGTGTCTGTGTCTGTGTCTGTGTCTGTGTCTGTGTCTGTGTCTGTGTCTGTGTCTGTGTCTGTGTCTGTGTCTGTGTCTGTGTCTGTGTCTGTGTCTGTGTCTGTGTCTGTGTCTGTGTCTGTGTCTGTGTCTGTGTCTGTGTCTGTGTCTGTGTCTGTGTCTGTGTCTGTGTCTGTGTCTGTGTCTGTGTCTGTGTCTGTGTCTGTGTCTGTGTCTGTGTCTGTGTTGGTTACGCATGGTGTCAGAGCGGGCCTAGCAATGACCAAAGGCAGAGCTACATCGCCCTAATGTAAAGCACACATCGCTAAAGCACATTCCGAAAAAGAAGCCTTCCTTACAATCTTAAATCTACAACCCTTCCAATGCCGCCCCGGCCCCGCTCATCCCGCCACCTCTCCTCGATGCAGCCTCATATCGTTACGAGACTCCTTGAGAGATCTGCGAAGTAAGCGTTCGTGTGTTTTTATTTGGCGGGGTTGGGTTTATGTGCGTGGGATGGGAGCGCTTTGCTGGCGGGGCTAGGAATCGTGTTCAGGCTCTTACAGTATTCCCGATGAATACCAGCCAACGCGGCAACCAGCCACCTACCACCTTATCGAGTTCGCTTATGACCGGATTTGCCCTCCCTTCTTGTCCCTTGGCCCATTTCCCCAGTAACTGTGTCGCCGGAATTTCCCTTAAGTTCTCTTAACCCCCATATCTAGGGCTTCCTTTTCGTGCTCCTTTCATTCCCCTACCGCCTCCCTACTGGCCACCTGCCCTCATTTCCACCGCCTCACCAAATCTACCCCGCCCCGCGCACAGGCGAGCTGGATGCGCAGGACGAGATGCACCATATCCTACCCCCGCCCCTCCCATCACAGAGCGCGCCGCCATGGTCACGGCCGCCGACCAACATGATGCCACCCTCGATCCCTTGGCCCCCCTCCTGGCCCCAGTGGTCGTCTCCTGGAAGTGTCATTTCATCTGTTGTTCAGAACCTGGCAGAGAAGCTTGGGGTCGGCTACATCCCGACATTCATCGTGGTAGGTGCTGTCTATGGGACAAGCTGATAAACGCAGCCTTATATGCTACAACTACATTTATCTTCAACTCGTAACGTCAATTCTTCAACAGGATTTACTTGTACGACATTTATTCTCATTCCATGTTGACACGTATCTGTACATACGGCCAACCCGTACACACACACACACACGCAGAGGGGTGGACGCGCATGGGTGTTGCGAAGGGAGGTTAAGAAGACGTGTCATGTATGCAGCACGGGGTGCTCCGAGTGGAGGCTGGAGGGCCCTCGTGCCGCCGTCCTCCTTTCCTCTCGAAATGGGCATACGCGTACACGGCCCCCTCTGTCGAGCTCCAGGGGCGAAACAGTGGCCCCTTGCGTCCCTCTGGCCCCCATCGCGGGGGAGGGGAGACGGAGTGCTTCTTCGGTGGCCTTGTTTCCGTCAGGCCTAAGGGTTAGCTGCGCCCTGGGCCTCAGCCCATGGCCAGATACGTTATACACGAAGACAATCAAACTAACGAAAACAAACAGACATACCCCCGGTTCATCCAGCCGCTCTGTGATCCTGAGCAAGGGCTCCGCTGCCACCAGCGCGTCCACCGCCATCAGCTCCACCGCCTTGCACACGTAGACACAGGCACGCGTTCAGGCACCGTTTGTAACGCATCACAGATGGTCATGGGTAGGTCATGCTCATGGTCATTTGAGCATGACCCTACGAAGGGAACCTTGGGTCGAACCTTCTGGCCCCGGCGGTGTTATGTAGTCTCCGGCTGTCACTCCACCCCTGCTATCCTGGAAATACGTTATCCTAAACAGGCATGTTACACGTGGCCCTTAAGCGGTCGACGCGCGTCTGCCTGTCTGTTTGTCCGTTGATTGCTTTGCTGACAGGACGCATACAGAGCTGTGTCAGACATTCTGTGGTACTCACCGGCAGCCGCCGACTACCTTTACAAGCTATTGGCGCGGGGTCTGGGCCCTAATTTATCAAGTGAGTGACTGACGGACATACGTACAGACCGTAGCCACTGAGATCGTTGGTTAAGATGGTGTGGGCTCATTCACCTTGTCCGGAAGCGTGACACTCCAGGTCGGAGCCCCCAAAATCCGTCATGGAATATGCAGCGTTGCTCACATGGTTATATTAATTATAAGAGTGCAGGTGTGCGCCGCGTTAGGATGTTTTGAGCCGCTGTGTTTTTTTTCGCTGAGGGTGTTGAGGTGAGAAGCGAATGGTTGGAAACCGTTCATTGGATCAACAAGCCTTTACGTCAACATCCAAATGCAGCAACAGGAATGGCGTGCGCTTTATTTCGCTCGTCGCACTTCACGCTCACTTGCTGATGCACCCACACTCCCAACGCGCATTCAGCGCGGATTTTGTCGCTTTGCTCCTATTATACTTACAATGATGGAATCATTACAATTTCTGGAACCTCCCTTGCATGGCCCCCGTTGGCGCCAAAAACGAAACATAGACGAAGATGGCGTCGCTGCATTTGCCGTTTACGACATCGTCCGCGACGCCTTCCGTACCTGGCCCTCCACTCCCAGCGGCAGCATCGTCGCGGACTCGATCATGGCTGAACATAATGTCAACCTGTAGTAAGTACGGCGTTTTCCCTATTGCATATTGTACCACTAAGTTGGTGTAGCAACAGCTGCGGTATTCGTGGCCGGTATGTGGACAGCCTTTCGTAGCATCAGCAGTGTGGCACCGGCATGGAGGCAACGTAGGGTATGTGTACGGCTCCCATGTACGGCAATGCATGATGCAGATTAATAGGTGTCCAGAAGGAAATCAGAGTGCCGGGGAGGAGGTGGGCACTGGCCACAATGTCGGAGTGTGTAATGGTATTACGTATTATGTGACAGCTATGTAGCCGATGTCTAAGCGGGTTACGATCCCGGTTACAGCCTTTTCCGCCTACTTCTAAATGTTGGGTTTTCCGCCCCTGGCCCAACAACCTTACACCCCACATATCTGTGCGGATTCCGCAGCTCCTTAGGTGCGGCTCGCAATTTTCACGAGATGGTGAATGTTTTCAAGGAGGCGGTCTGGGCGAAATATCCCCTCGACCCAGACGGACCCAGCCACATACTAAGGAGCGTGGGGGACATCATTGCAATTTTGGTGCATGAAGCCAGTGAGTGGCCAAGGAGGAATGTGTTATGGTGGCGGTCCCGCCAGGGTGGTACGGAAGCTGCCCTTCGCCAGTGCTGGTGCAGCCGGTATGACTTGATGTACGGCACACACGTCCCGCCATTTCACCCCGGGCCAACAGCCCCGGGCAAACCTGCAAGGCCTTATGCACTTATGGGGTGCTTGTCCTCGTTCCGAACTGCCCTCTGTCCAAACCACCTCCTTGGTATCCGCTCGTATCGCTGCCCTGTCCTTGTTTGCGGCGACTTCACTAACGGTGAATCCCTCTGTGCCTGTTGTCGCTTCAGCAACACCGCACGGCCGTCTGGATCCGCTGCAGCTCGTGCGAGACATCGTAGACTTCGCATACACAACGGTGGCCAGTGTGGTGGCGAACTCCAACACGCTGCGGTATAGCGCAGATGCGTCACTGACCATGTCAGATGATGAATTCTCGGCGTTCCGCGGGCTGAAAAGAGGGTAAGGTGATTTCCTTCGGGATGTATGCGTATTCGTGTCTGTGTCTGTGTCTGTGTCTGTGTCTGTGTCTGTGTCTGTGTCTGTGTCTGTGTCTGTGTCTGTGTCTGTGTCTGTGTCTGTGTCTGTGTCTGTGTCTGTGTCTGTGTCTGTGTCTGTGTCTGTGTCTGTGTCTGTGTCTGTGTCTGTGTCTGTGTCTGTGTCTGTGTCTGTGTCTGTGTCTGTGTCTGTGTCTGTGTCTGTGTCTGTGTCTGTGTCTGTGTCTGTGTCTGTGTCTGTGTCTGTGTCTGTGTCTGTGTCTGTGTCTGTGTCTGTGTCTGTGTCTGTGTCTGTGTCTGTGTCTGTGTCTGTGTCTGTGTCTGTGTCTGTGTCTGTGTCTGTGTCTGTGTCTGTGTCTGTGTCTGTGTCTGTGTCTGTGTCTGTGTCTGTGTCTGTGTCTGTGTCTGTGTCTGTGTCTGTGTCTGTGTCTGTGTCTGTGTCTGTGTCTGTGTCTGTGTCTGTGTCTGTGTCTGTGTCTGTGTCTGTGTCTGTGTCTGTGTCTGTGTCGCATCATGCCAGAGCGGGCCTAGCAATGACCAAGGGCAGAGCTACATCGCCCTAATGTAAAGCACACATCGCTAAAGCACATTCCGAAAAAGAAGCCTTCCCTACAATCTTAAATCTACAACCCTTCCAATGCCGCCCCGGCCCCGCTCATCCCGCCACCACTCCTCGATGCAGCTTCACAGACTTGCGAGATGCTCTGCGAGATCTTCAAAGTAAGCGATCGTGTGTTTTTATTTGGCGGGGTTGGGTTTATGTGCGTGGGATTCCTGAGTCGTATAGCCGGAGACGTGCTACTGTGCGGATATACACATACACACGGTTCATTAGTTTTGACCCCCTCCCTCCTCTAATTCCCCAACACAGGCAATCTCCCGGAAGAAGAAAACCTTGCGCCGCTTCAGGAGAACACAACCTTTCCGGCGCCTCCTTCGTGGAATAGCTTCATGCCGACCCCGCCGCCGCCGGATCAGTTACTCCCGGAAAGATCCCCAGTGCTCGACGGTGTGCTGGAGCTGCTTCGAAACACAGCAGACAAGCTGGGGGTCAACTTCCTGATCCAATTCTTTGCGGTACGGGGGATGTGAGGTGCGGGTGGGGTGGCGAAAGTGGGCTGTGACGATGGAGTACGGAATGGTGTATGGCCTTGGCGGCAGTGGCGGCGGCGGTGGGGTTCAGGGGGTCTCCAGGAAGGTGCTAGAGCCGGCGTGTGAGGCCGCTGGGGGGCAGATGGTCGCCGACGTGTAGGGCTGGCACGCTTGCCCGGCACACAGGTTTGGATCTCGTACTTGATTGCGCCGCACTTGTGCGATTCCACATGTCAGTGCCCTCACCCCGTCCTGAACCCTTCCTGTTCCTCACGCTGCCCGCCTGCAGTCCTCGACTCCGGCGGTGGCGGATATTGTCAAAGACGCCCCCATCGCTGCCAACTACACCTACAAGTTGCTGCAGTCAGGGCTGGGCCCCTACGTCTCGGGTGCGCGATGAAAGGGGTTCTACGGGAGAGGGGTGAGACGGGCTTCAAGTGCAGCCAGCACCGCTCCGCTCAGGAGGGCGCGCCCATCTAGCGCCTATCTCATCGCGTGACTCCCACTGCTCACCATGGGCTTGCCGCCGTCACAGCCTGGGTAACCGAAGTCAGGCAGCCGACGGGGGAGCCTAAATGTACGGACATCCGGAAAGATCACGGACATACATGGCTACAAGCATTCTTGCCGAAGCGGACGCACGTTTGGACACTCACAAGTTGCCTAATAAGGCGCATCCGTCTAATCAACCCCACACCCTCACGGGCACCGTCACGTTCCACGCGGCGTACGCCTGATCATTGTCGCCCCTTCTGACTGATCTTTTACTGCCGTCGTCTACCTTCGTCGGTAGATACCACTTCCCATGCATCAAGTTTATACCACCACCATCGCTTGCACGACCACTGCCATCATCACCACCCCTCCACCAACGTCACCACCCTGACCTCCTCCCCGCCTCTTCCATGACCATTACCACTCGCCATATCGCCGTAAGACAATCGAGTGCTTTAACTTCACATTCCATCACATCACGTCTCTCCTCGATATGTGGGTATTTACCACCGAAGTCACGTCTTCCTCAACAATATGCTGAACACCGCTGCTTCCCCTTGTGCCTGCATTGTTCTCCTGGATCCCATCCACCCTCCCCCCCCCCACACACATAGCCGCCCCCCACACACACATAGCCGCCCCACACACACATAGCCGCCCCACACACATAGCCGCCCCACACACACATCGCCGCCCCACACACACATCGCCGCCCCACACACACATCGCCGCCCCCCCCACACACACACCACACACCCATTGAACCCAATAGTTCTTAGGGAGGTCTCTATCCCCTCTTGCAGTCTGGGAAGGGAACGGGACTCCTATACCAAGCAGCGCTGGCTTGGCTTTACGCAACAATTCACTTTGGTCTTCCCTCCCGACTCTCTCCCCGTTTCCCCCTCAGATCCCAATGGCCAGGCTGCCGACTCACTTTATCGCATCATGCAAGCAGCCTTCAATAACCTACTCAATACCCCAACCGGAAGTGTCATCGTTGACATCGCGCTCCTAAACCACCAGTTTGACCTTGGGTAGGAGTGCTACGTCGAGTGGGGGTACGAGAATGATAAGCTCTGTGGGTATCACTCACCTGATCAGGGCAGGTCTGACAAGTTCGAGTACATCCTGAATGCTGTGCCGTTCACATCTCCCTGTTTCGGACGTGGGATAATGTCGGTACCAGGTCATTCGCACGTACATACACACATACACACACACAGAGGCACGCTCCCCTTCAGCCGTCCCGCTGGCTGCCCCGCCCGTTCTCTCCCTTTCCTCTCCCCGTGTGGACTGTTAATCAACTACAGGGCGCTGGCGAGGGCTCAGAACTTTCCCGAAATCATCTCCATCCTCAAAGCAACTCCGAGTCTTGGTGGCGCTCTGGACAAGTACACAGCGACGAACATCGTGTGGTCTGTCACGCAGGTTATAGATGAGCTGGTTTGGGATGCGGGTGAGTCCGGGGCTCAGGCCCAGGCGCTCCCTCTTCCTACCTGCTGACCTCTCCCTTGGTCTAATGTGCTGATGCAACTCCCCAGTTTGTGACCCCTGCTGCTGCAGCCGTCATTCCTCGTCCCTTCCCCATCCCTCGTCCCTTCCCCATCCCTCGTCCCTTCCCCGTCCCTCGTCCTTTCCCCATCCCTCGTCCCTTCCCCGTCCCTCGTCCCTTCCCCATCCCTCGTCCCTTCCCCATCCCTCGTCCCTTCCCCATCCCTCGTCCCTTCCCCATCCCTCGTCCCTTCCCCATCCCTCATCCTTCCTTTTTTCCCCGCTGACGTGCTCCCCTGCAAGTAGAACCAGTCCACCTGCATGCATCCCGCTGTCAAAGTGAGCGATTACGTTACGCCAATTGTAATGTCATGTAATTTATCTTCTCTACTACCGGTTTGGAAACCGTGAGCAATTACTCTGTGCTGTGCTTTACCGTGCATTTTTGCTGGAAATTCCAGTGAACCCGTCTGGCCGCCTGGCGCCTATCCAGCTGGCCCGTGACGTTGTGGACTTCAGTTTGGCGGTTGTGGGCGCAACGGTCGACAATGCGGACGAGCTGCGAAACAACGCTGATGCGGCGCTGTTCATGAGCAATGAGGAGTACTCTGCGTTTCTGAGACTGCAAAGCAAGTGAGTCCGCAGTCGGAAAGCTGATTGCGTCTAAGGCCACCTGGTGAGGTCGGGGGACCGGTACGAGCTGGCAGAGGAAAGCACAGTGTGTCGTACCGCTTTCAGGATCGTTACTGGTTAAGAACTTGCCCTCCCTGTGGCTGCCTCACGGCGTTCAAGCGGTATTATGTCGATGAGCTGAACAGGTGTTGACAGCCGTTTTAACCTACGCACCATGTTAAGGTGTCTGATGGGTTTTCCTCCTCCCCCTCTCAACTCGTTTCTTTCTCTTTGCCTCTCTTTCTCCGCCTCTCTTTCTCCGCCTCTCTTTCTCCGCCTCTCTTTCTCCGCCTGTCTCCCTGCTTCCTTCTCTTTACCGGCAGACACGCATCTCTTCCCCCTGATGCAATTACCGACGCGCGCTCAGTCGGCTTCCTGCCCGGAATCCCCAACGGGTAGATGTCCTTTCGGTTTGTTGAACCCGTAACTGCCGCCCCGGCCCCGCGCATCCCGCCACCACTCCTCGATGCAGCCTCATATCGTTACGAGACTCCTTGAGAGATCTGCAAAGTAAGCGTTCGTGCGTTTTTATACGGCGGGGAGCTGAGCCTGGAGATGATGTGACGTGCCACATGCCACCGGTGGGGGTCCTGATGCTGGTGCTGGTGCTGGTGGGGGTTGGGAGCTTTTGATAATACAGGACGGCGGCAGTGGTGCGATAGGAGGGGAACGCTGACACACGCGATTTGGGAACGACGGGGTAGGGTCACAGAGTAACTGCCTACTTACCTCCCTGTCATTGGCTGCCGTACATTGGTTACTGGAGATAGGGTTTTAATATCGATCTTCCAGGCGCTCCAACAAATCTCCCCCCGCCCGCAGACGTATCTTCTCGCCCGCGCCCTCCCACTAACCCCCTTCCATTAGTCGGCCTCCGCTCACTTAGCCCAGTGCACCACGCAGCGAAGAGCTTTCTGGTTTCCTAACCCCTCTCTTACATCCACCTTCTAGGCAATCTTCCTGTCGACGACTCTACTTCTCAGTACGGCTTTGACGCGTACAGCGACTACAACTCCTCCAGCTTCGGAACCACCCACGGGCCCCACGGACCACGGAGGTCCCTATCCCAAGAAAGTAACCACGATTATGATTATGATTATGATTATGACTGGTTTGGGTCGTTTCCGACATATCCGCCGGATATGCCGTATCCGCCATATCCGCCATATTGGCCAACACCGCGGCCCAGCACGGCGCCGTATCCACCATGGGCGCCGTCATGGCCATCTTGGCCGTCCGAAGGCTACTCGACGCTGCCCCCCCAGGAGCCCCCCCCTCCGTCCCAGGACTACTGGCCGGAATGGCCGCAATCGCCGGATTACCAGGCAATCGATAGACCGTCGTGGCCCTCGTGGTGGAGAGCCCCGTCTTCGCCTCCATCCGAGAATTCTGGATCCCCAGTGCTCGACGGTGTGCTGGAGCTGCTCCGAAACACAGCAGACAAGCTGGGGGTCAACTTCCTGATCCAATTCTTTGCGGTACGGGGGATGTGAGGTGCGGGTGGGGTGGCGAAAGTGGGGTGTGACGATGGAGTACGGAATGGTGTATGGCCTTGGCGGCAGTGGCGGCGGCGGTGGGGTTCAGGGGTCCTCCAGGAAGGTGCCAGAGCCGGCGCGTGAGGCCGCTGGGGGGCAGATGGTCGCCGACATGTGGGGCGGGCACGCTTGCCTGACACACAGGTTTGGATCTCGTACTTGATTGCGCCGCACTTGTGCGATTCCACATGTCAGTGCCCTCACCCCGTCCTGAACCCTTCCTGTTCCTCACGGTGCCCGCCTGCAGTCCTCGACTCCGGCGGTGGCGGATATTGTCAAAGACGCCCCCATCGCTGCCAACTACACCTACAAGTTGCTGCAGTCAGGGCTGGGCCCCTACGTCTCGGGTGCGCGATGAAAGGGGTTCTACGGGAGAGGGGTGAGACGGGCTTCAAGTGCAGCCAGCACCGTTCCGCCCAGGAGGGAGCGCGCCCATCTAGCGCCTATCTCATCGCGTGACTCCCATTGCTCACCATGTGCTTGCCGACGTCACAGCCTGGGTAACCGAAGTCAGGCTGCCGACGGGGGTCGGGGTCGGGGTCGGGGTCGGGGTCGGGGTCGGGGTCGGGGTCGGGGTCGGGGTCGGGGTCGGGGTCGGGGTCGGGGTCGGGGTCGGGGTCGGGGTCGGGGTCGGGGTCGGGGTCGGGGTCGGGGTCGGGGTCGGGGTCGGGGTCGGGGTCGGGGTCGGGGTCGGGGTCGGGGTCGGGGTCGGGGTCGGGGTCGGGGTCGGGGTCGGGGTCGGGGTCGGGGTCGGGGTCGGGGTCGGGGTCGGGGTCGGGGTCGGGGTCGGGGTCAGGGTCGGCACCCTTTTTTTCTTCGCGTAGGGAGTGGAGAGCATAATGGATGGATTTGCTAAAATGTTGGCTGATAAAAATATACAGATTAAGTTTTAGGAACTCATTATTGGTCCTGATGTAGGAACTGAGCTACTTCTCGGTAAAATCATTTTAAAATTATTTTTTGCTGAGCAAAAACCGTCAAGTAAGATGAATAATTCTGCGCCATCCAGTTCATATTAATGAAAAGAAATGGGATTAAGAAGCGCTCAAGGAGACTTGCAACTGGCTAAGGATTAGCCGCAACTCGTATCTATCCTATGGACGGCAAAGTGCTCAAGAATGCAACATGCTGAAGAGAATAGAATACTTGTGCCTAGCTGAGAATAATTATTTAGCTGTAGATGTTTCTGTAGGGGCAGCTGGCGCCGCTGGTGAGCAGTTAAAAGCTTTGTTAAAGCTTTACTAGTTAAAGTGAACGAAACCTTTAGGGCTCCAAAGACAAGTACAAAATATAGCTTTAAGTGGCTAAAGATATTTAAGTTTCAGTTAAATAAGTA
The DNA here is from genome assembly GCA_019650235.1 of Volvox reticuliferus. NCBI lineage: Eukaryota > Viridiplantae > Chlorophyta > Chlorophyceae > Chlamydomonadales > Volvocaceae > Volvox > Volvox reticuliferus. Next base: position 606,156 of record BNCP01000037.1, on the reverse strand, counting down.
TTACATCTTTTGACAAGATATATTATGATTTCTTATCCTCAGTACGTTACAATTGTAACCTCGTGAGCCGTGGCAGCAATGCTCCACTTTTGGCTCTCTACCTAGCCCTGGGCCGCCCGCTGATCGGCGTGGCACCTACATCCGAATCTCCCCACGTCCACGACTCCTGTTGCGAAATTCTAAGACTCCTGAGGGCCATGTTAATAACAGCTAAATGTTTTAACTTGGCCATGACACATTCCGCTTCAAGCCACCGTATGCTTTTCTAGGCGTAGACAGGGATTCTGCAACTGGGTGGGTGGTGGGTTCGTTAGGTAGCAGATAAGCAGAAACATGCAATAATGTGTCGCAACACGGCGAATAGCGTGGTGTGACGTTCCATACCTTAAGTATAACCCAAGTACGAGTTGTCGTACTATCGTCTAAGAACCCGCCTTCTCATACTGAGAAATATACTCATTCTTACAACGATAATGTCAGCATGGGCATCATTAACCGTCCTAACGCGTCTGAATTCATTTGTGTAAGTTAGAGAAAGGGTAAAAGGTTTTCTTGGTGCCCCTCTGTGCTCTGTTAGTGGCCAAGCTAGAGCCTCTGAGTTTTTGTTTGCTCTTGCTGGTCCGAGTGAGAGAGGGAGCACGTGGCAGGACAGACAGACAAAGCCACGTGCCCCTCCCCTGCGTTGTGGCTCGGTCTGGTCAGGACCCCCGGTGCTCGTCCTTGCAGGGCGAGCCGCCCGCAGCGCAGTATAACACCCCTTAGAAGTATCCATAGATTATAATGTGAGTGCAGTTTACTGTTCGTGCGTAAGGTAGATGTGTTTCAGCTCCTCCTTACCCCTTCCCCGCCGCTTTTTCCCCGTCAGATCCCAATGGCCAGGCTGCCTACTCACTTTATCGCATCATGCAAGCAGCCTTCGCTAGCTTGGCTTCCACTCCGAGCGGCAATGTCGTCACCTTTATCGCGCGCCAAAACCACCAAGTAAAGATAAGGTACGTTAATGATAATCCATTCCGCAGCTGCCCCGCCCTGGATTAAAACTTGTCAGCCGGGCTATGGATCAGTGAACAAGTACCTGCTAGACGAACGTAATACTTTTTGTATTGACATGCATCCGCTTCCCCTTCCACCTACCTCGACATCATTTCCCCCTTTTTCAGCCGCCCCGTTGACTGCCCCGCCCTTTCTCTCCCCCTCCTCTCCCCGTGTGGACTGTTAATCAACTACAGGTCACTGGCGAGGGCTCAGAACTTTCCCGAAATCATCTCCATCCTCAAAGCAACTCCGAGTTTTGGTGGCGCTGTGGACAAGTACACAGCGGCGGACATCGTGCGCTCTGTCATGGAAGCGGTGCAAGCGCTGATGTGGTATGCAGGTATGCACATCGTTCAACGGTTGTCCTCCCGTCAAGTTCACATCCATACAGCCCATCCATGCTTCTCTGCTGCGGGAACATGATACTTCCCACAAGCCCCCGTCAGGCGGTTCTGTTCTGCCCGTTCACCAGGTTTCACCTGGATCAAAATTCATCACGGGTTCATGATGACCCGTGGTTCTTACTGTGTCTCCCGTTATCCTCCCTTGCAACGGAAATCGGTCATCTGAGGGCACTCTGAATGCTGTTGATCTTGGGTTCTTCCTTAGCTTCCTGTCGTTCATTGCCTGGTCATACCACTGCAAACGAAGTCGGCGCGGTGGTGTACACTCCTCTGTTGTAAATTAAAAACCGTGAGCAATTACTCTGTGCTGTGCTTTACCGTGCATTTTTGCTGGAAATTCCAGTGAGCCCGTCTGGCCGCCTGGGGCCTATCCAGCTGGCCCGTGACGTTGTGGACTTCAGTTTGGCGGTTGTGGGCACAACGGTCGACAATGCGGACGAGCTGCGAAACAACGCCGACGCCGCGCTGTTCATGAGCAATGAGGAGTACTCTGCGTTTCTGAGACTGCAAAGCAAGTGAGTCCGCAGTCGGAAAGCTGATTGCGTCTAAGGCCACCTCGTGAGGTCGGGGGACCGGTAAGAGCTGGTAGAGGAAAGCACAGTGTGTCGTACAGCTTTCAGGATCGTTACTGGTTCGGAACTTGCCCCCTCTGTGTGTTATGTGTTTGCGTGTTTTCTTAGTCCACACGCAGCGAAGGGTCTGTCGTGCGCCACCTTGTTTGGTCTCATGAGATACGTACGTTAGACTTGAGTGTCCTCGAGCCCATGGCGGCCCTGCCCACTTCTTGGTGCTTTTGTGCCACTTACCCAATCAACGAGTGCCGAAATGCTGGATTTCGCTACCCGCTGAGGCGGGCTCCACGGATTGCCTTCTACCTGGCTTTGCCCTTCCAACACTGCGCCTAACCTGTCGTTAAATACCTCCCCTCTCTTCGCAGTCTGCAACGGCTGCGGACGTCGCTGTTAGGGCTGTCCGGTGGGTAGCGCGTGGGATTGGTTAGGGATCAAGTAATGACGTCTCAAAGGGCCTGTTCCATTACCTGTACCAAATATTATGAAATCGGATTCTTTCGTTTTGAAGATGTATTTCACGAAGGCGTCCGGGAATTGCGGATACGATTCCCGCCACGCTGACTGTGAAGATACGGAAGGGGTGACACTTGGGTTTTGCCACTGTGTTTTTTGTATAAGACACGTGCCATATACCAATCGAAGTGGAAGATATTTTCACGTTATGTGAGGGTGGTTCCGGAGCATCGGGTCGTCGTGGCGTTGGGATCCTTTTCCCCGTCTCTTGCCCCCTTGACCTTCCCCGGTTGGTAAACTTCATTTCGCAAGTACTTCCTTTGTCGTTCCGGTTGCATCCATGATACCTCGTGGGCTCATCCAGCGCCACCAGAATGGCTTTGAAGCCAACCAACCTCCCTCGTCCTGTCCCCTGCTGCCCTTGCCTCCCCCGCCTTGGGTTTGCTCCGTCCCCAAACCCACCTATCCCTTGGCCCGGCTCCGCGCCCACCCGTCTGTTGTTCATCATATCCTCAAATATCCTTTCATTTCAAATCTCTTAAGATTTTTTTATTTCGTGAACTTGCGGTGAACCAGATTTTGATTCCAGATTTGGTTCCTGCGTTGATTTTCTCACAGGTGATTTGGACGGGAGTAAAGATGGCTCACATCAAGGCTCCACCGCGCCACCGCCTCAGTGGTGGTGGTGGTGGTCCACCCCACCGCCATCGCCTCCGCCACCGCCACCGCCACCGCCACCGCCTCCGCTACAACCGATCCGCGATGCCTTGGAGTTGCTACGTAACGCTGCCAACTCCCTGGGGCTGGACTTCCTGGTCACCTTCACAGAGGCGAGTTGGAAAGGAACACATAGCGGCTCTCGTAATAAACTATCATGGGGGTTTCCTACTGGAGGTCATGAGTTTTTGAGCTCAGCTTGGGCTTTGGCTTCATCTGGTTGGGGGGTGTAGTTTGTGCCCTCTACCTTCAACGATCACATAATGTGTCACGACAGCTGTAACAGCAAACTGTTGGTACATCATTGACCATGGCATTAGCCACCGATTTGAACAGGTAACAACGGTTATGCGTTTATGCGGTTATGCGGTTATGCGGTTATAAAAGACTAGGGGGCAACTGTACGTGTTGATGTGCTGCCTAGTTGCTTGGACCATCCCTAAACGTTTGGCCTTGCTGGCGGTGGATGCTGGCTTGCGCTTCGTCCCATCCTTGCGCATAGAATCCTCTGCCTGTGCCACATGCATTTTTAGCTGACACCACAGCAATGCGTGCACCACCATGACTGTTAAGGGCTGGGGTGGCGATTGGTAGAGCCAAACCACTGCTGAGGATTCACGTCACGAATGCATAGGCCCTCATTGGCACGATGAACCGCCAATGTGCAACGGAGGAATAGTCATAAATAGTAATAATATAATAACTACAAATACAAATAAATGCTTCTGTATTGTCGCGGAAGAGTATAGGTATACATGATGGGCAGTGGCCTGCAGTGGGTGCAGCAGATAGAGGGCAAGAAGTACAAATTACGGGCGAGCAACATCGGCACTTCGAAAGTTACATTTTTCATCTCAAGCTCCGCTCGTGTTATTATGATGAAATTCTCTCTAGGCAGAAGTCCCGCTTGATTGGAGTGGCCAAAGTCGTTGATGCTCTGTAACTGACATCATCCGGCTCCTCTTCATCTGCTGCACAAGCCAACAAGGGGCAAGGGTTATCGTCCACCTACACACCTACACAAACCCCGCGCTTTCATAACGCCGCTATGGAATGTCTCCTCCTACTCCCCCGCCCCCTCGCCATCACTGAAACCATTTCCCGCATGGGTGTCGTGTCCATCCTTCCACCGCAGTCCACATATCCAGCTGCTCGCGAAGTGCTGAGCGACTTGCCCATCGCTGCAAATTACGTGTACAAGCTGATAAAGCACGGCTTCGACCCCAACGAGCCACGTAAGGGGATGCGTGGATACTGGTGGTTGTTGTTAGGTGTTTGGGTGGCTCAACAGTAATTATGTTTAAGATGTCTCTGTCTTGACTAGTGAATTGCCTGTAATAGAGCAAGAGTAGATGATTATGTGGATATGCGCGAGGTGAATGTGTGGTGATGTGTCTGCAACATGCAAAAGAGGGAAGCGTGCTCAGGAAACGTGGGGGAACAGGGCTGTTACTGGGCTGTTACTGGGCTGTTAGACTCCCGCAGATGGCTGGGATTAGGGTGGATTGGCACGTGTTCGTGTTTGTGTGTATATATGTTGGGGGGCGGAGACATATTCCGTGGTTTCATCATGCGATTTCATAACCCCTCAGTGGCTTCGTTCCTAATTGCGACCCATCTGGGTTCCGTGTGCAGATGATGATGATGAGCCCCTGTGGTATTATTACCGTTATATTTCGGTTAACGAGATCTTGTACAAGATCCTGCACTCCACTTTTGAAACAGCCCTCTACACAGACACCGGCAGCATAGTTGCGGACTATCTGTTGTTAAACAGGATTGACCTCGCGTAAGTGAGCTAAATTCGCACTGTTTGTGGATATTTATGTACATGGCACATGCCTGCAATCTCTACACGTGTTATATCTGGGTTTATACGTACATAGCTACTCACTCGCTGCTTTCCCTGGCCCTAATTTTCTAATGAATGTCTCGTCATCATCAAATCATCAAATCATCAAATCATCATCTTGGACAGCAAATATTCCCCTCTCTGTTTCCTAAACTGCCCTATACTGCGCATGCCTCTTCCCCATGCTCCTCTTTAATCCCCTCCCCTCCGCTCCCCTCCCCAAGGCAACTTGTTAACGCCCGCAACTTTACGGAGCTTCTGGACATACTGAAAGGCGCCTATTGGTGGCCGTCGTTCTACGATACTTACTTCAAGGAAATCAATCATGGCGATTCGACTACGGCTCAGCATGGCGCGGTGTTTATCGTCGACAACGTCGCGAATATCGCGCAAATCATCGTGCAAGATACGGGTGAGGCGGCAGCGCCGCAGGAGGGGCCTTTCTCATTCATGGATCCCCGCCATGACGCGGGAATCCGAGGGGCCGCTTTCCAGGTTCGGGTAAGGTATCCCTATGTTATGTTGTGTTATGTTAAAGCCGGTCCGTTGGACACTCAGTCGGCGTCCTCTTTTTGGTCTTCAGGATGGCGGCAGTGACACCAAGAGCCCTCACTATATGTCCTTGGTCCTCAGCACCAACACTGAGTCTGCACATGAGGGTCTCCAGCTCTCGATGTGCTTACCTCAATGACCGTGTCATCGCTGACGCTTCTCTCTCTCTCTCTCTCTCTCTCTCTATATATATATATATATATATATATATATATATATATATATATATATGACGCAAGACCCCCAAATTGCGGTGTATGACACAGGCAGAAGCGTCAGCTCAACCTGGAAGCTAAAACAATAGCGCAGCTCATCTGACACTTTGCAGGCAGCATGTTTAAGTAAAGTGATCTTCAGGTGGGTACATTACTGTATACTTGCATACTGTATACATTCCGAAGCATTCCGAAGACACTTCTGAAAGCATTCCGAAGACACTTCTGAATGTATACAGTATGCAAGTATACAGTAATGTACCCACCTGAAGATCACTTTACTTAAACATGCTGCCTGCAAAGTGTCAGATGAGCTGCGCTATTGTTTTAGCTTCCAGGTTGAGCTGACGCTTCTGCCTGTGTCATACACCGCAATTTGGGGGTCTTTGCTGCCCTTCACCTCCCTCTCGTTGCCCCTCCCTGTGCTACGTGGTTTTGGGTTCGTTTAATGTACACCCGTACTCCTGTTGGTCCGGCCCGCACACGACAGTGCTATCAGAGGGTCGGCTCACACCGTACGGCCTCGCCTCTGATGTGGTGAACGTGGCCCATGCACTGGTGCATGAAGTAGTGTCCTATGCCTGGTTGCTCCGCAATGATTTCGACCATGAGCTACACATGACCGATGTGGAGGTCACCGCGTTCTACCGCCTGGAGGCTAAGTAAGCGGGGGCAGAAGGAGGACAGGGCAGGGGCAGAGCAGACGGGGTTGCATCTTGCATGTTTTGTGCATGTTAACGAGGAAGAGGGGATGGACGTGTGCCAGGGCGGGAGGAGAGGGGGAAGGGCGGAGGGCGGTGCGGAGTGAACTGGCATCATCGGAACACTGATTCCAGGCGCTTGAGGCTTGACTGGGCCCGGGACCCGGGACTCGGTTCCCCGGCGGCTTGCGGTTCGTCCTGACAGGGTCGGGCGCGAGGACCTCTTGCCTTGGACCTCTTTCATATCCGTATGTTACGCTACCGGCTTTTTGATTATGACACGTTGGCGAATAGCGGGCCCGGCAGATACTTGTCATGTATGCGGCAACAAGCCAAAACGCGCGCCCAGGACGATTGGCACTGAATCTCGGCTGGCCCAAGTTAGGCATACATTGACCCAAGGTTCATTGGGTTCCCGGGTTGTATTTTTGGAATACATGGTCAGCTGTATGCATTGTTTTATCGCATGATGGCACCTCGATTTCGCTGTCCTCTCTCTGCTGCGGTCCCCCGCCTGCCCTTTCCCGGCGGCCCAACTAATGTAGCGTCTCCCGGCAGCCTTCCTGGGACCTCCGTGCTTAGGTTTCCCTGCACCCTTCATGGCCGCCTGCTCCTCCCTTCCGTGCAATCTGTCATCACGATTTCGACTTATTCCAATCCCCCCCGTTCTGCCCTCCCGCCTGCCCATGTTCACCTTCCGTTGGTCCGTCTCTCTGTCCCACCAGCTTATGGACCATCCATGATGCACTACTCAACCTGCGTAGCTCGCTCTTATATTGAGAAGTGGCTGCCGTTGTCGGCTAATGGTATTGATTGTGGTGCTGTGTGGCGGTAGGCGATGTATCTTAAATAATGTATATTGCATTCCGTGCGGTATATTGCATTCCGTGCGATTGGTGAAATGAGTAGCAGGTTCCTTTCAAGTATTGTTATCATCTTTGAAGCAAGCTGGGGAAAGGTGACAATGTCGGTTTGCGGCAATCTCAGGACGCGGCGAGGTTGCCCAGCGGGGGCAACAACTGTGGGCATTGACGAGGGCGATCGGCGTGCCACCATAGCCAAGGCAGCTGAGCGTTGTCGCATGGCTCGTGCTTCATAGCGTGCCAATATGACAAGCTATCCGCTCCAAATTTTGGCGGCCCTCAGAGCGAGCCAATCTGTCGGCGTGTGCGGAACGTGGAGTTGCATGCAGGCTAGGAGCTGGGATTTAAGGAAATGGTTACATATCACGGAAGTTGTACGGTTGTCGTGTGAAGCGGATGACGACACTTTCCCGTGTCACGACATAGTACTGTAAACTGAACATACTAAGTGCCGTGCTGTCACTCCCCCCCCCAGCGCCGTGCCTATCGTGCCTGGCGCTGGTAGCTAGATGGGGCGAAGTTACACCTTGAGCATCTCAAAGGTGTCTCCGGCTTCTCTGTACAAAGCATCTCTCCAGAACACCGTGGCAAAGATTACCACCCAAAGACTTCTACCACTATGGCACAAAACCATCCTGCCCTCATTCTGACGAGCACGAAACCATCTCAACCGGGCCTCATCACTCATGGTGATGTATTCTATTGGGACCCGTGCTGCCGTGACTATGCCGGTGGTTGTCTCAAAGCCCCGAAGCGCAACCTCGCTGTTCCACCCCGCTGCTGTTTCCTCCGGAGATGGACAGAAGTTATCACTGAACCACGCCACCGGGGATGATGAGTGCAGAGCCTCGCAAGAATCTGGTTTGCCATCCGGGAGGCACACACCGATGCGAGGGCCCAGCTAGACATCCCGGGTGTTGCAGGTGAATCCTCATCAAATCTTGCTCCGGTCACGTCTTCAGACTCAAGCCTAGGGTAACGTGAGAGTGTGTCCGCAGGCTCTGCCTGTGCTCAATGACAACTTGTATTCTTGTAGCGCCAGAGCAAACCGCGCGTACTGGCCTGTCAAGTCCTCCGTACTCATGAGGTACATGAGGGGCTGGTGATCCGTGACCAGCTTGAAGATGTGCCACGTTCAGTCGCGGAGACTATACGTGGCAGCTCACGTGGCAGGTGCGGATCCTGCTCACGTAAAACTCGGGGTTGATCACTGCCTGGTTAAGCAGCCCCGAGCGCTGATGGCACAATGCTGAAGCAGGAGAAAGCAGTGACTCTAGCCCAATTCCTGACTGGCAGCTAGAAGTCAGGCAAACTTTCCTGCAGAAACCGCTTAACAAATAATGAGGATTATTTGCTAGCTTGGGCGTGGCGCGCCTGTCTTGTAGCAGCTTGGTCAGAGCGGATCTGAACCAAGCGAACTCATTGGCTGCAAGCAACGACTCCAAAATTGCCCTTGTTAATGTTATTTTTATATTATGACCTTATGCACTACCGCTCCACGCAGCGTGCAGGGTCAGTTGGCTGTTAGGTCTCGTCGCAATCCGCTCACTTGTCCGTTCGCGAAGGTGCTTGCGCTAACAACAGCGGATGTTGATGAGCACAAACTACTCAAGAGCGGGTCTTGGAAGTAGTCCCAAAGGCTTCTCCTTGTCTGGGCTCACGCGCGCCGACGTCTTGACGATCGTGCAGTGCGACGACTTCCGACGGAACTAGTCTGGCGGGTTGCGAAAAGAGGTTACAATGATTATTACTAGTTCGTAAATGGTCCGTTCCGCTCACGAAGAATAGCTTCGAGAGCCAACTGACAAACACTTCAGTTGCTCTCGACGCTTTTATTAGCAATAAAGTCTCTTTGCGGGCCTTACGTCAATCGACGTGGCCTCGGAACAGACGAAACGCGCACACGCCTGTTGTACGTCCAAAGACACCATGCGCGCGTAATTCCTTTTGTCAATTAACGAAATTGTTTGTGAGTCGTTACTTCAACGTACCGACCCATCGGTCTTAACAAAAGATAAACTTAACTCTATTTTGCACACATTATGTCTGACACGCTGTATGTCACGACAGGTAGTTGTCGCTGTAGGTCTCGTCGCAATCCGCTCACTTGTCCGTTCGCGAAGGTGCTTGCGCTAACAACAGCGGATGTTGATGAGCACAAACTACTCAAGAGCGGGTCTTGGAAGTAGTCCCAAAGGCTTCTCCTTGTCTGGGCTCACGCGCGCCGACGTCTTGACGATCGTGCAGTGCGACGACTTCCGACGGAACTAGTCTGGCGGGTTGCGAAAAGAGGTTACAATGATTATTACTAGTTCGTAAATGGTCCGTTCCGCTCACGAAGAATAGCTTCGAGAGCCAACTGACAAACACTTCAGTTGCTCTCGACGCTTTTATTAGCAATAAAGTCTCTTTGCGGGCCTTACGTCAATCGACGTGGCCTCGGAACAGACGAAACGCGCACACGCCTGTTGTACGTCCAAAGACACCATGCGCGCGTAATTCCTTTTGTCAATTAACGAAATTGTTTGTGAGTCGTTACTTCAACGTACCGACCCATCGGTCTTAACAAAAGATAAACTTAACTCTATTTTGCACACATTATGTCTGACACGCTGTATGTCACGACACCCGTCTGCGGTGTGCTGCACAGGTGGGCGATCATGAACGGAAGAGTCCACAGGCACGTGCCTGGCTAAGGCAAGGGGCTGCTTTACATAACCGTTACCACTTAAGTGGCTGCCATTGGGGTGGTGGGCAGTGATTTCGTTTCTCCGTGGATCCTTTGCGTCATCGTATCGTCACGTTTGTCGAATGTCGATGGATTGGGCAGAGCCCCCCGTGCAGGCGGCAGGGTATGCCTTTCACTGCGGGTGGTTGTGTACTCCTCTGCTGGCAGATTCCTGTATTACAAGAGGTTAGAATTTACATATGCAACAAGGCTGCTAAGACAGGCTTACGGTGTTGCGGATGTTGCGGTAGTTTCTAGTATGGTGTAGTAATATAGTAAGTAAGTAGCAATATAGTTATGCGCAGTGATTTACTTGTCCTTGGTCGTTTCGCACGCCTGTGCATGATCAGCTCGCCATAATTTGGCGAACTGATCACATGTTAGCTTTATTCTGTTTCGGTAATGCACGGGAAATGCAAAGTGTCTCGTTCCGCCAAGAAAGATGCATGTCGTATCCGTGAAGATTCCAGTGAAGCCGAATATTCCGATCCTTAACAAGGAACACACTCCTCCTCCGTTCCGCTCGAGGTGACCCGGGAACGTTTCACAGCAATACAACAAAAGGCAAATGCGATCTGCGCTCCCTACATCCTCACCGCACGGGAAGGGTTGTGATGCGGCGAGAAAGGGACAGCGCCATCCGCTCGCCAGCCACGCCGTCAGTACCATCACTTGTAACAGCGTTGTCAGGCCCAAACGCTTCAACATTCCATACGCCACCGCGATCTCAACCAATCGTCAGGAAATCCATCTCTTAATTCCGCCGCTCGTCATCACGGACTTGCGCAGTTTGTGAGTCCGTGCTGGCGTAACGCATCCCGGCCGGATCTTTCCAATGTCCAGGCCCGCGGGCCCGTATGAACCCCTCCAAACAGCCAATCCCCATTCCTTTAATGCTGCAGAATTGTGTAAATAATGTCTACATTCTACATTGGTCGGTCCTACCGACACGTCCGTTCGTATCCTGACGCCCGGAAACAATAGATCCCATACGGCCTATAATCTGTTGTTGTTAGTCTTTAAACTTCCCGTCCCAAACATCGGCCCAAGATCGCAACATTAAATCCCTTCCAGGAGGTCTCTGGAACAGGGGCAGCCTTTTAAAAAGGGGCAGTCTATTATTGTTGTACCCTTGCCAATAAGACACGGGCCTTCGAAGGCTCCTCGCCGGTCTGGCACCCTCGCAACCTATTCGCATATCGGGGCACGACGGCGGCAAGGCTTCCTACATTAGCTATACTACTGCCTGCCTTGTTGCTAGTCCTTCTATTCTGCCTTCCCTTACAGTTCCCTTTCACACCACGAGCCACGCCGGCAGCGCGTCGTCCGCCTCATTCGCCGAGACAAAGCCACACATGCTCCGTTGCGTTGTGGAGTTCCCGGGCAGCTCCCATTGTTCATCATCCCCCGGGTGGACCGCCCGTGAACCCGCAACCGCCGCATTCCCTGTCCCTCCACCTTCTCCGCCTTCAGCTGATATTGCCGAATAGCCTGAGCCCAGCCCGGCCTCCCGTGCAATGTCAAACACGATCACATCCAGCAGTGCCAGCAGCGATCCAAACCGGTAGAGATCCATATCCAGCTCATTGTGCTTCAGTAGCTGCTTCCAGTCATCCGAATCGGGCAGGCCTTGGCGGCCGACCTCGTGCACCTGGCTGCTCGTGCGCGCATGCACGGCTCCGAAACCTAATCCCCAGCCGATTGCCATCTCATACAGCACTTCGTTCATGGCCGGCTGTTCGAGGAGCAGCAACACGTCAAATTGCATGATGGCGAGCCGCGCCGCGGTGAGATGTGTTAGGTTTAGGTTCTCTGACGGCAGGAAGTACACTGACTCGCCGAGAAGCGAGCGAATGTAGTAGTTGTCAGTAGCGGCGGGCAGCAGTGCACGCCAGTGGGCCGATCCGTGGGTCGGGAAAAACTCGGCAGCCTGCTCTTTGAAATGGTGATCGTACAGTGCCCAGACCCACATTAGATGAGAGCGTAGGCGCAGATGCGGGTGACGTAGCTGAAGCACGTTGAGATGTCCCGGGCATACGTGTGCATTGCGGGGTATGCGCTGGGCACCGTAGACCGTGAACTCGTTCGCAAGGATGTTGAAGCGGCGGCGCATCATGAACCGCTTACGAATGTGGCAAGACACGGAATTGCGCTGCTTGGAGCCCCAGTTAGCGAACCAGGGTGTGCGCAGGCCCCGTGGTGCGAGGGAGACGTGTAAGGTGTGGTTAACCCAGCGCGGCACATCATCGAACTCACGGATGAGGCAGTTGCGGCGCGCCGCGAAGGATTGCGTCCGGCAGCCATTGAGCTTGGCGAGCTGGCAGAAGGTAGTGCCACCAGCCTTTGAGATGTGGAAAAAGTCAATGACGCCCTTGCGGCCAGCGGCTGTGCGGTGCAACAAGAAAAACCGCACGCAAAGGCGTGCCGCAGCGGCAGCCGCATCAAGGCTAAAGGGGCCGTGTTGCAAGCGGCGTTGCATGAGAGCAGCGAGTACGATGCGGCGCAGGACTGGCCAGCAGAGGTGGGTAGGCAGCTGCGCGACGCGGGTTGCCATGGAATCCAATAGGGCCACCACCTCAGATTCTGCTAGCATGCCCTTCATCCCTGACAGCGCCTCTGCCCCATCAACGACGTCCCAAAATGCTTCGTAATTCAGCTCCGGGGCCTTATCAAAGGTCTCATTAAGTGTGCGGGGTGCCGTGAAGAGGTAACTTATGGTCTCCATAACCTGTTGGACGCTGACCGCGGCAACATCTGTTGCGTTTGATGTGGCACTGTTGTTGAGCATAAGCCGCCTGAGCAAGATGGCATCAAAGTCCACCACTGCCCGGCCGCTACCAGTCGGCGCAGCGGTTGTTGCATAGCTGCAGTTGACGAGCGAATATGCAACAATGCCCGCAATCAACAGCTGAAAGCTACAGCTACGGGGCCACATTACGTCAGTCGTCGACCGATGTCTTGTTTCCTGAATCGTGACGCTGCGTGGATTCCATAGGCTGACTAGCTATCCTAACAGAAAAGCTCCTAAAGTAGCATTTTCAGCTGGTTTAAGTTTTGCAAAGGAAGCATTTCTTCTGTGTAATTTGCGAGTCCTTGACGCCGCGTGCATCGCGCGGTAGACCTGCTGCTACAGACTGATCCATTGGCGAGTCGCAGCAACTTACAACAATTAACATATTATAAAACCCCTCCTAGCTATGATTCGGAGGCGTTGTCTTGTCACGCAAGCAAAAATCGCCTGCAACATGCCATGGTACTGTACGAACATGCGTAAGACGGACAAGATAAGCGTTCTGTGCCTGTGCCTGACATCATTGAAAAAGTGCTGATTCAATACGGTGATTAAAGGATTTGTTCTGACCGTCGTTTACTGTAGAAGGCGCTACTTCAGCCCGTGGCCGTTATCCGAGGTGAACGACCGCGCCAGGCTAGTTTCAGCACCCCAGCTACTTCTAACTTTTATGGCTGAATCTCTATTACAATCTCCATAACTGTGTTCAATGTTATGACAGGCATTTATATGGGCTCAAAGGGGATGTTTACACTAGGATTAAAATAGACGGATTAGGGCTTAATCCGCGGTGTATAAATATCGCATGGATTAGCAAGTATTAGCGTGGATAGGGGGATTAAGAAAAAATAAGGACGGAGTCGGGTTCAGAGATGCATGATTGTACGCTCGTGCATCAGCAGCTTTTCCAGGGATTAAAATTACATTAAGATAAGTATGCCAGCTTTGTTGTGGAATCGCTGGTTGAAATTAGGTGGAATATTTTTGGCACTCAGCTACCAAGCAAATTGGCTCTCCTGGATTAACGTACTTCCGGTTGTTATAAAGCAAAACAGTATTTATATGTGCCAGGATTGGGTTTAAAAATCCTATAGGAATATTAGGAACTGCATTTTGTTGTTTTCGGCCAGGCTTTCTGGTAGTTTGCCGTCAACTTCTGCGGTTGTTCTGCGGTCGTTAGCTTGGCTCCAGGGAGGTTCCTGTCTCCCCTGGAGTTAGTTGTTTTGGTACAAGTTTGATTACAACTTACTCTGAACTCGTAAGGCCCGGTACGAGCCAGGAGGCTCACGGACCGCAAACCCCCAAAACCTATTATATAGTACAAGGTAGTCATGAAGTCATGGTTATATGTTATGTGTCTTTGTGCATCTTAGTACGTACAGTGCTTATTCTAGTCGCTTGCCTGCATGCGGTGCATACCACGTGATGTGCATGTTACATGATATGCCATGACAGGTGCGATCCAATAGTCATGTATGTGGAGGATATACCTGTGGTTGATAGCACTCATATCCCAACTATGTTCTATGCAGATGATCTCAATTTACTTGCACATAACCACCGATGGCTAATGTGTCCTCACGGCTTTGGGTGAATGGTGTACTGCTTTTGGTATGACTGTTCATACCTGTAAATGTGAGGTAGTTTATTTTCACCCTGACCAGAAGCATCACCTGTTAGCTTCCCAAGTCCTGAGGTTAGGGCTTGTAATATCCTGGGGTATCTACGGGTAGTATCCAAGGTTGGCCAGTTGCCTGGCATCCTTTCGATCGAGCCGTTGCTGTAGGCGGATATAACAGATGTAGCAGTCGTCTTAATGATGCTGCTAGATTTATGCGGAAGCGTAGCTTTAGAAGGTTTGGAAATAGCTCTTAAGTATGTCAAGGTCGCGAAATTGTACATCTAGCGAGAAATGGTGACAGCGGAGTCTTGAACTCCGAACAATTAGTATTATTGTACTAAGTTGTCAGGCCGAAGCTCTTCACCAGGGTGATTTTAATATCGGCTCACCTAGCCGAGATGTACGGCAAAATGTTTTGTCAATCGCGAGCTTTTTTCGTAGTTAGTTTTCGGTTAGGCATCATGCTTATTGCATGATTGCCTACCGGTTTGCCTAGGTCTATTTCTTTAAGGTAAATGTAGTTGCCTACATTTCCCCCCCTCTGAAGCGAACCGTCCCGGGAGCGTTACCGTCTCCTCTTGGAGGAGGTTTCTTTTGCAGGGAGTTTTGGCCTTGCTTTGGCTTTGAGTTTTCACTCATATTCCTCGATGGCTTCCACCAAGGGATCTGAGTCTTTCAGGGCCGCCTCGGTTTCATATGTATTGTGAGTGGAATCATATCCTTCCCACTTGATAAGGTACTCTCGATGAGTTTTACCTCTGCCCCCACGGATTGAGACGTCCCGATGATCTACAATGGCTTCAACCATGTAGAATGGCTCGCCCTCAATAACAAGTGGTGAGGGTGGTTGTCGCTGTATGCCCTCCTTGAATGGTTTCAGGAGAGACACATGAAAGACCGGGTGTAGGCGAGATTCAGCTGGTAACTCCAGTTTTACCGCTGCTTCGCCGATGTTAGCGACAACTGTATATGGGTCGATGAATTTTGGCATCAGCTTCTTCGTTCCAGGTTTTTTGAGATTTATGTTCTTCGTACTTAACAGCACTTTTTGCCCAATCTCATAACGCACGGGGCGCCGAGACGAGTCAGCATCCTGTTTTTGTCTAGATTGCGCAGCCTGGAGACAAGTTTTAGCGAGTTGTAATCGCTTGCGCATGATGGTGGAGTACTCATCAGCAGCCGGCACTTTAGAGGGTACATGCAAGTCAACCAGTACACGCGGTTGTTGGACACCATTAAGAGAAAATGGTGTCATACCCGTCGAGCGTTGTTTGGAGTTATAAAGGCCGTTTTCTCCACATCCTCGGGAGAAATCAAGATTTGGTGATACCCCTGTTGTAAATCCAGGGAGCTGAAAATGGTTGCTCCTTGGAGTTGGTCGAAAAGGTCTGTGATATTGGGCATGGGATACCGCCGTCAACTACTACAACAGAGGATGGCAATCACTATGAGTTTCAAGAGATGAAGTGGGTCACGCAGGCCAGGTATTTCGGCCTTCATTATGGTCCAGACTCACCTTTTGAATCTTGCGTTATGTATGCCCTTATTGATAATTTAAACAGAAGGGATCTCTTTATTCCCCGGATACCTCTGAGGTGTTTTGCCACTCAAGTAAGTGCAATCCTCTCTTATGGTGCTCAAGTGTGGAGTCCGTATTTTCTTTCACAGTTGTTTGATAATCCTCGTGATGCCCAAGGCAGGTACTGTTATTTTGAGCATGCTATGTATTGTATCACGGTGCATCTCTATCTCACCGTGCCTCAGCTATGTTGCACCCACCATCAACATCAACGTGTCGTATGTATGTTGACAGCTGGCAACATACAGCAGCCCATGTCATACGTGGGGGGCAGGCAACGTACGACATTTGTCGTACATGGAACAAGGAGTAGTAGGAGCAGCAGGCAACTGATGTGTCCATGCCATACCATCACTCCTGTTGTGCTTGCATGCACCGCATAGCACAACATGACATATACGTTACGAGCAGCAGCTCTGGACATAGTAATGCAGACACACATATGCATTATCATTGCTATTATTGCTTCAGCGACAATGGCATCACGTGATCGCATTGTCATGGCTGTGTGCAGTCTGACGATTTGTTCACGGACAACCTAAAATGCATCACGCTCACATCCTGCCAATAAGACATGCACTATGAATATGTGCATGCCTGGGCATTGTTACTGGCCTTAGCTCCTTGCTAAGTAAGTAGCCCCTTGGCTACACCCTCTATGTGCAAATGTAGAGGCTAAGGGTTGCATGCCCTAGTGCCCCCATGCAACTGTGACACTGTCACTGGTAGACTCAGTTGAGTTCGGTTTCACTGGTTACTCCTATATATTTCCTTAATACATAGCCATGTTTTCTCTTCCTTAAAGATTACAGCTCTTTATGGTGGCTTGCCATACTGAGCTGCAAGTACCTACAATCTGCTCTTACTATCAACCGGTAGTTATCACTACCACTAGTTGGGGGTGATAGAACAGACAACCTGTTAAGCTAAGCTTACGAGCTTGTGAAGAGCTTCATCGCAATACATGAGCTAACCGTGTTTTGGTTGAGCTTACACCTTTTATACTGCTTCTGGTCATATCTCTTGGATAAGCCCAAGCATTGAGTCACATCGGTTAGATGATGATTGCCTCGTCTAGGCTCTGATAGCCTGTCACATCATCTGCACCTGACTTGGATCATACATTGTGTAACCTCTTGCATCGAAGACGTCCATTGCCTTGATTCGGTACGGATATAATCGAGCACTGTGCACTAAGCCTGGTTCTTTGCAGAATCAACATGTGAACAGCAGAATCACATGGTGGGGATTCAACAAAAATTCCTTAGAACACTTACATCTGTTGGCAGAATCCCTGATAATAGACTTCTTTTCAGGGAATTCAGTCAGGAGCCCCTACATCCTATATACTCTTGTGTTTCATTTTGGAACAGGCAAGTGCGGGGGAGAAATGGTATCTTCTATAATGTGTTTCATGAAGAAATTTGTACTGCACGCTTGCCTGACTGTTCTAGTTCTACTTGGGGTTCTTTTGTCCTAAAAATGTTGAGATGCTTAGGGCATTGGCCAGATGTGCCGGTTGACTTGAATCTCAAAGGTCGTGTGAACTTCTTGGCTTCTCTTATAGAGATGTTACCTTGGAGGAGCACTTCAAGAAAGATTGGTTAAGCTCACGTCTGCTTACTCAACCACGTAAGTTTGTGTCTGATGGTGGTAAGGTGTGGGGAAAGCATTGAGCAGGGCAGATAGGGTTGCTCTGGAGGTAGACAGTGGGGGCACGCTGAACACGGGATGTTTTGGTGCCGCTCTCACGGATGCAGAGCCCATAGGTAGCACCAGGCGGCCATTCCTGGGGCGGTGAAAGGGGAAGCCTCCAGTCTGCCCTATCAGGGTAGTCGGGGTGACAAAAATCACCCAATGCCAGCTTTCCCACATCATAGCCCTGGTAAGCGCTCTGGAACATGAACTGGATGCATAACAGGTCCTGGAGCGATGTCAGGGTATCTGCCACTTCAGTTGAAGACGTGGCCTGGTCCAGCAGGTACTGGCACAGGTGGCCATATTTCTCCTCGGTCATCAGCACAGCCGACAGACACCTCCTCATAACTGCCAACCCTCTGAAGGCGAGTATATCTCTCGCGGTAGTCACTGACCCAAAGGGCACTCACACGGGTTCCCAGTCCTAGTGACTGGATCAAAAGGGCCAACCCATCCCGCCCGGAAAAACCACCCACTCAAAGCAGAGAGTACACTCGTCATGGCCTGCAGCCCAGCTGCATCCTGCTTCCGGCCGGGATGGTGCAGCAACCACCACTCCTCCAGGTACACTAACAGATCCTCAGGGCTAGCATCGAGCAAGGATCCAGCCCCCGTGCCCGATAACCACGATTGCAATTCAGCAGGGGCTGCATCTTGCCGCTCACGTGTGCTGTCGGCCAAGGCCTGGTCCATAACAGCTTGAGCCTTCTCAAGGCCCCGTTGATAGAAGCTAACAGGCGGGGTGGCAACAGGCACCAGACGGGAGGACATAGCAAGGCGGTGTAAATGCAGTTCTGCAAAGCCTTGCGGAGCACTGGATAGATCCAAACTTGGTGATCTCACAGTAGAAGGAGGGCCCGGAGAAAGAGTTGGAGCCCGTTCCTGTATCAGCCCAGCCAACAAGCTAACCTGCAGGAGGGGCCGGAGGGTTAGACCCATCCGAAAATGACACTGAGCTCAGGCGGCAAGCTTACCTAACTAGACGAAGAAGCCTCAGGTAGACCGGATACGGGGTCCGAGGCCGGAGAAAGAGACAGATCAAGCACAGGAAGTCGCGCAAGACCTTCCAGGGGGACACGAGCGGACCTGGAATTAGTCACCGCGCCATCTAACTTCCGGATCTGAGACGAAAGACAAATCCCATCAAATCCTGGGAAGGGCAGTGCCGCAATCCGGAGTAACGCCCACATACCATTGGCCCTAGAAGAGTACCAGCAGTCGAAGCGACTGGAGACACTCTATTAGGAACCTGCAAAACCTCGCCGTATGAGAGGCTCACTAGGCCGTTCGCATTAGGCAATAGGTTAAACGAATTCATGATTTCTTACGCTGCTGATGAACGCATCCACAAGAGCACCCAACACAGAGATAAGATGAAGACACAGGGAAATATGATACGAAAACTTGTTCTTCCTTTTCCTCCTTCCAACAAAGTCCATATCGCTAAGAGCTGTTGTTCATCCCACGGCTCATAGGCACACACCATGCTACTTCAACAGGACTAGACATCACCGCCTCCTGACACACGGGAACACACGGGAACAGTGCTCTTCCAGGTTGGGTCCTCTACTATCTTGACACAAGAAACGGCTAAGGACCTCGAATCCCCTGGGCCCACTCTCCTTCGCGTGCCAAAGCCACCTCCAACAACGCACTCAGATGCCTCCCAATGCCACCTACCATAATCAACAAGCTGCACGCCAGCTCACCCGCACATTGTTTGTGACCAAGCCAACCAATCGTTCAGGAAGGGTGTTGTACTGACAAGCAAGTCCCATTAATCGCAAATTAACGGCAATTGGCTCACAACTGAATCCTTTGGCTTACACTTCGGCGAATCATTGCGTACTTTAATACGGCAAAATTGGTTTATCCCATACACCATGCGACAGCGGCCCCGCAGCACCCCACCACCAAAGGTCAGCAGGCGTGTCGTCCTGACGTGCGTTGCCGCTTCACCCGACCAGACTCTTGCTCCCCTACGAGGCCCCTTGGCGCTGCGGCCCTGTCTTCTGATCCTGCTCCCACACCACCACCAGCCGCAGCATTCCCCCCTGCGGTTGCGGTGGCTCCGTCTGTGGGGACCCACGAGCGCCCAGGCGCCGGCTGAAGCACTGCCCGCACCGGTGTCGACTCACTGGCGGTTCCCGTAGTGGCCGCGTGTCCACCGCTGTGACTACAGCTGCCCTCCCGCATGCTATTGCTAACGGAGCCCAGTGCGCCACAGCCCCCACCGCCGCGCGCCGCACCGGCCATAGGCGGCCCTCCCTGGACGCGCGCAGCGGGACCCTGAGGCCTCATGCCGTCCGTCAGTTGATTGATAAGAACCTGCAGGGAATGTGTTCACATCACAAAGTATCTTAACGCAACTATACCTTTCGTCATCCTTTCCTGGCATTTGCCTTCCTTTCGGCATGCGGCAGCCCAGCAGCCGCACCACGTACCTCCCGAGTAAATACCAGTTGCGGCACATCACTCGGAGCGGCCGCTCCTGATCCCGCGGACTGCTGCCGCCGCGGGCGTACGGGAGTGGCCAGCTGTGCGGCACTGCCAAACCTCTGGTCGCACCAATTGCGGAGGGCCTCTTCGATTGCCCGAACGTAGCGCTCCTCCTGGTGGCGAGTGAAGACTCGAAGCACGCGCTCCTGGGGCCCCCGGGGGTATGCTGTTAAGGTAACGGACAACACCGGAAATGATCACAGCTAATAGCTAAGTTCAGGCAGAAAACCATTAGGATTAAGATTAGGTACGAACCGCCGGAGATTAATAAAGGCCCTTTTAGACATTGAAACTGAGCTCCATTCCAGCTCCCGCAAGGCTAGGCAGCCCTGATCGCTACCAGCTCCCGCCCGGCCTCATATTCCTGGTGCCTCGGCCAGTTAGCAGCATACACCCGACTACGGTCGGTCCCGTTACCCATATATATATATATATATATATATATATATATATATATATATTATATAGTATAATATAATATAATATAATATAATATAATATAATATAATATAATATAATATAATATAATATAATATAATATAATATAATATAATATAATATAATATAATATAATATAATATAATATAATATAATACCATTCATCATCGACAAGCACGTGCGTGATTGATGAATCCTTATACGCCTTTTTACCACACATGGAACGTTCTGAATCATACCTGAAAGAGGTGCGGCATAATCCCCACCACCTGGTGCTGCCCGATGTAGTACTTTTCACGGCTGGAATAATTACGGAAGAACCCAACCTGGAAGGGTCGGTGAGGGTTTGGAAGATGCAATTAGGGAGGCCGCTGCGGTGACGCACGCGGCCAAGGCCAGAAGTCCTAAATGTTTTGTTACTGGACGCGGGAGTTTGCGGCAAGACAAGAAACCCGGCCGATGATAAAAGGAACAGAACGGCGCCAATAGGTATCTGTTGCAGAGTGCCCTATACCGTCCTCTTCCCGTCTTGCTGGGGTTGGAAGAGGGTGTTATATCTGTTCCTTCGCTCACCTCAACATGACCACCAAAACCTCCACCACCAACTCCACGGCTGCAGCCGTGGCACGCCTCACCCTTGGATGTCCCGTTCACAACCTCGATGAGGTCACGAGCATGAGCATTCCCAGCATCTTCGCAACCCCACCGCCGCCGCGACCCTCATCTCTGGCCATCCGGGGCCTTCCAATTCCTGATCCTCTCCTGACCCCAGGACACCCAAGCAGTCCCCACGGAATACGTACCCTCTCCGCGGGGTTCGCCCCGCCCATGGTGTGATCGATCTTGTTCTCGTCGCAAATGATGTCATCGGGTTGCAGCCCTCCGGGTATATCCGAGCCGCCGTAGCAAGAGGCCACCTCAGCTGGCGTGAAGTGCCGCTTCATGGACTGCGGATGCATCGTGTATGTACGCGCGTGTGTGTGTGTGTGTGCTTTCGCAGCTTTATGGCTGCAGGACACGAAGCGCGGAAAGAGAAAAAGAGAGAGACAGACAGACAGACAGGCAGGCAGACAGACAGACAGACCGAAAACGGCAAGTGGACACGGCAGGTAAAGCTCGTTCTGTCTGCTGCTATCGGTATGACTAAATCAAGTACTTTTACGGCTCTTTAGCGATACTCTGAACCTCTTGCACGTGATCCTTCTTTACTTGCTGCCGTCTTCCAGAGAGTTGCGGCCGGACCCCGAGTCCATCTGTCTATTTGCCTGTCTGTCAGAGCTGCTCACCTCCCAGCGGCTGTCGGCCAAGTACTCAGGCGGCACAGTGAACTGGTTGCCGAAGCGGTACAACTTGCGGGTGCGGATCAGGCGCACGATCTCCTGCGCCTTGGTCAGAGCCTTCTCCTCCACATCATTCAGCTTGGACCTTAGTTACCGGGTGGCGGTCCAAGAGGAAAGCGATAAGGGGGCGGAAGAGGAGGAAACCGCAACTACGCACGCACATGAAGAAACGTGCATCAGAGGTTGGCAACAAAACCACAAAAGATGTAATACGCTGCATACATGCACGCTGCGACAATCAATTTTAAACATTACGAACAGCCCATCCGGCCCACGCGCCCTATGAAAGGTGCGAAAAATGGAAGGTTTTTTGCTGCTTTGTTGCTTCGATCCGGGGACCGTCCGCTTCCCTTGCCGGATGGAGAGGCCCTCGCCCTCGACTAAAGCCATCGCAAACTCACCTGTAGTTCTTTTCGTAAGTTTCGATGGTCTGCTTGGCCAGCGACCCAGCGGTGGATAATCACGCCGTATGAAACGGTAGCAGTGGGTGGAAAGATGGAAATATTGAGCCCAGAGGTGATCCAGAAGCGAATGTGAGTATGCTGAGAAAGATTGGCTGGACGAATATTCCCCATATGGAGCGGAAGACACATACACATTCCCTAATGATGAGTCAGAGCAGGATCACGTGAGGCTAGCTAAAGGGGTCATAATGCAGCTGGAAATGTGGTTTAAACGTAGTCGATTTAGGCCGGCTTGTAAGGCGCCCGCCCCGCATGGGGCCTGGCAGTTGTATCAATGCGCAGAATAATATCGTTCGGATCCAAGATTATATCCCTTCACGGCCAGCGCAGTTTTGGGAGTTCTAGACGGCAGCACCACGCGGGCCATCAAACGTCGGATCACCTGGGCCACCGCTATGCCGGAAGACGGAGAGGACAGAGCCCGTAAACCACTACAACTGGACAGCAATTGTTTAGGGCGTCTGTATAAGCACCTGTATGTGTGTCTTTGTGGTCCTGGAAGTCCCGCAACCCGGGGTTCCAGTGCCCACGGTCCCTGATGGACCCTCGCTCGCCCTCACCTACCCGCCTCCCACTCCCCAGCATATCCCCTCGCCCGGCATCGTTGAAGTTGTAACAACCCACAGCTTACCCTTCATCCACCAACCCCCATCTGAACACCCTTCCACGCACCCTGAGCAATGAGTCATCCAGACTGATGAAGTCCTGTACGGAGAATTCATGAAGGAAGGTGGAAATCGGCGCACGCGGGGGACCCCACAAGTCGGAATGGCAGGTTACTAACTGCCTAACAACCGCCGGTGACCCGAGTCCAGTAACATTCACCAAAATTGTCGCAAAATCACGAGTGAAGGAAATCACGAGACTTATCGTCGTAGTACACGCCCTCGCACGGCTATGCATACTTACATACATTTGCCTTTGACGCGTGTGCGTTATATCAGGTGGTGCAATACTTCGCAGGATGGAATTTATCTAGTCCGTGGGACAAATTGGCAATATTACGTACGGGTGCCTCCTTTGCTCTCTGAAGTATGCTCTCCCGAGTTGAGTGCAGCTTTTCTGCACACCGATAGTGGCGCCCCTCCATTGGTGTGGACGCGCATGGGTGTTGCAAAGGGAGGTTAAGAAGCCGTGTCATGTATGCAGCACGGGGTGCTCCGAGTAGAGGCTGGAGGGCCCTCGTGCCGCCGTGGTGCCGAGGAAAGGGGCATACGCGTACACGGCCCCCTCTGTCGAGCTCCAGGGGCGAAACAGTGGCCCCTTGCGTCCCTCTGCCCCCATCGCGGGGGAGGGGAGACGGAGTGCTTCTTCGGTGGCCTTGTTTCCGTCAGGCCTAAGGGTTAGCTGCGCCCTGGGCCTCAGCCCATGGCCAGATACGTTCTACACGAAGACAACCAAACTAACGAAAACAAACATAAACATACATACCCCCGGTTCATCCAGCCGCTCTGTGATCCTGAGCAGAGGCTCCGCTGCCACCAGCGCGTCCACCGCCATCAGCTCCACCGCCTTGCATTTCCTGCGGGGTGAATTGGGGGAGGGACAGTGGGAAAGGGCTCGGAAGGGCCCTATGCGACTAATGCAACTGTTAGCTTCGTACCTCTCTCTCGTCTGATTCCAATATTGATAAAATTACCCGCGCCTCTGAGGTCCCAAGGCCTTGGCAGGAAAGGGTTCTTTCCGTCAGGACCCCCACGCCCATCGTTGCCAGCTTTGAGTCCTCGACCTGGTGATGTGTGGGTCCCATAGTTTACTATCCCGCCTACGCCCATCATTGGCTCTCATTGTTTTTTTACATTAATTACATTGTTTACATTAACATATGATATCTAGTTACATTTTAAGACAACATAATACAATATAATATAGCCAGGCCAGAGCCTCTGCGCTTTTGCTCGCTCTTGCTGGCGTGCGTGAGAGGGGGGGCACGTGGCAGGACAGACGAACGAAGCCACGTGCCCCTCCCTTGCACTGTGGCTCGGTCCGGTCAGGACCCCGGTGCTCGTCTTTGCAGGGCGAGTCTCCCACAGTCTAACATCCCTTAAATAATATAACAGTTATAACAATTATTTCTATACGTTGGTTATATTATCAGGCTGCACATTGGCGTTCCCACCTCCAGGTCGCACAGGACCACCGCTGCATCCTTCCTTATACGTCCCTGGCTGACACACCTGTTGGTGTAGACTTTCCGGTGCATAGCCTCTCTTGCTCTGAACAAGTCCAGTATGTTGGGGTACTCGCTCCAGTGGTAGCACACCTCGTCATCGATGACCTGAAGGGGGAAGGGAGACGTGAGGGAATGAGGCCGAATGCGTGTCCGGCGAAAAAGCAGGAGCAGTGAGAGTATATAGTAGCTGTAACAAAAGCATCTGGAAAAGTAACCATAAGCCTGAGAGGGACCGGAGGATGAGGACACGGCGTGACGCAACAATGTGTTCTGGGGTTCGGGAGGAGATGGAGGTGTGTATGTTGATTTGTGGGGGGTGGGGGTGGGGTGGGTAGGGTTAGGGGGGTCAGAGGGGGAGATAATAAAAGAAGTCCTCCAAGGTTGGGCTCGGTTCTCCTCAACGTTCAGCCCATGAAATAATCATGTGAATCCCGTTCACCCCCGCCCCACCGCCAAACAGCAATTTCAACCCACCTACGGTATAGGCCAACCGCCGACCCATTCATCAAGCATTATAAGCTGGTAATCTTCTATCCAACCCGCAGGCGCCATTTGTGGCACCCCAAAGACCAAACCCGGACCTCTTTGCGCTGAAGAGGAAGGGTTTAGGGGGTATGCCGTGAAGTCCTGCGAACCTAAGCGTCCCTCCCTCCCTCCTTCCCCCTTTCACCCCACCCCTCGTCCCCTTACCGCCAGCAGCGCGGCCCCACCTTGATGAAACGCTTCTTCAGAAGTCGGTCGAAGTCGCACCCCACCTTGACGCCACACATGGTGGCATCTCGCTGCAGATAGTCTACCTTGTCCACGTCCACCCTGTGCGTATGTTTGCAACAGGATATGCACCCGCGTGTGTGTCTAGGTGGGCAGGGGCTAGGGCCTAGGGGGCGGAAGCCTAGCTAAGTCGAGGTATTAGCATACGGAACGCTGGGCCAGTCAAGGCGGCGCTGGAGAGATGGCTGGTGGGTTCGCGTAGCCATACAAGGCGCTATGGGACGGGATGAACTAACTGCATAGCTGACATGCATGTGTAATTTCAACGGTAGCATGTGGGATGATGATGCGCATGTTATGACTTAAGCGGCAGGATACCCCGTAGTCACCCTCCACGCGGCTCAACTCCCCACCCGTTACGCTTGTTGGCTACGATGTCGAACAGGAAGCGGCGGCCCGGGCGCCACAGCCCTACTCCTGCCCCTTGGCGGTGTTCGGGGGGCAGTCCGTGGATAAGCTGCGTGATGCGGGGTATATCAGAGCTGCGGGCAGACGGAAAGTAGGGGTGCCAAAGCAAGCGAGGAGAATTGGAACGGTAACGAACGTGGATCCAGAATGTATTTGGGATCCAAAAAGGTGGGAAGAAAGCCTTCTTACCACTGGTGGTAAGGGAGAGAATGTTATGACAAATGCACGAATGCCAGGACGTTCTGGGGTCGAATCGAACGGCCTCTCCCTGGCACAATCGCCCAGCAGGGGCACCTGCCCTTTGACGTAACCCACCGAGTAATGTCTACGTCGTAGTTAGTCACGATATAGTCTAGAATCCGGCCTGACATGTGCTCGTGGCGCCTGACAAAGCGGGGCGAGAAAGAGGGAGCGAGGGAGCCAAATAAACGAGACCTGGTGCCACTGGTGCTGACGAAGTAAGGCCTAACCGTGAAGGTCGGCGGACGGTTGTCCTCGTCCAAGGTAGCCGACGCGGAGAAAATACATAAGCTAAGTTGCCGCCAAGGCCGAGAATAAACGCAGAAAAAACGCAATAGAAACCGTAATGGTGTAAAATCCTGTCGGCCTTGCTGCTGGCGGCGGTATGGTACCGCCGGAAACAAACCGTTGGCTGTGAAAAGGAAACTGACTTCTGCCTGCTGACGCTGCGCATGCACCTCCCAATCCCTTTAGGAAAAAGCCCCGCCCTGATCCGACCAACCCACCAACCCGCCGCTAGCTCGATGACCGTGCACGCGAAGCAACCGAACGCAGCACGGTCCCACGTGAACTCACCTAAGGTGGCGGCCGGGGAACCAGTTCACGCCGCAAGGACGTGCACATGCAATCAGCAGACAGGAGCGTCGGAATGAGTAAAGACAAGACCGCACAGGGCAGCAAAAGGCTACATGACACCCAAACCGTGTAGCTGAAGTTAATAGTAGGAACGAGGAGAAAATAGGCTTCTGAATAGTGATCGGAAAAAGAAAGGAAGCAATTATATTAGGACGGTAAAGTACGGCACACTCATCCAGGACGTGACAAAGGGATATTCGGGAAGGGGAGGAAGGAAAGGAATAACGCAAATTGGAGCATACAACAATCTTAGAAAGCGTGTACAACAGTCGCATGGATCACACAGGGGGGGAAGGGAAAGAGTGAGGGAAAGGGGCAAAGGCACCAGGTCGGGCTGGACGATGGATACGACTTGGCCCAACCGCCCAAAGCTGTCAACCAAACCAGCTCCCGATGCACTAAGGAGAAGGCCGCGGCCGCGTCTGAAGTGGGTATGTGGACCATACCCCACTGAATAATACCTCCCAAGTCCCAACCCATGTTGGATACACCCTTCTATTTGCGCGTATTGCTGTGTTCCCCATCCCGGTGGCGGGCTGCATTGGGCCTCCCAACGCCCCACCAATGGGTGATGCCCAGGCGCTTCAGGAAGTTCTCAAAGGGATGCGAAAGCGGCCCATGGCCAAGGTCATGTGTGAGGCCTGGGGGAGGGCATGCGGTTTCGGGCGGGAAAGGGGTCAGGAATCGAGTGACGTAATCCCCGAGGTACTCCGAGGCAGGACGAGCCTTAATTAGGCAAGCGAGGGTCAAGCGTAATATTGGGCAGTGGGCAGGGACCAAAGGAAACCCAAACAGACGACACACAGGTACGAGGTACGGGATGGCTGCATCAGGCCAAAGCACAACATGTCACATGATGGGGTCGGAAGAAAGGTGGCTTGTGACTGCCACATGATGATTTCACTGCCACATGCGTTTCCCATTTTCTCTTATGTCCTCATCCATTCATCTCCATCCCACCGTCCCCATCCCCATCGTCGTGAAGTCTAAAGCCGCAGGTTTCGCTTCCCTCACCCCTTACCCGCAGCCGGCCCCTGCTCCCACCTGCCAGCGTCACAAATTTGACATCCTCCTCATCCATGTCAACCCCCACACCATCTGCAGCAGCGGCTCTCTCGCCTCCCTGCTGCTTGAAGATGTTGCGGGCGATTTTGTACGACTGCAAGTAAAGAGGTAGTCATCCGCGTGAGCAGTGAAAGGCAATGAGTCGGTATGCTGGAAGTGCGGGAGCACTTCAAGGAAAACTGCCCCATGTGGCTTGCCGAGCAACAAGGCGGCCCAGGGGGTGGCGGCAACTGCAGGTGCAGTAACAACAGTGGTGGCAGCAGCGGAAACCTTGGAGCTGGAGGTAACCGTGCGGTCTGTGGAGATCCTGGGGTTGGCAGTGACAGTGGACGTCACAAAACCTTTATGCTGGCCACTATGATCGCTGAACTTGAGCACGTCAATCAGCAGATCAAGTCTCATGGCAAGTGGGTTCTGGACACTGGAGCTGGACTGCACGCCATGACTGCAAGGACTACCTGATGGAGAGGTCGAAGATGGCCCCGTCTTTTAGGCAGGATTTGGGATAGCAGGGAAATCGCCGGGTTATGGCAAGGTCGAGTTTGTATCCTCCACGTCGTGTGGGGAGGTAAGCATGACAGTCACAGAAGTTTGGTACACGCCCAGTCTAGGGCACAGGATCCTGTCCGCTGGACACCTGGATGATAAGGGATGCCATATTATGGTCGACAAAGGCCGAATATTTGTCCAAAAGAATTTCATCTCCAACTTCCGCACTGTACGGCGATATATAATGGAAGGACGCCTCAGCAAGGGTGGCAGCGGTGTGTACTACATGGACATCCACACCAAGGCACACCAGGAGAAGGTGAAGGCACTCACCGTACTCGAGCAATCCATAAAGTTATGGCATCACCGGTTCAGGCATTTGGGCTATCTCAGCAAGCTTGCCAAGGAGGGGATGGTTGAGGGACTAACCGTGGCAGCAGACCAGGTAAAGCAGGCTGTAGAGGTGAAGCGCACGTGTGTGTTAAGGCCAAACTCACTCGCACGCCACACCCTCCCTGTGCCTTGCAACGTGTATCTGGCATCCTTTCGGATACTACCCGTAGATACCCCAGGATACTACATGAGATGCCAGTCAAGTCAGTGGGAGGTGCGAGGTACATGGTGACTCTTTTGGATGAGCACTCAAGTTTCGCCCTCGTGCGCCCAGTGGCCGCCCAGTGGCAACCAAGGATATGGTTCTGGATGCGCAAAGGGAAGCCCTCACCCTAATGGAGAATCATACAGGGAAACGGGTGCGTGAGTTTTAAACAGACCGAGGATGGGAGTATGTCGATGTCCATATGTTCAAGTTCTTTTGGAACAAGGGAATCCTGCACAGTATCGGTTCCCTATACCCCTGAGCAGAATGGTCGTGCAAAGCTCGTTACTTGGAAAGGTGCGTGCGATGCTACAGGACACAAACCCGGAGCAGGGATTTGGGGCTGAAGCAGTAATGACAGCCTGTGCGATTCACAACTGCTCACAGCTGCGCCACGCCGCATGAGCTGTTCCATGGGCATAAGCCAGATGTATCTGTTTTGCGTGTGTTTGGCTGTACTGCCTGGGGTTTTAGTGAGAAGCAGCACCGGAACAAGTTGGACCCAGTCTGCGTGAAGGGAAGGGCATAGGGCAAGAATCCCGTTATCCAAGGCGTACTCACAGGTGGCGCCTGATCGATATAGCCCAGAACCCCGGAAGCGTCGTGCAACCATAGCTGCCACCACCATACTGAAGGAGCCGTTGACATATGAGGAAGTAATCAAGTCCCCGGAAGCTGTGCATTGGCGACAGGCCATGGATGAGGAGATTGCATCACTCCATATGCAAGGAACCTGGCGGCTTGAGCATCCGCCACAAGAAGGTAATGTTATCCTTGGCAAGTGGGTGTATAAGCTAAAGAGGGATGCGAATGGAGGTATTGAGCGGTATAAGGTGCGCTATGTAGCAAAAGGCTACAAACAGGTCGAGGGTGTCGATTTCGATGAAGTCTTTTGTGCCTACTGGATGCTGTGTTACTATCCGAGCATTCTTAGCTTCGGCGGTGGCTGATGGCATGGATGTCCACCACTTAGATCTGCGGACAGCTTTCCTAGATGATGAGTTAGAGGAGCAGATCTACTGCGAGCAACCCTCGGATTTGTCACAGGCGCGGCAGGGGGAAAAGTGTCGCTTGATTAAGGTTTTAGATGGCCTAAAGCAAGCAGGTGGTGCCTGGCATCACAAGCTGGAAGCTACACTAGTAGCAAATGGGTTTCTGAATCCGACCCTAGCTTGTTCATTAAGCGTGTTGGTTCACGTGTTGTTCGCATGCTTATGCATCTTGATGATTTGCTTATTACGAGGAACTGTGCCAGGCTCGTGGCAGAAGTCAAGCAGTATCTTGCCAAGAACTTTGATATCCGTGACTTGGGAGATGTGTCGGTCTTCCTTGGAATGGAGGTCGTACGCAATGGGGGTGAGCTGAAAGTATCTCAGAAGCGCTATGCGCTAGATCTTGTTGGGGGTTTGGGGTTGGCTGATGCTCAGCCAGAAGTTACCCCTATGAAACCGAACTTGGTTCAGCTTACGGCGAAAGGGGTAGGAGTACTTGAGCAAGAGCCTTTTGAAGATGCCACGAAGCATCGTGCTTTGGTGGGTGGTCTGGTGTACTTAGCAGTGATTACTAGGCCCGACATTGCGCAAGCCGTCTATAGGCTAGCCTGGTACATGTCGAAGCCCGTGCCGGCCCATTGGGAGGCCACTAAGTCAGTCCTGCGATACGTGAAGGGCACTGCAGCTTATGGCATCGTTTACGGTCGCAGTGAGCCACTGTTCGGCTACGCTGCTGCTGACTAGGCCAATGACAGGGATAACTGGCAGTCAACTACCGGTTATGTGTTCCTGATGAACGGCGGAGCTGTGAGCTAGAAAAGCCATCTGCAGCCTACTGTAGCAGCATTGTCAGTGGAGGCGGAGTATATGTCAGCCTCGTTTGCTACTCGTGAGGCCATGTGGCTACACAAGCTCATGGCGGACTTTGGATACCCGGTCAAGACAGGACATATCTTTGATGACAATCAAGGGGTGATCAGTTTATTCCGGAACCCTATAACTTCGGACCGGCGCAAGCATATTGATGTCATGCACCACTTTGTGCGGGAGAAGGAAGAGCACGGATTGGTGTCTTTTGGGCATTGCCCCACGGAGGAAATGGTCGCTGATGTGTTGACCAAACCCCTACCGCTGGCGGAGTTCACTAAGTTCCGCTTGAGCATGGGAGTCCACTGAGAGAATGCAAGGAACTGGAGTGTTCTATCCGCGGGGGAGTGTTAACTGGACGACCAGAACACGTGGTTCCGGAGGAGAGGCACTAGCATTGGTTTTACTAGGTCTAATCCTATCTCGTGTTATTATTTCTATCAACACATCGCATCGCACCATGAGGGAGGGTTTATGTGTATAAGTTAATGCAGCGGGAACGCGTTGTGCACACGATGGGTATGGGCTGCACAAGTCATGCTGTCTACACTGTACCATCGATTAATGAGATTGGGATCAAGCGACTAAGCCCTATCTCATCCAAGCGGTCTTTAGCCTGGAGCCGTATTTTCCCGGATTCCGGAAGATCCTACCTTGCGCGCTGTGCCCAAAGAGTGTTCGAAGCGGCTGTGTACTGCACCCGGGAACACGTACTTGGTGACGCCCAGCTGAGACAGGCCCCGCAACCGCTGGAAGGCCGGAGTGTCAATGACCTTGATGCAGTAAGATTGCAGGCTGCAATATGTTTACGGTGGTGGCAGCGGCAGCAGTAGTGGCAAAGGTTAAGTACGTCAAATTTGAGCTTAGTACTCTTGTCGCGGAATCGCATGGGCATGACCATAGCCTATGCCCGTCGCAGCCGTCAGCATTTTCTGCTATTCCCGTAGTATACGGGGGTCTACGTGTGTGATGGGATGGGCTTTAAAGGGGAATCTGGGGTGAGAGATGTCGCCATCTTGCTTGTAACGGCTGTCGGGACACGGGTCTGCAGAGCTGGGAAGGGTTTGTGAATGTAGGTGGCGCAGCAAGAGCGGAAACCAGTTGCTATTTAGCATATAACGTATCGTCACTCACACCGGAGCAATCGGCAGGCTGAAGGGAAGGGTGGACGTGCCCACCTGAACGTGCCGTCGACTGTATCCGTGAAGATGGTTGTACCATCCCCGTCCCCGTCAGAGTCACCCATCTTGAGTTTATAACGACGAAAAAAATAGGCGTTGGATTTGTCACGCAATGTGGTGCGGTGGTACCCGCCGCGAAGGTAGCGGGCCTACTCCGAACGGCTGCTGTCAGCGAGCGACAACTGACGCCAGTTGGCCCCTTCCATCCATGCGCTCATCAGCGACGCGGCCGCCAAATTGAAGCTATCAATTTTACTATACCAGAAGAGAGTATGCTGCGGCGCGTCGATGCCTGGTGTCTGATAAAGAGCTTTACAGCCTAAACTTCAACACAATAAATATATCTCCTTCCATGAAGAACGATATTTGGAGTGTCTGGATAAAAGTGAGGGCGAAGCAAAAATCAAATCAGTAAACTGAGGGTAATAAAATTCCGTGCTTTCAATTTAGTACAGAAACGCGCATGCTATGTACTTACTACTTTTCTTAGCAGAATTTCAATTTATTATAATAAGCTTATTATCGATGACAGTGACAACCTCTGATTGCGTGGATGACTGCCGACCCATGGATTGCCTATGAATCATCTTCCTGTACGAAAGCATACTCCCATCTTCCAAAAATGCCAAATAGTGTTATATGTAGTAATAACAGGTAATCTTCGCAAGGAAGAAGAAGTTGACAGCCTGAAGTCGTGGCACGCCCCGCATGCGCTCAGCGCGCTTTTCACGACATCGGCCGGGTCGCAGGCTGGCTACGCCAACGCGCTCTACTTCTCAATACGCTATCGTCACAACAATATGTGATGTAATATTTTCTTGCATCTTCCCATCTGGATATTTATGCTTCCAATGTTCCGAAGGATGTGTCCGTAACGTTTACTACGATAAACTGATTTGCACAACGGCCCACATTTTCGAGGTTTCACATATTGTTAGTCATGAGTACTGAAGATTTGCGTGTTTTCACAAGGACACGTTTTTACGCGCTTGAAGGCGCCCAGGTCTTCGGCAGTTATCACTATGGGGGTTCTACCTATACAAAGTAGTTTTGAGACGCAGGATAATCGCACACGGTTACAAATAGCATCGTTTAATGCAGTAGCCTAAGGATGGCGGGAAGTGCCAACACTTCAGAATGCTGTCCCAGTTACCAGCTCAGACAGTACCATTCGCTTTCAGCTATCACCAATGAACTTAAGGCTTTGCACGTCCGCATTATTGTGGCGGCAAAGGTTGGTGTTCCCCAGCACGTCCTGCCTCGTCGACCGCGAAAGCTGGAAGGCCATCATCAGCATCGGGCAGCGCAGGTGGCGCATGCCATCGGGAAATACCGCCCACAGCTGCGCGCGCAGGCGACTTCTGCGGCCGTCGGCGCATCAACTCCGCTGCACGCGTACAGACCTGCCCTAGCGAACAGCGCCACGTGGTGCCCACCAAGAACTAGTGACGGGGAAATCAGGGACAGAGAAGCTTCCAGCTGTTCAAGTAAAAGCGAAAATGTGAGCGGCGCCGGCGAATCCAGGGACGCTAAGCTGCCGGAAGGTCTTAGCACCGACGTCGATATGGGGTGGGTAAGCATGGTCACTGTGACCATGCCGCGCTTCTACCGGCTTTACCGAGCAGTACCCAAAATCCCTCCAGAGAAGCGACAGGGAAATGCTGCAAATGGCGGCCTCTACTCTTCAATGGATCATGGCCGCGACTCCAACGGTGCACGGAGCAGCGAATATTCCGAGGACCTCTGTCGGGTGTTAATCGATATCCGGCGGCACCTTGCTCAAAATCCTGCAGGCGATATTGCTCAGCGGTTGCTGGAGTCCTGCCCATACGCTCGATGTGAGACAACTGCTAGCCGGCCGTTCACGCTGCAGACGATCTATACCGGCGTGGCGGTGAGCCCTGGGCATACGAGGGGTACTCACGGGATTAAAGCATCTTCTTAAGGCGCTGAATACATTTCAACGTACGTGTTAACCCTAAACCCGAGCAGCAAAGCCATTCCCCCCTGTGATGTAACGAGGGACCTGGGAAGCACAGGGACGTGTCGGGGTTCGTTGGGACGGGAGCGCAAGGCGAGTTCGGATAGCTTTCTACGAGCTGTTTAGGTTTGAACCTATTGCAGGGTTTGGGTAAGAGGTGGCATCGCCGCTACGATATCATCACCGCTATCTCAGGGTCATTTCGATTTGTGGGTTTAGAGGGCTGCCAGGCACTGACCCTAATCGTCCATGGCTCCCATGGAACGTAAGGCCTAGGTGCTACCAAGTTCCCTCATTTGTTGATTGGTGACTGGCTACGCCCTGCCCCTGCCCCTGGCCCCGTCCCACGCTGAGATGGCCAGCTGTCTGGCATCTTTCAATCGAGCCTTTGCTGGAGGCGGATATAACAGCGATACAACAATGCCCTTCCTTTCTCACCCTGACTCGTTACCCCTCTCTCACACATCACCAGGACAATGACTTGGCAGGCGTTCCTGGCCGTGCAGCCGTGCTGATCGGATTGCATGGTGCACTTGCGATGGTGGAAGGGATTGGGGAGGACCCCTGCAGCCCTGAGAACAGTCCGAAAGAGAACGACAGAAGCAGCCGCAGCAGCAGCTGTAGCGGCATGGTGCAGTGCCACTCTGAGCGGGAGGCGCACCTGAGGTCGGCAATGGTGCTGGCGGATGCATTGCTGCAGCACCGAGGTGCTGGCACGCTGACCTTGCCAGAGATGCGCTGCTTCGTGACGATCATCACTCAAATGCAGGTATGCGTTTTGGGTAAGAAGGCTCGTAATTGTTTTGCAGATTTACTTATGTGCCAGGGTTCTTCAAGGGGTTGGCTGTTTGTTCCGGGGTTCCTCGGAGCCCTAAAAATATTTTTCCAGGAGCCCCCCGGAGCTCTATTTGCCTAGGCCCCAAAACGTTCCGGAGGCATAAAAGTTTCTTTTTGGCAGCGTGAGAGTATGATCGTCGTGACGGCTAGAGGCGGTCGTGCTGCAGATGGCGCTGGATTTCTGAGAGAGTTCACTGTGCATGTGTGTGTGTGTGTGCCTCGTGACCTCGTGAGGCTCACATAAAAACAGAATGTTACATGTGTACGTATGTTGTTTGTAAGCTCAAGTTAAGGAAACATTTCTAGGTGGAGGCGGTGACTGCTAGCTCCGGTGACCCGGTGCAGGGTGGTGCAGAGATGGTGCTAAATGGTGATGCTACGGACTCAGTTACTCACTTGACATAAAGTTCGAGTAATTTGACACCGTGCTTGGGTGGGAGTGGTGGGTGAGATTGCAACGACGGGGACATTTGCTCGTTCGCCGCATATGAAGAAACAAGCAGTGAAAAGCGTGGGGCCGTTTCTTGGTATTATAGTTTCCGGCATGCTTCCCTTCACTCGCAAGACTCCATTGGCGCGCAACCCTTTGTGGCTCATCCATTTAATTTGGCTGCCGTAAACACCAACCCAGACCGCGTTCCATACTTAACCGTCCAATATCCTTCCTCTCCAGCTGCATGGTTTGACCTCTTCCCAACCCCCATTTCGCCCATCCTTCCTCACTTCGAACCGATCCTGCCTATCGGACTGGCTGTTGTTCCAGCCATCTGTGATGCTGCACTTAACGGGTGCTGCGGCAACGTCCCGGGCTGTGGCCACAACCTCGCTGGAGCTGCTTTTGGCGCTGGCACGAACCCTGGCGGCGTGGCCCATGTTTGGGACGGCAGAATTCGAAAAGAAACATTGGGAGCTATCCAGGGTCCTGCTGTTGCAGCATCAGGCGGGCATTAAGGCGGCCATGGTCGAAGCGGAAGATCTGCACACGCAGCGGCCTTTGCGATTTATTGACCTGTACGTGCGCGGATTCTACACCTCGATTACCTCGAACGAGGTCCCCTCCCTGGATCCAAAGTCCGCCCGGCCAAGCTCCGGTCCCTCGCTGGGGTGCACTGCTACGTCCGGAGATGGGAGCCGCGGATGCCCAGGGGGCGGTCGCCTCGAGGGCACCCGTGGTGATCCTCATTGGATCGCTGAGCACATGATGAAACTGTTTTTGCGGCGCTGTGGATCACCCGGAGGAGGTCGGGGTTTGCCGCTCCGGCTGTCGTCAGCGATGCACGAGGAGGAACGAACAGAGCTGACACGGATGCTGCTGGCCGCCGCAATGGACGGAGTGAGTGCTTAGGGTCGATTCAGTTCCCTCCATTTCCCTCCATGGCTCTTCCTGTTCAAGTCCAGGGCAGGTTGTGACATACAGTGAATGCTGCTGGGTGGGGGAGGTCGACTTGACCAGGGTTCGGGAAACGGTCATCCTTTGGTCGAAGATGCGAGATGGTCCCAGCGACTAGGGGGAACTTGAGGTGGAGTGAGTCGGAACGATGGTTGAGGTGGAGCAGGAATTTGGGGACCCCCTGCTCCTCGTTCTTTCGGGTTCATTTGCGGATTAAAATGGGTTTCTGTTCGTGTCCTAATCTTCTTTCCCGCGTTTCCATTAAAACTCCGCACCCCACATCATACCGACTCCCCCCCACATTATGCGCCTTACCGCCCAAACCAGTGCCGTCACTCGCTGGTGGCAGTGGGTGGTAGCACCATGAAAACCGTTCTGACAAGCATCGCGGCTCTCGGATGCTTTCGGGAAAATTCTGCAAAGATGGTCGCGGCATTTATTGACACTGCGGCCATGGCCGCGCTTGCTATGGATAAAGCCCGTGATGGCATACGGCAAGGACCTTTAGCCGATAATGCTTCCAGTGAGCCGTCCGCCGCGTTCAGCCTTCAGATCTATGAAGCTGCAGCCAACGGCCTCAAGCGCGCCACCTCGTGCAGCAGTGGCAGCAGCAATGGCAGCGGCAGCAGTAGAAGTAGCAGCACCTGGCGCAGCGGCAGTATTAATAACAGCAACGGCAGCAGTGCCGGCGGCATCCCATACGCCGATGGTCCCTCACCGAGTGGCGTCCTAGGCGAGGGCTTACTGGGGTTGCGGCTGATGACCAGCGCGCAGCTTGTGGTGCAACACTGTCCGGAAGCGGCATTGTTTGCTAGGAAATCGGAGACCACCATGGAGACTGGAGCCCCACACAATGGGGATCAGCCCGTGGGGCCGTCTGATTGCAAGCAGGTGTGCATCAAAGGTTTCGGAGCGGGTGGGGTGCTTCATCTTTATAATGGAACTCCTGCAAAATTGGCTGAAAAGATCGCTAGCGCCGGGGCTCAAGTGGTTGGGCCGATGGGCGCTGGGGTGGGGTGGGAAGGAAATACTGCTTTGCGTTGGTGTGTCTAGTAAATGTGCTCAAGGGTCTTTAGGCAATCAGGCAACATGGGCGACAATAGTGCAGGTTAAACGGCAACGTGATCAAATCTGGGTGAAAGTGGCGCCATCTGGTTGCTCACTTGCTGAGCTGAGTATGGACCGTTGACGTTTCCCGTGTTGCACTCACGCCAATGCTCGCATTCAACCTCGACGGCGTCTCCTCGTGGCCCACCCACACCCTAATACCGCATATCTATCCACACGTCTGCCGTCTACACGACAGCAGCAGCTGGACCCCTTCTGGCTTCCCAAGGGCGTACCCTCCGTGGCGGCGGTCACGCTGCTGCCGCTGCCAGCTGCTCTGTCGCACCACATCTCGCTGGCTTCCACGCCCCAAAATAACCGCATCATCTCAGCGCGAGTGCGTGGCGACACGAAGGAGCAGCATCGCTCAGATGTTTCAGGACTCGCCCAGTGGCTACGGCGTTATCATGCTTTGTCGATGATGGCGCTCACGGATGGCGGAGTGGAGCGTATGGTGCTGTTGGCTGCGCAGGTAAGCAAGTCACTGCAAGGGGGGATTCGCGGCCGCATGTCCCGATTTCTTCCATATAAGATGATGGCGCCAGAATGTGTGCCACCAGTATGGCCCCGCTCCATACCCTCCGTACTCGGAATATCATTCCATGTCTGGTATAAATTTGTTTATATTGGGCTGAAAAATGGATTGCAGGTGAGTTTGGAGCTCCTCCGTGAGGGCATCGACGTAGTGATGGTTCCGGAGCTGTACCAGCTGCCTGAGCAGATCCATCTGAGGGACATCCAAGACTTCATAAACTTGTCGATTATCGACCACCCGCATCATGGCATGTGGGGCAGGAGCCGCGATTCCGGCCTCCACCCAAGCAGCACAGCCACTGCCACTACTAATGCCGGCAGCTGTGCTATAGCACAGGCTGCGGCCGGATCTTCGTCAGCGCACGGTAACCTGCACGGGGATTTGCTGCAGAAACCGGAGCAATGCGTCAGGCTGTATCCGAATTGGCAGTCGCAGCGGCGCTTGGCACTGAATGGCGTCATGAGCACACTTCTGGACCTGCGAGGTTCATCGGTCGACTACGTGAAATTCATAGATGTCCATGGTAGGTCTGAACAGCCGATGGGTACGGAATGCGAGAGCACGGAGGCGGCGGCGCAGAAGGGCCCTGCCTTGGTTTGGAATGAACTGCGCGATGCAGTGGAAAAGCGGCGTTCCTGGCTGTCGGGGAACAGCAGGCCCGTGTGGTTGAAGCTGACGCTGATGGCGTTTGAGGTTGGACACGGCGGCGAGCTGGGGAAGCCGCTGCCGTTGCAGGTGGATTCGCCGTTTAGGCACTTCAGAGATTGGCGAGACAATTTGGTGGGTGCGGATGCGAATGCATGTTGACCGGGAGCCGGCGACGGATATCTGGTGGGAGAACAGCTGAAGCTGGCAAATGGGCTGCACTCCCTGCTACGGAGCCTGGCGTGATGATTTAAGGAAGATTGGTTCCCTGCGTGCAGCTAGCAGGGACTGTGTAAATATGTCTTTGGTGAGAGTATAACCGTAGCGAGTAACTTGTCTTCAATCGTCGATTTCCTTGACCAGTGATGTTGGTTTCCGGGGATTCCTCGTTAGGTTCGGCACGTGGACGCTTGAGTGCCTATATGACGAGACTGCAGAACAGTTTAGCAGTAATTCACGGACAGGCATGGAAACGCGCATGGAACAGTGTTCCTTTCATAATGGTATTGATGAACGACTGGTGATGCATGTCGATTAGATTGTGGTGTAGGGTTCGTAGTTTCGTTCCGGTGGAAGAAAGAGTAGTGGGGGTAGCAAAGTTGTTTGCATGCACGAACCACGAAGGCACGATTGCACGATCGAGCTGTAGACAGGTACTAAGGCAGCCATATGCAAACGATCTGCGCGTGCGCTTTTTATTGGGGAAGCTATAAGACGTTTCTTATGTACAGATAGCATTTGAAGGTCGTCTGGCCATCTTGTGTATAGAGACAGCAGGGTAAGGAACAGCGTACGCATTGTGTTCAAGGTAATGCTGAAAACATCCGACTGTGTACGGTTAGCACCGTGAACGGGTGGAGGTGACATTGTCACGCTGTCCAGATGGCCTTTATCCTGGTGTCCACCTACGTTACGTGGTAGGGGAATGTGTCTGGGGACGCTGCCGAACGTGATGTCCTTTGAAGAGGGTGGTATTCGTCCTTGGGAGCGCATACCAACTTGCCAGCCAAAGCCAAGCCAAGCCAAGCCAAGCTCCAATTTGCAGGTAATGTATCAAATGATGCTGTGCGACAGCCGTCATATGATGGGCCTGATGGAACCCATACGGGAAGTTTAAGTCGGCACTGGACTAGATCTAAGTTGTATTGGTCCGTGGATGGGTCGTTGTATCTGCTGTACCTCACTCTCCCTAGGTAGTCGTATGGATCTGGAGGGGACCCGGTAACTTGACAGGAGTGATGAAACGAAGGAGGCATAATGTACACGCATTCCACACATGCATACGAAGAATTGCATTGCGTACGTCCAGCAGCTTACTGCAGTGACAAGGCAGGCACCGTATTCGCCGAACATTGGCGGCTGCTTGCTGAGAAAGAGCGGGTTAGAACGGTTGGGGTTTTTAGTGCTTTGCAATTCCTTTATAATCCATTCCAAGGTAACCTGTCGCAAGGCTCCTGGCGGCGCATGGAGGAGTTGGCGGCTCACAGAGATTGTTACCGGTGCAAGGCGTATATGTACAAGGTTGCCCCTTAGTGCGGAGAGGTACTGAATTCAGACGTCGTACTCACAAAATACTGGATCCTTTGCGCCGGGCTTATCCCAGAATGCGTTAATGGCAGGTCTAAGGCTAAGGGCTGGCAAATCGAGACATTTTTAGCTGCTACATATTGTGTGGGGATTGAGCGATCCACGAGTCCACGAGCGAATGAGTCCTCCGAGGAGATTCCAGGGAGGATCTATATTGCAAAGCTCATGGCTGGCCTTGCCACAAATGAATGCGGCCCGTCATCAACTTCCTACCTTCAGGTCCAAATAAGGCAACCTAATATGTCCTCTTGCGCACATGCATCACCCGGTGCAATAACCCAATACTAGTACATAGCTGACGATGTGATTGCTTTATCGGCGCCCACGGTCCTGGACGCTGATCACTGATGTTAGCCAACCAAAAGGCCGTACACGTTACAACGTCCACTAAGATGGCGGGATAATATTTTTTTACGCGCATCCAGCTCCCCATTGGTATAGGTTGTGGTTAAAAGTACTGGTGGGATGAGGGCGTAACAATGACATAGATTATTGACAGTCATCACGCTGTCAGGCTGAGCGGATGAAAGGAATCACCAGATAGCCTTAAAACCTCGATGCAATTTTGAGCAAGGTCGAACTGCTTATATTATTGAGGTATGGATCGCCCGAATCAGCCACAGGATGCCGATGATGATGAACGCCGGCAGGAGGAGGAAGAGCGTGCTGCCCTGGCACGGTATGTAAACAGATACACATATTTTTCCATTGTCATTGTTATTCTGGAAGTCAGTGACGGTACCGATAGGATGAGCTGCTGACGCCCATCGGGGGTTTTAGTACACTCGGTGGGAAAGCCCACCTTGTTATTTCATTACCTTCGCCCGTGCTAAATATGTTAACAACCAAACAATGTTCGTTATTGGAACGATTAAACTTTCCGTGTTGTGCTCTACGCTGCTCGCGCAACTGTTCTTTCTTCTCCCTCTTGGGGTTGTTTTCCCTTGTCTTCCTCTCGGGGCCCCAGGATCATCCTCGCCTTTCGTGACTACCAAAATTCCGCGGAATGGGAAGTCGCGCGTTGGCAGTTAAATTATGAGCAGCTATCCCCGAACCACAAGCGTTTGCTGCCCCGACAGAGCGCCAAATTCGCTGAGGCGCGGCGTGCAATACACACGAACATGTTCTTCATCAAAGCCCTGCTACAGGCCTTTGACCCGGACTGCGCCGACGGGCCGTTGCCCCCCCACCTGGCAGTGCCACGTACGGCAGCCGGCGGCGGCAGCGGGTGCGACATGGAGCAGCAGCAGCAGCAGGAGGTGGAGCAGTATCCCGTCAATGCAAACGACGTGGACAAGGTAGGGACTTTCCGTGTCACATTATGGTAAGCGTGCGGACCGGAGACTGGATATCCGGCGTGCAATACGCAATACTGGATTGCATGCTATGGGACTGGCGGGGTCGCGCTTATATCGCGTATGCGCGGCCCCCGGGTCGAGTGGGTACCTTCTCCGCTCCCTGGAGGGTTCCCTTACCTCGGCCTCGGCCTATGCTGTGCTATGCCATGCGTGCTGCCGCCAATCATCATTTCGAAAAGGTGCATTTCCCAGGGCACGTGTTCTAAAATGCAATGAGCCTTGGAACAAGCCACGTTTGCTGGTGACTGTTGCTTGGGGTTGGTAGGTCATCACAGGGCACACGAGCACACACATGCGGTGTATGTTCGTCTCCCGCGTTCCCTTAAGCACGGGGACCTGCTGTACGTTCGCCACCGCTCAAGGTTCGCTACGTGCTGAAGAACTTGGCGCGGGATTGGGCGGCGGAGGGGGCGGCGGAACGCATGTTGTCATACGGCCGCATTCTTGACGAGCTCAAGACCACGTTCAAAGACTGGTACGTCATAGATGCGCTGAAGACGGGGAATGAAGACTCTGCTTTGCCATGCCCCACAGAAATCCTCTGGCCCTAGCGAGTGAGCGTCGAAGGGGCGGATGTTTTGAACCAGCTCCGCACTTTTCCCTCGTCACCTGGTGCAAGGGCCCGCTTACCCATTCTAGACGCCCAGAAGACATGCAACGCCGGTGATAGAAGCTGCAGATAGGCTTTGGTCTGATTGGTCTTGGGCATGGCGCTCCAGCTTGTTCACGCCGCCCTGTACTGCATGTGTACGTAGCCCTCCAGTTTGTATTAAGTGCATCTGACGGCAGCCTCTATAAAACGTAAACCCGACCACCTAACTACCAGCCTGGCAGGAATTTTTGCAGTCAGGGTTTTAGGAGTGTCAGGATTTTGCAGTCAGGCTTTTTTTTAATATTAGCAAGATAACTGTCAAATCACCCAACCTCAATTTCCCCTCAATTTCCTGCCAGGTCCAACACGCACCGGCCGCCCCGTGTGCTCATTCCCGGTGCGGGTCTAGCGCGGCTGTGTGTGGAAGTGGCGGCTCTGGGATACGAGGCCCAGGGCAATGAGTTCTCCTACTTCATGTTGCTTGCGTAAGGCTGACCGGGTTGCGCGTTTGCGATCCTTCCGATGTCGTTGGCTTCTCGAGAGGCTTTGCTTCTGACCGGGGAATCCGGCAACGGTAGGTAGGAATTGCAAGCGATTGCGGTTGAGGTTACGGCTGCTGTGGACGTGCTGGTACTGTATCAGGGCGCCGTTGGTTGCTGCCATGAAAAGGGCTCGGTGCTGCGCCCGGGAAGACGCTTCAGGGAGGTAAGGGACGTAGCGGTGGCTAAGGAGGCTGGGAAGGCAGCGTAGTGTGGTGGTGATAGGGACAGATCGTTCTGTTAATCCCTTCTGCATCGTGTTCTGCTGACAACACATCAACCATTACCAACACACATCGAACTTGTGGCTAGCTCGGACGTACATGTGTTGCCGAACCCACATGAACACATGCACACATACCCCGCCAGCTAAATGCCACTACACTGATTTGATCGATACGTCCACTTCTGCGTCACACACCTTCTGCCTGCGGGGCCTTCTTCAGGTCGTCCTTCATCTTGAACCACACGTCCGAGAGGCACCAATTCACGGTACACCCTTGGATGCACACCAACTGCAACCACCTAACCGACGCGGACCAGCTTCGGGCGGTGCCGGTGCCGGATGTACTGCCCGGGGAGCTGGTGGCGGGGCCGGGGCTCCTGTCCATGTGCGCAGGGGACTTCGTGGTGGGTGGGAGCCGGCGTTCGTTGGCGCCTCGTGATTAGGGTGCCTGATTGGGTGAGGGAACAGCGACTGGATGGTGGAAATCGTGAAGTGGTCGAAAGACATCGATAAGGCGCAATCCGTTCTGGGGATCGTGAAGGCGTTCTGATAGCTGGCTTACGGGGATGATGTACATATATATGACTGACGGGGTACGCAGCCAAAGGGCAGGTGTTCGCGTGTCCAGTGGATTGGTGGATGAATGGGCGAGTAGGCGGAGGGACGGGGAGGGCAAGGCAGGGAGTGTTACGCGTCGCGGGCTGCGGGTTCCCTCTCAGGCAGTTGGCGGCAATGCCAAGGTGTCGTTCACGGAGTACCGGCGGCTATGCAGGACAATGTGGATTAGCTAGGCTTGTCAGGACCAGAGAACCGGCCGTGGAGGCCTCGCGCGATGCGAGGAATGGTGAAATCCTTTCGGACACCGAGCGATGCAGGCTGGGGGAGGTGCGAATTGCTGCTGGCCGGCCTCGCATATGAATTGTGCGTCGTCGTGAGTCATCCACTCATCATCCATCCATCCATCCATCCATGTACACCTCAGGAGGTGTACTCTGCGCCCGACATGCGCGGCCTTTTCGACTGTGTGGTGACATGCTTCTTCATCGATACGGCCCACAACGTGCTGCGCTACTTGGAAGTCATCTCCCATACACTGACCCTGGGGGGCACGTGGATTAACCTGGGGCCGTTGCTCTACCACTGGGCGGACGCGCATACCTACCTGACGGTGCGCCAAACCCGGGGGACCACCCTGAAGGATGGGCTCTTGGAGATTATGTTGTAGGCAGGGCGCATGCGGGTCTTGGCGGGTGATGGCGCATTCAATTCCGATCAAGATGCCATCGACGCGATCTTCCTTCCTCTGGGTTACCTGCAGGTTGTGTACCCCGCTTAATACGTGCTTGAACAGGAAGTGTCGCTGCTTACTACATATGCACGTCGTCTTTGAATGTGTTGTGGTTCCGGACCTGCAGACTCCGGAGCTTTCTGTGGAGCTATCCCTCGAGGACATCAAGGAAGCTGCCGGGGCCATGGGCTTCCGGCTGGTACGGGAGGAAAGCTTAGACGTGCCGTACATGGGTGAGTGATTAGAGCCCCAAAGGGCAAAATCTTGGTGGAATTTTTAAGTGCGGCCTTAGGGACAGTGGACTTGGAAACTGAGCGTGGGGGTGTGAATTGAATTGCTTGTTGCGTAAATCCGATTTCGAATGATTTGACCGACTTGGTGAAAGTCACGCCCTTCAGGCAAATGGCCCGTTTAAGATAAACGACACAGATCAAGGTCTTGGTTGTGATTCGTGAAGTTTTAGAACAGGTCCATCTCGACCGTTTACTTTTTTGTTTCTTAATACTTCGCTAATTTCCCTGAACCTGGACTGCCTTGTTCTGCTGGACAACCAACTACCTTCCACAGCCGATTATCGCTCGATGTACAAGACCGTGTACCAGGCAGCTTTCTGGAGAATGGTCAAGGAGAGGGAATGGGAGCCACAGGCGCAGATTGCAACGCCGCCGCCCCCACCTCCATATCGTCGCACCCACGCATAGGGAAGATGAACAGCTGCTCGTGATATGCATATGGGGCCGTGGGTGGTGGAATGTTAAGTTTCGGATGCATGTTCCTGGGAGAAGTCATTCGTGGGTTTGAATGCGTTGGATGACATGCCATAACGCCGGGGCGTAGGTGTTAGGATTTGGTCGTTATAAGAATGAGAATGTTTTCCATCGACTGGATTTTGCACCTTGAGGTGATCACTGTCATCTTGTTTACACGA
Source organism: Volvox reticuliferus (assembly GCA_019650235.1). Taxonomy (NCBI): domain Eukaryota; kingdom Viridiplantae; phylum Chlorophyta; class Chlorophyceae; order Chlamydomonadales; family Volvocaceae; genus Volvox; species Volvox reticuliferus. The sequence goes on along the minus strand of BNCP01000037.1, from coordinate 561,201 downwards.
GTGCAATTTGCGTAAGGGTGTTCTGGAACCGAGTTTTAGGGGCTGCAGGGTGCGTAGCCGACAACTGGGTTGGGGCGGCAATGCTGGGAGTTAAGCACTTGGAGGATTTGAACTATGGTGAACGTAACGCGCTAACTAATTCGGTACAGGGGGTTCTGTTCACTTGAATGGTGCAGGGTTCACGCAGATATGAACTACATGTCAGCAAGGAAATTTGCCATATGACATGCATGCTATGATTGATGCGTGCACGGTAGGCCTTCAGCGTGAGAATTCACTAGGATTATGCATCGGAGGGTAGCAGGTGTACATTACTCTGTGTTTCCTATAAAGTGGCGGTAACTACTCTGGCCTCATGTGTCAAACTCAGCTAGGCAAAACAACATGGCAACGCGCAGTTTGTGAAGTGACTTGATCCATTTGTAGACGCTTACAGCACCATGCACCCAGGCCTCCGAAGGATTTGAACGAGATGGTGGAGGTTGTTGCTGCCTTCGAGGCAATGCATGGGAAGTTTTGGACAACAAGCCTGGGATCCCCCTTCTGCCATGCCTCCTTTCCTTTTTCCGTCCCTTCTCCCGCCCTTCCATCTCCCTCTTACGTATCTCCCTCCCTTACTTCTTCACCCCTCAGTCCCTTCTCCCTCCTTGCCTTCTCCCTCCATCTATTCTCCCCCCATCTCCCATCTCCCTCCCTCCTCCCTCCCTCTCTACCCCTTCTCTTTTATGTCCTTTCAAACTCCCTTCTCCTTTCCTACTTCGTCCCTTTATTTTCTCTCCCCTCCCTCCCTTCTTTTTCCTCCGGATCCTTGTTTAAGGTAGACACATAAAGTCCTTTCCATAGGAACTTGGGAATGGTTCAATCTCCATGCCTCATGTGTACTTAAATGTTACAAATCCGCATGCCATATTCACGTGCAAGTTTAAATTGGGATGCTGAGCAGTTGCCGTTAGATATTGTGCAATCAGCACTGGCTCTCATTTGGTCTTTGGTGCAGAGTATAATATAATAGGTCATGCCTAGATGTACCTATATAGGGCCAAAAGTAGTTGCCGTCGTGGATAATGCTTCAAGAAAACATACATGGGAGTACAGGGTTGTTCCAAACAACGATCAAAAATAACGACCATTGAAAATTATGCTCGCGTCCGTCATATGATGCTTTGCAGCATATGGGTCTAACATATGACAGAAAGGGTTGTAACAAATTGACCCCTTCATTGTTAGAAGTCACATCGAAAGTCGGTGCGTTTTAACGCTTTGTCATGTGGCTTCCGAAACCACGTTCTAGGCAACTCTGTGCCTCTACATTTCCAGCGTGTGGCTTTAAGTTAATATTGCATTTGGGGGTTTATAAAAAAAGACATGTCACGTTCAAAACGAGGGAAGGGAAAACGGAGACACCATCAGCACGAACCCAAAGAACAAGATAAATCATCACCTGCCTCAAATGCTTCAAATATCAATACACAGCAAAAAGCTGGAGAAGGCAGGCATACGGACGTCGCACCCAAACGTTCGACGGAGCAGGGGCAGATCGTTACTGAGGCGCTAGCACCTGGGAGTTCTCCCAAGTCAGATCCTACATTGACTCAAAGTTGTTTGAATGAACCCATCAGGACTAGCGATCCAGGTGTTTCTGCGGTCAGCGAATCCGATGGTTTCGAGGTACTCCTGGAAGGACTTACGGGTGATAACCTACACACAGCGACACTAATTGTTCAGGCACTACGAACGCCTGAGGTATGGGGTGGGCATCTTGTCAAGGTTGCACCGTGCCTGCTCTCCTAACCCATCTCCATTACCCCGATTTCCACATATGTTCAGCGCGTTGCGAAATTGAAACTTTGCAGGACCTATCTCGGCTTCGTCGCCTTGCTGTCACCCACGGCTTTGTCAATGATCGCATCCGCGCCGTCGTGTGGCCAAGGCTGCTGGGGCTCAGCATCCCAGCTGCAGGCGGGTTGAAGCTGGGGCAAATGCCCTACTTTCCGTCCTCCCAAGGAGGAAGCTGCCCTCAAGAGGCCTTCTGTGCGCGATCCGGCCAAGTGCAGCCATCGCCACAGCCACAGCCACGGTGCCAGGAGCCTGTATCCCGGTCATCTTCCATTCGGGAAGAGATGGCTCCATTACCACCCACGGCTCAGCTGCCATTTCCTCAGTTGAACCCTTCGGAGGGTATTCGAGCGCCACTCTCGGACGGGACAGAGAGAATTGACACTTGCAGCCTCCAGCCCATGCCGCAGTGCGACAATGCAGCTGGCGACTTAGGCTTACAAGCCAAGGTTGCGACGACAGCTCCTCAATCAGCTCTTGGAGAGCAGCAAAGTCCGGCTGCAGCGGTGCCGCAGCCGGATGGCAGAGAGGGGGAAGTAATCGCGCGCTGTGCATCCAGGGAGGCCATGCCGCTGAATTCCGATAGCGTCCGGCCGTTGGACGGCTGCAGCTGTATCACATCGCGCTGTTCAGCTGGAGGTTTCACTGTGGTTGGCGGTAAAGAGGACGACGGTGCTACCACTCACCTTGCCAAAAGCGGCAGTGGAGCGGCACGCCCCTGCGCAAACCACGACGCAAACCAGGACGCGGATATCGACATGGGTGCATGGCGCAAGCGACGCAGCGAGCAAGAAGGCGGCTTGCAGTTGACGGGGCCCGAGGACCTGACCTTCGACTCGGGTCGGAGAGGGGACCAGGACGAGGAACCGACGAACCGGGACTTGGACCGATGGGACGGCGGCCACAGTGATCATCGTCAGGGCTCAGACCCATGGGACTGGGACTGGCAACGGTACTTGCGCTGGTCCCAGCGCCCCCACCGCGACTCCGCCGTCGTGGAGGTGGATGTTGCCAGGTCGCTGTGGGCATTTACTAGGGACCTCAACGACCAACAGCGTGAGGCACGAAGGCAGCAGCTGAAGAGAGTGCTCAATGCAGTGGTTGCAGCTCACGGAGGTGAATGGATGGGTGGGTGCGTTCCTTAGGAGACTGAGTTGGTTAGGTAGTAGGTACGGCGTGGGAGGTTTTACCCCATCGCATGCTCACGTTCAGGGTATTGTGCGACAAACAGCCGCAGCTAGCTTAAGCGAATCGTTCGCACGCGCCCCACATCTGCAAGCTGCCTCCCGGCATTAAGAATGCGTAGGCGAAAATACCCGAGAACTCACGGTTGCCTTGAAACACCGCCTTTGAGCCGCTCCTGACCATAATCCATGTGCTCTCTTCCCGCCTGCAGGTGACGTGTTCTATTACCAAGGCCTCCATGACGTCGCCAGCGTGTTGCTCATGTGTATGCCCGGAAGCCCAACACCGCAGGTGGAGATGTTACCACCATCGGAGCCGTTGCCTCTGGATGCAGACCCAGGATTCTCCACAATCTGCAACTCGTCGCTGCAACTTACGGAGTTAGGCGACGTCGCCTCATCTGCAGCCTCGACAACATTTCCCTCAGCAACATCTGGAGGAGCAGCAGTACGGGCGGCAGCCTACGGCGAGCTGTTGGCATTTGCGCTGCTGCGTCGCCTGGTTACGACACACCTTCGCGACGCCACGCGGCCCTCCCTGGAGCCTGTTGTGCAGCTTCTGGGCCTGATGCCCTATTTAGTTCGCGCTGCTGACCCCACCCTGGCGAGACACATGGCGGATCGTGGTCTCCAGCCCTTCTTTGCGTTGTCCTGGTTCTTGACCTGGTGGGCCCACGAATTAGACGAGTTGTCACCTGCGGCGCGGCTATTTGACTTCTTCTTGGCCAGCCACCCGCTAATGCCGCTGTACCTGGGGGCCGTGGCGATGCGCAGTCAGCGCACCACCCTGTTGGCGTGTGAAGACATGCCGGAGCTGCATTCCACCCTTATGAACCTGAAATTGGTGACTGCCAACAGCGACAACGATTATGAAAGGGCTGGAAGGAGAAGAAGCGAGGGGAACGGGACCACGAGAGCATCGATGGGAGGGATGGTGGGTGTGGTGCCGCTCAAGGAGTTGATTCGTCAGGCAGAGCAGCTATGGCTTGTGAAGCCACCGCACGCCCTGGTACCGCTTCGGGTTGTCCGGGGGTCGCAGCCTTTCCAGCAGCGGCTGCGCAAGCGTCGCGGTTATGGTGACTCCGCAGCAGCCGTAGCTGCAGGACGCATCAGCGGGTGCAGGGATGGTGGCATGGGCGACGGTGAAGTGATTGTGACGTTGACTGCATGCGTGGCGCATGCGGCAAAGATGGAGGGCCAACCGGCGTTGTGGAAGGTGCCGAATACGGTGCCAGCGGAATGGTCGGATGACGACGTGGGACAGTCGGGGCTCGGGCGCATCTTCAGCCGGGCCAACAGAGTATTTGGCACCGGTAGGTCGCGCAGGACGCTACTGTCGACGGCACTGCTGGCTGGGGTGTACGTGGCGGCAGCTGTGGCTATTGGATACGCCACGCTTTCCCGAACTACGCCAGGGCGTCACTAAGAGAGGAGGAGCAGCGTCGGTTTGCTTACGTTGGTCTGCACTCGCCCAAGACGCAGGGCTTTGAGAACGTAAGCCTGTGTCGTGTATGCATCGGGAAATCGTGACGTGCACGATGCGCATTCTGATACGGTGTGCAGTAGGCTGTTAGAAGGGCGTAGGGGTTCATGGTGCGGTTTTCGTGGTGGGCTGAGGTGTGTGAAGTGTGGCCGACAGCCAGAACCGCACAACTCTCACCCATGCGAAACTTCTATGATGGGTATTTGTACGCGGCCAAACGTGCATTCAAACCGATTGACCAGCTAAATGCCTCAAGAGTTGTGTGTGCTTGGCTGGGCAAAACTTGCAAGGCAATATTTCTGCAGGCCGTGTGGCTGAAACATGTCGGCCTGTTTTCCTTTGTTCGGCCTATTACTCTTCTGAACCAATGGTGGTCATGCTGTCGGGACGAACCTTTGTCATGCCTTTTGCATGTGCGCAAGGCATACAGTAATTTGTGGACGCACTGGAGACATTGGGAATGAAAACTCGCTGGCATTCCTTTACTCCTTTCCTTCGGAAGCCTAATGGCATCTGTTTTTTATCTACAATTTGAAGGCATAAGTAGAGGAAGCATAAGCTTGTAGGCGGATAAGGACAGGGAATGGAGCTTTTTGCAACGCCTTCCTCACGAGGTTGCTGTCGTGTGTACGGAGCAAGCCGTGTCGGCTTGACGGTTGCTAGTGTGACCAGTTTATGTCCAGTGGTCCTGGCGTAGTGCTCGCGTACCTTGTTTCAAATTACCTTGCTAGTACATGCTGTAGTGTTTTACGTCTCGCGTAGAAGCGGTAGGCTGCAAAGAGTGCATATTCTGGCAGGATGGCGAGAGGGGCAGAGATGGCGGGCTGCTAGGGGGAATGCAATCACACTAGGATTTAGGAAATTCAGCACCAGGACACTCGTTGTTATATTGACCTGCCGAACTGCTATGTGACGAGCGCGAAAAGGCACCGAGAGGTCAGTGTCGCGTGTCTTCCATTCTTTACGTGGGAATTGGTTAAGGTCCCTTGCACGCGTCGTGTAATGCCGGCCCAACGCACCAACACACCAAGACAATGGGGTTGCATTTGTCGCATTTCCTAACAGCAGGTTGTCACGCTCATCAACTTTGGCAAGGTAGCGCAGATTCACTCTGGACAGCCGCAAAGCAAAAATGTTGCGTTTTAGCTCATCAGTCCCCGAATTGAAGCATTTGCATTGGCGGGGCTCTCATGGACGAAAACTCACAGTGGCCACATGTCGAGCACTCGGTAATACATCAATCGCGATAAACACGCCGAATATCGTGACCAGTGCCGTACAGTGTAGATATCCTCCCATCAACGGGTAAATACATATTATTTACTTAACAGCCGTCGTGCCGGGGCTAGACATAAAGCCGCTAATACGCAATGGTAAGTCCCATAACCTGCCCGCCTCAAGTCATGAACCAAGGTTATCACCGGCAATTATTGTCTTGTTTTCATGTGAGTGGCTGAACGATTTGACATCGCACCTGTGGCGAGTTTGCGATGAGAAACAGTTCATACCAGGGGTCCCCTGGCCCCTGGCTCATATAGCAAAGGCGCTCCCTCTATGAAAGCTACCAGTCCTCCAGGATGTCCAGGCAATCCACATTATCCTTGTGCATCGCCGTCCCTGCAGCGTGGACGTCCTCCTCCCTTGTTACAGCGCCGTCTGATCCACATAAGTTCTCTCCCTCCACTTCCGTAAAGCTGGGTGACTCAGGCGCCCCCGCGTCGCCGTTGTCATCGCTATGGACCTCATGGGATTCGGAGGGTGACCCTGTGCACGCATCAGCGGGCAGCTGCGTCCCAAGGCCTTCCGACAGTGGCCGGTTGTCCGCGGCCTCTCCGGCGGTCGTCTTCGTTTCGTTGAGGCAGGTCACCAACCCGCTGGCCACCGCCATCGCGAGTGGACTGCCGTCCCCAAGGACCTGTGAGACACACACATTTGAAAAGCATGGTGCAATGCAATATCGAGTTAAATTGCTCCCATGTCCACACGAAGTTGCTGCTCTGTGCTTCAAGACCTCGCAAGGGCTTTGCCGACTCCAGCCAGCGCTGTTTGCTTCCATTCACCACAGAATCCGGCGGTCTACCTGCCGTAAACTGCTCTTAGCAGGTGGGACTACGTAAGACTTCCAGCAAGCTATTTAACCCAACCTGGCTTCCGCCTGACCATAATTTATACCAGTACCTACGTCCACACAAAGCGATGGCGAGGGCCATTCAATGCCCTCCCTTATTGTCAGCAACGGCTGCCTCCCTTCGCACCTCCTCCGGCTCCATCCATCGCAGCCCCGCCACCTTGCCCTGCGGCAACAAGTCGAGTGTATCGGACGCGGTGTTGATGTTGAGGCTGAACAGCTGTCGCAGCTCCTCGCGAGTGAACTTGCCGCCCTTGCCAGAGCCACCCACGGCGCCACCCGCCACAGTGGCACTGGCCAGATCCGCTTTCATGAGCTGTCGCTGATAGACCTGGCGGCCAGAGAAAAGTCAAAAAAGCGCAACGCGGCGGAATACAGCGTCATCATGACGGCCACTGGGTGGGATGAGCGATAAGCCGTGGGACGAACCATTGAGCCTGGCTTGCCGTCCAACAAGTACCGTAATGTCCATGATGGAGTGAATGGCACGCGCATTCTTCTTGTGCTAGGGATATGCGACCGCCCTTGCACGAAGACAACTCGTAACATTCGTTCACCACTCGCCATTCGGAATGTGCATAGGGTGCAACATTTCTGGCTTAACGCCGCCTCACCTTCTCCTCGATGGTGCCGGTTGTTAACAGGCGGTACACGAAGCAGGGCTTGGTCTGGCCGTCACTGTGCAGTATGCATGTTCGTAGGCACGAGGGGGCCGCAGCTTAGTGCAGGATGCCGATAGGTTCCAAAGCCGAGGAATGCGACCGAAGGAAAGACCCGCACCAAACCGACCGTTACTTTCCATCCAGGGATTACGATCTCATCTGTGATCCGGGGCCGCGCGATTGCAGGTCACCCACAGAGGACAGCCCCTCTCCATCTCGACAGGACCCTTACCGCCAAATACGTGCCATCGCCTGCTGGTCTGCAAGGTGGGTAAGTTTTAGGCTTTTAGGTTTTAGCCGGCAGGATACATCATTCAGATGACGAAGAAACATCACATCAACACCATAAGCCAGTGTGGTTAGCATGCCCCATGCACTACGACTAAAGGATAAACAAGTAGAGGAAAATGCCAATCACTATACCAACAACGGGACCGTATTGTCCGATCTCGTAAACCTCGTGTCTTTCAGCAAAGGCTGTTTGAGAGTGACGGGCATCTCCGCCTAGGTGCACCCTCGAACATGCTCTGAAAGCTAGAACCCAGGGCAGGATCTGCCGCTGAGCGGCCCCCTTAGATTGGCTTACCCATCGCAGGGTTCCAATCACTGCGAGAAAGAACATGACCAGGCAAAGGCGCAGAAGTTGCGGCGTAGAGGTCAGTACAGCAGAAGACGACTGGGCACATCCCTAACACAGTGGGAAGTAACTATGGACCTGTGACAGACGCCGCCAAGACACGGCGCCCCGGTCAGGCTGCCTTCTCGGTGGACTGCCTCCTTTTTTTGATTTTCACAACAATCACGTTAGCCGGTTAGCGCATCAGTACCCAGCCACTGAGGCACAACAGGGCGCCAACGCTGGCAGGCCTGAGAAAACATAACCTTCAGGCCCAAGGGCCATGGGTTAAGATGCAAGACCATTGCGGCGATCCGTACCAGCAGCGCCTGATGGCGGATGGCGCCTCTTGCCTGCCAATCGTCGCGCACGTACCTATCATATAGCACCAGGTGGGAGGCTCCCACCAGATTGAGCCCCGCGCCGCCAGCCCGCGTGGAAAGCAAAAATACCTAGAAAGGCCAAGTACCGAGATGTAACCATAAGTATTGCGTTGCCTTTCGACTGCCGTAATATGCGACGTTTCATGTGCGATCTTAAACCCAACGCTGCAACAACGTCGCCAAAAACAGAAGCCTTGCTAACTGCGTCGACAAATTAAGAGGTCGCAACAAGCAGAAGCACGAAACCCAAACAGCCAACCTGACCCATTCCCAGCTTGTTAAAGTTGTCCACGACAGTCTGCCGGCCGTCGACGCTTGTGGCGCCGTCGATGCGCACAGTGGTAAGCCTGTCGGGCCGGTTGGGTCAGGTCGCGACACCACATCACATCGGCACATGAAGAGGAAGGAAATGGAATACGTTGAGGGATCAAATAGAGAGGCCGCACTCCTCTTCCATTCAGCCGCTTGGTTATCAAGAATGGCTCGAACACGGGTATAGGCCGGTATATAATTCACACTATGGACTCTACTCGTCGCGGTGGCTCCCGTGGTTTAGGTCTGCAACTTGCTCGCAGACCGGGCGCTGTACCCTGGCGCACAGCAACAACGTTCCCCCCCTCTTTGTCCTGCACACGGTATCATGGTTGACCCGAAGATGTACGTATATTCCTCCCTAACCGCTCACTTCGTTCCCTTCACACTTTCCCTACGGTCATCTTACCCCTGCGCCTTGCATACCAGGTCTCCCACCAGGTCAAGCGCAGCCGTGCTGGTCGACACCACCACACACCGTTCGCTGCGTGATGCGATCTCGGACAGCAGGATGGACAGCACCCGCATCTTTCCTGCGACGTTTAAGTAAGAGTAAGGCAGGCAGAGCCGACACGATACATGTAGCCATAAAGGACAGCACCGAGGACAGCACCGCAATCACAATCCCAGCACTGGTAAGCAGGGTTGGGTTAAGGTTGGGCTCGGAGCTTTGGATTGCGTTCCGTGCGCCGACTTGCCAAGCACACGGGGACCAATGCACGATACACGGACGCAGTGACAGTTCAACCTGCAGCAGATAGCTATCTGAACAAATAGCGAACATGTATAACCAGCTCAAACCCATTTCCTCACCCGCCCCCTCCGCCAACCCGGTCGCCGTGAATTGCTTGTTAAAGCTTGGCAGGCAGCTTGACGATGGTGCGTGGCCCTGTGCGCCAGTGCACCAGCAACCCCGGCAGTAAAAAAAGGTTTCCAGCAGCGAACCGAAATAACGGCACAGTAACACCGTATTGTTGTAGTACAGTATTACCGCATGCAACTCAGTGAGAAAAGGCATGTGCATTTGAGTGCAGGGGCGCGAGTTCAGGGGAAAGAACGGTGTATTTACGAAGAATAGGTGAGCCCCTCTTACACTTTTGCCATCAATACCCACCGAATTGGCCGCATCCCCGTCTCTGGCCTCCGCTACGTCACCGGTGGGGTCCAGCAATAGATCGGGATGGTTGGCCACCTGGGAGCCCCACCGCACAAGCACAGCGCCGACACGCGCATGATGGTAGCATCCGCAGTCCCCGGGGCCCGAATGCATTGGGGGAAAAGTGTGCTGAGGTCTCAGCGGTCAGGGTTCGGTGCACACTCTAGAATGCGAGCTTTACACCTCATTAGCAGTTATCAGTATGAACGAAACCGGTTGCAGGGTGCTGCGTGAGATTCTCACCGTTCGTCAACATGCACCTTTGTACCGTGCATCCAGAATCCCCGGCCGCCGCAAGGCCAATAGGACAATAACGCGGCTGGGACGCCAGCGACGGCCAAGGGTTGAGACTTCCAGTATGGTGGAGGACTGGACAAACGTGAAACGTGTGTAGGCAGTCCTTGTCGGGACATTTTTCCACGTTGCAACAAAAATAATTAGTGCTGCAAAGAACCCGAAATGCCACGGCGCCGACTGCCCCTTACCAAGTTGAGGTTACCTTTCGAAGAGCCGTGATCACAGCAAGCGTGTTGTCCTCGCCTGCGCAACCTCCGCTGCCGTACAGTAAAGACGCCACTGCCTTGGAACGCAGTATGGCACTGTACAGGCCAATCTGCTGGTCACTGGGCTTGCAAAAGACGGTGAGCGAGGTTAGGGGCGGCAGGTGCTTCGCAAGTAGCGCCTGAGTGCGGCGAAGTATGAACACGGACACCTTGGCCTGCAGCTCACTGTTGAGTGGTAGGGGACATACACCGGCAGGTAGGAAAACGACGAACCCAGTCACCAGCACCACAGATGGGGGTATGCAACGGAAAGAACGTGCGCATCCAACGATCTATCATCAACGTCCATGACCATGATTCAAGAGATTTTGGCGCCAAATAAAAGCGACGCCGAAACACACGCAGGAATTAAGGCAGGGTGTAGACTCGTCAAATATTCCAAGAAACCGGCCAGGAGACATCACAGCCGTTGGGATTTGGGTCGCAAGCGGTCAAGCGGCTTACAATTTAAAGGAGGTGCCAGTGTAGGGGGGTGCCTGCCTGGATAGGCTATCAGGTGAAAAGAATAACTGAATCGTCATGTGACAAGGACAGCCCACAGGACACCACCACGCGCCCGTTACGGGTCGATTTGGCGGTTGCGGTAATCCAGGAATGGCTAGTCGCTGCACGAATTCGTGCACCCTACTCTGTCGTACTGCTCGCACCTGGCCCTCGCCTCGCCCAGCTCCTTCTCTTCCGCCGTGGCAGTGGCTTCCTGGGCGCGCGTAATGGGTATGCCGTACACGCGGTTGAACACCGCCGGCGTACCCAGCACGTCTGGGACGACGAAGAACAAGAGCGCTGCGACCGAGCTCGATCCGAAGCGCGAATGGTAATGAGCAGAGGGACAGCGGGACAGCGGGACAGCCGCCAGCTAATTTGGCGCTGTGTAATGTGCTCACGGCACCCATGGCTACAAACAAGCACATGGTCCGGGCGCGGCTTTACAAGGGATATTTTCCACTACATGTCACTGCTTCACACGGTGCTGCGCAGCGTAGACGGGTTGAGCTTACCGTAAAATTCTTTCAAGTCGTTTTGGACAGGCGTGCCTGCGAATGTGTGGAGGAGTTACAGGCGATGGAGTACCCTTCTTGACCCGTGAGGTGAGCGAAAACAGCAAGTGGCAAGCCGGCACTCTCACGCACTCCCGTCCAGCATGGCAAGGTTGTATGAGAGAGACGTCACGGAGATGGTAGTGGAGAGCCAACCGGTGCTCGGGATCCGTAAGGAGCTAGCTCCATGACAGCACCGCCCAGCCGAAAGAATATATGAAAACTGTCCCCTCCCCTCCCCTCCACTCCCCTGTCCCTGAGCTCAGGAAGAACGAGTAAGTAACTTATTTTTAGAAAAACGACTGACCAGTGAGGAGAATACGTCGAGGGCAGTCGAGGCTGAGGAGCGCGTCGATTGTCTTGTTACCGCCCACGGACTTGAGCCTGCACGCCAGACGACCACTTCCCAATCAACTCCAGTCGCATCTAATCAAAACTATTAGGTCGTTCGCGTGAAGGCTTCCCTACCACCCAACCCGTAAATCTCAAAGTCAGCAGATGCCGGATACGTACAGGCCGGTGGACCCTGGTCTACTGCTTGCAGATACCCGCCGGATACCCCTATCGGCTCAGGGCTCACCTGTGGCCCTCATCGCACACCAACAGGTCGAAGGCGCATTTGAGTCCATTTGCGTGTTTGCGTAGCGTTTCGTAGCTGCGGCGGAAAAAAAGAGGCCGCGATAGCCGGCATGGGCCATTTTTGAGTTTGAGCTCCTTATACTTGACGAAGACTTGGCGGGTACCTGGGGGACAGGGTGGACACGGCGATGCTTCCCACCAGCCTTCGCCCAACATACAACAACATGCACATTCCGTTGGCAGGCCGTCCCGGGTATGCGGATACCTCCCAAGGGAAAAGCTGAGTCTCAACGGGACAACCCTGTATGCCGGCTACCAACCTCGTAATCATCATGCGCTGATGGCAGCCGTGTCGGAACTCGAGGATCTGCTGCTTGGCCGCTGAGGACTGCTGTAGGCACAGCGTCTGAAGGGGATCAGGGATGGGGATTGTTAATCACTTAAGGTTATGAGATTATCAAATACAGCGAGCCACCAGACCCCGAACGACATTTCGGTCTCGCACCGCAAGCGTCCAGAGCCTACGTGCCGGCGGACCAATACCGTGTCCAGAGCTTCACAATAATAAGTTGAAGTGCGGTTACGCGGGGGTTCACTAGAAACGATTTCCTCAGCTTCACTGCGAAGTCTTGGCGTGTGGGGACGCTCCTGGGTCCCCAATATCGCACTTCGCTGTCTACCTGCAAACGCTCCGACCCTAGCCACTTTTTGACTTCTCGTCCCCAGTTGTCCACCAGGGTTGCCGGAGTCACTACCAGCACTTTGGCCGCCAACGGCCGACCCTGCAATGCAATGGCAATGTCGACGCTTGGGCGAATCTCCGGGGACACACATCCACCATTACACGCGTGCCTGTGACAACAGCTTTGCAATGTTGTCATATCATGGCCATGGACAAGGAGCAAAGGGTTTGCAAGGACAAAGGCTGAATGCCAGAGAAAGTGCTACGCAACACGGAAACTGCCGAGCTAGCGGGTCAGGGGGGTAGCTATCCGATGCCGGACTGCGGTAACGGGGGGTTTATCAACTACATCCAACTACATCCATTATCAACTCACCTCGGGTCCTTGCCGTAGGAGAGTCCACGCCAGAGTGATTACCTGAAGCGTCTTACCTGCGCGGGCGCAGTGGCAGCAACGGCTACCTCGCCTGTTATTACATGCAATAGATAGTGCACTCGTGTACACATTTGCCGCCGCTGGCCACCAAATTGCCAAGTCTTGCTCATACCTTAAGCACGCCGTGAGAAGTCAGCATCGCTGAGCTGCCGGCAACGGCGTACTTACGGGCGACTGACTCGCTTCCCCGGCTACGCATGGTCTGGAGCCCCTCGCAAAGTCTCACCCAGTCCCATCTCGTCCGCCAAGATGCAGCCCATCTTGTCCGGGGTCCTAAGGCCCATGACCGCTTCGTACATGAAGCGCACACCTTCCTCCTGATGGCGCCGCAGGTGGCGGCCAATGTAGCTGCGATGAATGCGACGGTTACCGGCAATGCCACACGCGCATGCCGGTAAAACGGAAGAGCCGTTCGGAAGACGTTCGCTTAGATGGGCCTGAATCAGGGTTCTTCAAGGGGGTAGCTGTTTTATCCGGGGTTCCCCGAAGCCTTATAAATGTTTTTCCAGGAGGCCCCCCCGAACTCTACATGGCTAAGTCCTAAAATGTTCCGGGGGCCCCTGGAGCTTCAGAGTTTCGCGGAGCACAAAACACGTGTTTATTACATGGCAAATATTTTTTCCTGCCAAGACAATTTTCATACATATGTTGAGGTTGAAAAGGAATCGTTAAACAGCTTTTTTTCAAAAAGCTGTCGTTTTTGCTACCGCAATACCCATATACCCAATACCCGGCATCAGGAGCTCATTAACTAACACAGATACCAGCTTCCCTAGCTCGCTTAATCTATCCATCCGATATATGCTTAGTATTTTGCTTGCTTAAGCTAGCTTTGGCTTGAGAAATTTAGGAATCTGCTTGGCTGGCGTTACCGTTGCCCAAAAAGTCAATGCTATAAATTCTGTGGGAAATGTTGTTTTGTCTAACGGCTTACAAATTAGATTTATAATTTATTTTTAGCTAATAAAATATAACGTATGTTTAGCTTTTCCCAAGTGGCACGCAAGCTGTCAAGCATACATCAGTAAGCCACGGAACTTGACCTTGCTGTAAGCAAGTTTTTCCGGGTGCACCCGAAAAAACCTTTTTTCGCGGAGCAAGTTTTCCTGCCCCCGGAAAGCCGTGCGTCACCCGGCCAAAATCTCCCGGGGATCCCTGGAACAGACCCAACACTTTTACGGGTATTTTCCTAAAATTCAAAAACTTTCCGGGTCCCGTCCGGCGTGAAATACCCTGGCCTGAATACATTCACATTCGACTTATTCATGTATGTGTCCCAACCTCCAAACTCCTCGTGTGACACATATCATATACCAACCGACAGTCAACCTCGTCGCACACAGTTCAGCTGCGCGGCAACTGCACGCTGCAGGTTTAGACCCACTTACGGGTCAATAACCACGGGGGCCACGGGGCGTCCATCACGCAGCCGACCCCGGCCGCCATCCCATTGGCCCGCATTCAGGATAACGGCGCCGGGGCCACTGGGATCGTGCAGGCCCTGCGCCGGAACTGACACTGCAGATGGCTCCATCCCTGTCATATTGCGCACCCTTCCCGCCAAGCTTCCAGCATTGAAGGGTCTAGGAGCTGGCTTCCGTAAAGTGACGGACAGCGGTCCCGGTTTCACAGCAACGCCATCGCTGGGGCGGGTGTTGCCCGCGATGAAGCATGCGCCGGTCCTGTCCGGATAGATCCACAAAGGCACCATTATGCCACGTCCCACGCAAACTTCGTATGAAAACGTTACCTTTTAATTACAATGTCACAAGCAGCGGGCGCACGTGCGCACGTGCCGTGCGGTCAGTCTTCAAAAGCATGCATATAGCGCATCAGACACTTCATGCGCCAAGACGTTCAGAAACCACCAAATGTTTGTAACCCGGGTTTAGTAACCCGCATCATATCCATATTTTCCTAGGTGCGCAGAGCACAGAAGATTCTATTAGCACCCGACTTACTTAAAGTCCTCCGGCGCCAGCTGCCTGTCCACCTCTGCGTGCCAGTTCCCAATCTCAAACACAAGGTCGGCATCTGCCATGCTGCCAAACCGCTTGATACGTCCCTGCGTGACCACCTTGCTATCCTGCACAAGTAAACGGAAAGGAAACGGGATCTGACATGCCATGCAGATTCACGTATGATGATAAGCAAAGAAAAGTAGATGCGGCAGGGGAGGCACTATGACTGCTTCCATCTGGGCAAGGCGTATGTCCCTCAGGACCGTACAGCACGCTGCCGACTTATGAAGAATTAAGGGCCGAGGTAGTTATTCAGTATTGCCTAAGTAAGCAAGACCCCACAGTTGATTCGTGCTAGATGCTAGACTTGACCCACATCAAATATCATCTCTGCGGTGGAAGGTCTGTACCGCACCTGATCGTATAGGGCCCCGCTTCCATCGTCAAAAATTGTCAGCACACCATCCGCATACTTTTTGCTTGCCTTCTTCTACAATAAGCAAGTGAGAAAGGCATAAAAGTCAGCCCAAAGGAAAAGAGGATATAGTGTGTGAGCGCCTCAAAGCTTAAGTTAAATAGGAAAATGTGACATCTGAGGGGACAATTATAAATATCCAGGAAGTCTCCATAAGTCAAAGGAAAAAAAACCGTGCAGTCCTCGTGTCGCCGATCCTGATCCCACCTTATTGAGCAGCTCCTTCTTAGTGTACAGCACTGCAAACACTTCCGTTTTTTTAGGCGCCTCAGAAGCAGGCCCGGTACCGGTACACAGGTCGGGTGATGTGTTTGAGCGGGGCGGCTCTAAACGCGGTGCTTTCGCTGGCAAGGTTTTCACCGTAAGGAGAGCGCGCTTAGGATGTACGCTGCCATACGCGCTAGTCGAGTCGCAAATGCCTTTTGGAACAGTTGACAAAGGTGCACAGGCATGTGATTGTGCTGCAGCAGCTCCAGACGGCTGCAGAGAAGCGTTCATTCCGGTTACTGGTTCGGTTGCCTCGTCCTGTGGCCCCTTCGCACTATCATTAATATGAATTGTCTCTGTGGTATTTATTATCCTACGGGGAGCAATGAATCCCTGCCGAGCTTTCATTTTGGCACTTTCACAGCTACCGTGTCATACGCTAGATTGGCCACGACACCTTTAACCTTCGAATTCCAATAATTGTCCCTTCGCCCATGGAATTAACAAATCGGCTGCATCAAGAACTTGGAGGAAATGCCATCCTATCCCTCTGGATCACGCATGCATGGGAAAATAAATCCAGATCTGGTTTCTGTTTCCAACCGTCATGCCTCAGGAACTTATCTTTCCGAAAGCCAGGATTATGTAATAGTCCAAAACTTAATATTTATTGTTGAGCAAGTTACGCCTTCATGTCCCATACAACTGTGTCTGCCGGATTAGTTTGTAAATTGCACCAGGAGTGTTCTATCCCTATTCCGACAACGTAATAACATTAATATGTTAGCTGAATTACCTTAAACTTGGTGAAATAATGCTTATAGCAGTATCGGCGCTTGTAGTGACTGTGCTGGTAGCGCTCCCTCTGCTAGCTGAAGGGAGCGAGATTTCGCCGATGTACCGCGTGCATGCTTTCTATTACTTATGGTGCGAAGACGGCAATTGTTCAGGCGATGCGATTGGGCATCCGCTATATCTGTCCCAGGGCTGCACTCCATAAAACCACGAGACGCTGGAAGCCTGTCTGTTTGTAACCTGAGGATGCCGATGATCTTATTATATCGGCTCACCAAAAATGTATACCTTGAATGAGTATCCTGGTATGGCAGCGATGACCTGGTATGGCACGTATCTGGGTCGCCTGACGACCAACACGTGGCTTGAACGCGGGAAGCATGTCCTCATCGCCAATATCCCCAAATAACATTAAGAACCCAATTAAGTTTTTCACTCTTATCCAAGCAAGCCATGTGCGTAAGCTCCATTCCTTATATTATTTCATGTTTGTAACCACAGGTACACAGAGCCAAGTGAAGGTGGCTGGACGCATTGGGATCACGAAGTTCTGTCGCACTGGGACGCGAAGATTGCTGGGAAATTCCCCCACGGTGCGGATGCTTGAGCGCAAATGGGTGCCGGGAGCTTCTATCAAGTTGGCCTTCTAATGGTACCAGGTGGATAGAGGATTGCCGGAGGGCAATCAGTGGAGTAGTAACGTCAAGTACTGGTTGAGGCGGCAACATTATATAGCAGATCTTTTCGCGTGACATCGATTTGAAGTTGCTGGTATGCGCGTTGGGAATGGTTCATGGTCCCGTACTACGGTCATAACATTTTTCTTAATGATTGGTGCAATTGCAGGGATGCGATTTGAGCCCCCGGACTGCCTCCACAGTCCGTACTATCCTCTACGCGGCCCCTACTCGTCCATCGGTCGCGAGCTAATTAGGCAGCACCTGAAAGAAATGGAATTGTACGGCGTTGGCGTCTTGGTGAGTTAGTAGAGCTTCACAGGTGAATGCAATAAGTCAGCGTTAAGCACGGCGGGCGTACAACCGGGTCAAGGCCAACTATTTTGGCCGGGTCCCAGCTGGTACAGAGTACTGTGGCTGGATCCAACTTTTTGTCTTGCACGGACCAGGCACTAGCGCAGACCGTCAGTTTTGGTGCCTTGAATCTTCCGCTGTATGTATGCATCATGCTTTCTATCGCCGTTTCCCACGAGTGAGGTTCTGGTTCCTCGCCCACGTAGAGCTCACTGCATCTTGATTTTGCATGTGCAACTAACGTTGTCGCAGTAAACATACCCCTGCGCCCACACATCTGCTGGATGGCTGATTGGCATAATGCAGGTGGCTTCATGGTGGGGCCCATCCTGGAGAAAGGGCAGTCACGATACCCAGTTGGTGAACACGGACAAACGCTTGGAGCAGGCACGTGACTGCCGTCGTCATCAGGGTTGCTGCATGCGCCCTCTCAGCCTAATGCTCGGAAGTTGTTCGCTGCTCTTTTCACCTTCCAATATTCAGAAGCCCTCCGCCTGTGCTCCTTCTTCCTTGGTGTAGTATCGTCGAATTACGTATTGAATACCTTAGTGCTAGCGGTTGACAACCGTTTCGACGTGTTTTCATACCCAGCGGCAGCGCAGACCAATCGCATATTATGTTTATTAGGTGTGAACTATAGATATCGGCTGACGTCTGCAACCACCTCGCCTCTCTGATAATTTCAAGGTCATCCGGGAGATCGAGGAAACCGGCAGCCCCGTGCGTGTTGCGTTCCACTTGGAGCCGTACGAAGGTGAATTGGCCTTGCCTGTTCTTGGCGCCCGTTCCTCCAAAGCTACGCAAGCTTGGTCCTGGGATAGACCCGTGCATTGGGTTGGGGAGCAGGTGAACGTCTGGCGCGCGTACACTCTTGGAGCTTGCCTTTAGGGTTGGTAGCTCGTTCAAACCAAGCAACTAATATTTACTGTGAAGCGATTGCTACTGACTGGGGCCCCCTGACTAGGTCGCAACAAAGAAAATGTTTACGAAGACCTGGCATATCTTACGGAGAAATACATGGGCTCGCAAGCATTGCTAAGGGTGAACGGTGAGTAACGGAGTTGGCGATTGACCTAGTTTTGGGGGAAAGTACGTCATTGATAAGTCTGTTTTGGCTACAGCCGATGGGCGGGCACGGGGCTGGGCCTGTGCGTCTGGGTCCCGTCACAGTGTACCAAATACATGGAACCAGTGGTGACAGGCAAGTCTTAAACCTTCGACACTCTTGGATACGTCCCCTTGGATATGTTCCCCAATATGACCTTTAGGACGGCCTGTTTACTACGTGTACGACTCATACAAGCTTCCGCCAGGCGACTGGGCGCAACTGCTTTTGCGTAACGATGGGCCATGGAACGTGCGTGGAACTCCAAAGGATGGTAAGCAAGTACCTGCACGTCAAATTCCTCGCGCCTGTCCTCCTCGGTTGGGGCATCGCCTGGTTCGGCCTTTTGAGTTCTCTGTTGCGGACACTTCCCGACGTGATGCAATGTTTTTGTCACACAGCACTACAGCACTACAGCTATCACTTACAGCGCATGCACTTAACGAGTTTGTGGATCCGGCTCATCATAAATATTACATAACCATTGTGTTGGTGTGTCGCTACATTCATTCCCTCCGCCTTGAAGCATGTTGAACCACCGGCCCGATTGTGCGCTCTAGGCCTTTTCCTTGGTTTATGGCTGGACAAGGATGACGGCGAGCAACACATTTTGCCGGCAGGTAAGGCAGGCAGACGGGACAAGTGTGGTATTTATATAGCGTGATGGTTGCGTGTTGTCTTCCCGAGGGAGGTTTAAGCCTTCCCCGTCCCTTCCCGTTACTGCCTACAGGCTTTGATGGTTTCTATACGTATTTTAGCAGGTAAAGAGTCTTGCCAGCCGCCGGACGCAGCATCGCCTCCACCTGTCATCACTATCTTCTAGTGTTCCCTCATGCCAAGCCAGAGGCTGCTTTTGGCCTAGCTGTTCTTGGCAGACATGTTTGGCCGCAGCCTCAATGTTCACGCACTTTATTACTGTCTTCGTACAGTGACCAAGTTTCTTACGGGAGCAGAGTTGAGAACTGGCCTCTGATGCAAATGTGAGTTGGGAAAGCCTTGCGTTATTACTATTCAACGTTCTTTTTGTCCGATGTGTAATTACGACTTGCCTCGGTCAGCGGGGCCCAACAGCCGCGGCCTACCTCGGATTACTCAGCAGGCGCATGACGATCTTCGATACCCTTTGCAGGTGGGCTGTGCGGAAGAACAAGCTCTTTGTCCCAAGTGTAGGACCTGGGTACAACGGTAAGAGCAATTCCTTGCTGACAAGCAACGATTCTTGCTAGTTTCGTCAGCAGCAGGGGTCGGACCCCTGGTCAGCAGCTTGCTTACCCGGCAAAGGCTGACCTGTGCGGGGGCCGCTTACCCCTGCTCATCTTCACAGATGCCAAGATACGGCCATGGAATAAAGTGTCACAGCGTACACGTGGCGATGGAGGAAGGTGAGCAAAGTATTGCGGCTGAAAGAAACCTACATCACCCAAACTCGCAGTGCAAAGCAGCCGTGCTCTTGCTGCACGTGAGCTTGCTAGCTTTCACCTTCCAACACGAGACTAGCACGGCCTTACTGAACACAAGACAACTAAGTTTTTTATTCTTGTGGTCAACGGATTGGGATTTATAAAAAATAATCGAAGTGGATTTAAAGGATCATCGGAGTAAATTGACATTCTGCATGCTCCTGCGCGCTTCGTGCCACTGCTACAGTTACCGGAAGTATTGGGCTGCTGCGCTTGGCGTGGGTGCTCAGGCCGTGTCCGTCACAAGCTACAATGAGTGGGGCGAGGGCACCCAAATAGAACCTGCGATACCACGAGAGCCTCGTAACGGCTGCCAATACCTGAGTTACAAACCCAGCAGCCCCTACCTCTATATGGAAATCACGAGAAACAGTTCCAGGGAGCTGGGCCAGCTAATCGCATCAGGAAACAAAGGCATCTGCAAGATGGGAGTTGGCGGCGATGATAGTAATGCACGGGGCACCGAAAGCAGCGAGGGCGCTAACAGCGTGCCAGACACGTGATTTTAAGATATCGCACGACAATGCGTACAAACGACGGGGCCTTCCAATACGCGGATGGCTTGATTTGTAGCTGCGTCGAGAGGTGATGCGAATGGTTTTGTGCCGGTAGAGGTGCGACACGATAATAGAGAGTCAGTGCACAATGCACGTATGTGAGTTCCTGTTTGCTGCGGGTTCCTGTTTCCCAGCCAGCATGGCCACCACAAGGCCCCGACCAGATCAGGAAGATTTACAAACAGAAGTAGCATGTAAGCGATATTGGTGAAACTCTATTGCCTTGGCTATCTATAACCTCCATCTCTGACCCAGTACCTGAGAACATGAAGTGACCAATCCAAGGTGAATAACACTATCATAATTGACCTCTTAGCACAGATATCGAACATGGTGACCTGAAACAACAGAGGAATAAGGCACTTCTCCTGTGGTTACGAAGTTATTTCGGTTGATGCTGAGAGATGCTGGACCCGAATTCCCAATGTCGTTATTTTAGAAAGGCACAACCAGTACGTGACGGTCTGTCCGTCGTAGTCAAGGTTGCGATCTGCAATACCGCAATTGATACGGTTATGAAAATTTGATTGGCAGTGTGTTCTGCCGCATATCCTATATTGGCAGTGTGTTCTGCCGCATATCCTATATTGGCAGTATGTATCCTATATTCTGTCTTACAACTTAATCGTAGGGTTTATTGAGTCGAAAGCACTAAGGTTTCTGTTCTTTATGAATTCCAGTGCGAGCAGGGTTTGAACAAACGCGTTTTGGGAGTGTTTGTTGCGGACAGGTATGGAACCTCCGGACGGCGTTGAAGTTATGCGACCATTACGATACGCCGTACCGAACTGGCAAGTCTGTATAGGAATGACTTGCCGAGTCCGGATATAAGGCCCCAGCGTGTGCTGCAGTTGTACTCCGCTATAGTACATGTATTCACATGTATAGTAACAATGGAATCGTGACCCGATTTGATTATTATGAGTAAGCTTATCGTCAAAAGGCAACACTCTTGGCATGAAATGTGATAACGGGCTAATATTTTACCCCCCATTCTTGTCCTCACCCTTGTTATGCTCACAGTTTGGCGTGGTGCCGCTGGATACGCAGGTTGGTGTCGCATCAAAGTTGTCTGGTTGTACAAAGTTGTTGGCTGTGCTACCGTCAGCGCAATTGTGCGGATTGCATATGCCCGTGGCAAGGACGCGCGCGAGAACAATTTTCCCCTTCGTCCTTCTCAGGACCACGTGAAGGCCGTGCACAAGTGCATGCCCAACCCGGCCAACGAGCGAGCCACGTTTTTTAGCTCAGCCATCCGTCAGGAGCCTATCGTTGGCATGGCTGTCTGTCATGAAGAAGACACTGGTGGAGATCCTGGTGACCCCGCGGGAGATTTCCTTCATCGTTTACAATCCTACGGATGGCGCGGAGATGATATGGCAGAACGACTATATATGACATGGTGGAGTCGTTATGGCCTGGTAGGCCTGGCCTTGTATATGTGTGTGTGTGTGTGTGTGTGTGTTACCATGCCCCTACACGTAAGCGTTGCAGGCCATACCTCTTTCTATGTCAATGATACATATGTGCTGAGCTGGGTTTTCCATCACTTATGGCTTTTGTGGCGTTGTGCCGCGTCCGTTGTTGCTGTGCTTTACCTCATGCTTTAATTGTAGCCTCGGTTCTTGTCGTGCGAGGCTGGGTATTCAATGTAACCGATGATTCCGGTGTAGGAGTCCCCGCTAACTGCGCCTGCAATTGCTCAACAACTTGTGCCATGTAAAGTTGGCCGTCACCACCTTGCAGCGAGCTGTATTCGATGTGCTGCACATGCTCGGCCCGCAGGAGCTGCAGCAATTGAAACAACCGCCGCAGCTGCAGCCGCAGCAGCACCCACCTTTGAAGGGGGTGCCTCGGCCGCAGGGCGTGACCTAAGCTTGTCGACACCGAGGCAATGTACCCTTATGGCTTGGCTGAATGATGAGAGGGCACCAATTATTTGACCCCCATTACTTTCTTGTGCAATATATTTACAAATCTGGAGCGGGGATTTTGGCGAAGGGCCTCCCTATTGAGGCGTTTGGATGGTTTTGGAGGGTAGGGGCTCTGTGTATAGGTTAAAAGCAGGCTTGCCGTCGCTTGCGTTTGCTGCGTCTCGTGTCTTGTGAAGTTTTAGCAGGAGGGTGTCAACGGACCTCAGATGCGGCAAAGCACCTGGCTGTAGATATCATATCACTTGTACTCAAACATTTAAAAAGTGGGGCCATATCGGGGTCTAGATAGCGTTTATCGTATCTAGATGCGGTTAAGGGGGGGTCTGCATATCTAGATGCGACTCGCACGACATCTAGATGCAGCTAAGGGGGTTTGTCTTTAGTATCTAAATGCGTATTGGCTAACAGGATATCGGCATATCTTTGAACATTTGCCCAACCCCCTGTGATGCTAATGCCTAATGCAGCCTGCTTTACACGCATGGCATTACCGAGCCTTCATTGTGTGGAGTCGTTGCCCATGCATTGCATCCTAATTTTTTACGGTCTGGGCACCTGGGCAGAAGCTGCGAGGATGTAGTTCGTTGCTGGTGGACCCGCCCAACTCAGGTGATTTCAGCGGGGGAGTTTTATGGTATGTAGTATAAGTGCAGCACGCCCTGCACTAACAAAGCTTGGCAATATCTTCGGCCTGGATTTCATCACAGTCCATGTCGTGGATAGCGTCTTTAGCCAAGGGTGTGAACAGGAAAAACACCAGAGCATATGATGTAGGGTATGATGAAATGTGAAACCCTGTCGCTGCCACTTGACATCATTATTGGAGCGCCCAGCCCAGACATCACTCCGCACGCCATTGTAAGTGGGGCAAGCACGCAGCAGGTCCACGAAAACCTGTATGGATTTGATTGAGAATGGGACCCTGTATGCAGTGAGGCTACACGTGTATGCGCAAGGATATCCCATCCCCATGCTAAATCTGGTCATTGGCCGTGCTTACAGGCTGTCCCCATGCCGAGGCAACAAATCACCTCAACATATCCCCAGATAGCAAGGCCGTCACACGGCCACACACGGACGGACCTGTGCACCTGTGCACTTCCACCAGATACTGAACTCTTTCATCCCTGAAATCCAGAGCTTGAATCAGCCTTGTGAGCAGCTCTTTGAAGAATATACTGCGTCGTCTCAACAAACCGACGCGCACAATTCTCCAGGCAGCTCTGTTCCTTGCTCGATAAGTAACTTCCCGGTGACTGTATGCAGGTATCCCAGCAAACCTGCAGTTCAGTGAAAGCTTTACACCGTGTGCGTCATGCCAAGGGAAGTCCGGAGGATCAACACGAACCTCCGTAAGCGAGGCAATCATGCTCTGGATTTGAGCTACTTGCGATTCCCGCGCGATGAACTGTTGAAGCTCCGCAGACACTGCTTGGTCGTTCGGCGCAGCCATGAAGCCAGCAACAGAAGCCCTTAAGGAAACTTGACAATATTATTCTGTAACAGTAATAAGCCGACAGGCGTGTTACAACAGGATACGCCAATAGCATATGCACCTTGTGCTCCCACGTTATGGTTCGTCAGCGGAAATCTGTCAACCGGAACTGCGGAGGTCACACAGTTTAAATGTTCTATAGATCAATCAAGTACAAGTATTCTTAATCCACTGCGCATATATGTAGGCCACAACGCTAGAAGAAGAAAATTGCGTTGTACTACAACTGAAAACAACAAAATCTTGGAAGGGAAACATCCCGAATTTCAGCTCCTTTCGTCAAAATTTCATCCACGAATATATTCACACGCTTGGTCCGTTCTTCAGGTTTCCAGCGCCATCAATGACCTTGATATACTCAATTTTATCGCCAACCTGCAGAGATTCGCGCCATGATGACATCACGAAGCGTAATCACAGCGTAATATGTTGTACTTATCATGCATAATGTCTGAAAACCTATGCCGAGTACCCGTAAATCCCGTATGGTACCGTGCTGACCACCGTGGTCAGCACGGCGCCACCTTTTGGCACCCACCCGTTTGGTACGCCCGGCGGCGTCCTCCCCGTTTGGTGCCGTATGGTACCCTTGCCTTGTACGGTGTCTGACTGGAATGCAAGTCCGGATCCCCTGGAAATCAACCTGAGGTCACATTATAATTACCTCCCGGATTACCGGATACGCACCTTGAAGTCAGAGAGCACATCTTGTCCCTGGGTGATATAACCGAACACGGCAAAGCGGCCGTCCAACAAGTTAGACCCGGTTGGCGTCAGCTCGCTCTCCTTAAGCAAGAAGAACACTTGGCTGGACGCAGAGTTGTTCTCGAACTCGTTCCGTGCCCACGCCAAGGTGCCATACGCGTTGAATGGCAGAACGGGCTGCTCGTTTACGCGCCCCAGATCCTCCAGCGTGAAGTCATAGATAGGTTCCTTGTCGCCAACAACCTTCACTTCAAACGGTACCCTGAGCAGATTTTAGGACGAATACACACGAGCAGCACATGAACTGAACAAGGCCGTGCGCACTGACATACCGGAACGAAAGGAGGCGTAGAGGCTTTTGTGGCCCGAAAAGAGGACTGCTGTGACAAGGCTATCGTGTCCTGAGGGCTTGGCTTCATGGCGATCAGCTTGAGGAACAGTTGCACACATCCAAGCATTGTCAGGGGAAACGAAGTATCATAACGAGGGCCGCAATCGGGGTTCCCATCCAGTTGCCCTTTTCTTTCTCTGACTTCAGCTATCCCCTCCACCCGTGACCGTACCGGCGGATGTCCCCAGTCTTGGGATCGACGAAGCCATCCGCAGGGCCCTCAGGGTCACCGAACTGCACGACGAACCCATCCGCACGCTGGATTTCCATGCCATCATAGAACTTTCGCAGCACCAGGTCCAGGAACTGCCCGGCCGAGACGGGTGCATTGTAGCCGTCTAGTACGACTGTCTGCATGAACGTCTGTGGCCCCTCTGGTGTCTGGCGGCAATTGACTTTCATCTCCAGCGTCGCGCGGCCCTGGCGCAACCAAAAATGAGTGTTAAAGCAGAGACTGAACAATTAATCACGCGCACAGATTTCCCTAATGAGATGCAGTGCGTGGCACTCTAAAGGATTCCCACAACAGTTAGTCCTTGACCTTGCAACCCTGCCTAATCGCAAAGGAGAGCTGTGTACATGAATGGCTGATCGGCTACCCAGGTTATGATGGATCACCTCATGGACGCACGGCCAAGCTTTGCACAATCTACTTTAACGCAGGCGGTCTTAGGCCGTGGCCTCGTATGCTGACCTGTACGGCTGACCGTGTTCTGCTACTATTTTTAAGTGAGGATGGTGATTTCAGTATTCATGCCAAACGGATCCACAATATGCCGCAATGGTGCACTAGCTAACGCAGTCGTTCATACTGCAGTACAGAGGCACTTCTCTTGTTGCAGTTCTTACCAGCAGCAGCGGCCTGTCGGCGTACTCTGGCGGCACCTGGAAGGGGAAGCCCTTCACCATGGCCTCCTCAATGTTGCCCACGTAGGTAAGCGCCTCACGCTGCTTGATGGGGACCGCCTGCTTGTCCTTGGCCTCCACTAATGCCTGAAATTCATTCAGGGCAGCCTGCAGCTTCTCGATGTTCTCCAGTCCATATTCCTGCACAAGGTGCCGGAATCCATGAGTCGACCGGTCAATAAATTGGCCCTCTGGCAGGGAAAAAGCACCACATGCACTTAACGCGGAAGGTCTGTCATCTGCGGACCCCGTTTCTACGTGACGTGATCGTACTGTCCAGCAGGCACATAAACACCAAAAATTCCAACATTAAAGCATCGGCTTTAGGGCATGCATGTCTTCCGTCAAAGGTTGACACCGCGCTTCCGATCAGGTCAGGGTAGGTCAGTCTAATAGTAGAACAAGGTTAGGCGGTGGGTGCGACAGACCTTCTTTTCCGGAGCGAAGCTTTTTACAATGGTATCCTTTTGGCGTGACAAAACATCCTGAGAAGCTCGGATAGCCTGCAAGACGAACTCGATGTTCAGGTAAAGGCAGCACAGCTCGGAGGCCCGTTCGCCTTGACAGGCCTTACCCGTGAAACCGGCCCAAGGGACTTTGATCCCGGGATCCTCAGAGCTTCGCTGATGCTCTCCAGATCTTTCTGCATATACATAAATATATATATATATATAGCCGATTGTGGGAAGGGCTCTGAGTAAAGAGGCAGACCATGAAAATCTTGGCCCCACCTGAACTTGACGGATCGGCTTGTTATCGATAGGAAGCGCATTTCGCAAGATCGCGGCAGCATTCTTTACAGGGTCACTGGAGACAAGGATGGCTTGCGCAGCATGCGGCTCGAGCTGCGGGCAGGCGCAGGGACCGGGGTCGCGACGGTGTGCAAGCACCACATATGGTCGCAAGTCGACTACCACCCACCACCAATGGGCTGAACGTGCCCATTACGACTGCGGCTGCCGTTGCAATGCTAATCGCAGCTCGTTCCAAAGGGCTCCGGACGTTAACCTGGAAAGGTTGAAGCCAATTCCGCGTGTCGTGGACACAGTCTCGGAACCAGTACCATGAACTAGATAACTAATTCCGCACACCTCTTTATGGACATTGTCTGTTTTGTTGATGGCCTTGCAAATGTAAGAAGTCGTTCGCTGTGTGCGAGGGACAACGCATGCTGACCCGATGCGTGCGGCCCTGCCCTGGCTGGTCAGATTCATAAGAGCAGACATATTCTAGAGATCCCAATGTAGAAACCAGCTTATTGATTGTCAACCCGCGGATTGACAGCCCAACCTCTTGGCTCAGTGGCTTCAATTTTACGATGTGAGGGCCTTATACGTGGGCACCCAAGCATTTGAAAACAAATTCTTCCTCTGCTCGCTAATATCCTGCATACGGGCAGTGATTACAATAAATCTCCAACGATTTATGCTGCGTCCGGACTCAAGTTAACTATCAGTTTGTCGAAGCGATGGTCTGGGTCATCCACGTCGAACTCGCAGGGCAGCGTCAAGCTGATAGCTTTTTGCTTACGGCGGGATGCCCCGAAAAACAAAGGGGTTTCACGGTCGGTCGGCCGCCTGCTAAGATGGACGCAAAGCCGGATATAGTTGTATCTGCGAAGAGTGTAAGCAAAATCCACGCGGTGTTGCACGTGCTTCCCGAAACTGGTGACGGCACTGCGCCAAACCGATTGGTTATCGCGGGTGAGGTGCTGTGGGGCGCGCCAGCAAAGAATTTGCTGCTAAGGTCTGCTCCAGAACCAGCACCTGGGGTAAATGTCTCTTCGGTTCGCCTGCCATCCAACTTTGGCCTCGAAGCGCCTTCACAGCCCCGTGCAATGTTTCAAATCTTGGACTCGCCTGTCAACGAGGCTGTGTGTTTGAACTTGGATTGTTTCATCACCCCATCCTCTCCCAGCTGCCTGGGTAACAGAGGGCCTTTCTCGCAAAGAAGCTCTCATGCCCCCTTTCTTTTTTCTACATAGTTGATCGTCACGTGAGGAAAACCGTGCTCCACCCCTAATGCCCCCACCCTAATGCGCCGTCCCGATGGCACAACACAGATAGGAGCCGTTTCGGCACCCTAGTAAATGGCCGCAAAATGATGGAAGGAGAAACCCAGGAGCTACGCCCCAGGGACGTGGTCCAGTTAGCCCCGAAGACGTTCCTCACGTGCGTAGCAGCCCTTGGCCTTCTATCTTGAGTTACTTCAGGCTGCAGTGCGGCGGGCCCCGCCCTGGGGCACATAGGGACAACTTCACATCACCCTTCTTGGGTGGCATATCACGTGCGACACGCTCGTTCAGTGCCTATGCGTGCGGGTCGAATGTGGGAGGGCACACTGGGGCCTGCAGTGTCGCATGCTTTTATGCGTGATTGCAGCGAAAGCACCGGAAGATGATACAGCCGTCAGTTGGTAGTGTAGCATTCACCCGTCCACTGCCTCGTATTTCAGCCATTGTTGATGCATACGCTGAGCTGAGTTTGTTGTGAAAACCTCCGATTGGTACCTTATGGACCGTCTTGCGCATGCACCAGTCCATCTGTCATTGCAAGTCAGAAGCATGGAGACTTTACCGGGACCGGAAGAAGCACCTGCGCACTCTGCATCCCCCATTGCAATTTCGCTCCTCTGCGGCAATCTCCCTTTCCTGGGTGCCTCAGATGCCTGAGCTAGAATGCCGGTGCCACCGCGAATCAATGTTTCCACACCAAGTTTAGGCCCTGCCATCGTCCCTCAGTGTTGGGGAGCTATCAATGGTGGTGGCGGTGCATCCGAGTCACCCGCAGCTGATGGAAGTGCGGGACATATTGACGCGAGTCGGTGGGTGGGCGGCGATGGGGCATGGGGTTTCGGGCGATGTGTGGGTTATTCTTTGTGGATGGAGCGCACCAACATCTTCTGAATGGCTAGATGCTGATTGCCGAATGCCACCATGGGGGCATGCTGCCCACACATTGTAATGATGGATTGACACGCGCATCGCCCAGAAAGCTCGTGACGCAGCTGCCTGTATTCTATACATGGACATGCTAGAATGGCTGTTCTCCGTTTATACATGGCCCTGCAGGCGCCCGGCTGGCGCACATCTACGATCGCGGCTCCACAACGCATGTGCTGTACGACCCGGGGGAAGATGCTTGGTCAGCGCTGGTGCAGGGTGCGCTTCACGGCGTACCCTTCGTTGGATTGGACTGGTACGCTTATGGCGCAGCATCGCATGACATGACACACCGTACTACGTGACATGGCAGTAAAGAACTTTGATGTGCGGATGTTGGGGCTGAAAGCGGCTGCTCGATGGGTCGGTGCATATGTTTGCAAAGCAAGACCTGATGTGGTGTCTGCTCACCTGTGCTGGATCAGTACAACACCTCTAGGCTGTCTTTTTGTGGGGAATTGGGAGCTGTCGCAATTGGGCGCTTTGCGTGTAAGTGGCGGCAATCTGGCGGGATGTTCAGGCAGATAGCCAGGCCAGGGGATCGGGCCTCTGGCAGGCGCATAGGTGTCTCTCCTCTCTCCATGAAGGCGCTTCTAATCAAGACGTGCAACAGGGTGGAGCGCGGCGTCGCTGTAATATGCTACAAATTTCATATGCGCAGCTTACATTGCCTTCGTTACTTTGTGAGCCGCTTTCATTCCATCGGCTATTATGAACCTCCACAGGCTGCGCGGCATCGCATCGGCAGGGTTGCTGATCAACTCGCTCCCCAGCCCACCCCACGTCGGGGAGCTACTATTGGGTCCGGTGCAGCCCCCGGCCAGGATGCCACTGCCACCGCCCCCAGGTGTCTGCCGCGGTCTCTTGGACAACTTCACCTTCGGTTTCAGCGAAAAATGGCAGGTCGGTGCAGCTGCTGCTAAGGCAATAGTAAAATCCAAACCGTCATGTGCTTCAAGCGAGTGCCAGGCAGTTGTGGGTCTCTCAAAGAGGCGATCCATAAGGGGGCACTATTACGGCCGCTGCTGCATGCTCTCATCTGCGGTGGGTCAATGGGGATGAGGGGTGTGGTCCCGTTTCTCAGCAAGATCTCGGTCTTAGCCGACTTGCACAATTGTTGTAAGCTGCCAACATCAGTCGAATGTCCGATCCCCACATGGGGCCCTGACGCGCAACAGGCGCCTATCCGCATCGGTTGGGTTGTCCTTTTCACTTCGCCCTGGAACCCGCAGGACTCTGGATTGGCTTCCTTGATAATGGAGCTGGGCGGGAGAGTCGTGTTCAGCGTGCAGGAGGCACCGCCTGGCATGGTGGTGGTGGCGTTGCGTGAGGGTCAGGACGCTGAAAGCAGCAGCAGAGATGGCCCACGGGGCTCACTTGGGGTGGATTCCTTGCTGGTGGGTCAAGATGGATTGTAATGTACCTAGACGTAACCGCTCATATTGATGGGATTAGGCGGCTTCCAGGGTCGCCTGTACACCATTTATGGCTCCAGCGGCACCTGGGTGCAGAACGCGCCCGATGTCGTTCTATACGATGCTGCCTTGAGTATCCATCCTGTGACCCAATACACTACCTCCCGTATCCCTATAAAAGGTAATGCAGGGGCGCCTGTTAAGCAGCCTTACGTTCGCTGGCGGTACGCCTATGCAGTAATGCGCATTCGTTCTTCGCGCCCTGCCCACTTTATCTCCGAGTTCGGGGATTAAGATGCACATGCCGTTGGTATTGGCCGTATCCTTGCGAAGCTGCGGTAGGGCAAGGGACGAAGCGATGGGGACTGAAGCCCGGCGAGAGCCACAGCTTCCACTCAGCAGCAGCATTTTTACTCTGCGCTTGGCCGCTTCAGCCTTTGCTGTTGCTTTCAAAGCCCAGAACCTGCTGCTGTGTCGGGCGATGTGCATGTTGCGGCCGCAGGCGTCTATCCTCACCATGGACATGGCACCGGTGCGGCAGTTGGTCAATGCTGCACATGAAACCGTGGGGCGTGAGGCGGAGGCGGCGTCGCCTGGCCCAGCGGACTCGGACATGACCCAGGCGGCTGAGGATGAGGGCATAGAGATGGAAGCGGTGGACAGAACGTCGTTCGAGCAGCGTCCCAGCACACGAGACGAACTGCTGCTGGGTGCTAAGCAGGTAACTGGACAGCAGTTCTTTGACTTAAGATCATCATGACCGCTGCGAAGAGTGAGGGCCTGTGAGCCAAGGGGACGTTCAGCCTTCTGCCTTTCTGCTCAGATCACGAGTCAATGTAGTCCAGATCGCATGCTGGATTTGCACTTTGCGCAGGTTGCCCTGGGTTTTGCTGAGCTATGCGCCGGCAGTTTCTAATGAACGGCGTTACGGCCTTGTGTCTTTAATCGCAGGTGTCCAATAACCAGGGTGAAAGGTCTGGACATGCTGGTGCATGTGCGGCTGGAGGGGGCCCTCAAGAAGTGGACGGCTGGATGGTAGCGGCGCGGCGTCCAGACGGCAAGTGGGGAGGTGATATGAGATGCACATCCATGTTTTCCTTATGCTACGTTATGTTGTTACAGCGGGCATCGAACTCCTACTGAACGGAGTAGAGCCATGCTTTCGTGTGGATCTCTCTATGGCTGATAATGAATTGGTACGATACCGACAAGGTTCACTGTCCATTACGGCATGCCCTACAAGATATCGCAGTTTTGCAACTGGTTGCACCATTTGGAAGCGTGGATATTGGGTGACAGCTGGTTGGACATTTGGTATGATGGCTGATGGGACAGCGCAAGGAAAACAACATTCTACCGGACCAATGTCGGCGGTGCAGCATGTGGATTACGTCCCAAGTTAAGAAAGTCGGACTTAATAATGCCATCGAGCTGTAATCCGTGAACACGGGCTTCGATTAGCATTGGGTGCATGTCTGCTGCGGCCCGATTGCCTGCCTCTGTCTTGTACACCTTGTTGAGTCGGACCCCGCTGTCCACCTCCCCTGCCCCTTGCGTCCCGGCTCATCAGACGGGAATCCCCAGGCCACTACTGCTAACCTCATACCCGACCAACCATTCGTTGGAATTGTACACGAAGACGCGCCCCCTCCCAAGCGGCGACGGTTGATTGCTTCCAGTACCACACCGCCAAGTTATTTCCCGGCTGGGACGACAGGCCCTATCGCTGCCTCAAGTTCTGTGGTGGTAACCAACCAGTTCAGTCGCCCATCCCCACCGGAGGCCCCGACCCCGCTGCTTCAATCCCTTGTGCCTATCAAGCACGAGCCCCTGGACGACGGGCCCTGGATGTCCCAGCACCCGCACCGTCGCGACTCGCGCTGCAATGGCGCAGGACTGCGTGGCTCCATTCAAGGCACCGCAGTAGCCGTCAAGGAGGAGCCCACGGGGTTGCTGCAGTCCGCGGGGCCCGCTGGCCCTGGCTACACCAACACCGCAAGCAAGGCCAAGGCCAGGGCTGGTAAAGCCGCAGCCGCGGATGAGCTGGACAGATTCGGCCTTGTGGGGCGCGTCAAGGAGGAGAAGCTCTCCATGGAGGTTCTTGATGCCTCGGCACAGGTGGTACTGGAGGCAGACCTGTTCGCGCCCACTCCGGAACAACTGCCACCTCAGTGTCGTACCAGCAGCGCTGAGCCGCTCTCGGGCAGTGGCGGGATGGTGGACATGCCAGAGGTCCTGGGGCTGCCGGATTTCAAGCAGTTTCGCAAGCAGGGCAGACAGCTGCCGTCCGGCCCCGTGCAACCGCTGCCGGTATTTCTGGTGGACAACTTCCAGCGGACGGAGGAGACGGAAGCCTTCTTTCGGTGAGGCTGCGACACACCCGACTGGGAGTCTTAGCGTTGAGCTGTGGGCGAGTCTGGAACGGTCTAGATTCAGGACGATGTTGTGATCCCCTTGCTTTCCATGGTACGGTGGAGTCAGGCCATAGGGTGGGGCCTGCGTGACTGCCAAGTTGCTGCTCCATACACTGTCTAGGATTCACTCCGCCTGGGCATTGTGCGGATCGGCTCATATTGCCTCTACGGTATGTCCGAGAAACTTAGCTGCCTGCACCAATTCCTCGAATGGCAGCTGTGAAATTTGTTCATGTCACTGTCATTTGTGCATATCTCCCCTAGCCTCACCGGCCGTGCACATTGCTTTTAGAGACGAGGGCGCTGCTCTGGCTGCATAGAGGCGGAGCTCTTCTGTTCCAACAGATTAGCAACACCTTGTTCAAGAAATGTTTAGATCAAGAATAGAATATGTACTGGAAGCTGCAAAACCACTGATGTGCGCGTCTCCGCCCTGCCTCTCGCCGCAGGCTGCAAGAGGAGCGTGCCAACAACAAGCGGCGAGCAGACGAGATGTTTAAAAACGCCGATGCGGGGTTCAAGAAGCCATCCCGCGGGCCGCGACGAGTTTAGGAGGCAAGGGCAGCTCCAGACCAGCACGATTGAACCCGTTGCTGGTGGATAGCCCGCCAATGCTTCGCGGCTTTCATAGCTTTGATGGCAGGGGTCAAGTTGTGCAGCATCGCTATTTTGCTGTGAGACGAGATAGGGACCTTCACTTTGTTACTCTCAATGGAAGCACTAGGATTTCCCTTATCGCAGGACTTCTCCGCAGGAATTTTCGTCTCGCGGGTCAGTGTTAGGTTAGGTCGCGTGTGCGACGCTAGGCCGGTAGAGGTCCGTCATGGCGTTGTGGACGTCATTGCTTTGCGCTGCTAAGCGCCTTTGCGATGCGCTCGCGATCCACTCCCTCCGTCTTGCTTTCAGCCATGGGATGTGGAACTAGAGTTCCCCTGTGTGGGACCCGGGTTACAAGGAAATTTCATTTGTTGTTTCAAAATGCTGGTGGCAAAACCCACTGAGACATGGTATACAAGGGCATGGTGCGTGAGGCCAAAGGGATCATACGGTGAACAATACAAATCGGGCATATGGCCGAACGCTGCAGGTGGTATTATAATGCCGTACGGTGTACCCTAACACCCTAAACCGCTTCGGCCCCTGCATTTGCTCACCGCATAACAGCGTTCCAGTGATCGTCACCTCGACCTTCCGAGACGTCCTTCAACATGGCGCTCAAGCGCTGTTGTTGCGCTGTCGCTAGGCGCTGCAGGGCGAACCATACTTCAAAAGAAAGCCGGCGTACAGCCGTCGCCTCGGGCACGGCAAGGATTAAGACAATCACGGACCTTGTTTTCAACGGACATCTCATCGGCTGCCATCCTTCTTTGTTTTACATCAAGAGAACCCGTTGTCAATGAGCTGAAAACGGAACCGATTAGCCACGTTGCTCCGATGCAAAATGTTCCGAAGGCAATAAGGCGCACTGGACTCTGAGATGTGTGTGAAATTATATAACCCCACAAGCCCATCAAGAAGAATGGTGGCGAAGTCGCTACCCCTGAGGTAAATACCGATATAGTCCTTGCGATCACGCGATAGGAGCTTCAAAAAGTCGCCAAAAACGCATCGTTTATTTGCGGAAGCTTAGTCTATGTGACGCGCGGGAATGTCGAAGCGCGAACAGAGCATGTCGTGGTACGTAAGCCAACGACCAGAAACTTCCCGAAAACTTCGCTGCTACTTCACATTGTACGCGAGACATCGTACTCGAAATGACACTATGACACTATTGTGAATTGAAGAACTGCATTGCGAGGCCTTTTCGAACGCCGTAAGAGATCGAACTTGTCATATTGCTCTAAAAGCTAGGTCGTCCGAATCCAGGAGGTAGTGGTCATGTCTGCTGACGAGCTTAAGGTATTACATTGGTGCCGCTCGTTTCCCGACACTTTTATGGGCGATTTGCTGGCTTCCTCAGTGCACGGATGCTTTACGGGAATGCAGGCTAAGGGCAACACCGCTTTCTCGGCGGGGAATTTTGAGGATGCCGTCAAGTATTTCACAGAAGCCATAGGAGTGGATCCAAGCAACCACGTTCTGTACAGCAACCGGTCTGCCGCGCATGTGAGTTCGCAGTGTGACTGCTGGGGCGCGTGTTCGTGGTGCCATTTGCACGATGCCGACTGAGCGTTATGAAGTATTTGGCCGGTTCAGGTGATCTTGAGCTCCTGCAAACTAATCGTATGCGCCTCCAGCCGCCAAGAGTGTACTCTAGCCGACTCAATTTTACACCCCACCTCTTCCACTGTTTTATTCGTACAGGCTAGCCTGAAGCACTACACAGCGGCATTGAGCGACGCCAAGAAAGTGAGATCCAGGGAATCCGTACATATATATACATACATCCCGGACTGACAAGTTTCTGTGTATACCTTACTTGGAAAATCGACTTCAATGTCGCAGCGTACTCACTAGCACACCAATTCAGTGACACAAACACATTGATTATACATTAGTGCCTTGCCATGTCCAACGGGGCTACAGGCCAGTGCAAGCCTTTTGAAATCCGTTCTGCCTGTGTCCTGCGCCGTATGTATGTTTGGGGTCAGGTATGGCTATGATATCTTGGGCTAAGGGCGTCACCACTTCCCAAAGCTCAAGCCCCGTGGGCATAAAGGCATGCCTTGAATTCCCCTCGTGTGAAGCCATTTTACATCAACTATGGCAGCACATGACTGAAGGATGAGCACTTGGCCCGGCCATCGTGGATGCCGTTTCGAATGGGCTTCCGCCTGCCAGAAGTACATCGTCACTCCCCGTTCCAGTCGACCCGTTTTCCGCATTACCTCTGCGCTCCTCCCCCTCGATTTTCAGTGTGTGGAGCTGAAGCCCGATTGGGCCAAAGGATACAGCCGCCTGGGCGCGGCCCATTACGGGCTGACTGACTTTGCGGAGGCGGCGGAGGCGTACGAGAAAGGTGAGCAGCCAAGTCCAGGAACGAGAAGGCGCCAGCGTTTTCCTCTCGTCGTACTCCAAACACGATTCCGTACTTGTTTCGGTCATAGTCGAGGGGCATTGTGCTATTTTCACTTCAGCTAACCTTCCTTGCAGCGCCGCGGAAACGATTCTCCCTGGAGAAGATTTTTCCAGGATATGACAGCTTGGTGGTCAGCCTCAGAGACTGCATCGCACAGCACGCCTATCCCGTGGCCCCTGCATGCCCCTGTACTCAGGCTTGACGCTGGATCCTTCCAATGAGCAG
This sequence comes from Volvox reticuliferus, assembly GCA_019650235.1. NCBI lineage: Eukaryota > Viridiplantae > Chlorophyta > Chlorophyceae > Chlamydomonadales > Volvocaceae > Volvox > Volvox reticuliferus. The sequence goes on along the minus strand of BNCP01000037.1, from coordinate 525,108 downwards.
CTGAAGTCGGGGCTGTCAGAGGCGCAAGCCGCTCAGGCTCGGCCTCGCAACCCCTTCGCCTCACCGGAAGTCATGAGAAAGCTGCTCATGGACCCGCGCGGCAAAGCGCTGCTGGAGCAGCCTGATTTCATGCGCATGTTCAACGCAATACAGACAAATCCCGGCAGCATCAACATGTACCTGCAGGACCCTCGGATGCAGCTGGTGGGCCTGTGAGGGAAATTGGGGGGAAGGGGAGAAATGGTCCCTTGCGGGATAAGTCCGAAGAAGCATATGAGGCACCGGGCCGATACGAGTGATACCGAGATGGGCAGCTGCCGTTATGGGCATTACTGTGTGTGTGTGTTCGGCAGGGTGCCAGATCCCTCCGAAACCAAGGAAGTCCGCCGTCTGCTACATGCACATTGACCTATTGACGTGCGCCACCGGTCAGTGCGCTCCGGAGCCTCAACAAAGCAAGAGCCACTTTTCGCCCAGAAGGATTTTGCTTTCCGCTCCGTCCCGTGTTCATCCCATGCATCCTTCTTGTGCGACGACAGCTGCTGGAGATCGCTCTGGGACTCAAGATGAGTCGGCCCTCGGACTCCGACGCGCAGCACCCTTCGGCCAATGGAGGCGCGGCCCACTCACGCCACGAGGTGGGCCGCATCGCTATCGTCCCGCATTGTAACGCCCTAGGGCAGTGCTCGCACTGTAACAAGCAGTAAGGCATTCCTATCGCAAATTCGAGCAAGGTCTGCCCTCCACGTTCTATCGCCTCGTCCTGTTGCGCGTCATTCCCTGCACATATAGAACAGACACAAACCCAGGTCAGACCGGAACTCACCCTGCTGCACCTCGCACTTCATTTCTTCAGGAGCCCAAGCCTGCCTCGACAAGGGCTGAGGTCGCCAAACCAGCTCCGGAACCCGAACCGGTGCCGGACATGGACATGACGGATGACGAGCGCGACGCGGCCAAGCGTAAGGCGGAGGCGCTTAAGGAGAAGGAGGCTGGCAATGAGGCGTACAAGAAGAAGGACTTCGAGGCGGCTATTCTGCACTATAACAAGGCGCTGGAGCTGTACGACGGGGATATGACGTTCCTGACCAACCGGGCTGCCGTGTTCTTCGAGCAGGTGCGTCCGCGGGTGTGCCACTTTAAATTGAGAGCCGGGCCGGGCGGGTGCACCTGGAGTAGAAGAACAGCCATGTGGCTGAGGCGGCAGCACGCGCCAAGCGCCTCCCCATAACCGTTTGACCTTCTGACGTTGTTTAGGAGTGGGGCCATAATTCTAAGTCACAACCCCGGTTGTGTGTATCTCTAGTAGGGAAAGAGGGGCCCGGGCGGTGTAGAGGGGCTCAAATGATGTAGCAGGCCCAGGTCTGTGTGTTCGGCTCATAATCACCTCCCCCTCCGCCATTCACGTGGAATATCACGAGGTCAGTGCATCGCATACGATGGAGAAAGCGGCGGCCAGTTTATACGAACGAAGTGATCTGCTGCGGCGAACGATATTACCCGAATTTGTAAGAACGGAATCCTTTCTTCTGTGAGGATCCTCTCCGTTGTGATTTCTGTGCTCTGCTGGTTGTGGTGTCACAGTGCAAATACGACGAGTGCATCGCTGACTGCGACGCAGCGGTGGAGAAGGGCCGTGAGCAGCGTGCAGATTTCAAGTTGATCGGCAAAGCGCTGAGCCGGAAGGGCAATGCGCTGGTGAAGCTCGGCAGGTGGGAGTTGGTTGGAGAAGGGTCATGAGGAAATAGGTGTTGGCAGGCAGGGGTGGGGTAACTGGGCACTGGGCGGGTATGGAGCTGCCTTCCTGGAATCCTCTGGGGTCTCTCAAGTGCCGTGGCATCCATAGCGCACCGTATACATTACTTTAAGGGCGGCTTGGGATTGGGTGTACCAGATTGCACGTCCAGCTCCGCCACCTCCTTGCATTAATCGTAGACGCCCTCATCTACGGGCCTAGGGGATTTGGAGACCCTACCAAAGCTTGTTTTGTAACAGACCTGCGGCAGAAACATCGCCGCCATCCCAAGCAGCGTAAGCCCTCCTTATCTTTTTCATGCATGATTCTCTCCGTACAAGCGATTTGATGATGAACGGCTTGTATTAATGTGGAGGAGGACCTCAGCCCCTGCCCCTTCCGCACTTCCTGTCCCTCCTGCCCCAGATTGGAGGATGCCATTGCCGCCTACAATAAGTCGCTGATGGAGCACCGTAACGCCGATACTCTGGCGCTGCTAAACAAGACAGAGAAGGCGCTCAAGGAGAAGCGCGAGCGCGAGTATATTGACATGGACCTGGCGGAAGTTGAACGAGAAAAGGGCAACACGGCGTTCAAGGAGCAGCGCTACCCTGAGGTACGTTCTCTCAAGTTGCGGCACTAGCGCAGTGCGGAGCGGATCTACAGTTCCTTCGCACCCCACCACTACACCACTACACCACTACACTATATACGCCTAAAACGTCTAGCCAAGCCGTTACGTCCCCTTGTTTGGGTCCCGATGGCGTCCATTTGCGGTGTAGGCTGTCCAAGCCTACCAAGAGGCCCTCAAGCGGGGCCCGCCCGCAGTCAATCCCGAGGCGTACAAGCTGTACTCCAACCTGGCTGCCTGCTACACCAAGCTGGGGGCGTATCCAGAGGGCATCAAGGTACGGCATGGGGTCCAGTGAGCCAAGGGAGGGAAGGCGGTGTTAAAGGTGGCTGCTTGCAACAAGCAGGCTAGGTGACAGTGATGGCCGCGTAGGGCGCTGTTCTGATATGCTCGGCTGCAATTGAGCTGTGGCGGTAGAGCTGTTTGAAAACAAACAAAGGGCCGTGCTCACAATTTTTATAAACTTCAGGGCAGAGCAACCGTGCTAAAAAATTAGCATCTCATAAAAGTGACTGTAAATACAGTTTTGCGTTTGGATGCAGCCAGCTGGTCTAGCTTCAACATCCAGGTGATGCACAGAGTTTGTGTTGGGACGCGACAGAATACCCCGTGTGTTGCCTTTGACCTGCATCCGCAGGCTGCTGATAAGTGCATTGAGCTGAAGCCGGACTTTGCCAAGGGCTACAGCCGCAAAGGCACGCTGCAATACTTCATGAAGGAGTACGACAAGGCCATTGAGACGTACCAGAAGGGCCTGGAGCTTGAACCCGAAAATGCGGAGTTGCAGGACGGCTTGCAACGGGCCATTGAGGCTATCAGCCGGTGAGTCGGGGAGGAGCGCCTGCTCGCAGTGCTACCATCCGGTGCAGCTTTCTGGCCATGGTAACTACACACCTGCCCAGCATCTCTTCGAGTAGTTTGCTTAACCTCCGCCGTCTGAGTTGAGGCTCCTTTCCGATGGGTTTCCGATTGACGCTTTAGAGCGCAGAAGCGGCAGGGAACTTAGCTATACCAAAGTTATATTTTCCGGTGTTTGCTCTTATCTGCCGTACGTATCCCCGTATCCTTACCTCGTGCAGCTTCGCCTCAGGCCAGGCGTCTGCAGAGGAAGTCAAGGAGCGGCAAGCACGATCGCTCGCAGATCCAGAGATCCAGGGCATTCTGAAGGACCCCATCATGCAGCAGGTGCTGCGAGACTTCCAGGAGGATCCCCGCGGGGCGCAGAAGCACCTGAGGACGCCGGAGATTATGGCTAAGATTAACAAGCTGGTCGCTGCGGGGATTATACAGGTCAAGTGAGGCCAGGTGGCATGTGCGGCAGCAGGAGCGACAGGCCCTACTCGCTTTCCTCCTGCCGTGTCTGGGCAACGGTGCTGGGCATTGAAATGAATGAACATCGTGCCGTGTCGTGTGACGGTTGCCAAGGGGCCGATTTTGGTGTTGTGTTGCTTTTGCCATATGTTCATTTTGTCAGGATGGTGCAATCGGCCATTGAAGCGGATGGATACTTGCCTCCTCGTGAGGTGACTTGACAATTTGTTATTCGGGTTTGGGGTTGCGCTGGCAACAGACCCATGAACAGCGTGCCATAGGTGCAGACGGCTGGAGTAGTAAGGTAGAGGTGGAGTTCGGGTCGGAAGGCATTGAAAGGAGGCCGTTTGTTATGCAGTGTCTGGTAATGGGCCACTGGGGCAGCGGGTGACGCGGGTTAACGCTGAAGGCGCTGGAAAAACTCACAGGAACAAAGCACGCTAGTGATACGGACGTACAAAGGCATGGCCGCCTGAAGTGCGGGAGTACTTGAGGCAGGAGCGTCGGTAAAGTATGCCGCGAGCAGATATGGGCTGCAGCGTCCAACTGGGATTTTCAGGAGTTCGAACGGGTGAGGCGGGCGGTGGTTGCGCCGGCACACGCTTGTGAAGCTGGCTTTGTGTTACGGAGGATGCCTGGGATGCTATTGTACCTGGGTCCGCAGTTGGGCAATTAGTTGGACTGGTTGCAAGACGAGCAAACCGAGTCGATCTTCACTCCTTGAGCCATTCCACTGCACAGCTTACAGCATTAATTAATGGAAGTGGGAACGATATATGGATACTTCAGTTGATTTACTCCATTAGTGGTCAGCTCGCAGGTCACTTTAATCGGGGTTTGTCACCGTCCATCATTGTGGTTGTACACCACAACAGTACTGTGGAAATGTCGTGGAAGCCGCTGTATCGCGCAGATGTGAGCATGGTAGTTGGACGGCAATAATGTCCGGAGTATTAAAAGGCAGTTCTCAGGGGACTGAAGTACTGCAAGTTTTTACTGATAATGCGCTTGATAATGATACTCATTTCGCCACGACAAAGAGAGCAGAGGGAAAGAGGCTGTTGTGGAGAAAAGATCTCGACAGACAGGGAAAATTGTATGCATGACTGAAACCTACCACACTGTCCAGAATACTTAGCCAGATCTGCCCCAAATTGTTGACCAGAATCTTATGCAATAATCCCAAGCTGAAAGATCTCTTGAGGTGGTTTGTACTACCCCAACGAAAGTACTACCCCAACGAGAATCTCTTTCACTTTGACCAACCTTGCTGATTGAATCCCCCCATCCCCACCACACATTCGTGCATACTACTTAAATGCTTGAGAAATTATGCACGGCGTTGCAGCTTGTGTTCCAGCCCGCTCATTTGACTCAATCCCGGGAACACAGCAGTCTAAGTAACAGTAACAGTCTAGGTGACAGCTCCAAACATATTGCGCCCGCGCCAGCGGCAAACGCACTTGATGCCAGAGGCGCATCTTGGGCAGGTTGGAGCTGGAAGTGTGAAATTAGCCATGGGTGGGACGCTTGGAACAGCTGTGTACTAGCTGTAAGTAAGGGTTTTGTTTGCACGATTAGTCGTACGCCTTTACCATCCAACGTCAGATCCTTTCGGCAGTTCCGACTGACAGCACCGCAATGAAAATCACCTTGCTACCCACACTACGAAATGCTACCAGGCTGTAATAGATCCTGATGACGGGACACCAAACCACCACACCGAGCCGTACGTGTATTCTCGCTAATCCTGGCAAGCTTCCACCGCTACTCTGCCCATCACCCAAACACAGAATGCATGATATGCATACATTTTGTAGGGCATGCACCGAGCCGCTTGTCCCATCGGTGGTGAGGACACCTTACCTCACAACCTAAAGCTTAGCAACGGTTAAGGTTATCCAGCATAAAATTCCACCACCCTAGCCCTAAGCGCAAAGGAACGATGGAGAACAAAAAAACTAATAATGGGCGAGAGAGTGAAAGAGCTAAGGACGAGGACGCAAGTAAATACCAATAACAAGTCGTTCCAGCTTCAACGAATCGCCCCTGTTACCAACAACCGGATCGTTTGTCGCGCACATGGACACAATTTATTGTATCCTCGGAAAGGTATGAAGTCGTTTAAGCGATAGACTGGACCTTCCGGACGGTGAAAACTTACCCTAAGTACATGCGAAGGGAAATCGCCGCAGACCAGGCCGGAAGCACTCCCCCCCATAACCCGACCCTGAACGGCAGCATAATGATCCGAACACTCTCTCATGTCATGCGCTCACAGCCTAACAACCTGCTGCTCCCAAAACGCCTTATGCGTCTCCTTGGTCCGATGGTTTTCCCCTGCGGCCGGAAAATCCAAAATTGAATAATCAAGGAATGCCGGAACAGCTTTCATTGATGGCGGCTAAGGAGCAATACGCTACAGGCGCGAAACAGCTCAGAACGCGGACTTGCGCACATGCTCTGTTCCCGGGCGCGGAGTTTCACTACTACCTGACACGCGCCTATTGAACAACCCAGGTTGTTGGCAACCACTCACTCCGCATGCCCTGGAATGGGGCATCAAACAGAGGACATAGAAACGCACAAACCAGTAGAAACGTTAATAGCACCTCTCACGGTAAAACATCTCTACAAAGTCGCGCCTAAGATTATCTTCTCTGGGTAACAGGAGTCTGGAAGCCCATTCAGACCAACAAGTCCTGGAGGAGGGGCGCGAACTGAAAGAAATGCAGACTAACCAATCAGGCACCGCTACCCTGCGTTACGAAGGCATACAGTGACAACCCAAAGGGGAAATCTAATGCATGCGGCAACTCCACGCTGGCGGCAATCATGCCATCCCCCCGGACATACATATCCTTCCCATGACCATTAAGTAACGCCTAAGTAAGATCCTGCCCACCAGCTGCCCGGCAGGTTCACAACCCACCTGTTCAATTGTGAACGATCCCTCATATGTCCCTCATTTACCGCTTACTCATTAAGCGATCGACATCAGCACATGCATCCCTGCGTCCAAAACTACACCGCAACGTTGTCACCCCATGTGAGCCGTAGCCCTTCCGGCGCACCTTCCGACTTTCCTTTGACAAAGAGCACCCACCAACAAGAAACACCACTGTCAGCATTATATCCACCGGCATCGGCAGCAGCACCACCACCACCTGCGCCACCTAGCGAGGTGGCAAGCCTAACTAGCGACGGCCTTGGCGTTAAGCTAAGAAACGCAGACGTCAGATCTGAAATATTAAAATTTAGGTGATTCCCCCTCCCAGGGTCTGCTCACACAAACCCCATCTCTTCAGAGGCTGCGCCCAGCGCAGTGTCTTGTGGCTCACAAGCAACATCTGGCACTCCACCAAGCCGGGCATTGGCACAAGAACCCGACAAGATAGCCACGGGCTCCCTTTGGGGCCTCCTCTCAGGCCCGAGGCATAGTGCTACTCCCAGCCGCTGCCAAATCATTACTCATGTTACTGCTCGATCGCCGAAGTGACAAAACACTAAAGCTCTGGCGGCGCACAATAGGCTTCCGGCCAAAACGCAGCACCAGAGCCGTGATGTTGTCAAGCGAACCAAGGCGGCAGGCTCGATGCGTTATCTCGCGTGCTGCATCGATGCAACTGTTACTCGCAGTGAGCTGCCGCACCGCGGTCTTGCAGGCCTCCGCATTGCCCATGCGGTCGAATACGCCATCACAGCCCAGTAAGACCAAATGCCGGTCGTCCTCAACCGTGAACTCGAACTCATCCGGCTCGCAGGTCAACACAAAGCTACCTCCAGTGCCCGCGGCGGCCAGCGGAGGTAGCTGGCCGGCATCAGTCTCAGCATGCATTAACCCGACGGGGCTCGAGGCCACTGCCGCTGCAACTGCAGCGCCCGCGGCAGTGGCGAAGCTGCTCTTGTGGTTGATGCTGCTCATGCAGCGCTGCAATGGTGGGATCGCTGGGGCGGCAGAACAGCACACTGGCGCACATTCAATGGAACTGCTGCTGGTGGTGCCGTTGGCCGCAGTAGCCGCGACGACAGTTGGCGCGCTAAAAGTAGCATCTACCGGCACGGGAGAAGCATTATCCGTAGAGGATAGGAGTCGTAATTGACCACGCGCATCGGAGACTGGCCTACAGGAGCAGCCTGTTAGCGCCAAACACGAGGAGCACATGTCAACATCCACGAGGAAACCAGCCCCGTTACGACCGTTGATAGCTATTGACGCCGACGCCGGCATCGCTGGATCATCATCACTTATACCGCTACCGCTCACTGCATATGCCATACCCGCTCTGGCAACCGCTGCCAGCGTGGCTGCTTCCTGACACCGCCGACCGGGACCCTGGTCCCACGCAGCTAGGACACAGGAAGTAGATGACCGCTGACTTTGTATTTCCGGCAGCCGTGGGAGCGCCTGTTGCTGTTGCTGCACTTGCGACAAGTGCAGCAGCTCCCGTTGCTGCAGCTCCCCCTGCGGGGTAAGAGCACTCCCCAGAATGCTGTTTAGCGACCCCATCGTAAAGGAGCGCTGCAAGGCCTTCACTCCCGCGTGACCCAGCGCCTTAGTCACCCCCAGTAGCTTGGCACCATCGGTAGGGCACGGCAACACCACGTATCCTCCACAGCCGCTAAGCTCAGCCCCCTCGCCCAGCACGCGCTCGCGTTCCCGGATGCAATGTAAATTGTGGTCGTGAGTAACCTGCACAGCACGTTCATCCACCCAGTCGTACAGGATACATCGGCAGTCACCCGTGTTCACAACCGTAATGTGATTATCGATTAGCAGCAGCGCGTTAACGGTAGTGCCACTGTTGTGGCCCAGTGCAGTTAGCTCCTCATCAATGCGATGCAAAGCCGAACGCATAGCTGCTGCCGGCTGGACCCTGCAGGAAGGATCAGAGAGCAACGCACAGGAGAGGAAAATAAGATGGGCAAGCCTATGCTCCTTGCAGCTCGCGTTGCCTCGGCTCCCCCCCTGCTCTCTCTATATTTCTCCATGCACAACCGTTAGGTCGTTAAACGCTGGTTTTACAACTCCTGCTAAGTGCCGCAACTTCAGTAGACAACCTGACCCTAGGGTTGCCGCGATTGCAGGTTTGCCTGTAAGACCCCTCTGACAACGTGTGCAGGCTAAGAGTTTGCCCGCCCAGCCTACGATAGGATCTTAACATTGCTAGCGGCAGCTGCTTCAAATGGTGCCAAAGCAGCACACAAGAAAACCTTATAAATCCCCTGCATACTTGCCAAATAACATATGAAGGGTCACTACTGTGCGCTGCAATAAACCTCATTCCTCCTGTCATTAGTACGTCTCCAGATGGCAATGCACGGCCTCTCCCTCGTCGATAAACTGAAACGACTGCCGGACGACAACACGGAGCTCCCGTCATATACGTATATATACATAATCATATAATATACACGCATACATACATACACGTTCACGCATACAGAGCACCTGCTCACCTTAGCCGAGGCAAGTCCGCTAGTAGGTAGGATGGAAACCGCTCCGCTACATATTGGACGGCGCCAATGCCGCCATGACCGTCCAGAACGCACGCCAGGCATGCGCGAGCGCAGTCATCAAAAGGTGCAAAGAGGTTGGGGCCAAGTGCAAGGTGCAGTACGTAGTCCTCGCTTTTAGGCTGCCGGCCTTGTATACCGTGGAAGCCGACAGCATAGTTGCATCCAGCGCCAAAGAGACCGCCGTCGCTGTAAGTCTCCTGCACCAGGTTCAGGCCGCCGCCATAAGGTCTCGGAACTTGGGACCAGTTCAGCTAGAAGAATTGATCACACAGATGGTTGCGCCAATAATGGCGTCACAATGCGCTCAACCAAACTTCTAATTCGCATGCGCCAGCTGAAAGCCGTTGCGCTGTCGGAGGCAGGAAAGTTTTGCTCAGACTGCGCTATTACACCCATATAGGCTCACCAGCATACATAAAATATGCAAATAGTCGCGACTGAGGTCAGTCAGGCTGCTAAAGCTCCCCTAGCCACCTAGGCAATAGCGTGCCCGCCAATTACATACCCGGAAAGGGTCGAGGGGCTGCCTGACATTAGTGGAATCAAATGCAAGTGAGGCTTTATCCTTCAAGCTTTGTAAGGTGTCCCATAACAGCTGCTGTTGTGCACGGGACCGGGCCCAACCCTGCATGAAACCTTTACAAATCAGAAAAAAGAGAGAATTCGATGTAAGTCACAACCAATATTTTGTGGACCTGGCAATCCAGTTGAACATCCTGAAACGGCAGGAGAGGCTGACGAACAGAGGACGCCGACCATGTCGTCCCGCCGCAGTGGCCCCCGCCTGCGTGCGCTTCACTTATAACCATGCACCTTAAAATAAGCTATTCTGCCTTAGATGACAGAATCACCAGGGGTTAGCCAACGATCAGCCTCTGGACGTAATAGCGAGTGGATAACGCTGGAGACGAAAATGGATTTAAGGCACGGCACCTTCTGAGCCTTGTATTGTGAGCGTTTGAATGTGCTGGTGCAGTGTGAGTTTTTCCGTTGTTGCCTGTTCACACATATCCCCAAGGCAACGATTGTACTGCAGGGTACGAGATCTCTACCAATACACGTGAAGAGTAATTACTCGAGGGTTATAGTATCCAATCCAAACAAAAAACAATGAACGCTGTCGCAGCGCCAGAAAAGCCTTGTCACTCCTCCCACAACTTTAAAACAGTCTCCAGCATAGGGATTTTGCCGAAAGCAACCAACTAATTGTTGCCGAAAGCAACCAACTATTGAGGTGAATACCTACATAGTACAGACAAAATGACAAACGGATGCAACTACCATGCCGTACCACCAATTCTGCGGCACACACGGAGCCTTGCTTTCTATAATCCATGTTCATAGATATTAATCTCCATAAAGTGAGCTATCTGGAACCTATGAATTGCATCCGGTAAGGCCGGTGTATGATCTGCATCTTCGCACATCCAATCCGACGGCCCTCCGGGGCCGCCGCAATAAATGATGGCTCAGCAACCTCGAAATGGCCTTCAGAGGGCGGCCATTAAAACCTTAAACAGGCTTCTGGGGAAAAATCACCCCCGCCAGCCTATTTGCAACACCCACTTAATCCCCAAGCTTCGACTGACACTAATGCTTCCCGGCGCGTGATTGGATTAACATTATTGTATAGTCAATTCTTTTGGACAGTGAATTTTTGGGACTAGCCAACTGCACACTACTGAGACTGCAAGAGGTCCGACGTCCATCGCGAGCCAGGTACTCCACCTCATCCTCATCCTCCCGCACTACCAGCTCGCTGCCATCACAGAAGAGCACCTGCCGGGAATAAATACCGCCAGCCAATCGGGGACATGATATAATGAGTTTCTAACACCAATAAGAAAGCGTCGTCAGGCTTGGCAAAGCAGGCGCGGATTGTGAAGTGAATTGGGTCGGGAAGCAGGCGTAGTAACAAGGTACCGACATGGCAATCGGAAGCCGTTACCGGCTGCGACAAGGTGTTGGAAAAGCAAAGAACCTTCCATACGACCTCTGGAATGGCATGCAACAATTTGAGCACGAGGATGGCATAATCCTGGAACCGCGTGCGCAGCTGCCGACCAGCAGCATAATAACGCGTCCGACACCCCCTCATCCGCGAAATCCACCCTCGTGGCTTTTAAGTCGCGAATTTCAGGACAGGGGATCGCAAACCATGATTCACTGGCGTACGCATCCGGAACCACGCATCAGCTTCTTGATGCTTACCTGTAGACTTCCGCTGCTCAAGCATAGCACCAACGCCTTCTTAGTGCGGGTCCACCACGTCACAAAAACAGGCGGCGGCTGTAATGGAGGCGGCGGCAGTGGTGCTGTCGCAGTGGGCCCCGTGTCGTGTGTTGGCATGCCTTGAGGCTGCTGGACTTTGTCTCGCATTAAAGCGCGCTCCCGCTCACCCCCTTGATGGCGTGCCAAGTGCACATGGGGCTCGCGATTGGCGATACCATCTGACTGAGTTGCTGCTCCTGGGCCATTGCCAACCTCACTGCCGAGTAGCATGCTTTCAAAGGTACGCAAGAGGCGGAGCTTCTTAGAGACGTCGTGGTGGTGGCGGTCCCTATGACCAGCAGCTTGCGGGCCCTCCTGCAGGAGCAACGGCTGTGCCTGTGGCAGCGGCCCCTGCCATTGCATCAGCGTGCCGCGCTTGCTGGCTGCGGCGGTAGCATCTGCCGGCGCCCCAAGCAGCCACGCATACGCGTCGCCCCTGGCCCGAAGTAGCTGGGTACCATCACGAAAAAGCACACCAACGGCACCGTTGGAGAGCACGTAAGATAAGCCGTACTTGGATGAGTAATCCAACCATTTGACCATTAACACATCCCGTGGGTGTACATGGGATCGTGATCGCCCAGGTGCCGGCGCAGAGGGGGCAGTGCCCGCCGTTCCGCCACCACCGTGTCCGCCACCGTTGCTCACGGGGACTTCATCCGCCACCAAGTCGCTGACGCCTGGTTGGCCAACAGTACTGCACAGAGTGCGCCGTGAAGGTGAGCGCTGCCCTGCAGGCATCATGCGGCTTGGCCGATATGTGAAGCTGCCGGTGCGGCTGCCCATAGCGTCCTTAAAGGATTTGAAGCGCAATCGGCTTGCAAGCTCCGCCAAGGCGTCAGGGTCCATCTCTGGCACGGCATCTGTCGCCATTTCCCCACCGGACACGTCGCGCATGCCGGTTGCCGACATGCTGAGACGACAGGTAGAGAATTGCGCAGGCCCTGGCAATGACCTTGGCAGCACCGCCACATCCGCAGGCAGCGGTGGCCAGAAAGGTCCCCGCTTCTCCGAGGTGCACTCGCTATTGGCCGCCGGACGGTCAGAACAGCTTGAGCTCCGCGGCGTTGGCTTAACCTCCAGTGTACAATCATGAACCTGCGGAACAGACATGACCGAGTGCGGGACTCCCGGTGGCGTTCTAGCATCTTCATGAACAGACCGCGATGCGAACCTTGCCATCGCATTTTGTGTAGACGCCGGACCGCCAGATACAGAGAGAGTTGCTGCCGCAGCCGGCGCTTCTGTGGCATCGGCCACCTCCGGGCATCCGAGCGCATGCAGCAGGATGTCCATTGAGGCCCGCTGGCTATCCACAGGCGCATTGAGCCGGAAGTCCTGCTTATCCAGCCCAGTCTCAGCCGTGGAGCTGCGAACATGGTCGCCAGCGGCAGTGAGATGCATCGCACTAATGACAATCGCACCCAGCCCCAATACGGCTCCACCCTCATCGTCGTGCGGCGGCGACGGGCTTATCATCGCCGAAGGCGCCGGGTCTCTACCCGGCCTTAGCACCGTCTGTGCCTCCACGGCACGATCCAGTGAACCGTGCGGCTGCGACGAGCCCAAAGAAGCCGGCCTTAGCTGTGTCAGGGCACCATTCGGGGACGCCCCGGCACTGGGAAGGCATCGATCCACCTCTTCGGGCGGCTTGCCATGGCGTGGGCTTTTAGAATCCGCTCGGCTTGCGCCCGTGCACGCTCCCCTCAGCTTCCCATTAATATCAGCAGCAAGGGAACTCCGCATGGTCATGGTGCTCTGAGGCATCGAAGTATCGTCCAATGGCAACACCGTCGCCATAGCCAAGTCGTCCGGGTCGCTTGACTCCAGGTGCCGCAAAACTCGCTCGACGTCAAGTGATGCTACCCGGCGCTTCGGACCAGGACTCCTTGAACCAACTGCGCAGTCGCCATAGCGGTGCGGCGAGGTGTCAGAGCCTTTGGGTGACACTGGGACACCTCCACATGCACAACTGCCGGGAAGTATTCTGCAGCAGAGCCCCAGCCGGTCGAATGCATTCGGCGCCTGCTTGCACGGATGGTTGCAGGAGGCTGTGACGACAGCAGCACATCGAGCAGTGAGGGGGGCCCCCGTGGCAGCTGGAGATGCTGCTCCAAGCCATGCTGCAACTGCACGGGAAGCAGTGGCCGGCGACGTGTGGCTGCGAACTGCAGCAGGGGCGCTGGCGGTCCAGGGAAGTTCTTCCGTCCTCGTCGAGCTGGCGGACGTAGCGGCTACGGTGGCAGGTGGTTGTACGGCCCGGCTGGGCAGCCCTGATGTGATAACTTGCTTTGTGCTATCCGATCGCGGCGCTGCTGCCATATCCCCCAAAGACCCTGACCCTCCGAGGCTAGCAGCTGCAGAACCTGGATATATCGGGCCATCACCACCTACAGCTGCTATACTGGTTGCTGCAACTCCTGTACTTGATGAAGCTGCACCCAAGGCTGCTGCTGCAGTTGCAGTTGTGACGTCGGGGTTTTGCGGCGATGGCGTTAAGCGGGTTGACACTCCGCAAACCTGAAGGCGCAGCGGTTCCAGGGGTGCAGCACTGATTGCGCTGCGGCTGCTGGTGTCCCCCCACTCTTCCAACGGCTGCGTGTGCCCCTCTACCTCAACATCCGCTACCTCCTCGTGCTGCATGCGGTGCAGTCGCATTGCTTCTTGACGCACGCGTGCCAGTGCCATCGCGCGCCAGGGGTGCATATACATTCGAAAGCTAAAACCTGACCCTGACTCCTTATACGATTTGGACCCATGCTGCTCCTCCTGATGCACTCCTTTCGCCAGTTCTTGCTTCCGCCCCTGGTACTGCCCCTGATCTTTGGCAAGTCCACAGGCCCGGTGCAGGTGTGGTGTTCGAAGCATTTGGAACAATGAATTTTGCTGCGTTTGTTGTCCCAGAGCGTCCACGGCAGGCTTGAGGCTCGGTTTCACGGCATCTCGATCGGCTTCCAAGGATACAGACTCTGTGTGCCATACAGCGGTAAACTGGCGTCCGGGTCCAACTCCCACAACATCATGGCCTGATGCTGACAGGGGTTGCGGCGCTGCGGCACCTGCGCACACATTGCCATCGATTATGGTCGCAGGAGCCTGGACCCCGGCCTGGCGAGACCCCGGTTCACAGTTACGATGGCGTTCCCAAGCCAGGCACCCCTCGGCCGCGGGCGCTGGCGAGGGCATGAGCTCACCCGCCACAGTTCGAATATGTGAACTAGAAGGATACGACATCCGCATGGGCGGGCCGAGCGCCCTGGCGATCAGCTCCGAGGACTGTTGCTGTGGGTACTGGAGCATCTCCTCCTGAGGTTGCGGACACTGTGAAAGCGACTTGTGGTTCTCGCGTATGGCGGCCTCCTCTTGGCTCATACCTGCGAAAGCCGGCCCAGCAGAAGTGCCCGGGGCCGTTGCAGCGCCGATGTGTGTAGTCACGGTGGGATCGCCTGCAAACATTTCCAGGTTCGCTACGGCCCGCTCAGCCTCTATCGCCTGCGCCATCGGGTCCATCCCAGAGGCGGCAGCGTGCAGAGCCGCAGGTATCACCCCAGACCCAGGCCCAGTTCCTGCAGCCCGCAATTGCACCTGCCCGCTGCTCCAGCCGCTGCCCTCACGCTGTGGGCTGTCTGCCCCGGCGCATATGCACAGCCCCACGTCCAGGATCGCGCCGTCGAAGCCGTTTGGTGTGGAGCTGCGGCCGCGGATGGGCAGCCCCTTAGATTGCTGGATAGCAAAGACCGCAAGGGAGAGCGGCTCGCTATGCTGCGGAGTGGTGGCCGCAGAGATGGAATGTTGTTGTGCGCTGGAGGGCGGTCGCTGGTAGGGAGGCAGCGCCATCGCTAGCCGAGGAGGTTCCAGGTCCGCGGGAAGGCTTTTCGCAGCTGGAATGCAACTGGCGATGCATCCGCCAGCCAAGGCGGCGTCCCCCACCCCAGAGGTGGAGGGAAATGGTCCAGCAATTTGTGAGCTCGTTGGACCTGATGAAATGGCCGCGACACAGGGTGCCGAGTGGAGGCTGCTTGCAATGTCAGCCTGCAGCCACGGCGTCAGTGGTGCGGCGCGGCATTCCGATGGTAGCAATGGCACGGCTCTACTTGCACTATCATGGCCGGTCACATGAGTGATGTCGCCGCCGTAGATTGGTGCACAACGGCGAACCAATGGAGGTGCGCCAATGGAGCTGCGGGCGTGGCGCAGGACGATAGGGGCTGTGGGAGTGGGTACGGCGCGAGAAGCGCGGCTGTGCGTCAGTGGATTAGGGTTCGCGGCATGGCCGGCGCCGTGATGACCTTGGCCCAAGGCATGAATGTTGCCGTAACGCGCCATACACGACGGCATCACGGGCGCGGGGACGCTGAGCATGGCCGCTGCAACGGCGCCGTTAATACCGGCTTGGCGGCCAAGGAGCATAGCCTCCAGACTATCCGCGTAAGAGCGCACGGTGTCGCTGCTGGCATCGTTCTCCTGCTCCTCATCGAGACCGCATCCGCCTGGCACGCTCCGCAGGCCAGCAGCAATGCGCATGCCATTGCGCGCGTGGGTGGACCGACTTGCCTGCAGCCGGCGTGCCTGCGCAGCGGTGGCCTGCTGGAAGCTATTGCGCTGGCTTAGAAAGGCCGTGCACAGCACGGATATAGCCTGAGGCGGCATCCCAGTCACAACACCTGCCCCGCTGTTAGCGTTGTCACAGACGGGTGCATCCGTATCCGTGTCTTCCACCCGGTCAGGGAAGCCGGAGTTAAGCGCTATGGGTGAGATGGTACTGTCGACCGTGCGGCGCCGCTGGCCGGGCAGGAGGCTGCCCTGGCGATGCTGCGACTGCAATTGCTGCTGCCGTTGCAATCGCTGGTCATCGTGCTGGTGCCGCCGCTGTTGGTCTAGTTGCGTGTGCGAATTCAGCGGTGGTGCGTGCGCGTGCACGTGCTGTGGTCCTAGTGCCGTATGCACAAAGCTCGCGACAAAAGCGCTACTACGTTGGCTCGTGGAGCGGGAGCTCAAGGCCGCTGAGGTGTGTCGGGAGAGGCCAGTGCAGCTGCGCATCCAGGAAGCCTGCCGATCCAGCGGCATAATCAAACCTTCAGCGTAGCTGCCAGGGGCATCGCCAATGTCCAGCTCCTGCCATTCACCACCACGCGGCTGCGGGTGTGCTTGGGAGAGGTCCATCAAGCCCTGCGCGGGCAGGTGCTGGTCGGCGCCACCGCCGGGTAACGCTTTGGACGCCTCTGGTGCGCAGAGAAACGGGGTGGGCGGAAGGGTAAGGAACAACTGCTGGGTGTCCTGACCGGGCGTGAATGCCGTCTGCGGTTGCTGCCGCTGCGGTAGCTGCGGCTGCTGTTGCTGAAGTGAGTGCTGGAATGCGTGAAAATGGTGGGAATGGTAGTGCAGTTGGGATGGTTGCGGGCTGGAAGAAAGCATGGAGTTTGCGAGCAGTTGCGCTGGCAGGCCAGGAGCCGAACCGGTGCAAGGGAAGGGGCCAGCGATAGCATTTCCGCCATTGATCAGCATTCCCTGGGGAGACGCGCTGCTTGTCCCATGCGTTAAGCTTGAGACTGATCGGCTGTGGCCAGGATCCATGCCATCGATGAACAAAGAAGGATCCACGAACGGGGAGTTCGGGACGCTGCCGCGCGCAAAAAATTTTCCCTTGCCGCCTTGAAGCTGCCGACCTGATGTGGCCCCCGTACTCTGCTCCGACATGCGGTAGGGCGGCAACTGCGGGTGTGACCGTGTGCGCGCAGGGTCATGGCTGCGTGTTAGTTGTGAGGATAGCGCGTCAGGTGGCCCCAATTGCAGCCACCTGGGGTCACCGCTGCCTCCACCGCGGCCGCCCGTAGCGTTAGTCGTGGTAGTGGATGCGGCTGTAAGGACACTGCATTGCTCGCTCTGCGACAACTCCATGTACGACCCGCTGGTGCTATCGCACGCAGTGCTGCTACCGACGACACCGGCGGCATGCGCTGCCAGCGCCGCCCGCCCGGCATTGCACAGCAACAACCGAATGTCAACCGGTGGCGGCACTAAAACCATTTGGGACTGGATCGACAATGACGGCCGGAGGCCTAAGTCTTCACTGGTTGCTAGAGACAAACGATCCTCCCATGCACTCCCAGTACGCTCCGGCGGTGATAAGTTCTGCTGCTCCGACGGCGACCGGGGCACCAGCGCCCCTGGCACCGCCAGCGCGCCCAGGTGCAACCTGAAGAACGCATGCGAGCGCAGCTGCTCCAAGGAGGGCCGCGCGGCTGGATCCACCACAAGCAGCCTCGCCACTAGATCGCATGCCTCCGGCCCCAACACCACCTCATCGGCTCCCGGCATACAGTAGCGGCCCTGAAGGATGCGGCCACAGGTGGTCTGTGGCAAGAGCTCCTCTGCACTCGCGCTGTCACGCCCTACCGCGAACGGCGGCCGGCCAACCAGCAACGTGAACAGCATCACACCCAGTGCCCAGATGTCGACCTCCAATCCATAGCCGCTCGATCGCGGCCGCAGCACTTCCGGGGCCATCCAATTGAGCGAGCCACAGGTGGAGCGGCGGCGACAGGAGGCCGTGGGCAGGTGGCTGGCGAGGCCCAGGTCACCCACCTTGACGGTACCGTCCTGCGCCAGGAACATGTTCGACAGCTTGAGATCGCGGTGCGCCACGCGGCAGCCGTGCAAGTGCTCCAGAGCGGACAGGACCTGAGACAGGACGCGGCAAGCAGAGGTCAGGGCCATGGCGGCCTGATGAACTCGAACGTTATGAGCTACGGACGCAACAACTGTAGCGGCAGCATCCCCACGGTGTCACAGAAGGACGTCAGCGAGGTGTGGGGACGCAACATGACGTGATCAGAAAAGTTCCGTGGAGGACAACAATTTCCCTCCCTCCCTCCCTCCCTCCCTCCTGCTATTACCACCCCGCCGTCAGCCCTACCTGCCACAAGATGTGTGCCGCCTGCAGCTCCGTCATCCTTCCGACATGCTTCAGCAACTCGCTGAGCGTGATACCTGATCCACACCCACCGGGAAATTATGCCAGGGACATTCTCACTACACGGAGCACCTAGGAAGCTTTGGTAACCATTTAAACCTATGCGGATCAAGCACTCATTATACATTGGATTTTCACTACTTCTGGGCCAAGCATGGAGATGAGGAGCATAATATTTTATTTAAGTGCCGGCTATCCTTCTCGCCTCCCTATAATTACCCAGGCTTGCGCCTTTCCGGGCGCCGCTTCCGATGCTGTTAAAAATTGTCACCGTCACCGTGCATCATAGACTCACAGCACAACTCCTGCAGCAGGTACACGTTTTGCTCATCCTGGAAGGACCCCAGGAACGTGACTACATGCGGGTGATGCAGCAGTTGATTGATGTCAATCTCGTTTTGCACGCGCCGTAGTTTGTTCGCGTCCGCCAGGGAGCTCAGCTGCAGGACCTACGGTGGTTGCATGCACGGTGGGACTGGGACGCGTAACAGACAAGAAGTCGCTGGAAAACACGACTGCGCAGATGATGGCTGGGGGCACAGCGTCGGGTGTTTGACTTGCAAGCTACATGCGAATGTCCCATACCGATAACCTACCCTTCCAATGTCAGGGCACATGTATGCACAAGCAGATATGTGTTGAGAATGAGCGACACACGTTGATATACCAGGGAAATGATAGAAATGTACGGCCGCGGGCCGGCGCTTTCCTTATTCCCACGTATTGAGACCGATGGTATCGTGCTGGGCGCGGCAGGTCTGCGATCGGGGGTTTGATTCCCACGGCTCGGGATTGATTTCCCACTGGCCGTTGTCCAGGGCAGGGAAGCCCAGGTAGATTCCTCCGAAGGCTGGCGAGGTAGAGTCCTCATGGTGGCAGACCGATGAGCGGATATCGCTCACGGATGTGTGTTACGAATGAGCGATACACGTATGAGAAAGACGTAGTATGACGAGGGCCGGGCGCTTTTCTTTCTGACAATAGGTCATGGAAAGGCACAAGCATGTTGCATACTTCACAGCCAGTGCATTTCACGTCACAGTTCCGCGGCTTTTTGTTGCTGCTATATGTGTACAGGCACAACGGTGCTGCTGCGCGCCATCCCATCGCACGGACCATCACAACAACAAGTATTCACAGCTGTATGACATGGTGGTAGCCTCATACGTTGATGATGAGATGACCTTAACGCGCGAATAGTAGACATTAATATTTTAATTGCGATATCTATAGCGTCATGCAGTGCATGCGAGGATCGCTCCGCAACCATCGAAAAACACAGCGTCATTCCCGCCATCGCTGCTGGGCCGAGGATGCGTACCTTGGCAGCCATCCGGCATCCGTCGGAGACACGTTCAACTTCATATACAGCCGCGAAGCCTCCATAGCCGAGGAGCCTATGGTGATGAAAATGTGATTAGGGAGCCGATACAATGGACAGGGGAAGAAGCAGGGGCAAGTACGAATATGGCACGAGGGTTGGCAACATTTCCCAGTTCACCCGTCAGAATGCTGCTTTACATCGTGGTCGCATGAGGGGAGTAGTGGCCGTAACGGGATGGATGAACGACAGCAGGCGCGTACAACGCGCCGGCCACCTTGGCCGAGGGCCTCGGATGGTGTCAACCGGAAGCCTTGCCTGTGCTTGATGAATGATTCCTGTTCTCCATCGTCTGCGTAATAAATAATTGGTGGACATGCCTGCGGCGGAGGCACGTAAAAAAGCAAAGTTACGCCCCAAAGCTCTCTTCGGCCGAAGGTTGGCATAGATAAATGATACGAAACTTACAACCACAGGACGCCTCCTGTGCATGGCGTACGGTTGGCGTTGCGGTGTAAGGAGTGCTTAATGCGTCAAGAGCCCTGAGCCAACATAGTGGGCAAGCTCCCCCATTAGGCAGCCCGAAACTACGGCTGTCAGCACTGCAGTTTTAAACATATAGATGGTAAGCTTAAGAGGCAGCCAACAGCAGCTTAATTTTTAATTGATGTTATCGTTCCTTTCATTCGTTTCTGGGTTGTTGCATAATAAGCAACTTAATTAAATTATTCTATAGCTGGGACATCTGGAATGGCAGAGGAGGAACGTCGTACGCTGCCGTGCAAGTTAACCGGTTTCCGTCACATTAACCTGCCACCTCCCCTACACCATCCATTTCTTTTTCCAATCGTAGGACTGTCCCCCATTACTCGCAGCCATGGTGCAAGATTTAGACCCGTTCGCGGTAGCGCGAGACCTGTTCCCGGACATGCCGCCGGGCTTTCCGTTCGAGAACTTTGATCTTGAGGAGCTGATTTTGCCAACAGGCGATGACATGGGAATTAAGAGCGATGATGATGACATTAAGGAAGAGGACATCCAGACGCAGTCAGGCTTTGGATCTTGCCTTGGTAAGGGCGGCGGCTGGGTACCCGGGTAAATTAACCTATCTTTTACATCAGTCATATGTGTTCAATCGGCCTGATTACAGTGATCCAGAACTTGCCCAAGGCGCCGGAGGAGAAGTATGAGAAGCTTATGACTGTAGTTCGGACCATTGCCAGCAAAATGGGCGAGGTGCGAGAAAGTAAGTACTAGCTCAGAGGACCGTGGGAATTGAAACTCCATTCTTTTGCGATATTTTAACATAATAGGGCGCGAGCGTTTTTTTAGAGGGCGGCGCAGCAGGACGTTTCGGCGCGCTTACATGATCGCTCGCACCTCCCTGCCTTAGATGGTATTTATATGCCACTGGATGAGTCGACGAAGATGACCAAGGGGTTTGCGTTTGTGGAGCTGGCTCGCAGGGAGGTAAGGAACGAATTTGTTTGGAGGGGTAGGCCAGGTTTAGCGCTGGGAAGTATTCAACTAAATATTCAGTAAGAATGCCGAACGCCGTAGGATGTGGACGCTGCACTCCTGGACGAACGCTTTGCGAACGGCTATCAGCTGGACAAGAACCACAAGCTGACCTTCTGTCGCTTTGACGACTTCGACAAGTATGCGAAGGTACCGG
The DNA here is from genome assembly GCA_019650235.1 of Volvox reticuliferus. Classification (NCBI taxonomy): domain Eukaryota; kingdom Viridiplantae; phylum Chlorophyta; class Chlorophyceae; order Chlamydomonadales; family Volvocaceae; genus Volvox; species Volvox reticuliferus. Next base: position 503,671 of record BNCP01000037.1, on the reverse strand, counting down.
ATGAGTACGCGCCACTGGAGCAAGTTCCATACAAGCAGCCGGTGCGCGGGGGGATAGGGTTGTGGCAGGGGTTGGCGGCCATGTGCTGATACAGTTGAGCGCTTCCATTCAGTTGCCCCACAAAGGGCATCGCGGGGAGCACACCTGGCTTAGGTTAAATGAAAGCCGGCGAGGCGCCCAGCAGCGGCTTGGTATTGCAGCAACAGAGGAGCATTTCTACGGTGCTTTAGTGGCTGGCGGCGCCAGCGGGTTATGCCGGCAGCGGCTGCGGCTAAGCAAGTAGCAGCGGCACTATGCGATCGGATAACAGTAGACAGCAGTGTGCCCCCTGGATAGCAGTGTGCCGCAATTGAAGGCTGCGGCGATGTTGTCCTAGAGACCATTGGGCGCCATGTTAAGGAGAGTTGCTTCAGGGAGCGTGGAGGCTCCGACGAGGAACAGTCGCTGGAGCTTTAAATTGGTCAGATCCAGGCCGGCTTGGTTGCTGGCAGCGTGGTTAAGTGCCAGCTTGCAGGACGTGCCGTACACAGCCTTAAGATTCTACGTAAATAGCTGCCGCAGCCTGCTTTGATATGCGTTTGATATGGAAGGCCACGGTTGCCAGCACGGCTCAACCTTACAGTGTCGGTCGGCATATCGGCACGGTGCTGACTGGCACTGCCTGTGTAGTTTCAGGGCAGGGTGGCCAACATAGGCAGCTGGTGGCCCGAGGCTCTGGATAGGTCAACTGCAGCCACTGCGCCTCGTTTAGCGTCCTTTGGAGGCAGCGCTGTCCAAATATATCTGAGGACATAGCGAGGCTTAGACTGGCGGGTCTTACGTGCCCAATTAATGCCTTTTACTCGGGGGAAAGACTGCAGCAGCGAGCCCAGCATAGCTGCAAGGCAGCCATGGTACCGGCCCAGATCTGGCCTCTCGCAAGCGGCATCATCAGCCGCGGCAACAATTGCAGCATGAACGAACCTAGTATTGGTTGTTGATGCAACGTCTGCATGCACACTTTCTTTGCAACTCGGCATCTTGCAGGTAGGTTGCCCACGGTCATGTGCAATTGGATGCCGTGACCAGCGCCGGAAGGCAACCCCAACGGCCGGTTGAGGCCATACGCATTCTAGCATGCAACATAGTCCTTTAGACGGAATCTGATCTGAATGATGAATTGCAGCGAGGGAGTAAATGGACCATTTCGGGAGCACCCTGTAGATTTATTGTGGGGAGCCGTCTTTGGGGCCCTTTTGAAAAGTGAATCCATTGCTTCCCCAACCCGGACGGCCAAGCGGGGTATGGTGGCCGTAATTTTGTATTTAAGCAGCAGTGCGCAGTCTCGACGCCATGAAACGGCATCGGGGGTCTTTCTACCATATGTTAGCCTTGAGACACACCAACCTCGTGCCTCTCGGTGTTACAAGGTATTACTGAGTGAGGGGCGCCGCTCGCTGTCGGTTTGCCCTTGCAGGAGAATCTGCACAGCTGGCTGGCTGACAAGTTAGGCCGTGATCAGTACGTTTTGCGGTTCGGTGATAACACGGTCGTGTGCTTCAATGACGGCAAGCGTGGCCGTGCGGACGTGGCCTTTCAGCGTGAGTACTGGACGGAGTCGTTTGTGCAGTGGTCGCCACAGGGCACCATGCTGGCGACTATGCACCGGCAGGGTATGGCGGTGTGGGGTGGCCCATCCTTCACCCGCCTCAACCGCTTCGCGCATCCCAGCGTGCGGCTCATTGATTTCTCACCGAATGAGAAATACATATTGTCGTACACCAGTCATGAGCCCGTTACCGCGCGCGACTCGTACACCATCCTGATCAACATTTGGGACGTGCGCGCGGGCAAGCTCCTTCGTAAATTTGAGGGCCCTGTGGACGAATACGCGGTGGGCTCCTCGGCGGGTCCAAATGGGGCGCTGAAGTGGCCGGTGTTTAAGTGGGCCGGCGGCCGAGAGGATATCTATTTCGCGCGTCTGGGCCGCAGCAAGATCTCAATTTTTGAGTGCCCTCACATGGGCCTGCTGGGCAAGGAATCGCTCAAGCTGGACGGAGTGCAGGTAGGAATCTGGGCATATGCCGTGTTGCCCTTGATTGGGGGCTTCACCAGGCTGCCGGCGTTGGCAACGCATCAAGGGCAATGCACATTGTTCGGGCAGTAGTGTCAACATGAACGCATTAGACCGGTGTGTAGACGGGTCGGTATGGCAAGTTCTGGCGATGCTAAAATGCTGGTATCATGCCTGTTGAGATAAACGATGCAGCAGCCAGTGCGGTCCTCGTCATGCTCAGCTTGATCCATTCCGATCTGCATGGCTGTGCTTGACTGCGCTGTTCACAGGATTTCGAGTGGAGCCCTTCGGAGCCAATGCTGGCGGCGTACAGCGCGGAGCAAGGCAACCAGCCTGCGCGCATTGTGCTCATTAAAATTCCGGAGCGCACGGAGATTCGGCAAAAGAACATGCTGAATGTCAGCGGTGCGTTCACATGGCGGGGGGCAATTCCTTACTGAGCTAATGGAGTTGTGGGCAAGTGCCTTCAGTATGCTGGCTTCATTCAGCAAGAGGGGTTATCCATTCTTGGGCTTCAATAAGATTAAAACGCCGTCCGGTGTGCCTAGGGGTGAGCACTAGATGCATAGCAATTGCAATGCGTCTGCACTCCGGCCGCCGACACAAACAAGGATATCACAGTTTGCAACCAAATGCAAAAGCTTAGTAGTTGGGTTGGTTCGGAGTGGGATGACACAGAGCCTACGAAAGGTTTTATGGACGCCAAAAACGTTTATCGCATCGGATAGGGGGAAGCTATCTACGAAACGTTTAGGTGGTCGTCCCAGTATCCAAGCGGCTCAGTCGTGGTGGCGCTGGTCACAGCCTGGTGCACCGGCCTGTGAAAAACAGCCTGGGGAGCCCAGAGCGGGGGGCAGCTGAGATCGTATTCATGTCGTGGCAGATGCTGGTTGGCGCCGCTGACCATGGTTTTGGATGCTTTACGGCTTGGTGACAGCTTGGTTTGGAAACGGCGATTTACAGCTCCACATGTGTGGGGCCGCACCACCGTGGCCCGTGGCCCGCAGCAGCAGCTCCACGGGGGTTGCTGCGGAGATCAAAAGGAGTAGTACCGTGCAGCATTATTCGTGTCAGGCGTTTCTGGAGCGCTGTCAAGGCTCATTCAGTGCTGAGTGTCCGTGGGATATTGCTCTGGTTAGTTCCTGTTCGGGTTATTACACATGCATTGGCCGCGACCCCAGCTAGTGCCGGGGCTACATAATCCGCCAACAACAGTTCTAGCTTCTGACCATCGTCCGAAATCCGACCATCGTCCTTAGGCGGCCGGCGTGCCAGCAGACGGGGACATGGAAGGGGTTCAGTCATCCACGGCTGATGATTCACTCGCCGGACAGGGGCCTGGGACGGGTGATTTGGGAACTCGGAATTGAATCTCCACACACCTACAAAGCACATATGGTGGGCTCGATGGTGCGGCAGGTCGGTGCAAGCGGACCTATGACTAATATGTTGCGGCGCATCCGCGTCGGCATGTTCCTCTGCAATAACCGGTGGCACGAACATGCGCTTCTGTTGACGCACTGCTTGTTACTGTCAACGTATCGGCGCTTCCTCGGGAGATGCTGACTGGCAGCTTACCATCCTTAGTCCAGCACTTCTTCTCACAGGCTAGCTGCCAAATAATTCGGTTATAATCCCACGCTGCTTTTACAGCTCTAATTAGTGTAGTTGGTCGTCTCACTCCGGCTGCTTATCCAAAGACCACCTGGGTCGGCTCCTTGCCTGTCTAGCTGGCCCGCAGCTTAAGAGCAGAAAGTGTTTGCACTGCGTAGCCTGTGGCTCGCAGCGAAGTGACCTGGTACTTTAGATTGATCCATATTCCCGCAACGGAACACACGAACATCCCAGGCTGATCCGCGTCCGCATTTTTTGTTCGTTGGTTTCGCTTCGTTGGTTTCTTAATCTCGTGCTCCTTGTAAACTTGCGTAATGGTCGTTCTGGGACGCAACAACGACCCTCGTTCGTCCCCTGCCATGCTTTCCCCTCGCCGGTGTACCTTTCGATGGGCGCAGACGTGAAGCTGTACTGGCATCCGCAGGGCACGTACCTGGCCGTCAAGGTTGAGGCATGGACCAAGACCAAGAAGTCCACCACCACCAGTTTCCAAATCTTCTGCGTCAAAGACAAGGACGTCCCGCTTGAGGTGTGGTTAGATGACATCAGTCAGGGCCTAGCTGTAGTATCTAGTGCAGGCAGCTGCAGAGCTTTGGCCGTTTATACGCTATTGGTTTGTGCCTATTCATACGAGTCCAGGGATGCAGCGGTCGGGTTGGGGTTACTGGGTGAGGATTGCAGTAATTGGGTTTGGTTCCTTTTCTGGATGTAACCTCGCCAACCCCAAATCCAATCGTTGCCGTGGATCAGGTATTCGAGCTCAAAAACAACAAGGAGAGGGTGCTCAACTTCGCGTGGGAGCCGAAGGGTCACCGTTTCGCGGTGGTGCACGGCGATGGGCCTCGCCCATCCATCTCGTTCTTTACCATGCGCGACGACAAGGGCCGGCTGGGCGTGCGTGAACTGAGTGAGTGTCGGGCACGCGACCGGCAAAGATAGTAAGGTCTTAACTGGTGCTGTCAGTGCGTAAGCGCATTTCATCATTGAATCCTGGCAGCTGCAGCCCGGATCACGCATGCAAAAACAGTCACCGGTTGGTGCTGTGCTGGGCCGCACTTCCTGCCGCACGCCAGGGCGTCCACTTCACCCATCCCATATGGACGGCCATATGGCAAGCTCGTTGCCATTCAAGCACGATGCTTAGTTTGGTCGCATCAGCCCATGCTATGGTGAGGTTCCTGCTTTCCATGATCCATTACAGAGATGCTGGACAACCGCGCCTGCAACGCTATCAGCTGGTCGCCGCAGGGCCGTAACATCGTGCTGGCGGGACTGAAGAACTTCAACGGACAATTGGAGTTCTTCAACGTCGATGAAATGGAAACGATGGCCACGGCGGAGCACTTCATGGCGACGGACGTGGAATGGGACCCCACCGGCCGCTACGTAGCGACCGTGGTGTCGCACGTGCAGCAGATGGAGAACGGGGTCAACGTCTGGTCCTTCGGCGGCCGGTTGCTGTACAGGTGCGCGGTTGCCATAGTGCTGGTTCAGCAGTGGGTCTTAGGCCTGGAGACGGTTGGTCTATTATGTGACTACGGTGCAACTGGCGAGACGGGCCATAGCCCCAATTTTGTGATAACAACTGGGGGGATAGCCCAAGATGATGGCGGGCCCCATAGGACTTTGCGACCTTACCGTGCCTCCCTTGGTTTCGCCACTGGTTTACTCCTATGTCGTTCACTCGCGTCCGCGTCTCACTTTTCCGTTCTCGTCTTATCTCCATCTTGTGCCCTTACAGCACGCAGCGGGACAAACTGTACCAGTTCAGCTGGCGGCCGCGAATGCCCAGCCTGCTGCCGCTGGAGAAGGAGGCGGAGATCGTCAAGAATCTCAAGCAATACTCGAAACGGTACGATGAAGAGGACGAGCAGCTCCTCATGCAGGTGCGGAAGAAAGTCCGGGGGTGGGGAACGTATTAAACCGGGCATCCCACAGGACGCATTTCCATTCTGCGCTGGAAAGGGTCACATAAAGAGCGCACGCTGACGGCGTGGTATACCTACTTTCCTCCACGCTTAGCAACAATCCGACCATTCAGGCCATCATCGGAAAGCGTGCCATGTTGCTGTTGCCGTGTCCACATGGCCTCATCGTCCTTTCGCCGCTATCTGTTCCCTTTCTTCTCAGGCCGACGCCGACGTGCTGCACGAGAGGCAACGTACCCTGGACGAATGGAAGGCGTACCAGGAAAGCCGACGCAACTACGCAGCGCTTCAGTTGGACTTCAAGCGGGAGTTGTACGGCCCGCGATTCCAGGAAAAGGAATCTACAATCCAAAAAGTTATGGTGGAGCAGGTCATCGACGTGAAAGAGGAGCCCTACAATGTCAAGTAGATGGGCTGTTGGAGCCGCTGTTTTGGGAGACATCATTGGTGTCAATGGGTTTGGGTTTGGGAGGGCCTGGGGTGCGGTCGACGCAGGGGGCAGAGCGGCGTGTGGTGGTAAGGGTTGAGGGGCCGAAGAGCGTTATGGGTGATCTGGGACGAGCTTTTTGAATCACGTACATCTTTTGATGTTGGGATGGGGAACATTAAACAAGATGGTCATTCGCTGTATCGGCAAGACAAATTTAATGACGCCCACGTTGTGCATAGCCTTCTAAGCGGTTTGCCGTCTGGCTTAGGATTAAGCGGTTGCGATCGTGGATTAGGAAGGTGCCATTGCGCAGGTGCGCAAAGGACGTAGCAGTGGAAGATCCGTTAAAGCTCACGGTGCATACACCCGTCACAGTATGCTTGATCGCTTTTACACGAATGCTCGTAGGCAGACGGGCGCACGATAGGAGCCTGCTTTTGGTAGAATAATTGGCGAAGGATTACGAGGGACACTGTTACTTCAGGTGGCTAAGCTACGGCGCCGACACGGGCAGCGGATGTGTATTGCACGCGAACGGCATTTCCCAAGAAGAATGTAGTGAACTAAGCGTACCATAATGACGTTGACGGGGGAAGGGCAGGTTTATTCAGGGTTCTATAGGGTAGACGGTTATGCCACATGAAGTGCGTGGCATGCATAAATGCAAATGGTGCACGGCTGCTGTGCAAAAGATATCAGCTTTCGAGGTAAACAGGTTAACTTGCTGTATTCAATTGCAGGACGCTGTAAATGACATGGTTCGACTAGGCTTATGTACCCGTCTTTCTTTTGCACGTAACGTGTAAAATAAACCGGAGCATTTTACCTCGTTTCAAGCACCCCAGAGTCGTTACCTATACATCTACACATAAGCAAAATGCTTGGGATTCGTCCGTCCGCGTTAGGCAGTTCCAGGCGTCCGGCTCACCGGCGGCAAATGCCATGGCGTGGAGCACATTTACTAAAGACACGCGCATCTGGGGAGGATGTCCCGCCAGTAACACGTCTGACAGCAGAAGATGCATGCAAACTGCTGGATGTGAGCACCACAGCGAGCTTTGAAGAGATCCTGCAGGCGAAGAACAGGAAGCTTGCAGCTGCAGATGGCGACATGGATAAGGTATGTTGTGATGACAAGTTTTGTTATTGGAGTTTTGCTTTAAGCTCGCCGTCTGGTAATTGGTCACCAATCACTTATGCAAAAAACGTTTGCGTTAGAATTATTGTCTTCAGTTCTCCACTATGCAAATTGATGGCATTATCGAGCATTCGGAACGCCTATGGACAGCTCACGATGGAAACACAGGCTTCACCCCAGTCTGTGTCCTCCGCACGAGAAACGGTCCTGTCTGCCCCCCATGCTTAATGTTTCATGCCACTCAAAATTTTCGTTTCATATGGTTTGTGTGACCTGCATCTGACCTGTAACCCTACTTAACCTGCTGTCCAGGTTGTGGAGATCGAGAGCGCCTATGGTACGGGGAACCGTTTAGCGTTAGGAGGGCGATGCTGCCTTGCACCTGCCGTCTTGGACCTAAGGGCTAAGCAGTGCGACGGGTCCGGACTACAGACTTCTAGCATTTCCTTGGTTCCGCGCTGACGGTCACGGGCCAGGAGTATTGAAGCGCCTCAAGGGTGGGATAGCAGGAACCGAACCCCAAACGGAGTAAGCGGAATGAACGCTTTTTATCCCATTTGGGGTTTCCAAACGTAAACACTTTGCCCTTGTTGCATGAGTAGCTTCGCACGTACGCGTGCCATGGTGCCAGTGCAGTGCCACACCTTTCACCAGCATCGCTGCACCGGATGGCACCATGCTGGACCCCCTGCAGACATCCTTTTCATGCGTAGCATGAAACGGCGCATCACAGGGGAGCTGGAGGTCTCCACCAGCGTGCGTTATGCCGATGTGCCCTCCACGCCAAAGCGCGGCAACGCCACAAAAGGGACGGTAAGTACATCAACGCGGGCCGCATACCCCGGTCGCCGGAGCAGTTATGGTTCCATCGACGGGCGCCCTTCCTGAAGGGCATGTTATGGGCATGCCCACGGGTGGCGCATGCCCTCCGCAGCCCCCCATCACCGTTTGTTCCAGGGACAGTGTTGATGCTTGCAGCAGATCTCTCGTCGGCCGTGGAAGCCTGTACTACCCATAAGACATGTATGACATGTATCGGATTATTTCGCTCTGGCTGCTGAAACGTCTGAAGGCCCGCTCCCTGCCACATGGACACTGTTCTCTTTTTCCGAGGAAGTCCTGTTTCACTCGTCACCTTCTGCCCATTCACCAATTGCGCAGAAGGAAATGAGCAGTGTGGGCGCCTCGTCGCCCAAGGCGTCCTCACCGAAACTCCCAGCAGGCGGGCTACCCGTGGGGTTCTCTGTGCCCACCAACCGGCAGGTGGCGCTCGTGCAGGGTGGCGTCTTCACTGGTCTGGGGTTGTGGGCACTTGCACAGGTATGAGCGTCATACTCCGGCACCAGGAAGCACTTCAGAGCTTGGCGGCAATTATTATTCGGTTCATGTGATGCTTGGCACGGTGTGCGTGTGTGTGAACTCCCTGTGATGCTCCGGAGGTGGTCCTATGAAGTTCAGCGGCAAGTTCAGAGAAATCTTCCCTATAGGTTAAGAGAACGTGCAAGCTGCTGTCTCCGGGACCCGCGCGCTCCACGGCTGCAACACATACCTATCTTATCCATATGATGACTCGGCCGCCGTCAGGTTCTCCTGGAATCTCCAGATGCACAGCTGGCGGACACGGCGGGGCTGCAGATGGCGCTGGCCCTGGGCTACTCGGTGTACAGCCTTCGCGAGGACAAACGGATGGGAATTGGTAGGCGGGCCCAAAACTTAGTTGCCCGTCGCGGTGAATCAGTTAGCGGGTTGCAGCTGAGGATTTCAATCATATCGAGGAGGCACCTGGGCCAAGTCAGGCTCCCTGGCATCGGGTGTTTGAAGTGCGCGGGGTCACGGGCCTGCACCCGATGCCATTCAGGGTGCGAAAGTTGCTGTGACTTTTTGCGGTCCTCCGGCATATCCGTGGCAGCCTTTTGGTATACGCGTTTCTCTTGCTCCGCGCGGCCCTCATACCTGCCTTGTTTTCGTCTGACCTCACGTTCGTCACGCCGTCTAACGTTACGTTCGCCCCAGGTAAGGCAGCTGCCCTGACATTCGGCTGCCTGTTCGCTGGCGCGCTTGTCGGGACGGGCATTGAGACCTGGCTGAGGGTTGACGTCGTGCCGATTGGGGTGAGAACTGCGCGCGTCGGGGCTCAGTATGAGGTTGGTGCCAAGGAGTAATTGACCACTCCAATGTCGCTGGTATATGCACTTTGCGGAACGTTATCCTAGGGCATTGGCAACATCGCCCATGAAGATGTGTTGGTTATAACCCATCATCATGTTCAACTGGATTAACTGTCACACCTCCTTCCATCGACAGCACAGCTATAATGATGGCCAACACACGATGCCCAGATCTCTGTTGCAGCAGTCACCGTTGGCCCCAGCTCGGAAATCTACACCGCGGAGTTGGGGGTCCATCCAGCTGTCAGCTATTGAAAAGTCCTGACTGTGAAAGAGTTTTAACGCAATTCCTCTATGCCATAAATAGCATGTGGCCACCTGATGGATACCGGTTGTGTGGCCACGTACCGTCCGTCTAACGCTGATTCTTCTTTGTTCTTTTACGCAGAACTTCGGGTCGCCGGGTGTGTTTGTATCCGAGGTGGTCATCCTCCTAATCGCTTTGGGCTGCATCTTCTTGGTGTGATTTGGTTTTCCACTTGAGTGGGAGTCGACCGTTATGGCATTGAGTAAGAGCTACGCGGCGATTGCATCAAGTTTTGGAGAGTGAGAGAGGAGTAAAGGAGCGAGACCTGCACCTGGGGGGTTTTGGCAGGCTTCCACTTCCGTTTGCCGACGGGAGGGGATTCCCAGCTTGGCAAGGTACCAGACAGTTCTATGTATTATACTCCTATTCCGAGTTTGAGCAGTAGTGTTGGAGCAATGGCACTGTGGCGAGTATTGGCGCTGTTCGCTGATTGAGATTTATGGTGATATATTCATGCAGCGTTGGGTGGATCAATTTTGATATATGGAGGTAGGCCAACGTGGCCGGACCTTCCTGCATACGTGCGTAAGCATCCGGGCGGGCCAGTTGCGGACGACGCCAGAGCGTCCCGGTGTTAGGACTCGGTTACGGCAGATATCTTCAAGGTATGGCTATATGGTTTCGGCTTTTATGCGTTTGGCTCTCCTAAGCATGGTGGTGTATGGCGGACGTACCTTTCCCAGGACACAGCAGGATATAACGGCGGGACTTGTGCGCAAGGAAACGGTATCCGACGCCATGACATAAGCGTCGTGTTTTTTGTGGAAAATGTCGAAGTCCTCTTGAGGTTGCTATAGATGTAAGGAATTTCTTCCTTGATGGTACGTTATCAAATATTCATCATGCATCCTTTGCACCAAAGAACTACAAACTGTAAAGGGGGCCGTTGCCGTGTACACGGTTAATTTCCTTCCCATGGGGCCGCGGCTGCTTTCTTTACGCGATATGAATTTACAACCGGCAGACTTTCGACGGATGGCCGTCTTGATTGCTGCCGAATCAAAGCAAGCCACTCGAAACACATTACTCGATAAGATTGAGCTTCATGTGCTGCGTGTTGCCCGAACGTGACACACAAGTTCCAAAGTCATGTGGCCAAAATACGCAAGTCAGTTGCAACGCGCGGAATAATTGGTAGTACAATTGAAGCCTAACCCACGCGATGACGGGCAAAATTAGGGTGCAGTCAGCCGAGGTTTGCCAAGGTGACGAGCTGTGCGCCGCCTGTGGATAAGAAGCCACCATGTCTCCGGAAGTCCTAAAGCAAAAGGAACTTAACGTGTTAACCCAAGCACCAGGTAAAGACATCAAGCACGTGAACCAGTCGATAATGTCTTCTCAGCCTACCCCCTTAAGCAGACATTCCCCGCTGAAGATGTAACCCTGCACGGAAGCGCTAAAACCCATAATCAATACTACAACCGAAATTGATACGTCGCCTGGTCCACATCCTTACCATACCGCAACTTGCAGCCTGATGGGTGCCCGCAAGCGGCGGGGCAGGCACCATATGAAAGCCGCCGGCCTTCGCTCGGCAGCGGAACGGCGCGACTCTCCAAGCACACATAAGCTTAAGCGAACGAGATGGACGCAATCCTACGCGCTAAGGCTGCAGCATACGCGCCGTAACCCAACTGCTTTCTATGTAGCCCCGCTTCTGTGCATACCCTTAAGTATTAGTGCATCGGATCGCCCACGAGGTGCCCCGGCCGCAAGTATTGCCACGCGGGAATTAAACCCCGATGTATTACGGACACGCGTCATGCAACCACAGGGCATGCGCACGGCGCTGCAATCGCAGGCACGCACGGAACCAGCACGCCGTGTACGCCACGGAACTGAGCGCCGTGTTCGCATGCAACAACACGTGGGCCCATTAAGTCGCAACATGTCGCTCTCCACATGCAACTAACAAACCAACGCTACCCAGGTGTTTCAGCCACCGCACACGAGATGGTGTGCAGCGCACTGGATAACACCTTGCAGCGCAGCAGTGATGCAACCAACCTAGCAGTAACATCTACGCCGTGTCCAGTTATCAAGGCGGCGTAAGCTAAATCAACATTACATTGGCCGCGGCTGCTGAGTCGCCATCTGCTGCCGTAGCATGGCTGCGTAGGCCGCGCGGCGCTGCTCCTCCTGCCGGTTGGTCTGCCGGCGGCGAAGCTCCTTCAATTCTCTGCGGTTTTATGAACACATGGCATCAGGGATTTTGGTTATGAACATCATGCATCCCTAGGTGTGCACACTGGAGCAATTGAAACGCTAAGTTGCATGAATCATACGCCAGCACTTGGGTTGGCGCCAGAACACAGTAATCCCAACACGATGCAATGGGCAGCGCGCACGCCCTGCAGTATTGCAAATCAGTGACGCAAACTTGACGCCTTACTTGCAGCGCGGCACAGGGCAGTCTGCCCTGGTGCAGCTTTTGGCGTGCAGGTTGAGGAGGCACCACATCTTCTTGCAGAGCTGGCAGCCACCCGTCACCTTGGCCGTGCATTGCACCGCGTGCTGGAAAAGTTGCTTCACTTTCCGGCAACTGTTACTTCCGCACGCGGTGTTATGGCAGCTGCATGCGTGAACCAGCAGTGCCAACGTCTTCTGCAACTGCTCGTTCCGTTCACGCCGCTCCGCCTCCGTGAGACGCTGCCGAGTCTCGTCCAGTGCACGCTTGTGCGGCTGCGGGCCATCGTTAGCAACATGCCGAGTGTTGGTGGATGTTCAGTGCTTAAAACTGGGGAAACGGCTACCGGATACAACGGACGAAGATGGAAAACTCCTGACAACAAGTCGCAAATGAAGGTAAGCAGGGACTGTGTTGCTGCAGCAGTTCCCGTAACGAAATTGCTGAGCGATGGCGGAGCATTCAGTTCGTTAACACGTCCTCAGGCTTGCTTTATACCAAATAGGCGTATCATAATGTATTGGGGATGCTGCACTGGCGCAGGCAACGCAGGAAGCGCAGGTGGAGATACCCACCACGACAGGATGAGGATGATTCACGTTGAACTTGCAACTGGCGCACATGTCGAAGTCCGAGCAGACAGTGCAACGGAAACCCTTCCCAGGCTCGATCTCGGCTTGGCAGACGTTGCAGCTGCTCGCGAACGCCGGCGAATGCGGGTTGTGTAGATGGTAGAGAACCATCATGCTGCTGTGCTTGGCGCGCCGCAACGTGTCAAACTGGTAGTGATTGCCTTGGCACAGCGAAAGGAACGTCTGCAATTGGAAGGGGAGGGGGAAAGGTTTGGGCACCTAGCATCGAACCCCGGCCATGATCTCTTTGTAATGCAGCCACAAACCTGTTCCATGGTAGCAGTTCGAATCAATGCCCAGCAACTATAATGATAACAGCTAAGTGGCTTCCCTTTCCCGCCGCTGCACTCAAATCATTCATGTATCAACCTCCATCTCAAGATACGGGATTCTTCACGAAAACTCGACACCACAAGCGCAGCCCGACCGACCTGTCTTGTTTCGAAAAACTCGCTCTCCATATCTCCGTCCGGGTCCCGGTCCCACATGTGCATCTCCTCCAGCTTCTCCGCAAGCAGATCGTGAGGCTGTACGCCTGCCGGCAGGCGAAGCTGCTGCCCAGTGAGCACTCGGTTCTCCTCATCGCGGAAGCACGCCTCGCAGATGGTCAGAGAGGACACGGTCCCCGACGGCACGGACGGGCCGCCGCCCTCCAACTTGATGCCCTCAAACTTGCGCTCCGGAGCAGCCTTAGGCGGCGTCGCGCCAGGTGGAAGGCGATACCTGTCCCGTAATAATGCAAGGATGAACGCAGTGTCACTGTGGGCGCGCCAACCCATTAAGAAATAGGGCCGCAACGCGCGGTCCAATATTATAATTAACCTTGAGTTCATTGACGCGTCCAATAACGAGTTTATCCCCTCGGACTGGACGATGGCATTTCAACGGCTCAAGCTACGCTTTGACGACAAAGCATCGTTTCCCACATTATCATTTTTTCGTAAGCTCCCCCAAACACTTAACAACTGGACCCCGACGACGCACACAGAGCCTGGCGCACCGGTAAACGACGTTGGGGCCTCTGACGTGCGTGCGGCAAAAGGTGCAGGGTTGCTGCATGTGAACGACGATGAAATCTTCCCGCATGTTGCCGCCCAGAATCTCCCCTAGCCGCGACATGAGCTGCTCGTCCGTAGTTGCCGGCCCGCCACCGTAGCGCTTGCCCTTAGACCCTGCCTTGCGGCTGGGCACCACGGCGCCAGTGCTACTTGTTGCCCCCTTCTTGGGCCCCTTCCCACCCCGTTGCTGATCGGCAATAGTCGCGAGCTGATTCTCCGCCTCGCCTGGGCACCATTGAGAAAGCGTACGTTTACAACATTGCCTTTTCGTATACCACAGGACACTACTTCCAGAACGGCTATGGAAATGATCTTCCATACATTAGAAGCTGAAGACCTATCAGGGTTCACGTCTCCAATCACACGCCTCCCCCAGCCTGCACCAGCTGCAGCGGTCCCATTCGATGGCTTAGCCGTGAGCCAACCAAAACCCGTTCTGCTTACCCGGCCAGTAGTCCCCGTCCATATATGGAATGTACGTGGCACTGCACTTCTCCATGCGATGGTCCCGCCCGCCTTCAAAATACGTGTCCCACAGCGTCGACAAGTGCACCACAATGCCCTCCTCGCGAGCCTGTTTAAGCATGTCAATGTACCACATGCGTAGCCGGTCCGAGCGCGGCGTTTTCTGCTTGCTCGGGTGGCAATACAGGATGTAGTCATCGCCCTGCAGGCAGTCCGAAGGAATGGTATTGATCTTTCCGCAGATCCGTTTCAACGGGGATGTCGATCTGACAAGAGTAGCCTCACAGGTCATGGGTCCACCGCGTGGCAACCCGTCAAGACAGTCCATAAATACGCAAGCGTGGTCGAACGTTAGATGGATTGACCAACGGTGCCATTGACGCAGCTCTGCCGTATGTTTTCCTATCGGAGCGCAAATGACAGACAGCATGTTCCTGAGAAAGCATCACACCTGCATTGGTGGGCAAGCCCAGATGTACATCTGCTCGAAGCCCATACTGCGGGTGAATTCTGTGTATCCGATGAGCAGCTGGTGGTAGACAAAGGTGCGCAGTGACACATTGGGTCCGAGCGCGCACGGAATTTCGGGGCGGAAGTATTTGACGGAATCCAGATACGACAGGTACACGACGTTCGTGTTCGGTGCCGGACAATCCTTGCCGTACTCCTGCACGTACATGCAGAAGAGGCATACGTCCACACCGTCCAAGCTCTGGAAGAGCAGCAGCACCTTCTGCCGGTATTCGAACTCTGAGACGTAGCCGTCGGGAGCGAAGGTCTCCTGGAACTTGGTCTTCACCTCGCACTTCTTCTTGACGCTGTTGATCATTCGAACGGTGAGTGGCTCGGGGGCCGGTACCTCGTGCGGCGCCTTGCCCTGAGGGGTGTAAGTCGTGGGCCCAAAGCCAAGAATCCCCCAAGAAATTTTCCCAATCGACACACATAGCAGCACCGTCAGTCTAGATACGGTAAACGAGCGTTTCTCTGCGCCAACGGGTTTTCAATCAGCCTGCAGTATACATCGTGAATAGACCGTGCATTTTCCCCCCTTGTAGTCGAATTCCATCCAAGCTGTGGCTGAAGGTAGGTCCCGGACAGACTCGTCCCCAAATGGTGGGGGATGCTGGATTTCTGTAGGCAATCTCACCAGCCCCATGGGAGGTCCCGGTAATACCCTCGACCCGTGACTGCAGTCGACAGAGGCCACAAAAGCCCAACCTCCCGCTGAGGCCCAATCTGGGGGAACGGCCCCCCTGGGGGAAGTGCGCCGTTGCCGCAACCAGCGCCAATGCCCACCTGCTGCTCTGCTCGCCGAATGCGTTCCCGCTCTAACTCCCGATTTAGGCGCTCCGTAATCCAGTCGCTCAGCTTACTGGACGGCAGGTCCTTAGCCTCAAGCATAGCCTGAGGCCGAATCTGCAGCACCACAAACAGATAGTCCCGCACATTAGCGACTGTGGGCAATTCGCCAAAGCATCTATTGACGTGCTAACACTATGGTGTAATTATTCCCAAAAAATCGATGCCCACCTGGACAATGCACCTTTGGCTTCAGCACACCTGCATCTGGCCCTACCCCTTACCTCCGTCCGCTGCCGGTGCCCGCGCTCGTAGCCATATGCGAGGCACTCGGGACAAAGGTAGTGCACGTCGTTGTTGTTACGACCCTTGTTGAACATGCCACAGATCTGGTGCACCCAGCCCTCGCAGTGGTCACACTGCACCCAGCCCTCCTCAATTTCCTCGTCGTTCTTCCGCTTCTGACGGTATCCAGACAAATTACGCAAAGCAAATCCAGAGGTAAACTGCGCGTCACCAAAGATGCCGATGAACCTGGCCCAAGCAGGCAGACACCTTGCGTACTCATCTCCTCATAATGCGAATCCTCGCAAGCCATGACCCATGTGCTGTTAGCTCATATGCTCCACCATACGCTACAGACAAAGAACTTCATCCCGGAGGAGAGCTGACGGTCAACCCAGCCATAAGACCGTAACACCAAGCTACACAGCTATTAGGCTTCCGCCACTCACCACCAGGTCAGATTTCTTTATGGGGACGCCCTCCACCATGATGCGTTCCCCTTTTTGATCGGTGAAGCACTGGTGGCAGTAATAGCCCTTTAGATCATTCCCGTGCTCCGGCGGGGTGCTGTAGAAAATCTGCCCCCGCTTGATTTTAAGGCCGCACGACGAGCAGTAGATGACAGGCGGCTCGAAGGACAGCTTAGTAAGCAAACAGACCTACAGATGGCGATGCAGAGTCGCACATGTCAACCTAAGAACGTTTGAACAGAAGTCCTGCACGTATAACGCCCGGCAGTTGTTCCAGCAGGCTTCGACAGAGACATCCACATCGTATTCCTGCGCTCAAAATACAACATGTGACATGTTCCCCAGCAAGATGATGTAGCCCAAGCTGGGACTACAGCGTGCATTTGAGAGCTGACGCCGTCCGGCATGCTTAAGTACTGCTCATTACGCATGGTACCTTCAACAAAATTGCTCCTTGCATCCACCTGTTTTAATGTCCCGTAACGCGAACAGGTGTTTTAAGCCCCCCAAACAGATCAATACCTTGCACGCGTCCTCCGGGTTCGTCGGCTGCTGCTGCTGCTGCGCTTTCTGCGTCACCGCAGCTGCACGTATCAAGTCCACGTGAACGCGAATCTGCTTGGCGTCAAACGTCTCCAGCAGCGACGTTCCCGTATTCTGCGCAGAGCACAGAGCACCCATATAACTGTATGATTGCAGCTTTTAAAGCAGAAGCGGAGCACGCTGACCAAGAAATAAGCGGAGGAGTAACGGCAGCCGGGGAGAAGACGTAGCCCGGATCTTTGCATCATCATCTTACAATGTGCTACTTTAACAACAGCGCTTGCAATATTGTTGATGCATACGTTACGATACATCAAACAAAGAACTACACAAAACGAACCTGCCGAAGTACGTCCTCTGTTTTCGGCCGCTTGGGTGCTGGCTGTTGCGGCTGCGGAGGCATCATTGAGGCCTGACCAGGGCCCTGCTGCTGCGGCTGCTGAAGGGGCTGCTGCATGGGATCACCCATGCCCATGCCTGCCGGGATTGACGGCACCATCCTGCTCACGCCTTCCATGCTGCCCGGCCCAAGGCCAACGTTCATCATTTCATGTGGCCGCTTTTGGCCGCCAAGGCCGTTGGAGTTTAATCGCACCACCTGTGATATCAGACCACGCATGCTTAACGTAAAACCCGTTAGGTCAGCTTTTGCCGTCACGAACCCTGGAGAATTCATTCGTGCAAGCTCCCCCTCCACCCTGTGTGATGAAGGCACCAAGATCTGGGATATTCCCCCTCAGCCGACCACGCCCCGCACCTGCGCTTGCTGCTGTTGCTGTGATATCATGCCATTTGGAATCATGTTGGATTGCCCCGAGATGAACGGCCCGCCAGCACCCTGCTGCTGCTGTTGCTGCTGCGCTTGCTGCTGCGCTTGCTGCTGCTGCGCTTGCTGCTGCTGCGCTTGCTGCTGCTGCTGCTGCTGCTGTTGCGCCGCTTGTTGCTGCGCTTGCTGCTGCGCTTGCTGCTGCTGCGTCGCCTGCCGAGTCTTCTTAACGTAATCCTTCACCGGCGCGCAGATTGGACACTGCGATGCCTGCAGCGACCGAACAACATCAGAGGCAAGCGTGATATGATAGATCTGAAGTATCATGTTCGACCCAAGCTTCAACATTACCCCGACGATTCAGAGCTGGAGCGTTTGTCGTGCCGCATGTTGCCATGCCGTGCCGCCGTGCCGCCGTTTGCCGTGCCGACCGGCAAGGCGACCCCCAGCTTAATTGCGAGTACTGTTAGGAAATCATGTCTGGACCCTAATGGAACTAACCTGACACTTTTGGTGGTGCTTTAGGAGCTCCTTCGAGCTTGTGCACCGAGGATAGTCGCATTGCGCGTTTTGGCATGACAGAATGTGCGCCCACAGCTGCTTGCCGAATTTGCACTGCGTCTTAAGCTGACATTCTTCCCCGGGGGCCCGGCATTTAGCACAATGCCTCAAAAACAGTAGCCAGCGCTGCTGTTTCTGTACGTACTGCTCCTGCACCTTGGGGTTCATCCCGTCGGGCATGCCTGTGTAAAACACAATCCCTTATGAGAGGTAGAGCACATGCTCAAGCTGACAATTCCTTTGTTGCATCACTCACCACCCAGCATCCCAGTAGAGTTCAGCATTGGACTGGGGCCCTGTCCCAGACTCCCCACCCCAGTCGACGCGGCCGAAAAGCCCGTGCTGGCGCTGCTCACTGGGATCATCCCCGAAAGCGTTGCAGCGCCGTTCGCGATGCCTCCCACGGGCACCATCCCTTGTAGGTTGGGCCCTATCGCTCCCATGCCTGCAGAGTTTTTGCACTATTAAAGACCGCATATATCGTAGCCACACGAAATCCATCGGAAAGGCCCTAAAGTCTTACCAGCATTCGGCACAGACTGTGGCCCATTGAAGTTTGCCATATTGTTGAGCAACGGTGAGCCAGCGGTGCTCATCCCGGGCATTCCCGTGTTCATCGGCACCATTCCCCCATTTGGCACCATGCCTCCGTTTGGCACCATTCCCCCATTCGGTACCATGCCTCCGTTTGGCACCATTCCACCATTAGGTAGCATCACGCTGTTTGGCACCATTCCGCCGTTTGGCACCATCGCCGCGTTTGGCATCATGCCGCCATTAGGCACCATTCCACCGCTTGGCACCATTCCACCGTTAGGCACCATTCCACCGTTTGGCACCATGCCTCCGCTGGGCACCATTCCACCGTTTGGCACCATGCCTCCGCTGGGCACCAAGCCGCCATTTGGCACCATGCCTCCGCTGGGCACCAAGCCGTTGCCCATCGGTATCATGCCGCTGGGCCCGCTGTTGCCGTTGTTCGGTACGAAGCCAGTATTTGGCATAGCTTGCTGCTGCGGTATCATTCCCGGTCCCGTCGCAAGCTGACCTGGCAAGAGACCTGCGCGCGAAGGGAGAATTGAATACATCGCGGAGTAAACATGTCGCACAACCCCACGTACCGTTTATTGTCAGCTTGTTCATCGACTGTTGCCCAGATTGTCCCTGCATCCAAAATGACGCGTTTAAACAATTTTTCATTTGTAGGAAGGCTCCAGGTTGAAAGCATGCTTACCCCAAGCAGCTGTTGAGCTGAATTGCCATTCCAATCGCGTTGAGAACGCAAAAGTACAGGAGCTCCGTTGCTCATGATACCCTGTGGCATCGCTGTGCTTGGGTTGAAGGCCGGGTTGTTCGCTCCCAAGAGTTGCGGGTACTGGCTACTCGGGTCGAGCTGCGGCATCGTTTGCGAAGGCACGATGCCGCCTACTTGGGACATTTGGCCTCGCAGCGGGTCCGGCAAGCCCATGCCTCCGGCCAGGCCTCCATTGTTCGGCATGAAGCCCGGTGTCTGAATGGGTTGTGCTGAGGGAAGCTGAAACTGCGGCGGCATGCCCGACATTCCCATATTTATCATGCCTGGCATTTGTCCAGATGGAGCAGCAGGCTGCTGCAAGCCAGCCTGCGGCAACGGTGCTGTTTGCAACACTCCTGCACCTTGCTGAGCTGCTTGGTTCGGCCGGACAAAGCGCTTCGCAACATCATGTAAGCGCTGTTCTAACGTTTTGATATCAGTATACTCCTCCTGCAACAATTAAGGGTAGAGAGCTCAGTGCGGACCCCGACCTGGGCCTATGAATACCTCCTGCTTGCCTTGCTATTTGCCGACCGATACAGGCCCTCCTCAAGCCGCTTTACAAACTCGGGCAACTTGTTATTATATTGCTGTGTTGATGGCCTCTTTGTTTGAAATATTTGAAATCTGTGCGGGTGGAGAAGCGCTCTCCGTCAACACGATGACCACGGCCCTCGCGATACAGCGGATACATACATGTGTTCGGTCATCATTTGCCGGTCAGCAGTATCAGCATCCGATTGCCATGGCAGTCTGGCAGGAGCGGCAGACGCGGCAGAAACAGCTAGTGAGGACATTTTTCTACCCCCACTGGGAACTCTTGGCTCTCGTGCTCTCGTGTCAGTCCATCCTGGTCAGAAAATAGCAGAACTAGTGCAAAAGGTTTTCTCGGAGTAACCTCTCAGCTCGGAAAGCATTGCGCACTCCTGACATGGGGATAGGTCCAGGAAGGGCCCCCGCCCAGGTGGTTAAGTACCAACCAACTGTAGACGACATCGGTGTGCAACAACGACATAACTGGGGCCTCGCATTCCTCCAAAAGGTTTATACATTCAAAGGTTTGCAATATAACACCTGATCACACATGCACCGTGCATGCAACTCGCCGGCTGCTCGCGTCGTTTTTGCTTTTCGACAGAAGGTAGTTTGATGCACCCAGCAACGCGCTATCAAATGCACCAGCTCACATACATGATATCGATCAGAACCATCGTGTTTGCCTCGACAACCTTCGGCACTGACTCCAAGCACAACTTCCCTGACATGACATGCCGCATGGATGTCCAGCAATGGGAGCCGCAGAGAGCAACGAGGATAATGCCCGAACCCGTAACTGAAGCAACTGCAATCATGCCCTTGGGGCAAATTGGTTACTTGTGCCTGGCGCACTGATAGGGACTCGCCTGTTGAGACAACCCGCGTGCACGTCGATCGCTGCAGCTGAGGGAGGCTGAAGGTTAATTGCTGTGCACTGATGCATCAGAGGACACCCGCTCAAAAAGGGCCCGTAAGCCCCAACAGGCATGTTGCTGTAAGCGATGCAGGGGGCTCTGTCGCTGGCAAGTAATCTAATGTTGAGCTGCGCATTAGCTGTTACACAGGGACCGAGAGAGAGCAGACGCCTTTTTGCTTATAAATCCCTGTACCTTTCAAGCACGACTCGTCTATTGCAAGGCTTGCCGCTGTGGGCTGGGGATCATCTATTCCTAGCAGCGCTGTGAAGCAAAATACCATTCCGCCGTCCACCACCCGACCCTTGCAGCCGAACTCGGCAACCGAACGTTTGCCTTGACAATAGTGCCCATGAAAACTGCCTGTGCGAGGAAGCATAGGATATGACAATGCGGACAACACTACCCGAATCACAACAGGCACCGTGTTTACGTTAAGCGGGCGTGTACATTTTCTCTTAATGACAGGGAAGAGAGTTCCCGGTATGTGACCTGTTTCCGCACCTCAAGGCAAAAATGAGCGAACAACAACAGTGCCGTTAAGCTTCAAGCAACTCGTGTACCGTATGCCTGACCAGGGTTCTTCAAGGGGGTCGCTGTTTGTTCGGGGGCTCCCCGGAGCCCCAAAAATTCTTTTCCGGGGTGGTCCCCGAAACTCTACCTAGGTAGGCCCTAAACGTTCCGGGGGCCCCCGGAACATGTGAAAATGTTTCTCGGGGCCGAGAACACGTGTTCGTAAACATTCTTCCTGGTACGACAAGTTTCATACATCACGAAAACATTTATTATTATTACTATTATTATTAATAATAAATATTATTATTATATTAAGTTGTCTTTCTGGCAGTTGTTATTTGGGGGCCATCCAATGCTCAGCACTTCTACCCTGCTCATTAATATGAAAACACACAGCTTCCCTAGGTTTACATCTCTTCTTCTGCTTCCTTCTCCTCCTCCCTCTCCACGGCAAACCGTCAGCCAACCTTCACTGTAAGTCCTTGGTCCGTCAGCACAGATGCATCAGCAAAAGCTTTCATATATTCTCCTTCTCCCTTATTCTCCCTCACCCTCCACCTGAATAAAGCCGCGCATACCAGACACACAAACAATTTTCAGTTCTGTCGGGTATAGATAGGCATCGTGGTTCTGCTAGCATCGTGGATTGGAAAATGTGTATATATTTGAAGGCCGCTCCATAAATTTGTTTAATGCTTACTGCAAACATGCGAAATATTTCGATTGCTTTAAGCTTATATTTATAGTTAGGAATGCTCGTAGCTAAGAGTCCCCACATGCTGCTTACTTGGCTATTGGCTTTACCTTAGGCATTGCATGTTTAAGGAAAATGGTCGATGAAGGGAAATTTTGTTTTGTAACTATGGAGCCGTTTAAAATAATTGGTCTTACAGGGATATCCTGCTTTCCTAAACATCAATTTATAAATCATACGCATATTAAATCATAATGGTTCTGGAGCCCCGGAACTCAACCTTGCTTTCTACAAAATTTCTCCGGGTACCCCCAGAATAAAGCTATTTTCTTCACGGGACATATCTTTTCTGCCCTCGGAAAGCTGTGCTTCAAACTGGAAGAATTTCCCGGGGATCCCCGGAGCAGCGTCAACATTTTTCCGGGCGTTTTTCTAAAAGGCCAAAAATTTCCGGGTCCCGTCCAGGGTGAAGAACGCTGGCCTGACCCAACTAGGCATAGAAATGGGTGGACTGTTGAAGAGAAGGTAAGAGGAGACGGACGCTGCGGGTCTGGGGAATAGAAGACAAAAATCGGGCATACGTTGGTTACAGAGGACAAGAGCAAAAGTTATGGGACGTCCCACCCTTTTATACTGGCAGTCCCGCAACAAACGCCACACAAGGCATGCAACCTTGTGTCCAAAGTCGCGTCACCAACCCACGGGTCAAATACGGGCCGTCACGGGTACCAAGGTTCGGCACCTGTCCCGCATCATCTCAACATGGAACACCCAAGGAACGGGTGGACAGGTTTGCTTTACGCCTCACAGGACATTCTTAAGCTGCCTGAATAACTGAAACAATATCTGGGCATTATTGCTTAAGCAGCACCACCTGATATAGCCATCTTAGGAATATTGAAACGGACTTGCGATATCAGCGCCGACAGCAGACAACCACACATGCAACACTACTTACGCGCATAGCCCTCGCAGGCGCTTCGCGTGAATGCAATAATCTCCTAATAAGTGCGCCAAAATTACAAGATATTTCTGCATAGCCATGGTTTGGCGTCCCTCTGTATGGAGGCATACTTGCACCCCTGGGGGCGCCCTCCTGAGAAGACGCACACCTTGCCTCGCCGTTTACATCATGACGTGGACATTCTGCCGTGCATTTAGGAAAACACTTCGCACCTTTCTGGTTGCTCCGGCTCCCTGTCGGCTCCAACTGGAACCACCGCATCCCGCGGATCCCACCCCCGACTGAGCTGCGGATATGGGGCCGTTTGCAGGTAAGGGCTCAAGCAGGATCCCTGGAGCAGCACCAAGTGACAGGGGGATGGATGGCCCAGGCGCGCTCCAGCCATGTGCCCGACTTGCCCGGGTTCGTGTCCCGTCCCTGACCTCCAAGCAGCGCCAGGCGAAGTCAGGCCTGTCCCGGCAACGGCCTAAACGGTGTCCGCGAGGTCATCGTGCTTCTGAACGGCGGCGGACAGCTCCGCGTAGTCCCCTGCGGAACAATATCATAGTGGTGAATCGACCGGAGTCGGGGCTTTCGGTGCGGTTGTGACCTAAGTGAAAGGATCAGTGTCGTAGGTTCCCCGACGGAATGGCACCGTGCAAGGAGTCGCCAACGTCCAGGACAATTCCATGACTAATGTCGAGCTCACGTGCCTGCATAAGCGTGTGCCAAATCCATTCGCTGCACAGAGCTAGCCTTCATTTGGCCAGATGGCACGATAGTAATTACGCCTTTTTAGTCGGGATCGACAAGCTGGATCATTAGATTGAACCAACGACCGCACTCTAGCGGGTTTATGCAATCTCACGCTGACAACCCTACAGTAGTTTGCAGTCATAGCCACCCGGACCAAATCAGCCATTCCGCGCTCAAACACCCACCTCCGAGCATGCTCATGATCTTGTGCCAGTACTTGGGCCCCTCACCCGGCTCTACATCCTGCAAAAGGACCTTGGGACTGGCAGCTGCAGTGAACCAGACGCCTCGCTTACACTCCATCTGCAGCTGCCCGGGGCCCCACCCAGCGTATGCACTGAACCAGCTGCGGCAGGTTGGATTGCAAGAGGGCGTGCAAGATAAGGCATAGTCAAGGACAGCTCATTTACGTGCAGTCTGTCAAGAGCACTGCACGGAAGAGTTGGAAACCTACGGCAAAAGACCTTGCTGTCACGGAAGCACCTGCCCTGCAGAAAATGCCGCACGCATGAGGTGGCGAGGGAGCAGAAGAGGGATAACGGGAGAGAAAGTTGATTCCCAGAAACAGGTCCTGGACATGGAACGGAATCGTTCAGTCCGTTATAAAATGGCGGGAAAGGTTACTCGGGTGAGTCATTACTCAAGGGAGAAGCAGTAGCCCAGCAACCGAAACAATCATCATGGCGCCTGAAGGGATTCCATAATGGTAGTGCAAGGTCCGCACGTGCACCGACCGAATCGACTCTCGTCACACCCCTTAATGAACCTCCCTCTGACCCTTTCCCCGCATACCGAAAGTTTTCAGCCTGGGCAAATCCGGCGTCAACGGCGTCACGTGCCGCGTCCATTCCGCCAGCGTATACCCCCTTCACGACCTCCGTGGCACCTGGTTTGGGCCAAGGGAACGAAAGGGCGCAGTCAGCGGCAGGACTCAAGCGACACATAAGGGCATAAGACCTCTTAGGCCCACAATCCAGCGACCAACGAATGCCAGAAAGCTATGCATAACCGAGTGCACAACGAATATGCACCTTCGCACGGAACCATGCCCTCGAACTCCATCCCGAAGTACACGTCATCTTGGTATGTTCTACATCGTAGCGCTTGATGGATGTATGATGTACTGGCCTGTACAAAGGCGTGCCATAGGTCGTCCGCCGGGCCAGGTGGGTTCCAATGCCCCTTCCGAGCTCCCGCCGATCAGACGTGTCAAGTGACAGACGAGCACAATCGCCGTGGAGCACAATTTGCATCACGTGATCTGGACCCATCTGCAGCGCGCCCCACTTTATTTTCGACTTGCCTCCCAAACACACCATAAGCTGCAGCCGCGAAGAAGGCATATCGGGACAAAGCAGCACATAAGGACCCAAGGAATCAGATTCCAGGTCTTAAGGCGTTGTTCCTGCCCCACCCCACCCCACTGTCCCCTCGTTTTTCAGCCGGTCCTCTGTTCCAATCCCGTTGGAAATGGCAACCCACCTGACAGTTGGCCGTAAGGGTGCAAGACCTGTACGTTAAGTGGGGCCGTTCACGGTCACCAGTCAGCCTGTCAATCACTCAAGAGCTGATCTATCTATTGATCAATGGCGTTGCTGCCCTCCTCCGACCAAAAGTTGGGTACAGTACATAAGACCGCGGAAGACTGCGTCATCTTGGGGGAAGTGAATGCTGGCGGGACAAATGCGATATGTTACCACGAGATATCCCACACTCCTATTAGCGTAACGACAGAGCAACTTGATCCAAACAAGGGGAAGTAGGAAGTGACAACGGAGCAACCGTCGAATTGGGCCATTTGCATGGGCGGCTGCGACCTCCGTCCCTTCCCTCTGTCGCATAACAGTACAATGCATGCGAGCAACTTGCCATCGGGAACACGCCTCTCAGATTCGCCATCCCACAACCATCCTTTCGTGCTGCATGCTACTATTACTCCTATGAACCTCGTTGCTCACCTGCACCTCTCCCGTGCCCACATCTCCACCAATGTACAGACGGCACGACCCAAACTGGGCTTGCGGCCGGCTCAGTGGGACGTCGCGAATGAGGAATTTTGACGGCCGGTTCAGGATGACTCCGTAGCTGCACATGTGCAACAGAACGCAACAAGGCGGGCAGACATGCCCGAAACCAGCAGGTTTGTCCGCGCTCGCTTGGTGATGCAAACAGCAATAGGAGGTAGTAATCTGGCAAACAAGCAGCTCTGAGGTTGCGAACGATTATTACCTTGTTGATTGAAGCGGATTGAGTTAGGAGAATTTCCCCCGCTAATGGCCACTCT
This sequence comes from Volvox reticuliferus, assembly GCA_019650235.1. Lineage (NCBI taxonomy): Eukaryota > Viridiplantae > Chlorophyta > Chlorophyceae > Chlamydomonadales > Volvocaceae > Volvox > Volvox reticuliferus. The sequence goes on along the minus strand of BNCP01000037.1, from coordinate 477,606 downwards.
CCCACTAATGAAGTCCTTCACACTCACACATACGCATCATTCTCAGCGTCCTTGAATAAACGTGACCTGCGGTCTTCTAGCTACCAGGTCCACATCCTGGCCTGCACATCTGTGCCCACCCGCATTCCTCCATACCGCCCGCCCAGCATTGAATGCGATGCTCGCCGCCCTACCTGCCCAAGTCCCCGTGCTCAAGCAGCAGAATAGCTGCCCTATGGAAGTAGATTTGGCTCTGCTGGAATAACAACGGGTGCGCCAGCAACAGGGCGCCTTTCTCGGGCTTTGGGATGGCGTGTGCCCACTCGCCCGTATCTGCGTCCCTCCCGCCTCTGGACTGGGACACCAGCTTGGCCCTATGGTGAGAAAAAGTTGGATGGTGGCGATTAAGAGGGTCAGTCCCATTTCAAAGAATGTGAGCCCCGGAGGGCAAGGAAGGGGTGAACTTGGTATACGTGAAATTGACTGGAGGAGCCAGCTGGAGGTGAAGGGTATCATAGACGAAACGACACGAACTCGCCTCAATCCGTATCTACATATGATGTGCCAAGAAAGGCGCGATTTACGCACTTTTGTCTGTAAATTTTCCCGCTCCCTACGCCATGGCCCTGCCCAACCAAATGATTCTGAGACCCGGTCTCTGCTAGGCAACCCCGGAACGACAAACTGTCCTGGTTCTGTGAGCTTTTGCCCCATTGGCAGAACATGTTCCTTCGCTGTCAAACATGCGCAACTCTGACGATACCCTAACGCCCTGGCAACCCCATAGGCTAACGAAACCCACGAGACAAAAATGTATGCCAATGAATACGGCCGAGGCGGGCGGAGGTCTCCGCAACGGCAGCTGCCAGTGGGATCTGCCTGCGGCGCATGATGTTTAAGCAGCGCCTACCGAAATTCACGCCAGTCTGTCTGACTCCCCATGTACGGGAGCGTGTCGGGGATATAGGATAAACCTGAGCTGCCCGGTAGTGATCCCTCGTCCATCTCGGGATGCGGGGTCCGCTTCGAGTTGTCCCCGTTTTGCTGGTCACTGCGGGAAATTGCCGTTGAAGCCGCAGGGTGACTAGTGAGGGTCGTCAACGCATAGTTCATCCAGCGCGTGCCATTGTGGGAAGTGACCTAGGGCCTTACCCGGAATCTATGGGACCCAAGGAGCATCTCCGCACGATCTGCGTCCGCGCTAAGTGCCAACGTCCGTCCTGTCCAGACAGATGTTGCAACTGCCGTCGTTCGCAGGCTACTCCACAATTCCATTGGCAACGTCGAATTGCAACATATCGTTACATCTCAGCTCACCGGTCGTGAGCCCTCGGTGCCGCGCTTCCGAAACTTGGCTGCGCCTAGGCCATACGGGCCGAACAAACAATGCAAGATCATTTTGAATTCCTTCCTTATGCCGAAGACATAATATAAGAACTCTGGCTTCGCGTTCTCGGGCGTGGAACGCGACAAAACGTCCCTATGTTAGCAACTTTGTTCACGGACTCGTAAATGTTACTTCCCAATAGATATCCAAGTCAGCTTTACCTCACCCTATGCAGAGGAAAGCTGTATGTCATTCCCGCAGCTAGCGGTAAGGCGTTATTACGTGAAACAGGGCCCATCAAGCGTAACGAACAAAGCGGAACCTTCAATGCAAATCTTCAAGCAAGGATTGCCTCCTCTTCTACGAGAAGTGAAGAGGTGTAATGTTCTGGTCGTTGGGTGGAAAAGAATCACTGCAGGATTGCAATCCTTCGCACTTCCCGACTTGGCGTGGGACGAGGCTGTACAAAGGCAAAAACAACATCTAACCCACTTTTAGAATAGTAATATCATTCTATTCATGCCGTATGGTATTTTATTTTGTTCGGCCAAGGGTACGGACCCCTGGGTCTCTATCTCACTCCTGCTGGCACAGCTTCCACCAGCAGCGCGCCGGAATGTATGACCTGAAATCTGCATCTCGGATTCATACAGGTCCAGGGGTCACCCTTTTACAGGTCCCAAAATCCTGCAAACCAACATCCTTCGAATGCAATATCCATAAGGCAGCTGAGACCTAGTGTTTTGACACCGTGAGCGAGCCCTGCTGTCCAATATGATGATATGGCTGATGGCTCCGTGCGTGCATGGCTCCGCAGGTGCCCTGGAGAAGTTATGGTGGTGCCGTACTGAGAACTTCCCGGTCCAAACCGGGACTGCTCTAACTCGAGCGTCGTCGTTTCATCGTCCAGCCTGTGCTATCCTTGTCACTCATTACGCGACTTATGCCTGCCTATGCTATTCTTTTGAGGCAGGCAGATGGCACACGTTAACCTGTTGCCAAACCCCCTAATCCTGAAATCCTAGGCAACTTCTTACCTTTTAATCGGGGATTAGGGTTTTAGGGGGTAAGCCCCTTTTAGGGGTAAACCATTATCCCTCCATCATATGCGCTCAACAACAGCTACAAACGATGCGCAATCCAAACATCACTGCGACCCATTGTCAGCATTTCTTGACTTTGTGGGAAGAGTGCATGGAGTCACGCATACGGGGCCGCTGCTTGCTCGATCTTCCAGAGGAAAACTGATTCAGTGCAATTACTATATTGGAATTCAAAGAACAACCCAGGCAGTGCTCTGACCGTCAGTCATGTAGGAGTTCCCCTCACACGCTCCCCACATACATTTCCGCGTATATCAGCCTACACTCCTACCTTTAATCGAGGTTTGCTTTGCTATATGCTCCTCGCATTCCGGATGAAGCCTACTTCAGGTACAATTGCAGTCTCGATAGTTCGTCTGCATCACATTCGTTCGTTTAGTGCCTGCCGTGTGTGTCGGGCAATGCGAGCTATCCGCTGAAACAGGTAATCACAGCTCTGGGGCAGTATCAGCGCCTGCGGGGTCCGGCGGCCGGGTCCGCTGTTTATAGTACCAGGCTTTCCAGGTTGCTGAAGGTATACTTTTCGGACCCAAATAATCCGATATATATTGCACAACTGACCAAATCATTTCGGCCATAGTCGCGACGAACGGAATTGAAGAAGGCAGCTGCGTGCACTGCAAGCCCATGGATACAAGCAATTCCATTCTTCAGCCCCACATCGTGCGCTGCTGCGGTTGCCGCTAGTGCCGCTGCCGCTGCTGTTGTTTCCGTCCCGCCGCCGCGCGAATGGCCGACAGGAGCTGTTCTCCCTCATCTTCCTCGTCGTCTGACCCCCCGGCGTCTGACCTCTCATCATCGCCATCCATGTCGGTATCGCCATCCTCGTCATCTCCTAAGCCACCATCCGACGTCTTGGTCTCCATGTCCGTTTCAGCTCTGCTGTGAACCGGGGCCCCAGCACCGTCACCCGTGTGCGCGTCTGCACTGCTGCTAGCTCTGGTTCCTCCAGCCGTTCTGCCGGTCCTGCCATTGCTCGTATCTTCACTGCTGCCAGTGTCCGCTTCATCGCTGCTGATGGTCATACTGGCCGTTGCATCGCGAGCAGCCTGTATGAGGCCTTTTCGCGGCGGTAACGACCTCACTTCTCCGCTCCACCAGTCGGATGCCGCCTGGCCTGGTTCATCCACCTCCATCTCGTAATCCTCCAGGTCACCATTATCGTTTTCGGTTTCTGGCCAAGCCACTTGCTCAGCCAGCTCCTCCGAGCCAGGGGCTTTGCTCTCGCTATTACCTCCACTGCAGCTGCTGTCATCACAGTTGCTAGTGCTGCTGGTTTCGCTGCTGCTCCTTTTACCGCTGCAGCTCCCTCCTCCTCCACCAACGTTCGCCGGTGACATGGGCTTGTCCTTAATGCCGGCGTTTAATGTCCTGGCAATGCATCTGGCAGCAGTAACTGCCGCTGCTCGACGCGGCCGTTCTGTGGCCCGCACTGTGACGGGTTGATTTGGCCGATACCAGTCCTCGGGCTCATAGCTGTCGCTGCTGTCCTCTACCTGGTGGCCTCGGCCCCGGCCCCGGCCCCGGCCCCGGCCCCGGCCCTTGGTCGACCGTCCGGGCCTCCGGCCCGGCCCCTGTCCCCGGCCTCGGCCGCGATTCTGGCTCGGAATTGCCCCACCTTGGCTCCGACGCTGCCCCCGCCCCTGGCCCCGGCCCCGGCCCGGTCCCCGCCCCCGGCCTCGGCCCCGTGAGGACTCCCGGCGCTTCCTCTTGCCTACTGGCTCTTCCTCCTCCTCGATATTTTTCATCTGATAGACCTCATCCTTAATCATTCTCCTCCATTCCGTAATCCTGGGCTTTTCATTGAACCCCATCTCCAGTGCCTCTGCGTCCGGCATCCCTGCACGCATCAGTCGAGTTGTGCGCCGTGCGAATTCGTCAGTTTCTGCCATCTCCATCACCAGCGCCTGCACCCAGCGCAACATCTCCTGAAACTTCACGCAGTACAGCCAAGCCAGCATCCCTACAACCGCAAATGCGTCGGCGTGCATCTGATGGCCCTCAAGGATAAACCGGGCGTGGACCCAGGGTTCCTTCGGCGCCAGCCGAACCGTGGAAGCTACCAGGCCCAAGCCCCGGGGCCGCAGCTTAGATTGCACCACCGACGACTTGGGCCAGGAGATATCAACAGCCGGCGTTTCACTTCCGCTGCTCGTTCCGCCATTATGATCCTTCAGTGAAGCAGTCGGCGAAGGCTGGTCCAGGACTGACTGCTGCAGGCCAGGGCCCCGAGGCACGACATGTGATAGACCCGCCATGGCTGCTGCTGTTGGCCCGGCCACAGCGATCTTAACTTGCCGCCAGTGGTCATGGGTTCTCACCTCGCCCACATCCACACCGGATGCACGGGCGGGTTCCTCCGCTGTTGCAACACAACCTGGTGGTCCTCCTTGACTTCCGCCGCCCTCTGTGCAATGACCAGCGCGGCCGTCGCCACCTCTCATGCCCTCGTGCGCCCTCGTGCCTGCAGCCGCCGCCTCCACGGAGGAGGTGAAGGCGGCGGACGGCACTGCTGCCGACGCAGCAGCAGCAGCGGGAGCTTTCATCTGCGATTGCGATTTCAGCACCGCATGCGACATAACGTCCAGAGCCATGCAAAGTTTCTGATCATCGAAGCACTGCTTCTCCATTTTCCTCGAGTACGTGAACATCGACAAATACTGCGCAGTACCTTCCATATAGGCGCGCAGCTCTCCATAAGGAAGATGCGAGGCCTGCGGGTCATGGTGCGGACATCGGGCTGTCCAAATGGGTCCTCTATCCGTCTGCTCCATTACATACATCACACCAACTTTCCATAACCCCAGTTTCAGTGAGTACCTTTTGCACCTAGGGTGCAGGAAAACAGTAGTACAGGCACGCAGATAAATTGTATGTCAGTAACATCGGAACCAGCTGCCCAGCCCACACTACCCTTGACGAACATCCCCTTCCCCACCCCAGATACCCAACCCGCGCCCACTGACCTGTAAAGCACTCTGCGGCGTATCGACGAAGGGAATCCGCAATCCCTTACCCGTCTTCTCGTCTGCCCATGCGGGCCAGCCCCCGGGCGGCAGCACCATTGGAGGTACGCCCGGCAACAGTGGCTGCGCAATTTCGCACCCAGGCGGGGCCGATGCTGTCTTCTTTTGCATATCGTCCGCCCTGCGCTTTCTTGCAGTCCCTTTTTTCCTAAGCTGCTCCACCGTCACTCTCTCTGCCGCGCCCCGGTTGTCCAGTCCGTAGCAGATCTTAAGGCTGGCGAATACCAACGCAGCGAGAGGCATGTAGGGATTAGTGCCCCGGATGCTAAGAGCGTGGGGGTGCAGCAGCGGTGCAGCCGGCAGGTGTATGCGGTACAGTTCCCTGGAGACGAGGGAAACGGCCTGGGGAACAGGAGCAGGAAAAGCAACAGACCCGGCGTGGGGCGAGAGAGCCAAGACCGAAAACAAGACCCTACGTGAGGACGGACCAAGCCGAAGCCTCGCAACACAGCGGGAAGCGGGGAGGAGCAAAGCGGCGCGAGGAACAGGAACAGGCCTACAAGATAGGATGCACGAACCCAGCCCCCAGTGAATTGCGCAACACATTGGTCCTTGCCGTCTGTTGCTGATCGCATCGTTTTGCCCCTTAAAACAGACTATATATACACAACTGACCTCATATGGGCCTTACAAAGCCTACTCCCATCCCGTAGTTAATTGTTCGTTCGCGTATTGCTGCTCCCGATTCCTCGTCTGTCCTGTACCCAATTTCAATCACAACCCACTCGAATCCAATACGGCTCGTTGCATTGCCGTTTAGATAACATTCCCAATTGTGTGCAATCGTGGGTGATCTACTCCCAGCTAGGCTTCTGCGCTTGCGGCGGCGTCCGTCCTTTCCTCGCTTCGCTTCCTGCCGTTTCGCCTGGTGGTGTACGGGTGAGACTACGGCACTTGGGCCTGGGCCCTTGGTGCGGCTGAGGGGACCTGCATCCTCCAGCAGAATTTGCCAATGTCAGAGCTGGCCGGATTTCCTTGTTTTCGCTGTACCGCTCATCGAGCTTTGACTAGTTTTTCTCCCGAGCAACCTCCACCTGGGCCAACTATCCTCTCCTATTCCCCACTCCTCCACCTTCGCTTCCCCTCTTCACAGATTCCCCTCCAATCACAGGACGTACCCTTATGCGCAAGCCTAATTCCGGCTTGGCGCCGCCGCGTGGTCCAATGGCTTTTCCCCTTCATGGCAAACCCCCACATCAACCCTACCCTGTTCACCTTGAATACCCGCCCTCATCCATCCCCTCTCCAGCAGTCTGAGTCTCCTAGGCCTTCAAGCACACAAACACACCTGCCACCGTCCGTCGTGCCCCTGGCCCCTTACTCCCCTACAACCGGTTACCCCCGTCACTTCACTGACCCTGGGCAGCCCCAGAGAGTCCGTCATCTTGACAAGCAATCCATCCACATTGAGCGGCGGTATTTCAAACCCCAGCAACGCCGCCATCTCCACAGCCCCCGCCAGCAGCAGTGTCGGATTGGGAGCTGTGGGGGTTTGCAGCAACCTCCCGGAAACATGCACCGGGGCGCGTTCTATTAAAGGAGTGGCTCGGACCTGCATACCCATATGAATGAGAAGCAAGGGCCGGGGCCGGGTGGAGATCGAGCGGCGAAGAAAGGATTGATGAGAGGGCGCATGATCCCGGATATCGTTGCAGTGACCCGTCCTCACCTGTGTACCCAGGCGTGTCTGGTTGCCAGTGACGACCCCTTGACTACCCCCCACTCCTCCCAGATAGATTTCGCAAGGTTAATTTCTCATGTAACAACCATCTCACATGCCTGTCAGCTCGCCATCCCTGTGTGTCCCTCGACGCCCTCTCTCTCCAATCCCCCTCCCTGCACCGTCCATGTTCGCAGTCCCTTAGGAAACGGACGGTGCACTAGGACACGCCACACATCGTGTCCTCCTGCCGCCTTCTGCCCCCCTGTCCACCCTAGCTGCCTCAACCCAAACAAGGCCTGTCTCCCCGATGACCCCTGTCGCACCGCTGCGTGGCCCAGTAGCCTATTATCCCAGGAGGCGGGAGAGCGGCTCAGGAAGCTGACCCCGACTCCCGGGGACCACTCACCCGGAGGTCCTGGTAGGGCAGCGACTGGTCATACGCCCACCGTACCACGTCCATTGGGGTGACTGGCATTCGCAGCATAAGACATGTCAGCATTGCCATCGCCAGCGTGATAGAGGGGGGCAGCAGCTGCGGGGGAGGAGGATGGTGAGGGTACGCGGAGGCTGGGAACGACCGCAGGGGGCATGTAGGCTTTTAGTCTCGTTACACACTATTATCCGCACACCCAGTGGGCAATGAACAAAGCTATGGGTCATACTTCGGGTATAAAGGGAGGACCGACGCAGACGCGACGAAGAACGGCCAACCAAAGACGCAGAAGACTCCACTTATGTACGAACATCAAAAACTAGCACCAAAGGCGCACCGCCGTCTCTATACCTTCCCTGCTCCAGAACCACAACCGTTTGTACCAACAGAAAACCGTAGATTTCCCCATTATATCTTAAGAAAACGAATTATCTCTTTGGAGTTATAGCCGGAGACACGCACATAATTGCTTATAATTAGTCAGTCACAACGTTTATGCCCTATGATCCTAAGGCCGAATTGCCGGGAAAAGACAGTAAGGCAAACGGACGGATGGAGTGTTGGTACGCGCGCACATGTGTGTGTGTGTGTGTGTGATATGTTGTTGCGAACATGGCCTTATACGGAACAACATTACGACTCTCAGATTTTGGATCTTTGAGATCCCACCCAGGAGCTCCTCCAGCAGCAAGGAGGAGCTGATTCTGCTTCCACCTCAATCCAAATCGTGTGGTCACAAAAGCCCTTCCAGAGCAACCCAACCTCCGCCTGACCCTATCCTTACGCTGCCGCACTCCATGTGAGGGTCTCAGTACCTTTCGAATGTACAAATTCAATCGAATGGAGTGCCAATCGATACGCCCGGCTCCGGAAAAATGGAAGCGAGACAGGTTCTTCAATCGTTCGCTTCCGATGGGGTGGCCACACGCCTTGAAGCTTTCCCAGAGGCAGCCCTCCCGCGCGATTACCGGATAGCCGCCAGCATCCAGATACCCGTGGACCAGGGTGCCGCTGGCGGCCTCAGAACGAGGGAGTGGAGAGCACAGGGGAACGGGGAGGAAGGGCTTGGTAAGAGGGAGACTCCGAAATTCGAGGGTTGCCCGACTGCTCACGCCGCATGGACCGCTGACCTCCTTCCCAGATCCAGATCCAGATCCAGATCCAATCCTCAACAGCCACCTGGCGTTATCTCAGACGCCGGCAACCCTACGTTCATCCTTGCTGAACTTATACCAGGGCTGCTGGAAATCTCCACCCATTCATTTACCACGGCCCTATCCATATGAATCCCGGGTCTGTCCCCTATCTGTCCCCCCCTACTCACCCGACCCGAGAGTCAGCATCCAGCAGCCCAGTGAAGGGCACAAAAGCAAACCATATGCTTCTCATCAGCGCGCGGCATTCCGGTGGCCCGCCAAACCGGTCCACCAGCGCGTCTGCCTGCGCACGCACCAGCGATTGTAACGCCCGCACGTACAGCTCGGCCACGTACTTCATTTCTGCCATCACGGCTTTTTCGTCATATTCCGTCAGGTTAATGACTTCTTCGTGTTGGGAGGCATCAGTAGCAACCGCCTTGTGAGGCTCCGCCTCTGCACGGCACTCTGCCAAGGTCGCTGCACTGACGCCTCGAAAGGCTCGACGCGCATGGGTGGCCATTTCAAACGCACAACTTTCCACCTCCACCATCTGCGTGAGATGTATTGCGGGAGGAACGAAAGCGGAATGCATGGCGATCGTTGCACGTGCGCCGCTGTGAGGCGGTCCGGGTTCCCCCAACAAGGCTAAAGACCGCGGGCAAAGGCCGTTGCACACCCTAAACTATCATTTAAGACACTAGGCATGGATCGGGCTTAGGCTGTAAAGGGTGTGCCTCGGGCTGTACCGACGGACAGTGTGCGTCACCCAGTCGAAATGGCCCGCACCTCCGTCTGCATGCCGCATTCATCACACACGTAGGTAGAGTTAACCAGTGACAAGTTTGTTGACAAGCACCCGGTGCAGAACAGCGGCATCTTGCTGGGTTATGTTATGTTATTGTGCCACGTATCTCAGGACGGAAAGGAAAAAGCTTAGAAGAACAGTCTTTGATCATAAGGAAAAAGGATCAAAATTATACTTTAAATGTCTGCACAGGTGACGACGCGGAAATTCTCCGCCGACCCCGAAAATGGATATCCATATCAACGTCGCGAGCCTATTTTTGAACGTATTAAGCTTTGCTCATGATGCATTTGCAGTACTAATGAGGGTGCTTGTAGCCCCGCCACAAAATGGTTCCGTTAATTCCGGTGGTTATGAGCCTAAGTGTCACGGCCGGCCACTGATCCAATTTAAATATGGGGTTTGGGTAAGGGGCTGTAGTGGGTTCAAGCTGGAATGCCGGGCCAATCAGCAGGGCGGTTTACGGAGCAGGTCAGCTAGTCGTATCTCGGTAGGTTTTGTTTGGCAGTGGGGCGGTTCTCAGGTTTCATTAGGTTAGCTGGTTGTTGCATTGCTGCCGGGGCCATTTTAGTGTTATGCTGTTGTAACTGCTGAGGACAAGAAGTCATCTTCCCGTACACCAGCAAAGTCGGTCGAGCCCTGCGCTGCATTGTTGACAGGCACGGTTAATCAGCCTCACGCACCTCAATTGCAGATGCGTTATGGTAAAACAGCCCATGTCTTCTGACGATAATGAAGTCTCCCAGCGTCACCTTTCTGGACGTCACCTTTTGCCAGTCCCAGCGCTGACTTGCATGTCAACAGCAAATGGCTCGCCGGCAGCCACAGCAGCAGCTTCAGTCAAAGCAGCATCCCCGTGAATCAGTGATATTACAACTTCCGCTTCCGCATATGCAGACACGAGTACGGTCATTGGGGTTGGGGATTTGAGCGCGCAGACCCGTTTGCCGACAAGGCTCGCGCGCAGCCGCACTGGTAGCCGCAAATCCAACACCCAGCGGAGAGGTGCACACAGCCAGCAGGACTGGAGGCTAATTTATTCCTAGTTCCTTTTTGTTGGATGCTTCAGGACGCACGTCAGCGCAGCGGAGGCAACTCAAACCCCAGCGATGAGGATGGGCGCAGCAGCTTTCATGCGCCACATTTTTCAACCCTTCCCCTGGACTACAGACGCAACAAAGGCCCCAGCATTCCAACCTCTATTACAACAAAATTAGGCAGTGGAAAGCACCTTGCGACCGGTCTTGCGGGCGAGTGTTGCCCCCGGAACAAACCATAGGCTTCCATTATTCGTCGTCATCCTCGTCCCCAAACAAATCTCGGTGCAAACTATCCGGATTGGGACCCCCTTCCACCTGCGCCTCCGGCTCCTCCCCGCCTGCCCCTGCATTAATGCCGACCCTGCCTTCCTCCTCTTCGTCCTCGTCCTCTAGTGCGGCTGCACCGCGCCGGCTCCGCCTGCTGCGCTCAGCTCCAGTGTCAAGGGCCTCATGTTCCGCAACATCTTGAAGCTCGTCGGTCCCAGCAGCCGTCAACCCCTGGAGGCCAGCACGCATAAATACGCGGCCGCACCGGAATGTGTTGCTCATTCACAAGCCATTTGCAACAATAGAGAAACGTACAAATTATTTCTTAATCGGTGATTGGCAGTGAATGCAAAAGCTACGTACTATACCAATATACGGGGGTTGGGGTGGAGTGGGGTGGGGTGACCCCGCCTGCAAATTCCTTCTAGTGAGGCTGGCAAGGGATGCCCAGCAAGGCCACTCATTCACCTAGCATGTGGAGGACCCAACCGCACTTATGCACGCAAGGCTAGGTGTTACATGCTCCCATCCACACCCACCGGTTCGTCTTCAACATCCTCCAGCCCCTCAGCCGCGTCCATCCCTGCGGCGTCATCGTCGGCAGCAGCCGCTGCCCGCAGACGCTGGCGGCGGCGCTTGCTGCCAACGCGGCCGCCGCCGCCATGCCTGTCCTGGAGACCCACGTCGCCGTCATCGCCATCCTCGCTCGGCAGCCCGGCCGCGCGCTGCACGCGCCAGGGTTTCGGGAGGGACAACCTCGGCATCAAGGGACGGGCCGTGAACCCCAGCCATTGTGGCAGACCGGTGCCGATGGCAACCCGCCAAAAGCAGAATGGGGCATGTGCGTCGTGTGAGCTCCTCATGCTATATGCATTGATGGTCAAGTCCCGGATTCCCATTCAAGCAAGTACATTTGTGACAGCAGCCAGAACCTATAGCTGAGCCCTTACCGAGCCGAAACATGATCAGCTGGCTCAGCTCGGGAAATCGTCAATGTGCCATAGGGTTGCCCCCTCAGTTAAGGCATGTTCATCGATGAGCGCGCGCCCGTGCACACACACGCACAAATACGCACTCGTGCACAGCCATACGACTATACATGGCCCCGCGTACCCGCGCCTCGTCGAAGTCGGGCTCGTCCTCTCCCGGCTCGGTGCCTACCGCCGCCTCCTCCTCCTCGTCGCCGAACGCGTCATCTCGCCCGCCCTTGCCACCGCGGCCGCCCTTGTCTACCGGGTGTGAATAATGTCCGGAGCAATGACGCCCCAAGACAAGGATTGGTAGAAGACCATAACTTCCATCGAGACGCACGGGAAACAGACACCGAAATAAGACGAGATGCCCGACCTATCAACTGATTCCCGACCTGAGGCACAAGCCGGCGGGGCAACGACGCAGGCGCAGAGCCGCAGATCCTTTGACAGGGCAGCGAGGGAAACATACCCGTAGCAGGCTAAGCTGCCAGCTCGATCCATCCCCTCCTTTACACCGCCCAGAGGCCCACCCTTTCGCTTCTTTCCCGAGCCGCCTTCTCCACGCCGACGCTTGCGGCTTCCCTCGCGGCCGCCCCCGTCGCCCTCCATCTCCGCCATAAGCTCCGCCTGCTGTCGCCACTCCGCTTTCCGCATCTCCAGTCTTTAAGGACATTGGGTCGGGACAAAGGAATAAGAGAGTAAGAGGGGAAATAAGAGAAACAGGGAAACCCTGCGACGAAACGATTATTTGGCAGAGCTCTTTTTGGTACGCTTCCCTTTGACTTGCGGGATTGCCCGCGTCGGGTGGATTGGGTTTGAGATTTGTTAGGTGATGGATGCGGGACGATAGGTTACGTTTAGTTCAGCCCCAAACTGTACCAGTTCTCTACTGCCGTTCGCGCATTCAGAGTCACCAGTACTGGCAGGAATAGCAGTGCCCCCACCAAGGCCGCCCTCACTTCTCCTGCGCAGCGCGTGCCATGGCGTCCCTCTTTTTCCGCGCCTCGTACTCCTCTGCTTGTTTACGCAGCTCCTCCGCTTGCCGCTCCGCCTCCGCAGCCTCGCGCATCTTTATCTGCTCGTGACGCCGCAGTCGAGCATCGTAATCTTCCTTTTCAGCAGCCGCAATCCACTCTGGAGTCTGCGGATAGCCACAACAGGTGGGAATTCAACAGGTGGGACAGGTTGATACAACTGGAAGTGTGCTCACCTCTCTACCCGCCAGTGTACTTTGCCCCTCCCAATTTAGCCACTATTCGTATGGCACGACATTGTGTCCCTGGAGGTAGTGGCCATGGGTAAAGCAAAACCCCTTTTATCCCACACATATACCCATTCCTTTCTAATCTCCAAAATTCCGCACACCCTTCCATGTGCCCAAATGAGAGGACCCGTGAGACAACACGCAGACCTACAGTACCGGACAGAGCCCCTTCCCCCGACTTAAACAACAGCTTAACAACAAAGTCCTACATTGATCCCTTTCCCAAACTCCTTTTTTGTACATAGCTTGCCCAGCCCATTCCCCCTCGGCCGCTCCGCACCCATCCTCTCGACCCTCCTCTCCTTTCACCCACCCTGACACCCCCACCCCGCATTACGCACCTTTGCCAGCTGCTTCGCGCAAAAGTTGACATGCGCCGTGAGCTTGACATCATCCAGGCCGCTGCGCTCCCGCCCCAAGACTTTAAGGTGCTCGTAGTGGCGGTGCGCCTCCTTCAGCAGCATGTCCGCCCGCTGCAGGTCAGGCAGTTTGGTGGGGTCTCCGGGGGGCCTCTCCTTGCGGAAACTGCGAACAGCCCACTCCTGCGGGCAGGGAATTCGGGAAAGACAAATGAAAGGGAGAACGCATTACCATACGGGCGAAAAACAGGAAGGGGAGGAAGGGGCTTGTTTACGGATGGCGGAGCACGCGGGGCTGGCTTTTGGGATAAGAAACAGAAGGCAGCACCGCCCAAGGGCAGCTATTGGCACTTGCATACACCATTACGTTTGCGCCCCATAATGAAACCCCACCTGCATGGTGAGGGCGTAATTGAACCTCAGCTTGTAGTCGGTGGGGGCCAGGTGGATGGCTCGCTTGAGGCATGCCTGGGCCTCGTTCAGCTTATTGCTGTCGTACAATGCACGGGCTAGGTAGAGCAGCACCTGGCAAGGGAAAGAAGGGAACAAAGATTTATTTCCCCTGTGTACGTACGAAGTCGGCAACTTGCACCCATCAAGGCCGGTGCTCCGTGAGAGGATTATGAGGTGGAGGGAGAGGTCCTCTCCCCTTCTCCTCCCTCTCCCCCCAACCCTCTTCGAGGAGGGAGGGAGAGGACAGACAAAGACGGCGGACAGAAGGGTGGGATCGCAAACGGTATGGGCGAGGTCCGGCTGTTTCCTCATCTTCGCATCACGCAGGGTTTTCGTTTACGTGGCAAAGCCCCCAAGCGTTCGCTTCTCGCTCACCAAGGGCCATCCACCACATCCCATCCCGCTATCCCCGTCCTTTGGTACGCACAAATATACAAGGCACAGGCACAGACAATCATACCTGCGGATGATGCTTATGCTCCAGCTTGTCCAGTGCCGTGCGGTACAGATGCACGGCATCCTGGTAATCGCAGCGCGCTAGGTGCACGTTGGCCAGGTTGATCAGCACGTCGGGAATTGTAAGGAAGCCGTCCGAGAGGGCCATGGAAGCGTACACCTCGGAGAATATGGACTGCGATGGGATTGTGGAACAGGGTGCCGGAAGGGGAATACATGAAACCTGGTGCTGAGGCTGACGGAACAAGGACCAATGGTGAAGGTTGACTGATGGTTGGCCTCCTTGGATTGGGTGGCGCAGGGCGGAGATGGAACAAACGATACCGCAGGGCTATTGGATAATGGGAAGGCGGATGGGGAAACAACTTGCGACTTTGGGAAACGTACATAACCGCACATGCACAGAGGCAGACCTGCGCCGCGTCCAGATATCCCAGTTCCGCCAGCGCCGCTCCACAGCCGTTGGCGGCCCACACATTACGCGGGTCGGCCTCCAACACAGAGCGATATTCATCCAGGGCCTAGGGGCAGAGATCGGGGTCGAAATGGGTTCAGAATTATCAATGCACGTACAGCATATGAAACCAAACGGCAGCCGGGAAATGCCGAAGGCCATTCCTTAACTTATGCTGCTTTCTGGATGAGCTCGGGGGAACAGCTCCTTTCGCATCTCCATGCGCTGTTTTTTAAGGATTTTTGGGACTAGTCGAGTTTATAAATTGGATTCAGGACCGAGTTCAAGTTCTTACCGGCTTTTGTTACCCTCGGATTCCCGGTTCGCCCATCAGCAATCCCGTGACTACCTTTCCATCGCCCCAAATCTCACTTTGCTAAATCGCATCTCCGCCTTCTTGGCCAAGTCCTCGCGTTTGTCCCGTGGTGCAGTGTACAGGTAAGTGTTGGCGTAGCCGATGCGGCCGTATACGTCCCGCTTGCTGTCACCGTCCTGAAGCAGCTGAATCAGGGTCTGCGCCAGCCGGAAATTGCGCGGGGTTAAGGCGAAGATGAAGAGACATACAGTCAGACGGGGAGACGGGAACAGAAGGAGAATCGGATCAGGGCTGCGGTCAAAACGTAAGCTCTGAAGCTGGTAGCGCAAAACTGGAGGTGCCATCAGCAGCGCCGTAGAAGCACATTTCATACATACCGTTTCCCTGGACCGTGGCCCAACCTTACTCAGATGTCCCACTTCCCCTCCTCTTCCTCCCTCGAGGCCCGTCCCACCCTTCCTGCCGCCTCGTAGTCTCTCCGCTCCATATGCAGCTGGCTCATCAGCGCCAAAGCGTCTGCATGACCGCCCTCGACATCCAGAGCAGACTGAGATTGGGGGCCGGGTGGAGGCCGGTTCGGCCGAGACCGATTGACAGTGAAGGGAAATAGGGTTTGATAGCGACAATACGGACAAGGCACAATTGCACTCCAGTTACACGCCGGGTTGAATAGAGTAATATAAAGGCAGTGGAGAGCGCTATGCAGGACATAGCGCTAATGCGTGCGAGCGTGCGTGCGTGCGAGCGCGGGATGCGGAGAGTGGAAGAGTGCCCTGAGCGGGCCCTGTAACTGGGTAACTGAAGCGATATCCGGATGTCAAGTGAGGCCGAAAATTGCTTCCTCGCCGCCTCACTGACACACGTCCGCCTTGCCTTCTCCATTACGACGACGACCGCCACCACCGCTGCAACCGCCACCACCACCACCACCACCACCACCACCACCACCACCACCACCACACCACCACCACCATCACCATCACCACCATCACTATCACCACCACCATCACCACCACCATCACCACCACCACCACCATCACCACCACCATCACCACCACCACCACCATCACCACCACCACCACCATCACCATCACCATCACCATCACCATCACCATCACCATCACCATCACCATCACCATCACCATCACCATCACCATCACCATCACCACCACCATCACCACCACCACCACCATCACCACCGCCACCACCACCACCACCACCACCACCACCACCACCACCACCACCACCACCACCACCACCACCATCACCATCACCATCACCATCACCATCACCATCACCATCACCATCACCATCACCATCACCATCACCATCACCACCACCACCACCACCACCACCACCACCACCACCACCCACACCCACACCCACACCCACACCCACACCCACACCCACACCCACACCCACACCCACACCCACACCCACACCCACACCCACACCCACACCCACACCCACACCCACACCCACACCCACACCCACACCCACACCCACACCCACACCCACACCCACACCCACACCCACACCCACACCCACACCCACACCCACACCCACTACCACCATCACACCATCACCACTACCACCATCACCGCTTTCGCCGCCGCAAGCCCACACAACAGCGCACAAGGCCCCATGCTTACAAAGTAGCACACCAAGCTCCATGCCCGTCCTTGGCATTCACCCACCTGCGCATACCGCAGCGCCTCCTTGTGGTTACCCTTGGCCCGGGCGATACACGCCAACCGCAGGTAGCAGTCGATGTAGGTGTTGTGCTCAGATAGCACGTCCTGACAGGACGTGACGCGATGACCATATAGAGTAAACACGAAGAGAGGTGAAGCAAAATTAAGCAGCTTCAAAGGTACATAACGTGGTTGTGGATAAGGATTATACGACGGGAGAGCAAGCCGGTACAGACGTGCAGTACTGCCAGGTGCAAAGAGGACGCCTCAAAACATACCATCTCACACCAGCTTAACCAGTTCCGTTGTTATGTGGCCAGTAATGGTCTCCTGTGATCTCCAGGTCCGCAGTATAGTTCTCCTACCCCCTACCACCCAAATTGTTAGGTTCGGTCCTCGAATTCATGGGATGGACACCCTCACCCTTATCCTGCTCACCTTGTACAGTCGTTTCGCTGCCTTGAACTCCCCACTTGCTTCCAGCAAGCGAGCCCGGTTGAAGGTGAGGGTTGCCAGGTGCATCCGAGAGCTTACACCACCGCAGCCGTCTGCACCCTGGGACATGGCGTCTATAGCTCGTTGCAGCAATGATACGGCGGCATCCATCTCCCCGGCCCTAGAGCGGACAATCAGGGTGAAAATGCAACAAGGAAATAAGCCTAGGAAAAACAGGGACAGACGGGGCTAAAAGGAAGAGGTGAGGCGCAAGAACACAACGAGCTGAGCGGGCGATGAAGAGGATGTGGGAGGCTGAGAAGACTTTCGGATCGATGGGTCAAATGGAGGTGGAAGAAGAGGCGCGGGAAAGTCAGGGCTAGGCTGGACTGCATCATCCGGATTTGTGGTCCTTCCACTTGCCTGTAATGTAGCACCGCGGCGTTGTTCAGCAGACGGGCAGGGATGGCGTGGTCTGGAATGGAGTCATCTTCACCCTCTGAATCCGAAAATTAGAATGGGAAGGGGCGCACAGAGCTCTTGTGTGCGGGTCCCGCCTTGAGAGCCACGGAGAGTTAAAGCGTACATAAAAGGGGCGGTGAGCGGGACTCCAGAGGAAGGCATGGCGCGGGAATAGAGGTGCAGCGACTTGCCAAGCCGGCATTCCACACCTGCCCCACTCTACCCGAATAGACAGCCTTGATTCCCATGCCTCACCTTCCGCCAGCTGGGCCTCCTCCTCCCTCCGGGCTTCCTCCTCTGCTGCCTCCTCGGCCGCCAGCTGTACGTCCTCCTTCTCCAAGCCCTCATCATCATCGTCATCATCGTCATCCGAGCCAAATAGGTTATCCATATCAACATCCTCCCCATCTCGTTGCTGCTGCTCTTTCCGCCGTTGCCGTTCCTGCCTGGACTCGCGCCGTCGTTGCCATTCGTTTTCCCGCCTAGCCCTCCGTTCCTGTCGTTCACGCCGGCGCGCCTCAATGGCCGCCCTCCGCTCCGTGATGCGCTCCGCTTGCGCCACCCGCCGCTTTTCGATGGTGGCCTTCACGGCTGCGTGCGCGTCGAGTGCCTTCTTGTAGGCAGCCAGGGCGCCTGCGTGTGTGTGTGTGTGTATGTATGTGTGCATGTAGTGAAAAGATTGGGAGTTTGGGGTATTGGTGCTGAGCGGGTTGAGGAGAACTGGAGATTCAACTCGAATGTTATCGCGAGACGGACCCTTGCAAATCAGTACGGTAGTGATTGTCTTATTATGTGGGAGCACATAGTGACATCGAACGCCTGCACAAGCGCTTGCGGCAATGCCACCCCTGGGGATGCCCTGATTTGAAGCCTTCCTTTTCAATCAGGTGAACTCCTGACTCACGCTTCCACCCAAAAACATGAAGCCCCCACGACTTCCCCACTGTTAAACCCAACTCGCACACGCGAAAGCGGTATATTTCCCAGCGCAACTCGCTCCCGCTGCAATATAAGCCATGAAGAGCAAGCCTGAATCCACCCACACAAATTCCCACCGCACCCAGCTAGCGCGACTGACCCGCCGGGTCGGTGGGTGCCAACAATTCCCCCAGCATCTCCCACATATCGGCATCATTGGGCTGCTTGGCGGTGGCTTCTTTAAGCATGATCACCGTTGCCGCTAGGCGGCCGCTGGAGCCGTCCGTAGTGGATGGCCCACGGTTTGGTGCACTGCTGTCGCGATTGAGCGCCGGCAGCAGCTGCCCGAGAATCTGATCGGTGTCATACACAAGGCATATGGTGTGTGGCGTACGGTTGGAGGTACGCTATCGGTATGAACAAACGAAACGTGGAATCGGTTAGGTCAGGTTGAGCACAATTGTGGCGGACCAGCGACGGGAGAATTCGTGGGAGTGGCGGGAGAGTTGCGGCGGCCTTGGCACATAGACAGTGCGACTGCACGGATATACACATAGTGGACCTAGGCTCCTTGGCCCCCGTTGCATTTTTTCCCGAGCCTCTCCTATCTCAGCAAACCTTGAGCGCGTCATAGAACGCGGGTGCCGCTTTGAGCGCCTCCTCGAGTTCCGTGGCCGCATTGACCAGCTGAGCCGCCGCACAATACGTCTGGGCCATGCCTAGACGGGGCAGCGGGTTGCGCTTGTCCAGGGCGCAAGCCTGAAGAGCAACGAGGGATAGGGCACAGTTGCAAGCAGGGCCAAGAGGAGGGTAGGAAAAAGAAATTATTTGGACACAAACCTATTGGGCGGGAGGGAGTCAAAAGGAATTTTGCTGCATCCCGTCCATCATCACCGCGCAACTATCGTGTCCATCCCGTATGCACAGCTTACGCCACCCCACCACTATTCTCCAACCCCTTGTAGACCACTTGGGAAGCCACCGCTTCCTGAAGCCTTTCACGAAAGCCCGATAGCAGGAAGCCGGGGAGTGTGTGGCTACTACGGCCACCACATACCCCGGCGCCCTGCTTACTACGCCTTCCGTGCTACGCAATGACCGTTTTAAGATGGTGATGGCAACTCAGCGATCTCGCGGAGCCCCGTTATGTGCTTGCTTCCCTCCCCCTCTGCTTCCCGTACACTTACCTTGGCGTACTCCGCTCTCGCCTCGTCCATGCGGCCCTGCGCGTGCAGCGCCCTAGCAAGCAGCGTCAGGGCCTCTGCCCGAGGGCCATCCGCCGCTGGGCCCGCTACACCCAGCTGAGCCGTGGCCTCTGCTCCCTTCAACGCCGCCCGCGCCAGAGCCTCCGCCGTGTCAGGATTGCCCTGCAGCAGGCAGTAATGTGCCAGGTGCGTGAGCACCCCCACATGACCCGGTTGTAGCTGGTAGGCCGTCAACAGGTGCCGTAGACAGTCGGCTAGGCCCTGCAAGGAGAGGTGGATCAGGAGCAGCGACGATGATTGGGCGAGGATGCAGAGACGTTTTCTTAAGATCTGAGGCGCTGAGGTGCAGAGGATACGAGGACCAGCACTAGAAGGATGAAAGGTCCAGAAACGGAACGCGACGGGAGCAAAAAGATAGTTGAAGGGGTACCTATTCTCTTATGGTGCGGTGGACACGAAAAGCCAGGGGGCCAAAACATGAAGCGGCCAAGCTTACGTGGGCCCAGGGCTAACCGCTCTGACCTTACCACGCATCTCCCCACTTTCCGGTCACCATACCGAAGTTGGCCGAATACACCCTTATCCTCTGTAACTACCCAGGGCGCCCTCTCGTGCTACGGTCCCCATCCTTCCCTGCTGACCTGCTGCGCGTTGGCGTCGCTGGCTGCTAACAGCGCCATTCCCAGGTAGGCGTCCGCGCAGTCAGGGTCCAGGTCCAGCACCCGGTTGTAGGCGGCCCGGGCAGTGGCCAGGTCCCCTAGCTTGAAGGCGCACGCAGCGATGCCGAGGCGGACCTCCGCCGGACATGAAGATCCGGGGAACTCGCGCAACGCGGCCCGGTAGCTGCGAGTGGGACCCGGAAAACAACAAGATCTAAGTCTCAGGGAGCCACGGACGCAGCGAGGTGGTGGTGCGAATTAGACACACACGGGGAGGGAGAGCGGGAAAGTGAGATGTAGCATTGGGTCCGAACTTGAGGCACGATCGCCAGCTTGCGGGCCGAAGCCACCCAAAACACCTACTGTCTGCGTTCTGCTGGATTCCCCCTCGTCACCCCTCTTCCTCCTTAATCCTTCCGGCGTTCCTTTCCGTTTACTTATCAACCATCTTGCGCGCTTTTTCCAATCTACTGCTTAGCCCCGAACCCGCGGTTTGCTTCACCAATCACATCTGTCCCCCGTTCTTGGACATTTTGCATGAACACCAACCAAATGCCCCTACGCGTCACCGAGCCCGTTACTCACGAGGACATGGCCTCCTTGTACTGCTGCTGCTGGAAGGCCAGTCCCGCCACCGCCAGATAGCCCACCACGTTGACCCGCCCGTTGTTGCGGCAGGTGGCGGCGCGCTTGAAATCACGGGAGGCATTTTGCAGGTCGCCCTTGTACGGCATGCACAGCCATCCCAAATTGAGTTGCGCAAGGGATTGCAGGTGAGGGTTGAGGAAAGCAAACCAAAGCCTTTGGCACATGACAAAGGGGCGTATGAGGGTGGTGGAGGTGGTAGGGCCATAATGGGGTGTGTGAGGAGGGACATGGACACCTGGAGAAAGCGGGTGAATGCTGCCTTCTGGCTTTCCAACTTAAGTGATGTGGGGACATGAAAATCCATCCTGCCCCGTATTCCTTGTCACCGCCTCCTCACCCTGGCTAAGAAGTGCAGTCCGCTGGTGAGGGCCACGAGCTGCTCGTTCTGGTCCAGCGTCCCTGCCTGCGTTATGAGTTTGCGTGCCTCCGACAGGATTCTCGCCTTACTGTCGGCCGTTTTCTCATCGCGCGCCTGAGCAATCAAGATGGCTGCTTTGGCCGTGAAGAACAAGATGCGCTCATAGTTTGGCTTCTGACCAAAGTATCGTTCCACCTCGACGGCCGTGTCCTCGCTTGTTGCTGTTTCATATATTTGGTCAAATGCATCTAATCGTCCTTGTTGAATGTATGCTCTAGCGCAGTCGAACCAGGTGCTGAGTGGAGCAGCCTCGGAAACCAATAGATCGAGCAGCTCCTCCGCGTTGTCCGGTAATTGTGATAAATCGATAGCAACGACTTCGCTGGAATCTACGACTGGGACATAAATACGGTCCGCCATGATGGGTTTGTAAGCTGCACCACGGCCTTCCGGGCCCACGGCCAACCTGATCACGGCTCACTAAGGAAGTCTTGTTTTCGTCACAAAATCAGACGATAATTCGTTGAAGAGTCTTAAGAGGTGAGCGTATTACTAACTTGGTGCCCAAATTCTCCATATACAAAGCAATAAAAATACCGTGAAGTCGTGGAAATTATAAGGTTGTGCAGGGTCGTAAGCTGGATTCGATAAGCCAACAATGGGCAGTTGGCGCCGCAACGGAGTACCGGTAACGGAAGCCTAGCAACCAACGTTACCGTCACGCAATCCACGCTAGCACGTTACGATGTCCTGGCTCCTGGCTCCTGGAATGCTGGCAAGCTTCTTTAATTTTTTAATACTTTGGATTGGTCTAGCGGGCATAATTTTTAGGTGAACTCGAACTGTTTCGTAATCGGCTCGATACCCTGTGCCCTGTACATATGTACCCACACGTTACAACACGCAACAGAGTTTGAATTAACAGTAACTAGCATTCTCAAGCTCTTGCAAACGCCAAACAGTCCTGGACGGCTGTGGACGCTATGGGTCGTCGCGCTTCCTTATAACCTGTCTTCCGCCGCCGCATCACTACACCACCGTTCTTACAGCTCCTACTGAGGCGTGCCGGGACTTGCAGCAGCACCGAACTAAGCCATGCTATCCACCAGACTGTTATCCACGTCGGCTTGAATACTTCTCCCGCCAGCACATATCCCAACCGCCCCAGAGCCTGCCGCCGCCGTCTTATTCACCTCCAACAACTGAATGAGCAAACCAGCTCGATTCCCCCAACCCCGCCGCGCCATCCTGGGATCTCTATTGACCATAGAGGACCAGGTCTATTGACCACCGCTGCCTTACAGGTGCTCTTCGGCCCAGCCGCATACCCCGTGCGGCGATGGCCACCAGCGCCAGTGACCCCAACCCCATCACGCACCCATTGAATTCACAGAGCGGCTTTGCAATAGCAATGGTCTATCGTTGGATGAAGCTCGCTCTGGCGCCAATGCCGCCATGCAGTCTCTGGAGTCCGCCAATCATAGACTTATTGAGCTAGACAGCTGTATGGCAGTCGAGAATGTTCTAGATTGTGCCGACGCTCCGCTTTGCATATCCTAGCATTATAGCTGGCGAACGCTGTGATAAACTGGCTGCGGCGCTGCTGCTCGTCGGCCACGGCCATCGCGTGCGATGCATCGCCTGCCAAAAGCCGCTTTAGCACGCTGAGGGCCGTGTAAGAGTCTTTAGAGCACACGCTGCTGCCCAGCGGTGCATCCGCAGGTGTTAATGCGGATCTAGATTGTGTGGAGGAGATGGAGGCGCGCATTAACCATGCCGTGGCGCAACTGGAGCTGCTGCGGCGCGCGGCAGAGGGAACGTGCTGGTCGGGTCGGTATCAGCAACGACCGTGCGGGGTCGGCGGCGGAGGGCCCCGATAGTCCTTTATTGGTGCTGGGTTCGCAGGTACGGCGTCTAACGGACCTGTTGAACCGGTGTCTACGGGACGTACGGGCAGTATTAAAGCCTTCATGGCAGGCGGAGGTGGATGTGGGGGCCATTTCTGTCTTTGCCTGGTATCTGGTCCACCCGGAGGGGCCGCACCCGGGCAAGCGGCAAACCCGCACATGCAGACCGGTATGGGCAGAGGTGCCAGGTCAGGCAAGGCACCGGGACGGGTGCTTATTGGGGAAATGCGCGTATCAAATGCACACGCATAATGGGTGCGGAGATATGACTTATGCGAGGCGCTGGAACTCTCTGTGGGATGTTTACGCCTCGACGGATTTGATCATCATCATCATCATCATCATCATCATCTAGGCCGAATAGAGCAATACCAACCCGCACTTTCCTCTGACGAAGCGGGCCTTATCTGTCAGAACATAGAAGAATAATCTTTTAGGCAGGCAGTCCAATACCTTCGTACAGGGGTTAGATGCCTGTAATTGTGATTCTGGCACTGCCCCGGTTGTGCAACTAGTACGTGTCCGCGGTAAGACGCCCCGTCTTAATCCATATCAATGTGTAATAAACAACCTCAGCCGCGTTGGCTATCCATTTGCAAGTCGCCAGATGCGTTGCAACCCCTGAGGACGCGGCGCCCTCCTAGCATTGATGATCTCATGACAGGGTTGTTGGTGCGTCATTATGCTTTAGAGACCCTTCGGGTCATATGCACGAGCGTCAAGGGCTCAAAAGCCGCAGCAGCCCCAAGACAGCCGTTTTTGCTGCTATTTGCGTCAGCCTGCGTTCTCAGTACTTGGTAGTAACTGCAGCCAAAGTTGTAGCCGCGCCCCACCCTGATTCTGTAGGAAAGCTGCACTACGGTATGCTAAAGAGCCATCTCCGGTGAGTGCAGATAAATGCAAGTATGCCAGGTCGCTCCCTAGCGCTGCAAAGATATGTTGCATTTGTGACAGCTTAAGATCTGTGGTCACGCAGCTTCCGATAAAGACTGTCAACAAAACTTCCTCAGTGGACGAGGGAAGTCAAGGTGAGAGTCCTGCTGCGGTACTCGATCACAGCGCATTCCTGCCTTCAAACCGCTGAATCGCTCCAAAATTAACATTAGGGAAGGCTTTCCCTTTCCGACCCCGAATCAAAAGAGCGGTCACGCATGCGGGGGACACAGGGCAGCAGGAGCTACCCGGGGTAACCCAGCGGAACGAGTTGACGCCTCTCCCCCTTCCAGCCACTGGCCCCCATCACAGCACCCCGGCCGTCTCTCCTTGCCGGCACTGCACGAGCCATGCCGTATGAATTGGCCGTTCTTTTATCTCAGCGGCATAATTATTCGCATCTAAGTTGGCCAGTGGCTTCGGGTTTGACTGTTTTGCTCCCCATAACAGGCTTGATTGGTCGCTTATGGACCCCCCTCAAGAGACAAACGCCTCAATGGTCGTGTCCCAGCCAGTGGTCCAAAATGTACAGATTCGCCGACATGACTGCCATACCCAGGAACAATGCTACAACTGCGCGCTGCCGCCCGGCGTGCTCGAACGCCAGTGGCAGAAGCTCCGATATCGACAGGAACGCCATGATTCCGCCCACTGCCGCGAGCAGCTTCTCCACAAGCTGGCGGTCAAGATTCGAGGGAAAGAACAGAGCCAGGGCCACAACCGCCAGGGGCTCCGCCAGGCCGGATATAGCTGCGTAGAGGAAGCCACGTGTCCGGCTGCCGGTGGCGAAGTACACAGGCAGCGCGACCGCAACACCCTCAGGTACATTGTGTAGCGCGATGGCAAAGGCGAGGGAGGCGCCCACGGCGTGTGACTTCATGGAGGCCAGAAACACAGCAACTCCTTCGGGGAAGTTATGTAACGCGATGCCGATGGCGGTGATGAGGCCGGACAATAACACACGGCGCTTGGCCTCTCTGCGGGTGGCTCGTTCGCGTGCAGCGGTGCCAGTGCCGGCAGCGGTGGCACCGCCTGTGGCGGCGGTGTCAGACTTGCCAGGACTGGGGGCCAGAGAGATGAGTGTATGGGGAACGGGAAGGATATTTGGCGAATGTGTTGTAGGAGGTAGAATTGGGGGGGGGATAGGGATGGGAGAACTGGGCCCGGACCGGGTGGCGATGAATTTGTGGCCCCAGGCGGCGGTGGTACTCAGTGGTTTTCTGAGCTTTGTGATTTTCCAGTCGCGGCTCCCTGAAAATACCGGTAGTCTGTAAGCACGTGTTCAGATGGAATTTTGAAGCCAGGATTTGAACATGAATATGCTATCCGTTGGCTACTACGCCGCGCTGGATCCGCCTCTGCCTCTTCAGAAGATATACCAACGTTGCTTCACTTTGATGAATGCCATCTTCGCTGGATAGTTTGTCCGAGGACACTCACATCGTTCCGCATGGCCACGGCTCACCGTTTACTGGCCTTCTTGGAAGGTGAGCCTGCCGTCCCATCATCCTTCTTGGGAGCAGTTGCCGCCGCTGCCGTCCCCGATTTGGATGTCGTAGTTCCCGCTGCCGGATCGGCCACCGCCACCTTGTCTTCTGTGTCATCGAGCTGCAGCCCCTCAGAAGAAGGCTCCGGAATGAAGTGCACGACGGCGGCGAAGAAGCCTACCCCCCCGAAGAACCAGGCGTTGGCTGTCGCGAACCCCACCTCCTCCACAGCTGCAGGCATGAGATCCAGCATGGAGATGCACAGCATAAGTCCCGCAGCGAGGCCCTGCACGCAATGAGTGGAATGGACCGTGTGGTGAGGCAGGCTGCTACCCGGACGTGGAGATGGCGAGATACTAAAGGCCGGGTGTCCTTGCCACGGCAAGATAACTATGAGAAGGACTCTACTTGCTTTGAGATCTCATATTGTCGGAAGGAAGTGGCGCCTGTACCTTGAACATGGAAAGTGCGGCGCACTGGATCTCATACCAAGTGTACGGGTAACGGACAGAATCTGCGATATGCTGGAATTGTCTTGACTTTGAAAGCCATATATATGATAAAATGCCCCCTGGGTCACTTCTGATCCATGTTCGTGATCGTCAAAACCTTAGGTCAAAACGGCCTGCCCTAGCCCCCGAGGCGCTAATCTCTTTCACCCATGTGGATTGCCACCCCAATAAATAAATTAATAAAAAAATTATGATTACGCAATTCCCCTCCGATCGCCGGTATCAGGTAATGTTTCGGACGTCGATTCGTGAGGGTACCGTGCCGGGAGACACGATGTACACAAGTGGAACCCGATCTGTGCACAAATTGCGCACCTGCAAGTATCCAAGCCGTTTAAATTGCATTTTGGGTTGTGCGACGACCATTAACCCGCCCAGAGCAGTCCCCGCCGCACCCAGCCCCGTAAGGAGGAGGGCATTCCATACTCGTTCATCAATCATGCTGTATAAAAATCAGGCACGATGTGCTGATAGTTGAAAACGGTCCGTTACAAGCTCCTTGCGGTCGTCCTCGCGACCGACACGCCGAAAAATCCAATTCACTAAGCGACAAGGAACATAAGATAGACGCTGCCATGAAGATTGGACAATGTATCGCAATCCACCTTCCAAAAAATACAAAGGGTACGGCACTGTTGAAGGCTGCAACGGAAAATATCTACAAGGGCAAAACTGGCCGCGACGTGTCGTTAACCTAAGAAGCTTCATTTTTGTGACCGTAATATAATGGACGATAGATATCTTGAGAGATGCTTAGGTCACTGGCCGGATGTCCCCGTTGACGGGGATCTTGAAGTCCGTGTGAATGTTCTGGCTTCTAAGGAGATTAATCTTGATGCCGTGATGCTTACGTTGAAGGAACACTTTTACGAAGACTGGGTTAACCCATGCTTTCAATGTTGGATAGCTGATGATTACAGAAGTACGACATCATCGTACAGAAAGGTACCAGTCAGGAAGAGTTACAGCAACAGCAGAGTTTTCCCTTAATTCGATAACACATAAATGATTGTTGCAAAGTTTCAAGGATGATAAATGAAAAGGAATGACTCGTATAGAACGGCATATTAGTTACACAGGATAGCTGCCGTCGTCGCGATGTTAGTCTGAGGGGTCCGGTTCGCTTGTCAGGTCCGTATCACATTGATGATGAGAGCAAATCTGCTTAACACGACAAAAATGTGACTATTTAATGGCTTCCTAGGAGAAGATCCATGAAGTTGAAACTAGCGTCGTATATACCTCCAAAACGTATACACGGCAACTGCTTACGTCACAAAACGGCAAGGTAACTACTTCGAATATGTTACACTCCCTCCTGTTGTGCGTCAGCACCGTCCTCGGTGCTGGTAAGAAAAGGAAGGTTTCAGGTACCGTAGGTACATGAGGTAAACCTGAGTTATGCTAAGAGGAAAGGTAGTTATGCAGTTAGACCCCCAGTGTGCGGTGTTGCTAGTGTTCAGGGGAAATGAACCAAGCGTGGAATGTGCTTTGGGAATTTTTTACGAAACCATTCAAAACGGTCAGACAGTTTGAGCATCTACGAAGGCTCGAAGGGCAGGGAGACGTCGAATTGCCTCGTAAGGTTCCCACGGCGCCTCATAGCCATTGGTGGCTGCCCATTGTGTGAGGAACACCACCGACGGGCGGAGCTTTTTGTCGTACCCAAGGCGGACGGCTGTGATGGCATCAACCTGATCATAAGGGTCAGTGGCTGCCTCGGGGATGTGAGGAGGTTGATGGCGGTTACGGAAAAGGTCGTCATTGCCGGGGATCCAGGGGATAAGGCGGGAGATGTGGAAAACTGGGTGGATGCGGCTGAGATTGGTAGGTGGGCTTAGGCGGTATGCTACTGGAGAGATGACCGCTGAGATGGTAAAAGGGCGATTTCGCGGGTGATATTGGAGTGGATGTCACGGAGGCGGTTGTGGAGGTCCATGGCAGTGGGGTGAGTGGAGGGTGAGCCGGATTGGGGGCCGTGGAGGGTGGGGGGGTTGAGAGGGTGATAGCCATAATTGGCGAAGAAGGGGGTGGTTCCGGTGCTTGCGTGGGTGGAGTTGTTATAGGCGGCTTCCACGATGGGTAGATAGGCGGCCCAGTTGTCTTGTGTGGGTTGGACATAGGCGCGGAGGATTTGTTTGGGAGTGCGGTGAGTTTGTTCGGTTTGGCCGTCATTTTGAGGATGGTAGGCGGATGAGATTGTGAGGGAGGTGCCGAGGTGCGTCCAGGATGTTTGCCAGATGTCAGAGATGAAGCGAGGATCACGGTCGGAGATGATGGTGGTTGGGATGCCGTGGAGGCGGTAGACGTGTGTGAGGAAGAGGAGAGCGGTATCCCGGGCAGAGATAGATTTGTTGGTAGGTGCGAAGTGAGCTTGTTTGGTGAAGAGGTCGACGCACGTGAAGATGGCGGTTTAGGTGAGGCCGTCGAGGCCTTTGGAGGGGGGAAGATCGGTGATGAAATCGATGGATACATGGGTCCAAGGACGGTTGGGAGTTGGGAGGGGTTGAAGGAGGCCAGGTGGGGCTTGAGTGGACGGTTTGGTGCGTTGGCAGGTGGCACAGGACTTGACGTAGGCTTGTACGGAACGACGCATGTGGGGCCACCAGTAGCGTGCGGTGATGGCTGATCGGGTGCGGTGGAAGCCTGGGTGTCCCGAGTAGGCAGCATCGTGAAATTCGTGGAGGAGGAGGAGGCGTAGTGAGGGGACGTCGGGGACGGTGATGCGGTTGGCAAAGTAGGAGAGGCCGTCAGAGGAGCGTTGGAGATATGGTTTGGTCGTCGTTGGGTTGGAGGATGTGGGGTCGGTGGGATATCCCGAACGGATGTCGTTAAGGAGGGCGGGGTCCGGGAAGATGTGAGAGGCGAGGGTGAAGCAGTTGTGTCGGAGGGCGTTGGAGGCTGGATGGTTGATGGGTGGGGTAGTGTTGGGCCAGAGAGGAACGGTTGTAGGTTTGGGAGGGGTGGAAAGGAGTATGGTGATGGTCGAGAGAGTTGTTGGGGAATATGTGGGGCTGTTGGTGGTTTGGGGTTTGAATGGGAAGCGCGAGAGGGAATCGGCCATATTTTGGGGCCCAGGGGGTAGGTGATGGTGATCTAGCCGTGAAAGGGAGCGAGGAGTTGGGCCCAACGGGCTTGGCGGCAGGAGAGATCCTTTTGGGTGAAGAAGCGTTGGAGTGTATCGTGGTCAGTGCAGGGTGTGTAGTGGCAGCCTTCGAGGTAGCAGCGGAATTTACAAACTGCATGGACGACAGCGAGTAGCTTCACTTCGTGGATGGGGTAGTTGGATTCGTGTTGGTCGAGCTTGCGGGATTCGAAGGCGACGGGGTGGAGTGCATTGTTCCGTTTTTGGAGGAGGACGGCGCCAAGGCCAAGTAGAGAAACGTCCGTGTAGAGGGTGAAGGTGGTGTTGGGACCAGTGTCGGGGATGATGAGGGTGGGGGCGGAGGTGAGGGCGTTGCGAAGGGCATGGAAGGCGGTGACAGCAGTGGGTGGTAGGATGTTGGGAAAGGGTTGGTTTTGGTGAGGTTGATGAGGGGATAGGCGATGCGGGCGTAATCTACGGCGGTAGAAGCCAGTGAAGCCAAGGAAGGCACGAACGTCAGTGATTGAGGTGGGGATAGGAAAGTTGGTGCGGGCGGTGAGTTTGTCAGTATCGGTGGTGATGCCGTCGTGGGAAACATTGAAGCCGCAGAATTTGGTGGATGGTTGAAGCATTTGGAGAGCCGGACGTGAAGGTGTTGTTGTTGGAGGGTTTGGAGGATTGCATTAACATGGCGGCAATGGTCATCGAAGGTGCGGGAGTAGATAAGGATGGCCGAAGGGAAGGACGAGGCATTCATAGAGGCCATACTTGCAGCGGAAAGCAGTCTTATGGATGTCCGGGTCATGGACGCGGACTTGGTGGTAACCAGACCATAGGTCGAGTTTGGTGAAGTAGGTGGCGCCATGAAGTTGGTCCAGGAGTTCGTCGACACGGGGGAGAGGGTAGGCATTCTTGACGATAAGCTGGTTAATAGCGCGGAAATCCACACCGAGGCACAGGCAATTGCCACCGGGTTTTCGGGTAAACAGGATGGGAGCACCAAATGGGGACGTAGATGGGCAGATCCAGCCACAATCGAGGTAATCCTTTAGTTGCCGGTCAAGTTCTTGGAGTTCGGCTGGGGACATGCGGTACGCACGTTGCTTGGGGGGTTGGGAGTCAGGGGTGAGGACGATGCGGTGGTTGCAGGGGCGGGACGGCGGAAGGGTAGTGAGTTTTGCGAAGACCCTGGAGTGCTGCTGGAGGATGAATTGAATGGCCGGGGAAACGGAGGGGGCCGTTACTTGTTGGGAGGGCGGGGCTTCGGGGTCGGTTTCAGGGTCGTCAAGGGGGCGGAGGATCCATAGAACTTGCGAGGGTTCATCGCAGCTTCTTTTACTGGCCCATCCGTACACGAGCGCCAGCCGAACACGCCATAAAGCAACTACGACAGCGCAAACCTGAAGGCGCGTTTGTGCCAGCTCACTTATGAGCAAGCTGCGGTGCGGTTGCAGCACGCCCTAGCCATCATGTCTCCTACGTTGAGCCCTCGCATACAGTTCGCGGGCTGCTACTGCCACAATTCCACCGTAATGCACGACAAATGGTGCGGCAGGCATATGCGTTGCCAGCTCAAGTACACCGCAACACAACACGAGGAGGTCCCCACGTCGCCACGCCAGCTATCTCTCCGCCAAAGGAAGCCACAAGCGCTAGTCTGGACAAAGGACATCTCCCCATACGCCACAAGTGCCATGTGTATTCGCCATATTTCATGCCTAATACAAAAACACCTGAATTAGGCGATCTCTGATCATCCAGCCATGCTCTAGTGAAACTCCGTGCGCCAGGGTCCCTCCAGCTTGTTTGCAGCCGCCTCCAAGATCGCGGGCAGTCCAGCTGCGGATAGAGGCGATGCGGGCGACATGCATGAGAAACGCAGGCTATGGGGGCAAAAGACGTGACCCTCGGACGCAGATGGGGTGGCTTTGAAGGATGGTTGCTGTATTCCATGCGCGCTCGAAACGGCTGACCCGTGCAGGCCCTTCCCCTTGCGCCCTTCCCCCGGAGCCCTAGGTCTCCTGCTCAGTGCTCACCCACTGCCGCCGCCGTGGGCTGCTTGGCCAGCTGCCTTAGCGCGGTCCGCACCACCAGCTTGTGGTCAAAGGCAAGCACTGGCAACATAGACACGTCAAACCAGCGGGCATCCTTGGCATCATCCTGAGCGCATGCGGGAGGGGCAGGGTCCAGTGAGAGGGACATTTACTGGGGACGCGAAGGTCATCGAGAGGGAGCGCCCAGAGGGAACGGCACCAGGAGCAACTTCTACCTTCGGTCACCTGTCACTCGAATACACACGCTAACCCTAATAGAGGTCAATGATTATCAGCGGCCCGAATTACGTTCGCCTCCGTCCCTCATCATTCCAGGCCCGTCTCACCGCCGCCCTGACCCCCAGGTTGGTGCTGGGCACCAACGCCGCGTATGCCACTGTTATGGTCCAGCCCCGAGGGTCGCGACCCGGATCCCCGAATGCGCCAACCTAGGACGGGCCGCCAGGACGGGGACCGGCAGGGACAGGAGACCGGACAAAGAAAGAGTTCATAGGGAAACAGAAACGAGGCGACAACATCGGGGAGGACAGCAGTAGGTAAGATGCCAATGGAACCGCCAGTAAAGGTGCAGCTGGAGGGAGGCGGGCCCTGCGTTTCGCCTTTCATACACCCTTCCTCCCTTGTTCTGCTTCTTTTGGCTTACCTGCGTCAGAGACACTGTGGTTGGGTCCACCGATGTCTCCTCTTGCAGCTCGCGGCCGGCGGCTGCATCCAGGCCCTCGCCCTCATCCACAAAACCGCCAGGGAGCGCCCACGTGTCCTGAGTTGACATAGCGTAATGAGACGTCCTTAAGCAGCAGTACAGAAACGTGGTCATTCAGCCATTGACCATCCCTCCACCCGTCTCAGGTTATAACGTTCTGTGCGTCTGGCTAGGAAATCAGTCCCAGATGCCGAAATGGTATGCACGTACCTTGAAGGGTGGGAATTTACGCTTAATTAGTAGTAATTTCGCTGGCGTGTCCGATGAGGGCTTGGACACAATGATGGCATCAACGGTGAGTGCGGGGCGAGGATACCTGTGGCTAGCACGGCGCCAGCATGCTTTCAAATTGCACTAACTTCAGCCTTTTTGTTTAGTTATAAGATCAAACTTATACGACACGTACGAATTTAAGGTGAAAGGGAGGCAAGTGGGGCCCAAAAGTTGTGGCACTGACCTTACGGGCCCCACATGATTTTACGCCGATACGACGTTTCCCACATATCAGCAGAGAGGATTTACAAACCCACCGATACGTGTATCCATTTGGAGCAATCTGTTTGGGCTGGGTACGCTTGCGAATATAAAAGGTCGCAAGTAATGCGCCTGCAACGCCAAGACCAGCTGCCAAAACTGTTTCTAAAATTTTCATTGTTTCGTTGTATCGCCCAGCGTCCCTTGAAGATTGAAGATTGTGTTCCTGTTATCAGTTAACGTTTGCACGTTTGCGGTCCGAAAGACCTAGTATTATTATCAGTAACCTCACCAGATGTTGACAGATTCTGATGCAAAAGTTGCTCAATGCTCATCAAACTCGTCTCACAACAGCCGCTGGTACATCTAGCTTAGTAAGCTTTCCGGGCTCCGCAAGACTAGTATTATAATTGTATTCTGTGAATGCGGTCTTTCACTGTGGTATCATTTTATAAAACGCCAAGTAACCGTGCTGGCAGTTGGCTGGCCACAGGGCAGGACGGCGTAGGGCACAAGATGGCCGGCAACCGCGCAAAGCCGTTCGCCAGTTTCCCTCAGCCGATCGAATATCTCATTGCCTGATCAACTATCGATACTTCTTATGCCATTTCTGTTCGCCCTTCTGCTAGGAGGACAAGACGTTCTCGGCCTGCTGGATCAAATAGCAAACGTATGCAAAGTTTGGAGGTACGTATGATCATAAGGATCAATAAATCTTGCAGGCATCACTGTCCTTGCTGCGTTTGCTGGCGTCGTGGCAGAACAGCTGTGGTCTGGTGCCAATCGGGTGATACACGGTGGTTATGAGCCTAAGTGTCACGGCCGGCCACTGATCCAAATTAAATATGGGGATTTCGGTAGGGAGTTGTAGTGGAGTCAAGCGGGATTACCGAGCCAATCCGCAGGGCGGTTTGAGGAGCAGGTCAGCTAGTCGAGTCTTGGTAGGGTTTTTTTGGCAGTGGGATCGGTTCAGGTTTCATTATGTTAGCCTCCTGTGGCATCGCTGCCGGGGCCATTTTATTATTATGCTGTTGTAACTGCTGAGGACAAGAAAGGCACTTACAGGCCATCACGGGTCTTCCAGCTTGGCCGGGGTCAAGTTATGAGGTTCCTCCTGTGGAGGAACCAGCTCGCACTATCACCAAGGTATTGCCAGCAACATGAGCATGCACTTAAATCCTTGTCCTGAAGCCCGTTCCCTACCCTAGCCCACTAGCTGCAATCAGTCAGCACGGAGGCGGTGTCATTCACTGGAGGTGAAACGAGAACAGAACATTCTAACCCTGCCATGTTCACCAGCCAGCGTATACAACCCAAGTTATGTTGCGGGAAATGGACCGGCAACAGCTCCAACAGTACTCGACCCTCCCAACAGGTTACAGAGCAGTCTGACACCTTCCATGCACACAAAGGACACGGCCAATTTTCCGTTTCAAGAGCGTATGCTTGCGAGAAAGTGCCACGATATGACACATATTCTCAGCCACGTGATTTGAGCATTAGGGGGTATGCAACGCGCCAGTAGTCTAAAACCCACATATGCACAACGCATAAAAGGCAAGCACTGGCAACATAGACACCCTTGGCATCATCCTAAGCGCATGCGGGAAGGGCAGGGTCCAGTAAGAGGGACAAATACTGGGGACGCGAAATCTGTATGGCAAGTGGGGCTTGGTGCCGGCGTCGCTTTCTGCAACCCGCTTCGGACACCTGCAAAATAGCTCTTGAGAACCGAAGCTTCTTTGTCTGTTGCAGAAACATGACAGGCGTGCAAGCATCCAAACGCACAATGCTCCAGTACTGAGGCATGAGTCCTCATGGCAACGGCAGATATCCCGCAACGTATTAGTAGCAAGGAAACAACGATTTGCAGCTCCCTGAGCTGCCAGCACCATTTTTCAGGTGCTATGTTTTTTCTCTTCCCGCACATGACCTGCTTTACGAGCGTTAGACAACTTCCATCACTACATTTTTAAATTGCTTCCGGATACAACGCCGCCTACATCCTCGGACATTTTCGCATGCATCCTGCGGTCATTGTTGTCCTGCTCCCGGTTGAACATGTCCACCCGCAACTTCAGGGGCTATTATCGCACTCCTCTCTTCGGCCCGGCAGGCTTCACGACATTATAGATCTGCAACCACACCACCAAATTCAACGCCCCATTCATGATCTTAGAAGACCTGATCGTCAGTCATCCGCCAACCATGCCATACCGTACATATAATCTTCTTCGGCGGCCGCCAATTGCAAGGTGACCCCTGAGCAAGGCCCTAGCGTCAGTGTGCCTCACTCAAGAACGACCACTTAAGCTACATTTGAATTTCGCAATTCCATTGGCACATAGCTCAAGGCATACTAGCGGCAAGTCCATAGAACTTGCGAGGGTTCATCGCAGCTTCTTTTACTGGCCCATCCGTACACGAGCGCCAGCCGAACACGCCATAAAGCAACTACGACAGCGCAAACCTGAAGGCGCGTTTGTGCCAGCTCACTTATGAGAAGCTGTGGTGCGGTTGCAGCACGCCCTAGCCATCATGTCTCCTACGTTGAGCCCTCGCATACAGTTCGCGGGCTGCTACTGCCACAATTCCACCGTAATGCACGACAAATGGTGCGGCAGGCATATGCGTTGCCAGCTCAAGTACACCGCAACACAACACGAGGAGGTCCCCACGTCGCCACGCCAGCTATCTCTCCGCCAAAGGAAGCCACAAGCGCTAGTCTGGACAAAGGACATCTCCCCATACGCCACAAGTGCCATGTGTATTCGCCATATTTCATGCCTAATACAAAAACACCTGAATTAGGCGATCTCTGATTATCCAACCATGCTTCGGGCACAGTGCAGCATGGATTGAACACCTGTATTGCAAAAGCCATGCACGTATGCCTTCCCCACTTCAATTTTTAGTCGACATGCTCCGATGAAACTCCGTGCGCCAGGGTCCCTCCAGCTTGTTTGCGGCCGCCTCCAAGATCGCGGGCAGTCCAGCTGCGGATAGAGGCGATGCGGGCGACATGCATGAGAAACGCAGGCTATGGGGGCAAAAGACGTGACCCTCGGACGCAGATGGGGTGGCTTTGAAGGATGGTTGCTGTATTCCATGCGCGCTCGAAACGGCTGACCCGTGCAGGCCCTTCCCCTTGCGCCCTTCCCCCGGAGCCCTAGGTCTCCTGCTCAGTGCTCACCCACTGCCGCCGCCGTGGGCTGCTTGGCCAGCTGCCTTAGCGCGGTCCGCACCACCAGCTTGTGGTCAAAGGCAAGCACTGGCAACATAGACACGTCAAACCAGCGGGCATCCTTGGCATCATCCTGAGCGCATGCGGGAGGGGCAGGGTCCAGTGAGAGGGACATTTACTGGGGACGCGAAGGTCATCGAGAGGGAGCGCCCAGAGGGAACGGCACCAGGAGCAACTTCTACCTTCGGTCACCTGTCACTCGAATACACACGCTAACCCTAATAGAGGTCAATGATTATCAGCGGCCCGAATTACGTTCGCCTCCGTCCCTCATCATTCCAGGCCCGTCTCACCGCCGCCCTGACCCCCAGGTTGGTGCTGGGCACCAACGCCGCGTATGCCACTGTTATGGTCCAGCCCCGAGGGTCGCGACCCGGATCCCCGAATGCGCCAACCTAGGACGGGCCGCCAGGACGGGGACCGGCAGGGACAGGAGACCGGACAAAGAAAGAGTTCATAGGGAAACAGAAACGAGGCGACAACATCGGGGAGGACAGCAGTAGGTAAGATGCCAATGGAACCACCAGTAAAGGTGCAGCTGGAGGGAGGCGGGCCCTGCGTTTCGCCTTTCATACACCCTTCCTCCCTTGTTCTGCTTCTTTTGGCTTACCTGCGTCAGAGACACTGTGGTTGGGTCCACCGATGTCTCCTCTTGCAGCTCGCGGCCGGCGGCTGCATCCAGGCCCTCGCCCTCATCCACAAAACCGCCAGGGAGCGCCCACGTGTCCTGAGGCAGAAATCACGGCATAAGCCACTCAAGATATGGGCTTCGATTCGGAGGTGCAGTAATTCCATGCAGTATGCAAGCGTGCATTGTGCCAGGAACGTTTGGGTCACCTACAGGGGCTCGGGTTGGGCCATTCCTTGGTAGAAACATAGCTCAGGCATCGGGGCAGCAATGGAACACGGCGGATGAACCGAAATAGGAAACTGTCTGACTGGATTCACGACTACGATACCGGGAGGTGAAGCAAGGCGTCCGGACGTAACCCTAGTGTGTCTACCTTGTAAGGAGGATTCTTTCGCTTTATCAGCAGTAGTTGTGGTGGAACACGATCACGAGGTCGTGATACAATAATAGTATCGACAGTAACGGCAGGCCGTGGGTACCTGGTCGTAGACAGCATTGATGAGGGCAAAGCTATCATCGACGCGCAGACATTTCCGAGATACTTGGGATCAAATAACGTAGTTTGACAGATAACGTAGGAAACATGGTGTCGTGGCATTATCGACCGCCAGCCAGGCCATGATTAGCCGGCACACAAACCCTCGCCAACATACCAGTAAAGCAAACCATACACGCGGTGTTAAATCTGCACGCTTACTGGTACGTAAAAGAGCCCGCCATGCGGACTACGCCTGTTTCTCTCCTGCTGTTGTTGCCTGTAAATTTAGACCCGGCCCGCCCAAGAAGCCGAGTAGATTGCATAAGCAGTTCCAGCAAATTTCCAAGGACACTGGATGGCGTGCGTGTAATGAGTCGGCTTGCACAAAGTCGCCGTCGAAGCTTAACGAACCGATTAATTAAACAATTGATTAAACAATCTTACACGAGATGTTATAAAATTTGCATACTTGGCTGTTTGGTTCAAGGATTCAAGGCCAAAGGCTTGGTACGGCGGTACGGTACCGACATCGCTCCTTTAACTAAGGGGTTGCTGGGGAACTTCATCCGTGAGGATTATTTTTAAGAAGGATTTTGTGCCCGGCGCTTCACGGATTGTGCTTATTGCTACCTGTGATCTCCGCAGTTTGTACCTGAAATTTTACAGTTTTTGGCCTAAGCTAAGCGTTCTAATCCGCAGTCATGCTGGACATTAACCTTCTTAGGACAGGTACGATCTTTGCACGTGGATAGCGGCTTACTGCATGTCGACTTTCGATCGTTCTGCGCCTGCAGAAAAGGGCGGCGACCCAGAGCTGGTTCGCGAGTCACAGCGGCGGCGCTTCGCTGATGTCTCGCTTGTCGACCAAGTTATCGAGTTGGACTCAGAATGGCGACAAGGTGGGATCCAGCTCCGAGAGCTGCCATTCCATAGGCCGAAGGCATCACATGGAGCACATTCTTGCCGTATTATTTAGTATTAACTGTTTGATTATGCAGTTCGCTTCCAGCTGGACCAGCTGAACAAGGAATTCAATGCGCTGAACAAAGAGATCGCTAATGTGCGGAAGGTACGTGCGCTTATTACTTAAGGCAGGTTGCGGATCTTGTTAATTGCACCTTGGGCACCGTGAACGAAGACAACTCCGTGGGGATAAGCATTTGCGACCATCGCTTGGAGGTACCCGCTTGTTTGGGGAGGCCGTGCCGCTCGGATTCAGTTATATCCACGGACTTGCACCGGAGGAGTACATATTTTGGTTTGGGGCTTCGTAGTAAAAAGTTCCCCTGCAAATCTTGGCATAACTGTTTGGAACTGCAGTCCAGCGCAAAGACGTACCTGCAGCCACTAGAGCTGCAAGGCAACAAGGTTACAGAAACGCGCGCACCTGGCCTCGTACTCACCGATCAGAGTTTCCTAGAATTGTATTGTGACACGGGAAAGTTCTCCTCACACGTCTGGCGTGTGTGACCTGGCCCACAGGCAGGTGGGAACTCGGACGAGTTGCAGGAGAAGAGCAAAGAGTTAAAGAAGGTCATCCAGTTGACGGAGGAGAAGGAGAAGGAGGTCATCATTACCCGCGATACCAAGCTAGTCGCAATCGGCAACATTGTGCACGATAGCGTTCCCGTTAGCCAGGACGAGGTGCGTTGCTTCCTTCGTCCGCGTGCTGCGTGTTCCCATCTCCGTTCGGGCTGCTCTGTTATGGGTCCTGCTCCAATTCTTATCTCCATAATAAGCATTGGAGCAGGACCCATTGGAGCAGATCCCAAGCAGAGCTTTTTTAAACGAGCCTGGTGCGTCTTACCTGAGGATTGCAGTTTGCAACTGTCGCTATCCCCCGATTCAGTCCAGGTTTCCGTGGCAGGTTGTGGTGGCAGACCAGCCCCGACTTCGTTCCAGTCCTGACTGCCCAATACATCCGCCATTCTCTGTTCACCTGTCCGTCTCCATGTCGTTTTGCCCTGGTCTGCCCTCGCTGGCACGGTACTGTACGCGGCTCCCATATATTTTGCCGGGTCTTCGCAATGTGATTGGGCTGTCGGTCTGTCTGTCCACCTGCAGACTAACAACGCGATTGTGAAGACCTTCGGTGAGCCCCGTCCCTCCGTGGACCCGGCCACTGGTAAGAAGCTGTACAACCACGTGGACCTTGTGCAGCTGCTGGGCATTGTGAACCTGGAGGCAGGGCAGGAGGTGGGCATTGGGTCAGTTGGTTGGTAGCCGAAAGAATGAGGCAACGTTAGGGAGGGTCAATTTCGTTCTGCAAATATCAGTCGGATGGTGTTACCTCTGTTGGTATTTCACGAACGTAAGGACATGGCTCGTGGTCAATTCGATAGTATTTTGGTCGTGGCACCTTACCTTCAGATGAAAGGTAAGGTGCCACGGTACTGGAGGCCGTGCATTTGATTGGGTACGGCGCTTCATGGATGGCTCTCAATCAGCAGCGTTCAGATAGAGGAAGTGCTTGAATTACTTGCCACTAGGCCTGGCACCCGCCGCCTAGGGGGAAGCATGAATAAGATTATTAGATAATTACGTTCCTGCGCCTTTTGTAGGAACAGGAAAACATGCCCGAAAAATCCCCGTGCACATCGGCAGTTGCTAACGGGTTACCTGTTGGGTCGGAGCATGTCACTGCGTGTTGTGATAGGTAGACCTGTATGCAAGAAGTTATGTCTCTCTTACCCTTATTATCTATGCATTTTGAATTTTACATTGCTGCCCGTGTTCTGCCTGCAGGTTGCGGGGGGTCGTGGCTATTACCTGATAAACGAGGGTGTGCTGCTGAACCAGGCGCTGATTAACGCCGCGCTGCACTTTGCGTATAAACGTGGCTTTTCGCCCGTGCACACGCCGTTCTTTATGCGGCAGGAGATAATGGCGGAGTGCGCGCAGCTTAGCCAGTTCGATGATGAGCTGTACAAGGTCACCGGTAAGTCGCATTTGAGAGCGGCATTTGAATGTCTCCCGGAAAAGGCAAAGAGGAGGGTAAGACACTAGCTCACTTTTGTGGGATGTTCGAGGATAGGTAAACTCAGTTGCAACTCTTTTATTCCTGCCTGCTTATGTGTCCCCGTCATGTGGCAGGCGAGGGCGATGATAAGTACTTGATTGCAACTTCGGAACAGACCCTGTGCGCCATGCATCGCAAGGGCTGGTTCGAGAAGTCGGAACTGCCCATCAAGTACGTGGGCTACTCGACCTGCTTCCGGAAGGAGGTCGGCAGCCATGGCAGAGACACGCTGGGCATATTCAGGTGAGGGCATATGAGTGTGAATGCAAGTAACCCATGAAACACATCGAACTAGAATAGCGACACATGAGAAGATGGATGGACGTATTGTAGAAGTGCGCTAGGCGGTAAGATCTACAACGGTGCCCGCGTTCTTCCGCTTCCACGTGAACGTGCTTTGAATGTACGGTGCTTAAGTATCCAACTTCCCCTTGCTTTTCAGGATCCACCAATTTGAAAAGGTAGAGCAATTTGTAATCACGTCCCCCGAGGGGAATGCTAGCTGGGAGGCGATGGAAGAAATGTTGGCCAATGCGGAGGACTTCTACCAGGTATGCGGTGTAGCTGCTGGCGCTTACAAAGGCAACATAGGTTGATAACGCGAAACCGGGGTTCCAAGTAGGGTGACGTGTCAAGATATGGAGGATTTGCAGGTGCAGGTCGTAAAGCTTCCGATTCAACCTGGGTCAACGCCACTCGTGTGTTCCTTACACGCAGCGCATATTAACCTTATCCCTATCGTCCTCAAGACTATGGCCAACTGGAATGGAAAATTCCCGAAGTTACCTGGGCCATCATGTCTTTTCATCAAACGCTGTGTGCTATCCGCCGTTGTATGTATTGGTGACAGGCTCTGGGTTTGCCTTATCGGGTGGTGAACATTGTTTCTGGCGAGCTGAACAATGCCGCCTCGAAGAAGTATGATCTCGAGGCCTGGTTCCCCGCTTCTTCCACCTTCCGTGAGCTGGTTTCCTGCTCCAACTGCCTCGACTACCAGGTGGGTTGGGGACATTGGGGTCTTCTTCCTAGAGGTTAAGGACCTCTCCAAGACCTTGTTGGCACCAGTCAGGTGCATTCTGAATCCGGCTCAACGCTTGCACCGCTCCGAAGGTGTTAGGTGTCCCACCTCCATCCTCTTTCCCCCGCCAATACCCTTTCACCAACCACTATCGCATGCGCCTCCGCTGTTGCAGTCGCGCCGCCTGGATATTCGGCTGCGCACTCCCAAGGGGGTCGCCAGCGAGGCGTCCAAGTCCTTTGTCCACATGCTCAATAGCACCCTGTCGGCCACGGAGCGCACTCTGTGCTGCGTGCTGGAGAACTACCAGACGCAAGAGGGCGTATGCGTGCCTGAATTCCTTCGGCCTTACATGATGGGCATGGAGTTTATCCCTTTCCGCAAGCAGTTTGATGCCAAAGGAAAGCTCGTGAACCTACCCAAGTCTGCGCCTGCAGCGGCTCCCGCTGTCGAGGCCAGCTCGTGAAGGGGCGGGCCCCCGCGGGCAAATCTGTTGGCAATGACGACGCAGCAGCGAGCAGTTCCTGCAGCAGGTGCAGCAGCAAAGGCAACATTGTCAACGTTGGGAGCCAGTTCGTCAAGAGTCATAGGGCCTGCGTTAATGCCAGTATCGGTCAATAATAGGTCCTTGGCCACACTTCCAACGTTGATGGATGTCACGCTTTCGTGCTGGGACTTGAGGCGTGGCCATGAAGGAGGAATGGTGGTGACGCCGGCGGCTTGCAATGTCGCAGCGGTTAAGGTGAAGTCGCCGGCGTGTGGTGGGCAGCTATCTTCAGTGCCGTCGCGTGGGGAATCAGCGCGCTGGTCGCTGTGGTCGATAGATGCTGGCCTCACAGCCAATGTGCCACTGGGCCCCATTGTCGTTAATCCGTCCTCCGTTCTTACATGCTATCCCTCATTAGTCCGCCGGCCAGGAGGCATCTGCTCCCGGTGCACAGGGCCAACAAAAGCACAAGCGGCTGTACCAGCGCCGGTGCCGGTCACAGCATCGATGTGGCGTAGCCTGTCTGCCAGAGCGACGTTGGAGATCCCTAATTCACTGGCAGCAGGTGCAGCAGTGCTACCGTTCTTTGGGTCTGTGCGCTGCACCACAGCCACAGTGGCCGGCGTCTCTTGCCCGTCGGGAATAGGGACTGGTCTCTCTATCCTTCGCCCCAATTTTGCAGCCTCAATGTTGTTGTCGGCAGTGGGCGGTGGGCTGGGCTCACGCGCAGGTCTTCAGTGCGGTCCGCGGGGGTTGCTACTGGCGGCTTTTTCACAAGTTGTGCTTTGCAGCAGCAGTCTACGAGTGGGTCACGTAGGCCGATAAGCAAATATCAGCACTTGCGTAAATGACTTCGTGGGTTAGTGGGTGGGAAAGTGTGAGCGTGCGTTGGGGTGTTCTGTGAAACGCGGGGATTGGTCTATCAAAATAGCAGGATGTGCACATGCAGTGGAGCAGGCCGTGGGAATGAGGCAGGTGGCGATATCTGTCCGAAACCCAAGAGAATGTGCAAAGCGGTTAGCCTGCCCTGGCGTTGGGCACTTGATGGTATCCTGGTGGACACCAAGTAACAAACCAATGCAGTCAATAGGGGGGTTGGCCATGGTGCAGTACCGGTGACCTCCGTGGCATGGGCCAATTGAACAATATAACCTTGGACTGGTGCGTGTTGCTTCACCGTGACGCAAGGAGTTAACAGCGAGTGATGGTGGCCAGCTCGTGCCAGAATCCCGATGATTAGGCGATTTTGTGATGTGAATGTTCGTGGCGCGCCGCAAGCTGCGAGCTGGTCTCTACCTTCATAGTTCAGTCAGGTAAAGTCACCCTGGGAGTTTACGTTCGTTGCCGAATTGAACCTCAATCCCCAGGGTTGCATCTGCGCAGCATTTCTCTGGTGCCCCAAATGTTGCCAATAGGCGGGCACGACCATGGTGCACATGAGCGAACAAGGAGCAGAGAAGGTGATAGATTACAGTTATGGTAACCAACAACGAAACCCGCGAAAACGCCGGAGTGTATGGCCAGACAGGGAACAGGGCAGGAGTAAGGGGAAGAAAGAGGAATCCGAATTGTATTGAATACGATGTGTAATGTGCACGGAGATGGTAGAAGAGAGAGTAAATAGTTAGCATACAGGCTTTGGCTAGTTGCGTTACCTTGCGTACAGGTCGACGTGTCAAGGATTGCCTTGCCGTGCAGGCGACTAATAACCTTACCATTGACACCTTCGGTGGCGGTTTCGCCTAGAAAATATTATGGGTGAAGTAAAACGGAAGTCTCGCTGAGCAGATGGAATGTTACTTCACATCACCGTGAATGAGACCCCGGCATCATTTCTGATTGTTTCCTTTCACATCCATCCTCTCATTCCCCACCATATGTGGGAACTCCCCCTTATGTAGTCTAATGACCGTTAAATTACGTATATCCATCCTCTGGGGACATAACAACACCGGAATGACCGGAATTCAATTCCGGTTTCCGTGTTCTAATGGGCTTACAACCCCGTCGTCCACCAACGTACCCGCCACAACTACCTTGTGCCGATCGTCCCGCACTGCTTGCTATTTGGTACATCGCATGTGATATACCTTCCCAAAGCCTCCCCCCATCGTGAAATCTTTCGACCAAGAAACCAGAACTAATTGCAATGGCAGCATCAGGCACATAAAGACTTCACCGCTCCAATCCGCAATCCGCGACCTCTCCTTTCCGTCTCTATCATCGGCATTTCCCTCTGAAGGCAACGGGTTGGCTATAGCTGCGAGGCAATTGCAACCTTTTATAACTTGCCCGCCAACTTTGCTCCGCCGCAATCGTGTCCCAATCCTTCCGAAAGCCATAGTTCGTTCTGCCTCATACTGCACGGGACCCGAGGAATGCGAGTGGGACGCAATGGAACCCAAAGAGGGAGCTGCCCGAGGAGTTGTCTTTCACCATCTGACCCGTGCAAACATTGGCACGGACTGTGCCGCTGCGGGTACATTACACCGCAACCAAGATGCCACCCCAACAGGCAAGCGCTCACACGACGTATGTAATCATCAATTGCCCAGACAACTCTTCCGGAAACTGCCATCGAAAGAAGATGGCACAGATCATTCAGAGAAACGCATTTTTAAACTTTGCATGCGTTAACGCATCTAGACGGTATCCGGGCCCCTTAAGACAGAAGAGAACAGCCCCCTCTCCAAGGTGGGCGCAGCACCTGCAGGGCCGCCGATTTGATGATCCGCACGCCGTCTGCGTGTGCTGTCTCTACCTTCTCTTGCCCTGGACCAACGCAACTTCTCAGTTCAGGCTGGAAGGCATCCCACGACTGACCATTATGCAAGCTATTCACTTAACCGCCTCACATGTTTAACATGTCGAATGAGCCGCCCCCTTTGATATGTTGACGCAGCCAACACAGTACTGCTAACGCCGTTCCATTTGCAGGCCCACACATCCAGTACACCCCACCACCTGTGACCTGCCATCTGGAAGGTCAGCTCCAGTTGGCCCCTCTTCCATGAAGGGCCGTGTACCCGTCCACTGTTCATTTCACCATTCTATTCAAGAAATGCGGTCAAGTTGACACATCCCACAGATAGGCACTATCTTCCGCATCCACATACACACATAGATCAGAACACGGACACACATACACACACGCACAAGGGTGCATACACATACGCGTACAATGGCCTGCACAATACCCTGCTGTTGCGCCAGTGCGTCTAAGAACGTCCGACACCACCCCTGCATTAAAGCCCAACCTTCGCTCCCGTCCACAATCCCACTCCCGATCCCCCGTGTCGTGACGATTCATCGCGAGGTCAAGTCAAGAGGAGCTGTGCACGCAAACTGCAGCTATGGCCGGTAGCAATAGCAGCAGTACGATGGTTCGTCCTGCCGGCCGCAGCAGCAATACAACCACA
The DNA here is from genome assembly GCA_019650235.1 of Volvox reticuliferus. NCBI lineage: Eukaryota > Viridiplantae > Chlorophyta > Chlorophyceae > Chlamydomonadales > Volvocaceae > Volvox > Volvox reticuliferus. The sequence continues at coordinate 432,718 of BNCP01000037.1, read as the reverse complement.
ATCCCCAGTCTACACATTCCGTCAGCACCGTCGGCTGCCGCTGGGACACATTCACTTGCTACGCTGCTGCTCCGTGCTTCCCCTACATGACCCTTAGCCGGCCAAGCAACCAAGCTCTAAAACGCACACCCTACAACCGACAATGGCCGCTCCTTCGAGCAAGCGCAGTTTCCGGCGCCCGCGTCTGCACCTCTGCCGACCAAATACAGCTTACTACACCACCCCATGGGCTCAGTCCCATCAGCAAAGTGCGCTGTACACGAGCTCTACCGCCTGCTGCACGCAGTCCTGTGGTACCAGCAGCCACAGCGGAGCGCTGGGGCCGGGCACCGCAGCTGGTCGCTGACCAATGCCCGTGTACACGGCCACCCGCCCGCCCACGCTCACGTGCACCCGGTTCCCTAGCCGCGAGGCCGCGAGCTGCTGCACTGAGGTCAAAATGACTTGGCAAGGGGACGAGGCATCCGGACCCGCACCGGCGCCCGCAGTTCCTGACTCCGCCTTGACTGTGGATCCGCCTGTCAGGTTCTGTCGCTCGAGCGGCCCGCCCACGGCGTCCACGCCCGGCCCTTGCTGTTGCTGCTGCTGGACAGAGCTCGAGTTCATGGGTGAACTTACCCTTAGGTAACTGCGCCCCACTGCCTGACATATTAAATCCACCAGAACGGGGCCGCTGCCGCCACCACCCGGACCGCGCTTCCTGCAACAACGGAAGCAATGGAGAGTCGGTAAAGCGGCGGCGGCTACAGCAAAGGAGTCAGGGCCAGGAAGCACCAAGCCACTAAGGCCGGAGCTCAGCAGCGGGTAGATAACATTGAGAGAGGCGGCAAGAGTGTCCGCTGTCGCGGGTTCGTGGGATGCGTGTGGGTTTTAACACTACCAGGGAAAAAAGGCAAAACAACCGCTGCTGTCAAGATGCCCATCCAACAGCTGGAAGCAAAAGTCTTATGAAGCTACTGGGCTGAAGTATTCCGCCTTCAGCACAGCCCTTCTGATTAGGGCCCCAACGATGCCATCCCATTGCTAGCTCAGCCCCATCCTCACCTGCATACGATGCGAAGGCAATATGGCGGCTGTTGCATGGTCATTTGCACGTCCACGTCATGCACCAAACCGTAGCGGGACAGCACGGGGGGCTTGAGCGCAGCGCAGAATCCCGCCACCGGCCATGCCGCCACCGCCACCGCGTCCAGCAGTTTCCCCTCTTCCCCCCCTTCCGCAAGCTCCTGCAGACGGTTTGAGTTGGGGCTTACCAGCCGGCAGAGATCGCCGCAATCGACATTTCACAAAAGATGCACTGACAGAGCCGACGGCTGTTTGACCAAAGTGGGCGCACTTGCCGGATTGCGATTTCACGTATTGCGCCTCACTAAGGCGATGGCGTGTGCACTAGATTAGGGTTGAGCAAAGCCCAACTCTAAGGAAACCCTAAGGAAGCCACTCGGTGTCCATCAGTGGAGGGTCGGCCAGGTTGATCCCCGTCCCTTCCGTCCTGATATCGTTATAAACAGATCCACGGCTTTCGGTGTACCAGGTACTAAGTGCCCGTGAGACGGGAAGCTCCTGTGACCCGTGGGTCCGTTGTTCATCCCTAGTAACCTCAAACCCCTCCTCCCAACCAATTATATCACGATGGTGGTGGTTAGTAATTTGTGCCCCTCAACAGAAGTTGAGGCCAGGTGTCGTCGATCCGCCTTCATGCCTGCCTTCCGTCCTCGCATCCAACCAAATCACCCCGCAACGCTTACCTCCAGCACTTGAAGGTAGCCAGGCGGCAACGAATGGCCGCTGCTGCAGTGGATGGTGCATAACACGAGGTCTGAGAACAGGCTCCCGAATGGCTCCCCTGTTGCGCGTGAGGGTCCCTGCCGTGTTGGCCGCGCAGCAGCGTCCGGCGGCAACATCCCCGGCAAGTACGGCTGTGTAGGCGGCGTCACCGCTGCCGCCGGTACATTAGACTGTGCCAGCGTGCCTCCCCCACCTGGCGCTGGCGACGGTGACAGCTGCGGCGGTATGGATATAATGCCGCCTGGTGTCGGCGCCGGAGTCGAGGTGCTTGTTGTGGCACCGCTGAACGAATCCCGTACATCGCGCGGCGCCCACGTGATTTGGAGCAATAATGGGGGCGGGGGCATGGCCGCGGTTGGGCCTGCATCCGCCGCGAGCGAAGGGCCCTGACGGGGTCCTGCCGTACAGGGAGTCACGCGCAAAGTTGCCGTGCTACAACCGTACTCCTCCAATGTAAGTGTGCCGACAAGCGGCCAATGCCAGGTCAACCCAGAAAGGGGAGCCGGCGCCGCCTCACCGCCGCCGGCGCCGCCGGGCTTAGGTGCGGATCTGGCAGGCCCGTGCCCGGCACCTTTCGCGTGGCCGTCAGGAAGGCCGTTCGGAAGACCCGATGAAGGTTCGAAACCTTGTCCGGGCTGTTGCATTTGCTGCTGCTGCTGCTGCCAGGAGCCCCAACCGCCGTTGATGTATGCATCCGTCCCCGCGTGGCCAGGAGGCGAGTAACCCTGCTCAGTTTTTATGCGTTTTGCGGCGGGCTGCAACGACTGGTAGCCACCTGCGCCGCCGCCACCACCACCCCCGTATACCCCCCGCGGCTGGCCGCCGTCCCCAACCTCCCCGCTGCCCGGCTTGTGCATGCATGTCCCAGCCGCCACCGACGCCTGCTGCTGCTGCGGGTACTGCGATTGTTGGTTCCATAACTGTAGCGGCCGCCCGGGGCCGTCAAGGCCAACGAGCTGGGCAGTAGCCACTGCTGATGGCGGCTGCGGCGGCGATAGGACCGCCAACCGCTGCGCCTGCACTCCCCGGCCCTGTGGCGAGGATGCAATGGGTCGCGCCGTCATCTCTAGCCTCGCCAGCAGCGCCTGCATGCGGATGACGGCGCTCACCTCCTGCACCATCGTCAGTGCCGATTCGCCCCTCTCTAAGCAATACTGACGTCGCAGGCAAACCAAGCCCATTTCGCTGCTGGCATTACCGCTACGCTGTGCAGAAGCCGGGATTGCTGCTTGCTCCTCCAGCACAAACCCCGCCGGCCCCGTAGCGATCGAGCAGACCTTGCCACTTCCGCCAACAGCAGCGTCCATGACGTCCAACGGTGCACAGGCCGGTGAGCACAAGAACCTGCCGTACAGTCGCGCCGTGATCTGTCCCGCCGACGCGTCCGGCCCCAGCTCCAGCTCTAGACAAGTGGGCCCTATGCGAGCCGGCGCGAGTCCGCGCCGCCGTATTATGTGGCACGGCAGTGCCGTACCTGCGACAGAGGTGACTCGCACCCGCTGGCACGGCGGGTTACAGACCTCCGTGAACGTCGCGCCCACAGCCTTCAGCTGCACTAGTAGCACCTCCCAAACCATCCGCCGCCGGCACCATCTAACAACGCTGCTAAGTTGCTGTTGCGCAATCATGACTGCGACCTGCTGACCCGTGGGTCGGCCGCTGACACCAGCTCCGCCACCGACGGCAGCCGTGAAGCCGCTGACACCACGTGGCGGATAGACGCCGCTGACCGCCGTCCCTGATGACGGCACTCGGCCCTGCGACTGAGAGTACGAATGCGAGTGCGGAGGTGACGACGCCCCTCCTGACGGTAGCGACGGGACATCACTGGCTTGACCTGCCCCGGCGGCGACCGCGGCCACTGCATCCGAGCCCTCATTGGGTCGTAAAACCCCAGTGCATGCGGCGACGCCCGTCGAGCGAACGCCTGCGGCTGCCGCCCCTAGGGACTCCCGCCGCGGCGATGCCTCGGGCGAGTGTCTACTGCCATCGTGGCCATTCGCGGCACCACGGGGACTGTTGCCGCCGCCGTGTGGAGAGTGCAGGGCGTTGCCGCTGCTGCCGTGCGCTGCTGTGCTAACGGCCATGTACGCCGCAACGACGTGTTCGGGTAGGTGGTAGGTGCTGGCGGGTACCGGAATACAAGACAGGACCTGCGGAAGGGGTCCAAGACCAAGACCATGAGAAGCTTTGTCGTGTAATTTGCCGTATAATGTGTCGTATCAAATATAGTTGATGTGACGTATTGTGTGTCACATAGTGTGTCCTATGTTGTATTATGTGCCTTTATCTTCTCCTTAAAAAATATGCCATGTGCCGTACCTTGATGGGCATCAGCTGTTTGTTGCAGCTGCACATGATCAGCACGTGAGGTGAGCTCAGAGAAAGGCGTGACTGAAAGAAGAACGTGACACACTGCGGCACGCGCAGCGGCAGCGTGTCTGGCGCCACGGTCTCCAGGGGTGGGAAATTGGGCGGGAAGGGCACGCTCTGAAGCGACCACGTGGCCACCTTATCCCGCGGCCGAGGTTCGATGGCACTGTGGTCCAACAACACACGTGCGGGGGAGGCACAAACCATTTGGAGTCAGGTAAGGGGTACGAGGGCGGGGTCAGCCCTAAGGCGAAGGATGTGGGGGAAATTCCATTCATCAGGCATCAGCTCATGGGGGTGATCCAAGAAGACGTGGCCAAGATCCCCCAACCCCACAGCGCCCGCATGTCATGACGGCCGGGGTCAAGCACCACGTCGCAAGCTGGGGAAGCTATGGGGGCAGGGATGCAGGTACATTTTCTCTGTCCCCTTCCCCCTCCCCTTCCATCTCCCCTCCCACTCTCTCCGTCTTTCCCCAATAATCAATCAATCAATACTTATTTATGTATCACAAACGGGCACACGCACAAACAGATACAAACACGCGCACATCTAAACACAGCCGAGCAGCAGCCCCAGCGGGCCTCAGGCCTCCCATCCCTCATACTACCCCAAATAGACTCTTCTCCTCGGGTAGTCCTCCTGGACACGCTATGATTGTGGGTTTTGGGTGGAGGCCAAATTCCCCGCCACTCACAGGCCGGGAGCCGTCGCGGTGAAGGCCTCCAGCATGCCGTGTGGCAGGCGGCTGATGTGCAAGGAGGCCCGACGAGCCGCCTGGATGAAGTGCGTCGCGTCTGTGCTTGTGTGTGTACGTTGCAGCACGTGGCACAGAGCGTTGCAAGCCTCCTTCAGAGCCCGCCAGGCTGGGTAGGATTCCACCAAACCGCTATTGTAAGCCGCCGCAGCCGCCTGGTTCACATAGTCCTCGTTCTGCGGGTCAGTCAGTTCGCGGCGCGGACCGCACACGCTGCCAACATTAACCTGAGTGCATCACCCGACCGGACGTTTCCAGAGTCCGCTCGAAGCGGCTAACCCGGCATGTGCCCGCAACCACCTGCACACGCACATACCCCCTCTTTTTCATTTCCCGCGGCCCAGTTCCTTTTAACCCCCCTTTCTCCTGGCTGCCTCCCATCCTGATATCCGTGATTAAATTACGGCTTTCGGTGTACCAGGTACTAAGTGCCCGTGAGACGGGAAGCTCCTGTGACCCGTGGGTCCGTTGTTCATCCCTAGTAACCTCAAACCCCTCCTGCCAGGCAGCCTCCTACCAGCTGGACACCTTTCATGGTTGGGTTTTCGATCTGCGGGAAGCCGTTGCTAAATTTTGGGTTCCTCTTTCCTTTATGTCGGTTACGTCGACGGGTCCCCATTGCACTTATTATTGTTACCCCCAACCCCATCACCTCCATCACCGCCCAGCCGCACCATCGCGATGGTTGCCGCGTGGTCCAAGGAGCCCTCGTCCCGCTCGTCCTGCCCCGGCCGCAGCGTCAGCCGCCCGCTGAACAGGTGCTTCCCAATCTTGAGCTCCGTCGTGCCGGACACCAGGTACTCCAGGACAGGCGCACTCAGCACCACCAGCGCCCCCGCGATCTCCTCCTCCGGAGCCCCACGAGCGAGCAACCCAGACACCTCCGGCGGCGGAGCTGTCGGCGGCAGAATGCGCGACGGTGGGGCGGCCATCGCGCTGCCGCCGCCTTCGGACGCGGCGACGGCAGCGGCGCTAGGTGCTGTGTCCACATCCATGGGCACAGCTGTGCCGTGACTGTCGCCGGCGATGCTGTGTGCGCCCACTGGTAACCCCGCCGCTTCATTATCCCGGGTGTGCTGGGACGGTGGCTGGGCTTGTGCGTGTTTGTCGGTCTGCTGCTCGTCGTCCTCGGTGCCTGGCGACTGCGGCGCGCAGCCGTCTCGGCACCACAGCTGCCGTGCGATGCTGGAGAGGCGGAGAGTGGGCATCGGCACCCTCTTACCGATAGCTTCCGCCAGGATGACCTTGAGCTCCTGACGGATCTACAGACATAAGAGCAGTTTGAAGGGTCCAGGAACGCAGGTGAGATGTGAGCTGTCTTTGTGGACCGACGGAGCGCTCCCCGCCTTCTTCCCCATCTTCCTTCCTCAACCTTTCCCTATCAATCCCTGGGATTTCCTCTACGGAAGAACGTAAGGGTTAAGTTTCCTTCATGTGTTGCCTTTGGACACACACACACACACACGCCCACGCACTCTCAACTACCTCCTCACCCACGCCGACGCCGACGCCCACCCCGGTTCCCTCAGGTACGCACCTGCAGCAGCTGGTACTGCGAGCTCATGTTGGCCGCCCGCATGAGCACCTCCTCCACATTCACCCGGAACGTGTCCAGTCGCAATTTGGACACCGACACAGGTTTGTGGAGGCTGCTGGGGGAGTTCAGAATCTCCACGCAGCCGCCCTCCCCCATCCCCAACTCCAGGTAGGGAGGCCCCGGCTTCACGGACCGCCAATCCCCGCCCGGTTCCGGAGGCGGCAGGGCCCGGTGACTCAACAGCGGCGGAGCCTGAGTCCAGTACTCAATGCGTATGCCAGGATGCAAAAGCTGCGAAGGCTTGACGGTAATGTGGCCGTGCCAGCGGGAACCTGGTGCCGCCAACGCGCGCGCAGCCGCCGCCAGCTCGTCAGCCAGCAGCCGCCCCGCCACGTCCGTCAGGATAGCATGCATCACTGCAAGGGGCGCGCCAATCTCGTCGTCCTCCGCGCGGCGTACGGCAGCCGCCAGCGAGCTGCTGCCGCCACCTGCACTGCCAGCGGCGGCGGGAAGCTGCAAGCCGCTGGCGCCGGGTGTCGCCGTACTTTCACTAAGTGTGCTTCCGGTGGCTTTGGCGCCTTGACGATGACGTCGCAGGTACGCCGCATTGTCCGCCGCCAATACCATGTGAAAGTTGCAAGTGTTGAGAATCTGGCCCGGCTGCCGGGGGTCGTAGAACGACACGCCGATGGCCAGCACGAAGTGGATGAGTCGCCATTTCCAGCGCTGCGACGCAGCTGCCGCCGCGACCGGGTCCGCCGCCGCTGTGGCGCCGGCGACCGTCCAGGTGTATCCGGGGCCGCCGGCTTCCCCGGCAACGGCGGCGGCTGTGGCGGCGGCCCCGCTGGTTGCTGTCTCCTGTGCGTCAACTCCAAGCAACGGCTCCGATGGCACTAGCGTCAGCTTGGCCTCGTACAAGCCCTCTGCCTGCAGCACTGCCGTGCCGTTGCTGACGCTGACAACCTTGAGCCCAGGTGGCAGCAAAACCTGCTGGCGAAATGGTGCGGATATGCGTGCATACACAGGCACACACACATGGCGCGCGGACATGCACAAGGGCAGCGCCTCTTAGGATACGATCTCCATGCACAGAGATCTAGCCCCGTGACCGCCCACATAACGCCCCCTTTAAAAGCCACTACATCCGCCAGAATAGTCCTACTAAGGTATCGTATTATGGTATGGGCCCCTTCTCCAATGACCCTTCCCTGAAGCCGTTGCGAGTCCCACACGTGCACCCGCCAGGGTCCCCGACCCACCTGCACTAGCCGCGCCCGTATCAGGTGCGTAACATGAGCTAGCCGGGCTCGCTGCCGGGGTGCCGACGCGGGCGGCGGCTGGAACAGCGGCGGGCGCTGGAGGATGATGCTGGGGAGCTCCTGGTAGGTTCCTGAGAGGCGTGGCGTGGCGAGGAAGCATGGGACCCGGTCATAGAAGAGGTGTGTGTATATACCGCATGTGTAACGGACGGGACGCGCATTGTACGTGTGTGAGTGTGTGTGTATGTGCGTGCATGTCCGCATTCACAAGAGGGAAACGCGGCTTGGCCACACGCCACAGTAACCACTACCACCTGGCTGCTAGATTTCAGGTGGGTTTAAGCGGGCTGCGCCTTCGCCGCATTTGGCAACGAGACACACACAGTGACACATAACACCGCCATCCCGCCTTATCGCTTACGCCACCTCAACTTATACGTTTCGCAGCTTTTGCATTGTTGACTGCACTTCCACTACCAAGACGGCAGCCTGAGGGCGAGGATCTCCGCCGCGGGCTCTAGCTGTTAGCATGCCTCACTGAACAAACCGACCCAACCTGCACCCGTCAGCAATTAGCCACACCCGCCTGAACACGTGTAAGGAGGTAAGTAGGTGCCTACACGCAGACATGCTACACCAAACCTCTGCCCCGCTCCTAATCTGGACGTGATCTGTCACCCAACCGCTCCAAACGCCGCTTGTCCCCTTCCCGGCTGGGGTTGGGGGCAATCTGCACCTGTGGTGAGCACCTCCAGTGCCGTATTCACGTCGTACATGTTGAGATACGACCCCGCCATGATCCTTCCCACAGCCTGCTGCCGCATCTGCTGCACCACCTCCGTCATCGTCCGCACGTGGCTGGATGCAATATCCAGCACGCGGTCGTGATCCACCAGCTCATTCAGCACCTTCCACGGCTTCCAGTTCAGCAGGGCCAGCGCGCGCAGCAGCTGCTGCCGGGTGCCGTGGAGATGCTGCAGCAGTCGGTACTTGCTACTCGACACGTATTGGGTGCGCAGGCAGGCAGGCAGGTGGGCGGGGCAGGAATGAGCAGACGGCGCCGAATTCACATTCATGCGTCCAAGTACAGCACTAAGGAGAGAGAGAGAGAGACACCACGTGAGCGGCGGAAAGATCTGGATAGTCCGAATGAGCTCTACACATTTCCCCGATTTTTCACAATTGTTCGAGCCGTCTAGGTTTCATCGCTGCCCGAGACAGCGACAGTACGAGAGTGCCGAATCAACTGAGTCCAAGGCTCATGGCGGAGGTCTGGTCAACACCGATGATGACGAGGATGAAATACGGAATAGATCCAGACTCACATGGCAGGTGGAGTACGTGCGTGAAAGCTAATGTTCGGCAGTGTGCGCCTTATGCTAGTGCGGCACTCCATATGGGCTGTCGTTGCCTGGTCGTGCCCCGCTAGTGGGCTGGCTGGAAAAACGTTCGACGTTTAACCAGGTGTTGGGAACCCGACATGTCTAAGTAAAGGTGCGGTATTTTGATTGCGGCTTTGCATGTAGCCTGCGGTTCTGGGGCTGGGGGCTACAGCAATAATGTACAAAGTGAGGAGACCTGGGCCCTTCTGCTGGTAGGCTGGCTGATGCCGAAGCTGTGCACCAAGATGAATGCGCTTTTGTCCTTGGCACTCAATCCGCACCACCAGGGTGTGAGGCGGGCTACCAGCTACCCGTACAACCGGCACGAACCCCCTGACGGCCATAGACCATCGGCGAAAGGAATTGAAAGGCTGTCTTATTCGCCTAAGTTTACTATTGGTAGTGCTTACCGCTGGTCGGCGGACTCGCGATCAGCCGGCCCGGAGTTGTCCGGCTGCGACAGCTTGATGAAGTCAAATAAGACATTGTCAAATATGTCTGCAAGCAGCTTTTGCAATTCCAAGGACGGCTGGGCCCCGCGTAGGGGGCCTGGAGCCTCCATTCCAGCTGCGCAAGAGGCACTCCTCCCGCTGCACCCGCGGTTCCCTCTTGCCTCTGCCTCTTAGCAGAGGCGCGATTCTCTAGTCAGCTGGCCATGTAGGTAGAGGCCTTAGACAAGTTTCGTTTTCGGTGAAAGTCGAAAGACGAACGTCCCTCAGGACAGGTTTCAACTTTTAGATATCAATAATAACAATCGGGGAAGCATTGCTACATTTGGGAACAAGGGACACATTGTCAATGATGGTTCGTTTGCTACGCCGAAAACAGTACGGTAGTTTGGCTCCCAGAAAGGGATCGAGAATACCGCCCTTTGTGCTTGATCCTAAGCCACTGAGTAGAAGTCGGCAAGCCCCATTATGATAATACGTTTGGGGCTCCCCGATAGAGCCATGCGGGCTGCGATCGCTTCCCTGCTGCTTGCAGTTCTCGCTATTTCACAGCGTGCAACTGCCTTTAAGGAGAATGAGTTTAAGAAGTGCGCCCAAACAAGCTTCTGTAGTAGAAATCGAAATGTGCAGCAAGGGGCCAACTTCGACATTGTCCCCGCGTCTATTGTCCTGAACACAGCAACTATAACGGGCACGCTCTTGAATAAGGCGTTCGACAAACATTTGCAATTGACAGTTACGTCGCATGCGGATGGATTCGTCCGTGTTATGGTGGATGAGTCGCCAAGCGTGGGGCGGTACCAAGTGCCCTCCGACGTTCTTGTCTCCGGCTGGGAGAATAAAAAGCAGGGCTTCAAAGAGGAAAGTCGAACTTCTGCATCAATTACGCTTTCTACTGGTGAAACCAAGCTGGTGCTAAACTTCCAGCCATTTTCGCTGGCGATCAGCATAAAGGGCGTGCCCGCCCTGCAGATTAACAGCCGTAATCTGTTTAATTTTGAACATCGTCGACAAAAGCAGGTGTGTCCCCTCCCTGCAACTGGTTTGCGCGACAAGAACGGTGGGAGGGCTGAATGAGGTCCGGTTGCGTGCGCAATTTATGATCTGAACTGTACGGCCTATGGCCCTGCGACTACTTGTTGTAGGAAAGTGATCCCGCAGGCTACTGGGAGGAGTCATGGATGGGGCATACGGACTCCAAGCCAAAAGGCCCGGAGGCGATCTCCCTGGACTTGGTCTTCCCAGGCTTCAACCACGTATACGGCATTCCAGAGCGCGCCACCAGCCTGTCCCTCAGGTCCACCAACGGTGCGTCGTGGTTAAAGCACACACCGTTATCTGATAGCCGTGGGAAAATGGGTCTTTGCCCGTGGAGATTGAGAATGTCGGAGAGGCGGACGTACCGCCGGATGCTGTGGGGGGTATGCACCTTGGAGGACCCCTGCCCGTACGTCCACCTCTCTGTTTCTCTTTATCTCTGTGCCCAAAACCAAGCCACTTTCGCACACCACGCGCCAAACTAATTAAACGCTAACATAGAAGGCTGTGGCTGTGGCGTTGATCATGGCGAGTGGCTGGGAGCTGCAGTAGGCTTAGCATAGGTGCCGGTAGGCGCAGCGTGGCCATCGCTGAGTACGTTGTATGTATCTGATATGGGGACATAGATGTGCTAATGTGCTGGAAGCCTGCTGCTCTAAGCGAGCCCCAATTAGAGGTGTCCAGCAAACAGCAAGCATAGTGGTTGGCTTGTTATTTGGGATGGTGTTGCGCATGTGCCATCTAACGTATCAACTGATGGGAAAGGGTGGTTCATCTCGCACGCCAACTCCCTTTTTATGGATGTCTGCAGGTGCGGCGCCGTACGGTGAGCCGTACCGGCTGTACAACCTGGATGTGTTTGAATATCTGGACGACCACCCGTTTGGTCTATACGGTAGCATCCCGATGATGTTGGCCCACAAGAAGGGCCTTACTGTGGGTGTGTTTTGGTAAGGACCATTTGCCCGATGGCGTGATGGAAGGGAAGGGATACGTGTGTGATGGAAGGGAAGGGATACGTGTGTGATGGAAGGGAAGGGATACGTGTGTGATGGAAGGGAAGGGATACGTGTGTGATGGAAGGGAAGGGATACGTGTGTGATGGAAGGGAAGGGATACGTGTGTGATGGAAGGGAAGGGATACGTGTGTGATGGAAGGGAAGGGATACGTGTGTGATGGAAGGGAAGGGATACGTGTGTGATGGAAGGGAAGGGATACGTGTGTGATGGAAGGGAAGGGATACGTGTGTGATGGAAGGGAAGGGATACGTGTGTGATGGAAGGGAAGGGATACGTGTGTGATGGAAGGGAAGGGATACGTGTGTGATGGAAGGGAAGGGATACGTGTGTGATGGAAGGGAAGGGATACGTGTGTGATGGAAGGGAAGGGATACGTGTGTGATGGAAGGGAAGGGATACGTGTGTGATGGAAGGGAAGGGATACGTGTGTGATGGAAGGGAAGGGATACGTGTGTGATGGAAGGGAAGGGATACGTGTGTGATGGAAGGGAAGGGATACGTGTGTGATGGAAGGGAAGGGATACGTGTGTGATGGAAGGGAAGGGATACGTGTGTGATGCGCTGACGCTATGCGCGTGTGACAGTGTCATGTATGTACTTGTGTAGAGGGGGGCCATACAGGATGCACGTTTGCATGTGCAATCCCCGCTGCTACACGTGCTCCCGCCTCCTACCAGACACTTATCCGCCTGCTCGCATCCCGATGGTTTGCATGCACCCCGTTGGGCGCAACATTCGTTTGATCTCTCTTCCTGCTTTGATCTATCTTAAGCCAACCCCGGTATCCCCCCATATCCCCTTAGCCATGTTACCTGTTATCCTGCACCCGGCACCTCCCAACGTATATGCTTCAGAGCAAAACAGCTTACTTTCTCTACGCCATCGTCGGCATTGCGGGACTCGTGCTCCCTTCCATCTTAGTTCAACGCACCTTTGCTCGTCCAATCTAACATGCAACAACCGTCCGCCCGCACTCCTCTCCCTCCGTGCCCCCTCTCCCTCATCTCCCGCCCGCACTCCCTCTCAACCAGGCTGAACGCAGCGGAGATGTTCGTGGACGTCGTTAAGACGCGCAGCGATGTGGGCACCCAGTGGGTCGCGGAGAGCGGCATTGTGGACCTCTTCGTCTTCACGGGCGGCTCCGCGCCGGCGGTGCTGTCCTCGTATGCGCGTGTGGCGGGCACCACCGCACTGCCGCAGCTGTTCGCTCTCGGTTACCATCAGTGCCGCTGGAACTACAAGGATGAGGTTGACGTGAAAATGGTGGACGCAGGGTTTGACTCTCACGAGATCCCCTACGATGTGCTCTGGCTGGACATTGAGCATACCAATGGCAAACGGTGGGTGCGTGCCGGAGTGGCTGATGGAGTGACTCAGGCGAGAGTGGACAGATGAGGGCCTGCGTATTGTGGCGTGGGAAGGTGGACACAGCGCACCGGTGCGGCTCATTCATTCTGCGGTGCCACGAAATCGTATGAAGCGCTGCCATTGCGGTGGCGACGGAGGCTGCATAAAGCACAGAGCATAACATATTGGATAGCTTGCAGAGCGTAAAATAGGTATTATGTTCCGTATATGTTCCGCTAACCGTGCTCTGTTCTGCTGCCCGTATTCGACTGCGGGCTCCCGCACCCGTGCAGGTACCTGACCTGGGACAGCTCTTTGTTCCCCCGGCCGGTGGAGATGCAGGAGGACCTTGCGAGCCGCGGTCGCGAGATGGTTACCATCGTGGACCCTCACGTCAAGCGCGACTCCAGCTATTACATCTTCTCAGAGGCGGAGAAGGCCGGGCATTTCGTAAAGAATAAGCATGGCAGCGACTTCGACGGGTAGGTAATGGCGATGATGGCGGTCGTGTTGGCAGCCAGCTCGTCTCTGGTTCCGCAGACGGCAAGTTATCCTGAAAACTGAAGCCTCGTGGAAGGGGAAGACTACATAGCTCAGTCTCTTGATCCCTTTTACCCGAATCCCCAAATGCTAGGAGTCCACCTGGATACCAAGTCGTAGAAGCACGGTATCCCGACCCATGCCATTTCATGATGCTGCAGCTGGTGCTGGCCCGGCTCCTCGAGCTACCTGGATGTCACCAGCCCTGTTGTGCGGGAGTGGTGGGCGCAGCAGTTCACACTGGACAAGTACAAAGGCAGCACCAAACACCTCTACATCTGGAACGATATGAATGAGCCATCCGTGTTCAATGGGCCAGAGGTGAGGCGCTTCGGCGGCATCCCGTGGGATGGAGAATTAATGGAAGAGAACCTATCTTAACAAACGCAACAATGAGTAGGCAAACAATTCGGCAGGTGTGGCTGGCGGGGTTGGCAGAGTGCTCATTCGTTGACGAGGGAGGTGATCATAAAGGGGAGGTGCGGGGTCTAGGAGATGAGGGCCCTTGTTTCACGGTCGATGGTGCACGTCCAGGTCCGTTCGGTTCTGTGGGGAAAAAGTAAAAAACGCCATTTCACACAACAGCACTTGACCGAGGCGTTCTTGGGACAGACATCTGTGTCACGGCCGCGCTTTGGTCTAAATTACGGCTTGCGCTGGTCGCTACCGCATCTAGATCTCACGCCGGTCTGTCCGCATCAGAAGCTTTACCTTACATCCCCATTGCGTCCCGCATTCCGCAGATTACGATGCAGAAGGACAACCTGCATTACGGTAACGTGGAGCATCGCGACAATCACAACCTCTTCGGAATCTACTACCACATGGGCACTGCGGAGGGCCTCAAGCTACGCGGCAGCCAGGTGGATCCGGAGAACGGGGACCGCCCCTTCGTCTTGTCGCGTGCTTTCTTCTCAGGTGTGGATGGGTGTCGGACGCGAAGAGCGGGAGAACCTAATTGTACCGGCGGAGCCGGTGTATAAAGGTGCCGATGTAGGGTTTTAGGGTTTTAGAGACGCAGGGACCGATTGTGAGGAAACAGGAGTGGCAGGGAGAAAAGGGGCAGTAGAGTGAGTGGGAAGCGAGGACCGTTCAACGGGGTAGGGCCAACACAAGGTGAGAAGCCCATCAGAGCTGCATATCGCTCGGCATCTTTCTTTTGCACGCTGGCCACTCATGGGTTGGGAGAGCTGCAACGGCTAAAGACAACAGAGTCAGATGGCGGCATTCTAGCCGTGGTAGCTTTGTCCCCGTATGCGTTCCTGGCTTTCCTCTTCTGCTGCGTTACTGAATGGTGGCGGTGGCGCCGGGCTGCAGGCACCCAGCGTGTGGGCCCCATCTGGACGGGCGACAACGCGGCGCAGTGGAGTCACCTCAAGGTGGCAGTCCCCATGCTGCTGACGCTGGGCCTTACCGGTCTCCCGTACTCGGGCGCTGATGTCGGTGGCTTCTTCGGTAATCCGGATGCAGAACTCATGACCCGGTAAGGTTCCTTGATAGTGCCAGGGCCTCCGGACCCGAAGAGCTTAGTCAGTCGGCATTCGGCTGGACACGTTTCAAGAACTTGTAACCGGTCTAGATGTCGCTGATGCCTAAGCTGCGTCTATGGCGGAGAAAGCCGCATGCACATGTGTGTGGGGCCTGTGTAGCTGGTAAAACTGCTGTATTAAGTTATTTACAGCTGCTGTGTAAAGCGCGCCCTAAACGGAGGCTGCTCACTTGCTCTTGCGCCTCCCCTTTTGCCTCTCCTTCCGGACTCGCGCACAATGGTATCACGGTGATTAGTAGTTCGCGCTCCTCAACAATGCCAGGTCTCTCGTCTATTCGTCTTCCCTTAGCTGCCTATCATGTTGTGGGTCCTCAGGTGGTACCAGGTCGGCATCTACTATCCCTTCTTTCGCGGACACGCGCACCTGGAGACACAGCGCCGGGAGCCCTGGCTGTTTGGTGAGGACACCACCACACGTATCCGGACGGCGATTCGCGGTCGCTACATCCTGCTGCCGTACATCTACACACTGTTCCGTTTCGCCAACACCTCGGGCCTGCCCATCCTGCGGCCCTTGTGGTACGAGTTCCCGGACAACGAGGGTGAGAGATCGGGCCGATGAACTTGGGCGTGGGCCGCCGGGCCTCTACCTGCCCAGTATAGCCTCGATATTATTCCCCATTCTGGTGGTTGCCATGCTCTTGGGGAAACCCGCATACGTTGGCAGGAGGGGTTTGAGGTTTCTTGGGATGAACAACGGACCCACGGGTCACAGGAGCTTCCGTCTCACGGGCGCTTTGTACATGGTACCCCAAAAGCCGTAATTTAATCACGGAAATCGTTATAGCGCAGCTTTAGGCACGAGGTGGCTACAAGGCCACTACCCGACTGATACGACCTGTACAAAACAGAAGACTAGCGGGGTGTGACGAGCTAAGGACAAGGTAAGGGGTAGACAGGGGCCACAATGCCTCAGGGCTCAGCCGTCCTCTCCACGGGGAAAGGCCGCGATCTTGATCCATTGTTTTTTCGCTGTGCTGGCGCCTCGCTGCTCGCCGCAGTCCATCTTTTCCTGCTAGAACCTCATCCTGCCTTTTCGTACCGCACTTTCCCACACTGGGCGCACTGCTATTTACTTGGCATGTCGACCTCTAATCACTTCAGATCTGTTCGCTGTCGAGGAGGAGTTCATGGTGGGCTCCGCCATGCTGGTAAAGCCCATTGTGGCGCCGGGCGTCAGCAGCGTGGACGTGACGCTGCCGGCGGGGGCACGATGGTACGACGCGCTGAGCGGCGCCGTGGTGCCCGCCAGGACGCGCAGCCAGCGAGTGCAGGTGGGAGGCTGTCTGGCTAGGGTTAAGGGGCACCGTCGGGTTGAAGAAGCAGGTATAAGGGTGGGAGCATGAAGTGGCTGCTCGCACCCAGTACCGGGGTGATCCTATGGAGTTAAAATAAATTAGCCTGGAGTGTCTAGACCCTGAGAAAGTCTATGGTTCAATATGGGCTCGTCTGATGTATCTAGTAAGAAGCTTAACTTGTTCTGGTGTCTACTTGGCTGGGTAAAGCATGCGATGGGGTTTATGGGGTTCTCACGGATTGTGCTTTCGGGACGTCGGCCTTCGGCCTACCCATAACCCATGGATATTTTCGAAATCACATTTCCATGCGGGCTACAACACATGCCGACCCGCCGGGGCTGCCCACTATTAGCGCTGGTGAACGTTTTCCATGATGAGCGCTGAACAGCTTCATACTTCCAACAATAACTTGTATAATTGAGCTACCTGCACACAATGATGATCAGCATTATAAAACTTGAGGTATGGGGTCTGACTCAAGAGGCCGCACGGCGCAGGTGACCCTGGACGCGATTCCAGTATACTACCGGGGCGGCAGCATCGTGCCATTGCGCGAGCGTCCCCGCCGCAGCAGCGCTGCACAGGCCGCGGACCCATATACCCTGATCGTAGCGTTGGACGAGAAGGGCGAGGCGTCGGGCAGCCTGTACGTGGACGATGGTCGTTCCTTCGCTTTCCAGCAGGGCCGATACCTGCACAGGTGGGTAGGGGGAGGAGGGCAAATAAGCAAGACCTGTGCTGACGAAACAAGGGCCAATTGTGAAGGTCGGTTGGCGGTTTGTCCATGGTTGACAACGTGGAGAAAAGAAACGTTAACTAGGGGAGCAGGGTGAGAGAGACGACCAGGACGGGCCGCCGCCTGCATCTCGGAAAGGAAGGAGATGAACACGGCTGGTACGATTGCGGCCCTAGGGCGTATGCTTTCTTTCTCCGTGTTTCGTTGTGCTGCACGGAGGGCCGCTCCAGCCCTCTGTCCTGCTCTGCTCAATGACTTCAGATCGCTGCATGACGTATGGCATGTTTGTGTGCCAATCTCACCGCATCCGTGCAGGGATTTCACGTTCAAGTCCCTCAAGCTGAGCTCGACCGTGCATGCGGAGTTGGGCGTCCCCAACGGCACTTTGACTGTGCCCACAACCATTGACCGGGTCGTGTTCCTCGGCCTACCATCCTCAAAGCGCGGCTACAAAGCCCTTATCGGCGGCAAGCACGCAGCGCTGCTGGAGACGGGTCCGTTGACGATGCTGGCGCCGCAGCACGAGAACGCAGTAGTGCTTCGCAAGCCAGGTCTCCCTGTATCGTATGACTGGCAGGTGGAGATTGTGGCATTGTAGGTGCGAGGCTGCAATGTTTTGCTCATTTGTGACCCGGGTATAGTGGTAGGGGCCGGCAATGTCGAAAATATATCGAAAATCATCACCACTGCCGTGCTTGTACTTGGGAGGGCCCCCGAGAGCTTCGCACAGCAATAGGAATGTGTTCTCTTTGATGCCATTGCCAGGATGGAGCCGGTGGGCTCAGGTGCCCCCGCATTGCTGTCTCGCAAGGACAGGTTTGATCTGCTAGGTGTGCAGGGGGGAGGTAGTGGCGTCATGGGTGGCGGAGGGTTTGTTGCAGGAGGTAGGTTTGGTGTATTGAGTTTGCGGACCTCGCACCAATACACCCTCTGACGCAGCAAACGGGTAATACTCATCATCGAAGAGGTCTGCATCCAGATATGCTTACCCACCCGCGCGCTAGGACAAGCATGGTAGCCGACGGCCAGTATTTGGTAATAGGAACAGCAGGGTCATAATTATTACTTGTGCAACTACTGATTGCGAATGAAAAAGAATCCACACAATTTCTTCCAGCCGTTTACCTGCCTTATTTTCTAATTGCGCATCCACGATCCTGTGGTCCAACCACGTTCCCACCGACATATCACGCTGCGTAATCGCCCCATATACACTCTGCGCGGTGCCAACTGCGCGGTGCCCACACAGAAGCACCCATCAGTCAAAAGCCGGTCAAAAATTGGGAAATCACCGCCCACAATGTAATAACGCGCCAGCACCATGCAGCTAGCAGCAACCTAGGCCTTCAACCTTCAGGCGATCCTGTCAAATCTCACGCAAAGTTGCGGAATAGGAAAAAAAACAACCCAAAGCTTATGGAAGTGAGAATGCCGTTTTATTCAGATGTTACACCCGGAGTCCAGAACTCCCTTTTCTTCATCCTCCGTCCCCTCCGGCATTTCCGCCCCTCGGGATCCCTGCCTCAGCCTAGTCACGACCACCTCCGCGTGCGCCCGTTCCTGCTCCAGCACGTGCCGCAGGACCACCTCTGCAGCCGCTTTGTTAAGCACTGCGTTATAATTGCGACACTCCAGGTGCTGCACGCATTGGGGGCAGCCCTTGGCATAGTGACAACTGCACTCCGAAACCAACCGGTGAGCTCGCTCCAGCAGTGCTGGGAACAGCGGCGCCGCCGCCACTGATAGGCCCATGCCGCCACGGTGCTTGTCATACACCAACAGCCGCTCGACACGATAGCGTGCATCATACGGGTTATCACATTCTGTGCCCAGGTCGCGCGCATTTGCAATTAGGAAGAGCGGCACCACGTTGAGCAACGCATGGTTGGCGGCGTGGCAACCCTCTCGAAAGGACAGATTGCGTGCACTGCATTCACGGCGAGCGGACGGTGGCACACGCACGTATGCCGCCTGCAAGCAGAGAAGGGGAGCGTTCGAGAGAGGAGGGAGAGGAATGTGGGGGAACAAAAATCAGAGGGCATCGAAGAGGATGATGTGTGTAATTGGAGCTGTAGATCAAATGGCCGGAAATGGCAGCGGCGGTGAAAGTGGCAGGTCCATTCGAGAGGCCCGGGTTTGCGGACGAACGCACTGGAAAAACGGCCAAAAGCGGCCCTAACGCAGCTAGCTTGGTCATCCTGACAAGGACCAGGATGATGGCCGCGGCATCATTTAGCACCCGAAGCATACGGCTGCTCCAAATGACCTCATCATCAAAGAACTGAGGCGGCAACAGGTCAGTCCTAAAAACTCATTCCATCTCGTACTTTAGAACACCTTGCAACAAATAAGGCGTTAAGTAGCAATAACTAGCAGTGTCGCAAAGGAAATGAATGACACTGTGGGGGACACATAGTTCATATGTGGACTCACTAGCTTAAATACTGGCCGCTGCTTGGTTCCCCCTGGAGCCCAAGTGACGGGTACGTAAGCACTATTGGGCCAAATCAGTGGTATGGTGGGGGACCACGTGCGAGCCCTTGATCTGTTCTTGCACCTCTCAGACAACCCCCGCCACCCGAGCTAGAGCTCCCGATTTCATACACACACACACATATATATTTATATATACATATATACACGTACATACATATACATGCACACGTGCACACATACAAACAGTGCAATCTATGCAATCTGTACGGGTCCCCCCCCAGCCCCACGTATCCCCTCACCTGCGTTTCGTAAATGACATCCGGTAGGAACAGATCCACAGTGTCGAACACGCGATTGCTGCCCTGCCAGACGCGGTGGAAGCCCAGGTAGCGGACCACCACCAGGGCGCTCTCACAGCTTGCGGTAGTGGCGCTCACGCTCGCCACCGCAGTACCAAAGTTGGGGGTGGCAGCCCCACCCGTGGCGGTGGCAGCGCCAGTCATCGGGGCGGCCTCGGAAGCATTAGCCGAAGCAACCGGCTCTCGAGTCTCTGATATCGTCGTGACAGGGGCTGTCACACCAGCAGCAATCCTGCGGGGAGACTTGAGTCCCGGGCCGCAAGCAGAGCCCTGGGTCTCCATCACGCGGTGGAGTGCGGGAGTCGGCGCGGGATAGGCCACGTGACCCCCTGGTCGTTGGGGTGGGGGGGTCGCATGAGTTAGAATCACGAACGACTGGATTGGATTGAAATCTTGCCAAAACACAAGACCCACCCAAGACACGTTTAAAATACCGGTGACCCATAATTGGTGGAGAAATAGGTGGAATACCAAAAGGAAATACGATTTTTTAAGTAACAACGGAACCGGGATAATGGTCAGGAGGTTTGCACGTGGCAGGCATGCAGGTTTGCAAGCTGTAGTAGGGCGCATGATCCCGAAAGGTTCCACACTGAAGATCTCGCATTCGAGGACGAGACTGCGTTCAGACAGACAGACAGACAGACCGGCAGGCAAACAGACAGACAGGCAGAGAAGCAAATGATGACGCCAAGTAGTGCACACGCCCTTCATGCCCTCTTGGTACCCGCGGTACTTTTGACGTGTCCTAAGGGCCTTGTTGTAATCTATGCTCAGATTGCGATACAGTCGCAGCGCCCAGCTTAGTACATGGGGTCGCAGCCTTCCAGATCGCAACTGCAGCGGGCATAACTATGCAAAAATACGGATAGACGAAAGTGGCAGCGTATGGTTAAGCGACACCAATCTCCCCTGAAACGTATCAATCTCCAATCTCCGAGGCAGGCCAATCTCTCGTGTAAGACCCAAGCCCCGTAACCACCAGATCGGGGCCATGACGCAAGTGCCCAACCGTGCCTGATCGGGAAATCTGGTCCCCCAACCTGGCCCCTGTGCCTTTATGCCCCATCCTTCAAGCCAACCCCTTTCTTAAGCAGCCAGAGAGGGACGTGGTGCGTGGCCCCTCTCTGAATGATCCAGAGAGGAACATAATGGCATCCCTCCGAAGGCAATTCCCTTAGCCCCATCTTCCGCAGCCCTACCGGTCACGTAAACATCTGTGTAGTCCTTAACCTTGGTGTAGTACTTGACATCGGCTGGCCGTACAATGGCGACCCGCTCGCTCAGGTTAAGCTGACGACATAGGTACGGCCGACCCTGAAACATGTAGACCGCGCCATCGTACACCTGTACCAGAAGAAGAGCTATCTTTTAAAAAAATGGGGATGTGTGTGCTATGTATGCCATACTCACACGCATTGTACCGGTGCGGTTGGCAAAGACAAGGATACGAGGTCTCAGACGCGGGTCTATCATCCCTTGAGGACATGTCGCCATTTCCACTAGATGGTCCGCTTTAGCACGCCCCAGCTCCGGTGCACTGAGTTCTCTTCGGCAGCTCTCTAATATTGCAAGTGCAGGGAGTCAAGAGCCCATCGTTCCCGGGTCGTTTCCCCACCTCATAGAAGGCCATATTGGCCTCAATCTCCTCCAGTGGCATGCGAGTGGTTTCGTCCCAGATCACAAAGCGTTCCGGGTCTATGGAGCGCAAACAGATTGCCGAGGCAGGGTTATCCTTTGGCCCACTGTACACCAGTGGCACGGACAGCCAGGCATCCCAAACGCCACCACCGCCACCATTTCCACCCGCCGGAACTCCGCCCCATTCCTGGTTGCCGCCGCCAGAGGTGCTGCCAAAAGGCGCCCCAGGGCGGCGGGAAATTAGACTGGCATCTAGCAGTCGGGTGACAATGTCGGCCATGCGGGATCCGAAGAAGGGCATGTCTTGGTCCAGCAGCAGTGGGTGCTCCAAGGCTGCGCACAGCAGATGCTGCTGCAGCACATCCGGATTGTACACATCGATCTGGCAGCGGGTAGCAAATGGCCGGAAACGGCAAGGGGCAGGAGAGGGAAGTTGAGGGGAGAGGGAGGGAGGTGCCAGTTTGCACGGGCAGAGCGGGTGGAAGGGACGCCCGCAGTGGGGTGACGGCGAAGCCTAAGTTCCAAACCGTGACCTGGAATTTCTTCCAACCTTGGCAACGCTGTCTCATCACCACCCTTCCGCCCAGCCCATCTCCAACCCCAGCGCTTCCACCTTCCCACCTGCACGCTCTCCACGGGTCGGCCGAAAAGGTGCTCCGGGTGCCGCATGAAGTGTTGGTCCAGCGGCCCATCAAAGCCCACCACCAGACTTAGAGACTCCTGTTGACGGCGACCCGCCCGGCCCGCCTGCTGGCGCAGAGAGGCCACACTGCCCGGGAAGCCCAAGTGGCTGTAAAGAGCAACAGCAGCAGCAACAGCAGAGCGTTTCCGGTAGGGGGTCACGGAGCTCGGATAGGCAAGGCAAGGACGGCAAATTGAGATTGGGGGAAGTGTCCAGCGTGGGCGTGGGCTTTTACGAAGCCGAAGGGATTCCCATCGAGCCCTCTTCCCTGTTTACATATTTGCACACTGCTTTTCCTGTTGCCATGGGCATCCCAATGTGACACTCTGCCCTGCGGGTTTTCCCTCCCCGGCAGCCTGCCCTTCCCGTCATTGCATGGAAATCCCCAATACCCAGCCCCGGCCTACTCCCGGCCTATCCTCACAGCGTCACGTCTAGTCCGCCCACATCCACTCCCAGCTCCAGTGCGTTGGTGGCGGCGAGCGCCAGCAGTCTGCCGCTGTGAATGTCCGCTTCCATGGCTCGACGTTCCGCGGGACTGTAGCCGGCCCGGTACACCTGGTGCGGGTGAGGGCAATAGTATCATGATTACAATGGAGCCAAGGACCAGAACGGCAAGTGCTGATAAATTCAGAACGCCATTGAGGGGTGAAAGGGTCAGGTGGAGAGGAAGATTGTGGGCGAGGAGGGAGGAGAGGCTTGCTTTCCGTAGGAATCGCGCTTCCCAAGGTGCTTACCAAGATGAAAAGGCAGTGCTTACGGAAAGCAGAATGAATCATGAGTATCCTCATGAAACGCAACCGCTGAAACCCTGAAGGAAACAATGGGGGGCCAGCACCAACGACGCCGCTGGGCCATGTCCGTTTCATCTAACTGCAGGGTGCAGGCCCTACGAGAGTATCTCATTTTGGCTCCGAACCCACCTTGACTCTGCCCTCATAGCCCGGCGCGCAAGCCAACAGCGTCTCCCGCGTGTAGGCCGTCACCAGCTCACATAGTTTGCGGCTTTTGCAAAAGGCGATGGTGCGCAAACCGTGCTGTACACACTCCGCCAGCAGCAGCGCCATTTCCACGATGGGCGAGTCGCGGCGGTGCTCTAGCGGCGTCCCGGCGGCGCCGTGCTTCTCCTTCCATTCGGGTCCAGGCAATTGGGACAAAAGTTCACGAACAACCCGAGAGTCCGCCGCGGCGGTGGCGGCACCGCCGCCGCCGTTGGCTGGTGGCAGGCCGAGCGCAGCAGCAGCTGCAATAAGGCCACTTGTTCGGAGGATAAGTGGTCGAGAGGGTTGCGCCGTTGGAGCCATAGCTACCGCCGTCGCATCCACTGCTGCTGCCGCCGCCGCCGATCGGGTACTATCCGGCACGGTGTTGCCAGTTGTAGATGCAACGGGTAGGAAGGAGGCGAGGTGTGGCAACTGGCGGCGGTTGCCTTCAATCCCGCCACCGCCATTCATGTCAACAGCGGCGCTCAACGCTGCACGTACCTGTGCAGCCATCGCCACGACGTCCTGCGCCATCACGGGTGGCGGCTCTGATCGGCCTGTGGCTCCCGAACCCGGGTTGCGGGATCCTGCTTGTAGTGATGGCGGCAAAGAGACTGGCTTCTGTGCCTGACCTAGCTTAATGTCACTCACCGGGCCCACCGGAAGTTTCGTTTCGTCCGGTTCCTCCTTGATCTTGACTGATTTTGAGATTAAGGCGGTGCCGCGTCCCCCAATCGCGGCTGCAGCTGCTGCTGTAGAAGCACCCGCTGCAGCAGCGACTGTAGCCGCCTGCACCTCCGCCAGCCGCCGTTCCGCAGCATGCCGCTTGCGGGGACTGTTACCGAATAGCGCCTCCTTAAGCTGCTGCAGCGGCCGCGCCGCCGCCGCCAGCTGCAGCATTTCCTCTTGCGCCGCCGCGCCGGCGGCACCACCCGCCAGCCGCTCAGTTGCCAGCTGGGATGCACGCACGCGAGCGGCACGTGCTTCCTGTAATAGCTGTCGCTGCCGCGCGCGCTCCGCATTGCGAGTGATCCTCACCGCCGCCCGCGCCTCCGTGCGCGTCATATTGCTATCTGCCCTCGCCGCTTCCGCCGTTGCCGTCGCTTCCGCCGCCTTCACCGCCCGCCCCGTCAGCGGCGGGTTCCACAATACGAAGCGTCGCAAGGCGCACGGCGAACCGTCCCGCTCCGGCCCCAACAGGGCTATCTCCGTCTCATCAACTCCCAGCAGCCTCGTCGCAAGCTGCAGCGGGTTGGCCACCGTTGCGCTGGTCACTACGAACCTTGGGGCAACGCCGTAGACATGGTTACATAAGCGCCTCAGGCGCCGCAGCACCAGCGCAGTGTGGCAGCCGAAAACACCCTCGTACACATGCCCCTCGTCCACCACCACCAGTGCTAGCTTTGCCAACAGGCGGTGGAACTGGCGGTGGCCAGGAAGCACCGTGGCGTGCAGCATGTCCGGATTGGTCAAAACCACCTGCGCGCGCTGCCGGATGTCGGGGCGCTCCGACATGGAGGTGTCGCCGTCGTACACCTGCACGGCAAGGGCGGCTGAATCTCTTGATCCGGCTGCGGAAAGGAGGATTCGAATTTAATGCTGCCTCTGGGAGATGACTGAAATGTGGACATGAAAAGATCAGAAACCTCTCCCATCCTCCCGAACAGCCCCGAGCCCTTTGCTGAAGTGTCAGTTGGCTGCCCCTCACACGTGCCGTTCCCTGCACTGGACTGGGTGGTACACGGTGGATATCCCCGATTCCCCACTGGCCCATTCCCACAAGGTCTCGCAGGCAGACGGCCCCCGGTTGCCTTACCTCCACTGCGGGCACAACAGTACCCGTGGGCCCCCCGAATGCCGCCTCCATAAGGCCCCGAATCGCCCGCAGCTGGTCCTGAGCCAGCGCCTTGGTGGGGAACATCAGGAGGGCGCACGCATCCGGATCATCGCTGAGGGCCTGGCGCCAGCAAAGGAGGCGATGGGGAAGGCACATGGGAGGTTTTGGAACGACAAACGATGCGATACAAGCAGACTGGACGCGGGCTTGTGCTCGTTAGAGGAGGGGCGCAAACCTCTGAGCGGCAGCCGAGGAACGAGAGTAAGCTGAAGCGGGAGATAAGGATGAAGAAGACATGACGAATGACAACTAATCGCATACGCAACCTTACGGCGAAAGGTCGCCTTTACTTCCCATTTGGACAGCACGCCGCGGACACCTTCCTCTCCCTTATTCCTATTCCCCTCGCTCGGAAGTTACCCCTACCCCTCTCTGCTCGTGCCCAGCCCCTTTTCCCGCACCTGCATGAGCGGCACTAGGTAACAAAGGGATTTGCCGCTGGCAGTAGAGGTGGCCACCACCACATGGCGACCTCGCGACATGGGAGATGCTGCGAACGACCCGGTGGGCCCCGGCCCCACTCCGGCCTGGCCAGGCAGGGGGACCCCATGATTCTGCTTCTGCAGCTCCACCTCCTGTCGTTCATGATCTTGATGTCCGTGGTGATGTTCATGGTAATGCGCGTGATGGTGCGGGAAATGGGGATTCTGAGGTTGTTGGGCGTAGTCGGATGGGCTGCCGTAACCCAGCAGCGCATCCACCGCATCCGCCTGATGGGTGTACAGGCGGCCCTCCAGGATACCCATAGATCCCAGCGCCCGCAACACGGGGGAAGCCAGCGGGGCGGTGGGGCGGGCGAATGCGGCGGGCCTTGCAGGGAGAACTTCCACATGGACCACCTTGGGGGAATAAAGTGATAAATTAGGTCAGAAGGGACAGCGGGCGTTGATGGACTGATGAGAACTTGCGAGGCAGGAGCCGTTATGTGTGGAGCTCTTAATAATCGACCTGAAGAAATAACTGATTATTCGACTTTTAGGTGAGACGGCGTCGCATACTGTGGATGATACAATGCCAGGAAAGCCCGAGGGGCAAGGCGTAGTACCCTAGCTCAGCTGCGGCTGTGGACCGCGTCGGTCCCATGGGAGGTCATGGATAGCACTCACTTGCCATCACACACTGGAAGCACAAAGTCGACCACAAGGCTAGAAGGCCAGCATTAACTACCAGCAGCGTTACGTGATATCGCAACCTTCCCGCAATGCGCCCTTCTCTCCGGTAACGCCCCTTCCCTTTCCTTAACCTTACCTTCCCTCTCCGCATCCCATCCCCTCGGGTGCCGAAACTTTTAAAATCCGTGCACTTGAATTCAGGATTCAGCATTGCACCAACCTTGCACCTCTTCCTCCCCTCACCTGCCCCTTGTACCAGGGCAGCTCCTGCAGGTGGCGCAGGAGCCCCACTGGGGTCAGCGTCCCCGAGGATAGGCACGGCTCATACTGCTTCAGGATGGTGGGCGGCCGCGGGGCCGTGCCGGGGCAACGCTGGGAACTACTCCCACCGGCGGTGGTCTGCATCCGAATCTCCCTCTGAGACCTCAGTTCAGCTGCGGCGGAACGGAGCTGCTGGAAGGTAATCCCATCACGTCGCAAAAGCGCGCTGAAGAGGGGGTGCCAATCACGCCGCACGACCGGGTCCCATGACGCTGTCCCTGGAAGGGGGTCCACAGCGCTGGTGGTAGTGGCAGTGGCAGTGGGAGTGGGAGTGGCAGTGGGAGTGGAGGCAGGGCCCGCAGCAGCAGCCATTGATGTAGCATGGCTAGGCTTCGCGGCCATTGCAGCAGCGACAGGTGCGGTTTTGGAGGAGTGGAGGCTGTCGCGGCTTTCGGTGCTGTCGACGGTGGTGATGGCGATGGAGACTCCCGAGCGGGTGCTGGAGTGCTCTGCCGGGACTAACCGGTTGATGAAGTCGGCGTGCAGGTGCTGCAGCACGGAAACCAGTCCGCGGCGGAAGGCAGCCAGGCGCCTGCGAGTCAGCCAAAAGTCAGCCAAGAGTGCAGCGGTCTCAGGGCGTAGTGAAAGGTAAAGGAACGCAAAAGCCTTCATGTCCAGACCTTCAGGCCTGACCTTCATGTCCAGAAGGTGAGGTTCCGGAAGGTTCGGACCGATGTCGGTTTAAAATGAGGGTATACAAGGACTGCAGAAGCACAAGCATTCCCTGTGAGTTGAGAAAGCGTTACAGTGAGTGCAGGGCAAATGTGAGAGAGATTCCCATAGAAGAACGGCTCCTGGAACCTTTCCTCCACTAGCCAACCCGGAACGCCCTAATCGGAAAAGCAGTTAAGAATAGTTGCCGTGCACGAAATGCTCATGACCTTATCTGGTTGCGCCTCTGCATCGCCTACCTGCTCTAAACAAACAAGCCCTGTGCTGGCTGCACTCCTGAGACATATACATACACACATACACGTCTCTAAGGCTAGAGCCTCTTGAGGTTTTCTTTGCTCTTGCTGGTCTGAGTGAGAGGGGGAGCACGTGGCAGGACAGACAGGGTGCCCCTCCCCTGCGCTGTGGCTCGGTCCGGTCAAGACCCCCGGTGCTTGTCTTTGCAGGGCGAGTTGCCCACAGTGTAGCACCCCTTGATACACGCCAATCACCTGGTGATGACGTTGGTTGCAAACCGCAGTCGCCTGCCGTCCTCCAATACAACGGGGGCGGCCTGCCGAGCCAAGCAAGCTTGGCGCATAGCGGCATGGGGTTGGGCAGTCGATGGGCGATGGGCAAGGGACGGAAAAATTCGGAGAGGACATATCTATCTATGTATCTATGTATCTATGTATCTATCTATCTATCTATCTATCTATCTATCTATTGCTCGATCGGGCGATAGAGATAGGGACATCAGATTGTGACGTGAGGTACGGCTTCACAAGTCTGGCGGACTGCCCTCTTACTTATTGACTTCTTTTAGGCCTTATATTTACCGCCAGAAGGTGCAGACTACGATGTACAACTTAACCCTTGGCCCTTGGTCCCAGCGCCAAGGGCATAGTCCTGAACTGCGCTTCAAGGACAGTATCCAACAAAGTGGCCCTACGTACCACGACGGCGTCGCTTCGCCTGGCGGCTTTCCATTACCCATTCCGCTGAGCCTGTCCCGGCACCCTTGTCGCCTCCGTCACCGTCGCCCGTTAGCCTCTTCCCGTCCTCCGCATCTGGGTTGCCGCCGCCCCTTCTGCCGCCACAATCACCCGGCGTCTCAACGGCGAGCTTTTCTGCAGCTTGCTTCTCAGCAGCCGGCGCTTCCGCCGCTGGGGCCTCCTCGTATAGCAAGGGCGATGTCCTGCATCATCCTCATCCTCATCAATCATGTCAGGGGCGGCCGGTCGGCTGCCGCACAGTACGGCTTCATGTGCATTTATGTAATTGGGTTACCAACCAGCGCCAACCCACATGATCACCAACACCAGCCTTACATCGATGACCGGGCGCTGGCGTTGTCCCCCCATTGATTTTCCAAATGCGGGAAGTAGCTCAGCTGCGCTGTTGACCGCTCACACCGCTGGTGCCCTCATCTCCAGAAACAAACAAAGGCTCTAAGGGAACCCGAACGCCAAATCTCACTAATGCCACAGGGTGCCGGTACGGAATGACGGACGTGATAACGGCGAGAAGAGACAGACAGCCTGGGTCCAAAGCCTCTGAAACAGCTTTGCCTCTTTTTATGTCTCTTCTTTTCAATGCATATATCACACAACCATCAAGAAAACATTGGTGCGGATGACATCGGTGCGGTTGGTCCATCATTGCCAAATAACGCACCTGCCGGGATCAATCAACTCCACTGAGATGCCGCCGCTAGTGCACTGCACCGTGCCCTCTGCCGCACTATCCGCTTCCGCTACCCTGTCCAGGTGTACGGCAAGGTCCGTCCGCCAGCCATGTGCTGCCATCAGCTTGTGCAGACTACCGCTGCCGCCGCCACCAGCTGCGCTCGCCTCCTCTACTCCATGATGGTGATGCAATTGATTACGGCAAGTTGCATGTGAGACGACTGACCCATGGGTCCCCATCTTGGTCACCAGCACGTCAGGTACCAGTGCCGCGGCTAGCAGCAGGTCGTCCAGGGTGATGTTGAGGTCCGGCATCTGGGATTGGAGGGCCTCACAGGCATTGTCCCAGGTCATCTGCAGGAGGGACCCGCGGGAAAGAGCCTGTAACCCACAACCTAGCGAGGATGTGGGGTATACGCACTGGGTAACCCTGCATCCCTATCCCGCTGCGTTCCTACGCCTTTTTGTCTATATGGACGTGAAAAGGCATGAAAGGCAGGTCATAGACGTCGAAGCCAGGAAAGCGGCAGTGGGGACATGCACGTGGCTTGCCCCAAACGATAAGTGCACTTTGCAATGTGATGAGGTGCAGTTGGCAAACGGGCAGCTCCGTGGCTTAGTCCCCGTCACGGCCGAGCCCGCCATACAATCAGACCTCGGTATTGCTCTATTATACGAGCGCAACCATACACGTGTTTACATTCCCACATCCGCCCCCGATCCCCGACCCCATCCCCGCCTGCCCACCTGGACCTGTTGCCCCAACAGGAATGTGTACAGCGTGTTGACCCCTCTGAAGATGCGTTGCAGGCGTTCCAGGGAGGGTGGCAGCGGTAGCACACAGTCCGCCACTGCGCGCTGGAACAGAGGCCCCGAGGGGATAAAGGCAACCTTCGGCCGCCGGGATCGCTGGCCAACCATGCCGGAAACTGCGCCGCCGCCCTCCTTGCTGCTGCTGGGGATGGCCTCGCCTGCAGAAGCACCACCGCCTGCACCAGTGGCAGCGATGCCCGAAGCGACTTCTGGGGCGCTGCAGCCCCCCCCACGTTTTGTTTTTTCCCCTTCCACAAACTCTAGATCGAGGCTCCGCTGCTGCCGCCGTCGCTGCCGGACCCTAATTTTTGTGGAGGGATGGCTTTCACTGATGCAAGCGCCGTCGCCGCCGCCATAGTCGTCCTGCTGCCCCCCGCTGAGGTGGGCCGCACGTTCGCAATCACACCCTCGACCTCGATCTGACTGTGGGCCCGACTTAATTCTATCCTGCAGCACTTCTTTTCGCGTCAATTCCCCTGCGCCCGACTCGAATGACTGCTGCTGCCGCGGCGGTGGCGGCGCGTCGGCCTGCTTGGCCTTCTTATGGCGGCGATGACTGTCCGCCACTGGTTCATAAACGCTAGGAACTGACCTTGCAGTCGCGTCTTTAGCCGCTGCCGCTGCTGCCCTTGTAGTCTCAGCAAGCTCCGCCGCTGTTGCCACCTCTGCAGGCTCCTCCTGCTGCCGTCCAGCCGCTTTAATCGAGCACAAGGTCCCCGCTTCCAACAACTCCGACTTCAGCTCGTCAAACAGGTCTTGCTGGGGAGCAAACGTCGCAGCCCCAGCCACATTGACCCGACCTGCCATCATATGAATCCGCTCCCCCTCCACTGCTGGTTGGGAGGGCTCCAAGTTGCGATATCCATCCGCTCCTTCTTCTGAAGCGCATGCAGATTCTCCCGCCAAACCAACGGTGCGCCCGCTCAGGCCCACCCTGGAGCAAGTGCCGACTGCGATGGCGGCAGCTCCCGGTGCACCGGGCGCTAGCACGGTTACCATGACCGGCTCTTGCGCCAAACTTTCAGCTGCCGCAGCCGATGTCGACACCGCCTTTACCTCCATCGTGCTAGCTGGCGCCAAACCCTCCTCCATTGCTGTCAACGTTGCAATCTCCACGTGGCCAACAGCTCCAGAACCATAGCAGTGCGGTGCTCGAGAGGCACTTGCTGGCATTTGGGCGCATTCCCAGGGATGCCCGTGAAACTCTACTGTCTGCGGCTGTGGTCGCAACGGTGCTGCCAGTCCTGGTAATGCTGGCAGTGCGGGCATAGTTGACGGGAGGGAGGCTGTTCGTGGTTTGCTTGGGGTGCGGTTTGGCCGGGACTCATACCCGGGCAGCAGGGTGATAAGGCCCTCACTGGTGTATGGCACCGGCTGTTCGGTGCTAAAGTCAGTAGCTAGCTCAGCTGGTGGCAAGGATGCTCGTGACGGGCGAGAGGGGGGGCCCGAAGCAGCTGCTGCAGTTGCAACATTGGAGCCCCGGGCTGCGGCACGGTCTTTGGTGCTGGCTATCGGAACAATCGTCTATAGCGTGCAAGTTGGATGGGTTGGAAGGGGACGGAAATGGGATCGTGTGTTATAAGGACTGTGGCGGCGGAAGCAAGATGCTTGGCCTGATCTATGATATGTACAGCAATCGGTTTTTCCTACAGCCCTACTGTAACACGCAAACAAAATCCTGCCGTAATGGCACTTTAGGGCGATGGGGGGACGTGCCTCCCGCGCAATGAAAAGTTGTTTCAACAATCCAATCAGGGAGATTATCGGACAGCGCGGCGCGCGATTGCAGGTGCGGGGAATAGGGGAGCAGTAGTGGGCCCACCAGGAACTCCCCCTGTCCAACTGCCAACAATGATAGCGGTGTCGAATCTGCGATAGCGACGCCCTGATGTTGGAGACAGGGAGAGAAGGTGAGTTTGCGTCAGCACTACGAATGAGTTATCTGAAAAGTACAACATGCAATGCGCCGATCACCTCACTTTGCAGAAGATTTTGAAGCGGGAGAGCTGTGGGTTGAGTGCGGTAACCTTCCTCCGTAAGTCCGCGACGGTCTCGCCGTCGCCGTCACCCTCTACCATCCCAGACCATCCTGTAAGGCTGCGAACCTGTATGCGTGTCGTCATCTGTTACCGGCCACAAGCGAACATATGCATGAAGCGCGTGCTGTGGTCTGAGGCATTGCGCACGCCTATGCAAGGAATGTCACAAGTATAATTGCATTGTAAAACAAATATTGTATTTCATTGGGTATCTTTCTAAGCCGCTTAGCTGAGATATTGGCTAAGCTAAGTGGTCATCGTGGAAACAGTTAGCTTAGCCAAGGCCGCTAAGTTTCACCTAAGTGGCTAAGCAGGTCCTGGGAGCTTAGCGGCTTAGCTGACACTTAGCTAACTTAGCCTATTTCTGAGTCACTTAGCTACGGCACATCCAGAAGTGTAGCCAGTGGAGCACGAGGGCCTTTTGCAAACCTTCAGGAGCTATTTAAGTGAATGGCTTTCAATTCTTTAGACACTTAACAAGAGAAGGACAGTTGTACAGATGCCAGACACATGACGCTGCTGGATGGGAGCTCACAATATCGCAGCCAACAAGCAATCAAATCACCCAGGGGACATTGTAGCCAACTTGGACAAACAGTCCCACAGTAACATATTGGCAGAGACGGTGTTTTTAAAGCAAATATACCAATCAGACAAAGCTGAAATGCAGATACTACCTACAGATGTACACGAGTAAAGTCTCTGATACATACCCTGCCAGCGACTGGTTCAACTTACACGAAGACATTAGATGTGTGCTATGCATAAAAATGAAGTGGTTTGCCGAAAGGTCCTGAAGTATGTTTTCTTGAAGCATAATCCGCAATTGGGATATACATACGAGTAATTTTTGTCTGATATAGATACATTTATTTAGCATAACCATCTATATTATACTCTACACCAAAGACCAGAGGCGAGCCAGCGCTGAGTGCACATACAACGTCCAACGGCAACTGCTCAGGGGAGTAGCACATACATATAGCAATTTAAACTTGCACATTCGTGAATATGGCATGCGGATTCGTGACATAAATACACATGAGGCGTGAAGATTGATCCACTTCCAAATTCCTATATATTATTTGGAAAGGAATTAACACACACACATACACATATATATTTTGATCTAAGTGTCATTCTTTCACAACGGAAGGATATATAAGAAGAATGAAGAAAGGCAGGATGTCACGACGGATTAGGTATGTAGCCGCACATGATAGGTGGCACGGTGGTTCGCATGTATGTAGTAGTATGTTTGCGGGGCGGTAATCGGCCGTGACAAGAAAGGAGGGAAGGAAAGGGGAGGGAGGGAGATAGAAGGAAGGGAGGGGAGAAGAAGCGGGTTAGCAAGGACATAAAAGAGATGGGGTAGAGAGGGTGCGGTGAGAGAAACAAGGGAGGGAGAAGAGAAGCTGGAGAGAGAGGAAGAAGGGAGAAGGGGGGATGGAGAAGGATGGATGGAGAAAGATGGAGAAGGATTGAGAAGGATTGAGAAGGATTGAGAAGGATAGAGAAGAAAGAGAAAAGAAAGGGAGAAACGGAGAAGCAAGAAAGGGAGAAGAAAGGGTGATAGAAGAAAAGGAGGGGGGGAAAGGGGGATCATCTCAAAGGCAGCAATGATGCAACCTCCGCTAAGTCCTTTGGAGGCCCAGGCACGTGGTGCTGCAAGTGTTGTATCTCTGTTATATCCGCCTACAGCAAAGGCTCAATCGAAAGGATGCCAGACAACTGGCCAAGCAACCTCGGATACTATCGACTCATAGTTACCCCAGTATACTACATACAGCAAGCACCTTCTGCTGCTGGCAGCAGCAGAGTCTTGAACTCTGAATACTTACTAACATTTAAGTCACCCTGCTGGTGGAGTGCTTTGGCCAGATACTGAAGTATTATAATACAAAGTATTCAGAGTTCAAGATAGACTCTGCTGCTGCCAGCAGCAGAAGGTGCTTGCTGTAGTATCCTGGGGTAACTATGCATGGGTAGTATCCGCGTAAATATTGGATTCCCTGTAAAGCCCACCCAGCTGTATAGGTATCAAGCATGATAATTCCATATGTCATTGGGTTAAATCCTCTGCATACGACTTTGTTGCAACTGGGTATAGTAGGTGGTACAGTGGCCTTGCTGCTACGATCCACTGAGATTCATCTTGTGTTGCTAAGATTTGCTATTAGAGACTCCATATACGATTTGACTTATATTATCGATATTTATCAATCGATAGATAGTTCATACTATGGGATAGTCGATATCCTGAACTACCAGTTGTTGTATCTCTGTCATATCCGCCTAAAGCAAAGGCTCGATCGAAGGATGCCAGGCAACTGGCCAACCTGGATATTAGCCTCGAGATACCCCAGGATACTACACCAGTGACACCAAGCTTCTTGTGAAGCCCTGCCTACCAGTGTAGGACTTAGGTCAGCGGACCTTTCAATGATGTTGCATACGACAACAAGACAGCCTTGATATAAGATGCTTTCAAGCTTCTTCAATTGGGCTATTGTCCCTACTTGAGTTTTGAGTTTGGATACACTTTATCAGGCCTGAGCCAAGCCTGGGCATTGGAGTTTGTGGCTAAATAATGATAGCCTGTTTTCGACTCTGATCGGCTGTATTGATATTCTGCTGCACTTTGGATTGTACATTGTGTTGTATCACGCTTCACTTTGCCCAAGCTCTGCTAGGGTTGCACCCACCATCACTATATCACTCACGTCACCCATGTCGTACGTGGATGCCTGGAGCGGTACGGCACCCTGTCAGCCATGTCGTATGTGGATGCCTGGAGTGGTACGGCACCCTGTCAGCCATGTCGTACGTGGATGCCTGGAGCGGTACGGCACCATGTCAGCCGTGTCGTACGTGGATGCCTGAAGTGGTACGGCACCACGTCGTTCCTGTCGTACGTGGATGCCTGGAGCAGTACAACACCACGTCGTTCCTGTCGTACGTGAATGCCTGGAGCGGTACGGCACCCTGTCGTACGTGGACCACTGGAGTAGTACGACAGCCGGCGCGACATGACTGCACGAGTGCAGCCGCGTCACGCAGCACGCCGCACCGCACGCACTAGGCACATCGGCTAAGGGCACAAGCAACCCATGAGCGACATGGTGCCTAACGCTTTGTGCGAAGTCGCCGCAAGCATACGCCACACGATTGGCATCGTGATACATGTGCATGCCCAGCGACTTGGTCGTGGCGACCTAGAATGCATAACGCATTATGCACAGACGTGCACTAATGCTAACACGTGCACTATGCATACGTGCACGCCCGAGCACGATAATGCGAACGTACCTTGAGGTCGCAAGGCAATAATGGCTCGAGCGATGTGGTGCGTCGAATGCAACACTACGCGCGATGGCGTAGTTGGCACCTTTACGCAAGTAAAGAACATTGCATTATTGCTATGACGGCTTATATAGCGATATCTGCACGCAGGATCACGGTAATACACTTACTACTTGCAGATCTCCTGTACCACGAACTGCCACTGTGAGTATATCTGCTATACTCATTGATGGCCTAAGAGAGCTTAAATTGTCAACAATGATGATTGACATTGAAATAAGCTAACCGCGCTTTGGTTGAGCTGACGTCTCTGGTCGTATTTCTTGGATAAGCCCGAGCACCGATTTGCATCGGTTAGATGATGATTGCCTCGGCTAGGCACTGATAGCCTATCACATCATCTGCGCCTGTCTTGGATTATACGTTGTAACTCCTTGCATCGAAGACTTCCGCTGCCTCGATTGGTACATTCTGATATAATCGAGCATGATGCACTAAGCTTGGTTCTCCGCAGAATCAATGTGCGAATGGCAGGAGGGATACAACAAATTTACCCTGTCAGCCATGTCGTACGTGGTGCTGTACCGCTCCAGGCATCCACGTACGACATGGCTGACAGGGTGCCGTACCGCTCCAGGCATCCACGTACGACATGGGTGACGTGCACGATATAGCGATCGTGCGTGCAACCCTAGCGGAGCTTGGGCAAAGTGAAGCGTGATACAACACATTGTAACCCCTGGCCTCTGAAGACGGTATGCTTGGCTTGCTGCATGCATCAGGCTTTCCCTTATTGTAGAGAGGAATCAATCTTGATCCTTTCCACATAGATGTGACTGTCGTCCCAGCTCCTTTACGCCCCCACAGTCCCTTGCAACAGTTTGTACATATGTGCAGTATTGTAAGGGATGTTGTGTAAGCTATAAGTGCAAAAGCATTTTGCAGTACATACAGGTGAGCCAATATTGAAGTCACCCAGATACTGAAGTACCATAACACTAAGTATTCAGAGTTCAAGACTCTATCTGCTGCTGGCAGCTGCCAGACACTATTAAAGGTACTAATAAGCCTGCAACCTAACTTGCGTGCTCTCACAAACCTAACCCACACATCCACATGTGCCTGTGTCTGACTCTGAACCGCAACAGGGTACTGCTAACTACACACCATGGCTGACAGCAGGTGAAAACACCTGCTCATTTCCTTGCATTCCATGCTCACTTCATGGCCAGCAGGGTGTTGTATCTCTGTTATATCCGCCTACAGCAAAGGCTCAATCGAAAGGATGCCAGACAACTGGCCAACCTCGGATACTACCCATAGATACCCCAGGATACTACACAGGGTTCCGGATCCCCTGCTTTCCAAAAAACCACACGCTTGAGCTACAGCCCTTCCTATCCGGCCTCATAACACATACCAGTGACAGACCTTATTAGGTGAGCCGCCCGGGGATCTTAGGGAACACTGCCCTGTTAGTGATATGTCCTACACTCTGAGCGCCTGCCGCCCCGCCTGGAGCATGCAGCATCGCCGCATCACCAATGCACTGCAGCACACCTTCAAACATGTGTCGTGTGGACTCCGCCAGTAGGGTGTCCTTTCCCCCGCAGACTTCCTGGAGCCGGTCCTGGACCTGTCACAGGTGATGTGGATTACCGGGCCGTGCCCATGCAAGGGTTTGGATTCGGAGTTGGGTCAGGGTCTGGGACTGCTATTGATTAACTCAATTAGGGTCGGCTGCTTGTTTCAGCAGCCAGAGTGGCACACAGGCACAGCCGACATCATATGCCAACTAGGCTATGTGGGCGGTGGGCGGAAGGCAGTTGAGGATTTTTGACACATGGGCCGGGGCAAGGACAATTTCACTGCCTAGACACTGTGAACACAAAGAGCTCCAAACCAGTTTGGTATAATGTAATACTGAAATGGAGTAGAGAGGATAAGCATAGGGGGCCCCCACAAGCCGGGAGAGGAAAAGAATGTGCATGTGGTATCACGTCCGAATTTCCATAGCACCGGGTGAGGGTGGCAGGGTACCTGCTGTGTACGAAAGAGGTAGTACAGCTCATGGAAGAACTCGTCCGCTAGCACGTCTGCGCAGCTTTGGATGCTGCGCACCAGCGCCAACAGCACGCTGCCATACCTATCAGAATGGACGGTCCAGATGTGGCTATTTGTCAATACCCAAGGCCAGGAAGGCACCGGAAGGGACAAGTGTGTGTCGGCAGCTTGAAGAGGGCAACTGTAGTAGTTGATTGCCGCAAACGCCTCTCGAGATGTTGACAGGGTGCTTCTTGCACCTTATATTGTGATAGTGTGTGTCGTACGTCTACGACTACTACAGCAACTAAACCGCAGAGGTTGCATACATGGGCCTCTGAGCATTACTCCTCCACAGTGTTGCTGTCACAACCCCTTTTCACCCAATCGTACATAGAAAGAGCAAATTAATTACTGACAATCCTGCTTATGCAGTTATGCCGCCAAACAAAGTCTAGCATTGAAGGGTGCAATGGTCAAGAAAACGCAGCTTTCCTGACCACATATATCCAAATCTACACAACTACAAACATACAAAACCCAAACCCAAACATTCGGAGGGCCATCTGAGCATCCAAAACCCCACCACCCTCTAGGTGCTGCTGGAGGATGTCCTGCACCTGAAAGCCATCACCAGCACCGCCAGGGACTGCTGCCGCGCAACGCCGTATAACTCTGCATAGCCCAGCACGAAGCACGCTAACCGCAGAAACATTCGCCGTACGAACTGGTGCAGCAACTCTGTGGGGAGCTGGAAGTAGCCGGGGACAGGAGTGAAAGGACGGCATACGGGGGCAAGGAGCATTCACATAGAACCAGGTCACGAACAGTCATCGGAGGATGAAGAAGATGATGGGAGCTGCAAGAACTAAGCAGTTAACCAGTCGTTTCAGGGTTTGTCTCCTAAGCACATCCAAGGCTTTGAATCCCGCAGATTTGGCTTATCGTGTCAATTAGTAATGGCTTAACCCGATCATTCCCATCTTCTCCGTCCTCTCACCTGTCGCACCACCTGCAGTACAATGTCCTCCTGCTCGTACCGCCCGACAGCCTGTGCCTCCTCGCTGAGCCCCGTCATCTCGTAAAGAATGCCGACTGACCAGTCCAGAGAGTAGGACTTGATCTCGTACTGCTCCCGTATACGTGGATGTTACACCATTTGGCGTGTATGCACAAGCAAAAAGGCAAAGCAAGGTAGCGTTGTCCTAAAACCAACCAACAACAACAGGTTGCCTTATTGGATAACAACTGCCAGATCCGTAGTCCTCACAGAGAGAGGGAAAGAGAGAGAGAGAGAGAGAGAGAGAGAGAGAATTAGACTTAGATGGGCAAACCCCATCAGGAGCACAATCAATAAAGTGTCATCATACTTAAAATTATTTTAAGTTCCTAAGACCAACATGCTTCAACAATTTTCTCTATTTCCTTACATGTTGATTTGCCACTTTATCAAGAAGGCCACTGTTAAAATTAATTTTCCTGGTTCTTTTTTAACCGGTTGCTTAATATACACAAAGATTATAGTAATCTACGGGTAAAAATTAGTACTTTGTTTATTAGGTATTAATACCTATTATATATATATAACTTGTATATACAAAAACAGTTATATATATTATAGGCATTATTACCTAATGAACAAAGTACTTACACTTTAAGTAGAAATGTACAGCTGAAAGATTAAAAAATTGTACGGTGAAAACTAAAATAACTAAAAGATATATAATACGATTTTAACCATGGCAATTACTAGGCAATATATTATATTATATAATAGTATAAATAATAGTAATGTATAGTATAATACTTACATTTATTATAATAGTTAAAATAATAAAATATCCAAAATAATAATAACTTCCTATTATTTTGAAACGGGCTTTACCTGTCCCACAGAGACCTCACCTGTATCCAATATAGCATGTCCGTTGGATTGCGCGGCTTGATGGGCTGCACCTCAGGCGGGTACCTGCCTCCCACAGGTTCGGGTGGGTTGGGGTTCACTAGCTGCATCACCAGCGCCACCAGTGTCCGAGAGCATCGTGCAAAGCTCCAGTCCAACTCGGGAGGTGCATTAGGATCAGACTCCACCAACTGGATGGGATGATGGAGGGGTTACTTTTAAGTATGTGTTCTTTGGAGACTGATAATAAATAAATATGATAATTAATCGAGTTACCAAACCAAAGTATGGACAGGGAAGAGGACTGAAACCCCAACGAGAAAGTCATGTACTGCAGCGCATAGAGAGCAGTCACACAGAGAATGAGAGCATGTGTGTGCATGTGTGTGCAAGTTTATGTGTGTATTTGTTGTGCATGTGTATGCATATGTGTATGTGTCAGTGTTGTAGTGCCATCCAAAAGTGTTAATTAAAGAACTAAAGTAAATAATTGTTATTTTTTTATTAAAAGTTACACTCTTACAGAAAACTCAGCAACATGGCTACTATCGTAGAAAGATCCTGTACGGAAGGAAGAGTTTACATAACAGAACACATAGCTCATTTCTGCTCTGTTGGCAACAAGGACTTATGGTTCTTGGAGAGGAATCAGGACGATCTACTAAGTAGACACAGACCTGGTTTGCGGGGTAAAACATGCTTAAGGCATTTATTTTGCTGATCGATAACAGCTGAGCCTACAACATGGTGCCTCCAGCTATGCATTTTAATTAATAAAATAGATTATCCTACAAGATAAAATAAAATAGAATAGTCTTGTAGAATATCCTACAAGATAAAATAAAATAGATTATCTCCATCACTGGTCGCGCAATCACGTTATCAAGTTTGGAGTTGGCGACCCACTTGGCCAGACACTTACAGTAGTCTGCATATGCAACCTAACTTAAATCATTTTTTCATGGGTTTGTAATCCTGCATGGCACAGTCTGATGATTCTGCTAAATGCTATCACGACTGGACAGATTCCACAGTGCACAGAATCCCTGCTAGATTGGACAGATCATAGAAGCTACATCAAGAAATGTTTGGTTCCAAAGCCCCCAGAATATCACATATCTCAAATTGAATCCTCGTCGATTCTATGAGGAAGGAGAGAACACCTACCGCATTGTGGGCCCAAATGACCCCATGCATATATATTAAAAGCGGTAGCAATCAACCAAGCGCCACGAAAGCAAGAGGCTATCGATAGTGGGAAGGCTTAAACATAATGGAACGGTCGTCTCCCAAATCCCTTCCCATCCAATCCAAAGATAAGGATCCATTTCCCATACGCTCAACGCACCACATCGCTGAGCCAGCTGACTCGGTCCTCGCATCCTTCGCTGAACGCCAACTCCTGTTGCACCCAGAACAACAGTCGCTTGACGCGCTTGTGCGCGAGGCGGGCGGCCAGCCTCCCCACCAGCCGCTCCCAAAGCTCAACTGCTGGACCGTCTGCGCATCAGGAAAGGAGACGTAGAGAGTTATAGGGAGTCGCTCGCACAAGAAATACTAGTGATGTTGAGTCCGAATGAAGGTTGAAATAGGCTTAGGGTTGCTCAGTGGGATTGGGGCGGTTCACGGACTTCTCAGTAAACTGGGAGTCTGATGGCTCGGCGATGTTTCTATCAAAGGAGTGAAAAAAGTATGCCGTGCTTGGTATGGCTGCCCCAATCAAGGGGTAATGATGTTCAAGCAGGGTTGTTGCTATACCTCCTGTCTGTACCTAGGTACGTAGATAGATGGGGAGACGGAGCGATGGAGCGATGGAGCGATGGGGATAGGTTCACGGTGCACCCTGATAGCCCACCCCCCTCCTTTTCACCCACCTAACAACTCCTCCGTCGGTTCCGTCTTGATTTGCATGATGCTCCGAAGGTACGCCGCTCGCATCCCAGACATCATGGAGCTGCCGCGACCGCCGCTGCCGCCACCATCAGCCATGATATCACCGAACAAGCTGCCGCGCACCTGCGCCTCCGCACGTGCCGTACGGCCCGTCATGATATCCAGTACTTCACTGGCGGCGCCATCGCCACCATCGGATCCACTGTAACCGTTGCCGTGCAGCTGCTGATGCTGCAGTACGAACAGGAACGGCGCCTCATTTAGCGGAGATAGCGACAGCGGATCGGGGGAGAGCGTAGGCGGCGCTTGTGTATCGGGTGCAGGGGAGCGCTGACCCACAGGTCCTTGGCCAGCGCGTTGCTGCTGCAGCTGCACGATTTCCGCCAGCGTCTCTACGGTTGCCCTGAATCACAAGATCGCGGGGAAGGAAGGTGGCGCACAGTCAGATTATTACGATAAAAGGAGCATTTAAGAATCGACTGACTGAAAGGCTATAGACGCCACCTGAAACTAATGAATCCCAATATCGACACGGACATCAACATCATTTTTTAGCTTCCCGCGCCTTAGCGATTCTCCAGAAAACAGAAAACCCTGGCCCATGCTAAGTGATCATGTCGGCCGTGCTACAACGAGCTGAACGAATCTGCAGTACCCGTAATCTTCCCATTAAAACACCCAATTCTTGGGGTCTCTTATAACCGATCCCCACCGTATGGAGGTCGGTTCTGTGGGGTTCAGCCCCAGCCTCC
Organism: Volvox reticuliferus; assembly: GCA_019650235.1. Taxonomy (NCBI): domain Eukaryota; kingdom Viridiplantae; phylum Chlorophyta; class Chlorophyceae; order Chlamydomonadales; family Volvocaceae; genus Volvox; species Volvox reticuliferus. Next base: position 391,129 of record BNCP01000037.1, on the reverse strand, counting down.
TCAGAAGATGGCGGTGCCTCTGGACCCCCCGACTGAACACGGCCCAGGTGCGGTTGTTGTGTAACCGCTGGAAGAAGGCCCGCTCCTCCTCAAGATCCACCGCCTGGTCAAGTGCACTCCTGGGGCCCACCAGGTAGAGGTAGACAGGATCAACTTGTCTAGTAATGATCAGGTGGTATAGAGCAGCAAATAAGCCCTCTGCTGAAGATGACACTATATCTTGGGGCGGTTCGCACGTCGGCAGAGTACAGGCCATGAGGACAGGTGCCCTCTGTTCATTCCAAGCACCACCAGCGGTGTATCCTTTTGCACGACCACAAGTGGCAATTATTTGGGACGGAGATTACCGTGAGCTGTGAGCGCACTGGAAGAACCACCTGGTCTTTACACTCTCTTCCAAGCCAGGTCAGAAATGGCCCGCAGAATGACGTGCACTCTGTCCTGCCTTGCTCTGCACTGCCCTTCACTGCCCGTCTCCGCACTGCGTTCCAGTGCCCTGCACTGCACAGTACTTACTTTTTTGGCCGTGGCTCGAATGGCGCCTCTCTGAACGCCGCCGGCTCCGATGACGGCACCAGCGACGGCACCTCGACTGAGGGCACGTCACTGGCAACGTACGACACAGAGCTTGGCACCGACGAAGGACGGGATGTCACGCCAATCGTATACGACGCAGATTGCGCACCAGCGCCGTTACCGCCGTTAGTGCCGCCGCGGTGGCCACCCGCAGTCTTGGGCGATCGAGGTATCCGACTGCCTCTGGCGCCACCGCTAACGCCGCCGCTGCTGTCACTAATGGCCCATGGACTAGGGCACCTCTTCAGCCGTAACCAAGGCCCTGCAGCTGCTGCCGTCTGCCCGCCATCATCGATGCCGCCGTCATCACTACGGCGTACTTCCTTTGGCAACGCCACCCCCATGGATCGTCGTAAGCTGCGGTCGATGTCAGACCTATACGCCAGAGCGCTATCCTGGACGACGTTATCAACTTGGGTTTGGGTTGGGGCCCGGGTTGCAGTCGAGCTGCTAAACATGGCGCAAACCGCACCCCAGGCGTACAGGCGGCTCAGAATGAAGCTGTGGGAGGAATCGGAGGAATCGACGGGCATACGGGGTGGTAAGGTGAATATATACGCGATGAAGCAGGTTGGATATCGTGGATCAGTACCTGGTCACCAGAACACCAATCTAGCGGATTTTGTGCTTTCCGTTAAATGAAGGCATGTCAGGGTGGCGCTATCCCGGGTTCAGTGCGTGGCCTCGATTAGCCACGCCCGACCCGTGACGAGTGCCGGTGCTGTGTCCCGAGGATGGATGATATCTACTCGCGCGCTTTTCCCTCAGGCGTGTTACGACAGCCGGGAGGTACCTCATCACGACACGCGAGTTGAAGAAGCACTTGGACAGCTTCCGCGCCCCAGGGGTCTGTGAGAATGCCCGCTCTAAGATGATCTCCTGGCAATGGAAGGAGGTTGAGAGGAAGGGCGAAAAGGGGCGAAAACAAATCCAGCAAAACAAATCCAAACAATTGGTACGATTGGATATTTGGCATTCCAGGCTTTTGTACCATTGATACCCGGCACACGCTTTCCCGCTCTTTCTTGGTTTTACGTTTTCAAGAACTCGTATGTGCCAAGTTATGTTATTAACGAAGACGCTTGTGTACGTATAAACGTTGAATTTTATACGTCTCTGATGTGTCATGTATTTGTGTCCATTAAAGATAAAATCCGCTTCCGGTCGTTCAAGTCCACCTGAATCAGGTTGGCATCGCCTTCGTCGAATAGGCTGCAGCCCCACCGCATGGCCTCCTGCACCTCTCCGTAGAAACTGCGTGCCTCCCTCGCGTCCACGTCAGCGCCGTACCGCTCAGCCGCCAAGTTGGCAGCGGCGGCAATGGACGCGGCTGCGTGGGCTTCGGTGCCCAAGGAGTGCTGCTGCTCCGGCTGCGATGTCGGCTGCGATTGCTGCCGAGTTTGCGGCTGAGATTGCCAGGGAAGCCGTGATGGCGGCGGCGGCGGCGGCGACGAACTCTCCTCTGTTCCCTCCCCGGCGATGGCTGGGTGCCAGGAAATTAGACGGCGGGAGGTACGACGGCTCTCGCCGCCGCCGCCACCGCTCCCGTCCTGTTGCTGTACTTGTCGAGAGGTAGCGTTCAAGCTCCCCGTCCCGTTCCGTACTGCACCCATCTTATTGTCTTTGTTAGCAAGGTCCGCTGTCATATTGTGTGGCAACGCCATCAGCCCAGCCCGCTGACGTGCGTCCGCTGGCTGCGGCAGGGCCAGCGACTGTCTGCCCTGCGCTCCCAGGACATTAGCCAGGCGGCCTTTGCGGCGGGATCGCTGGGCGTCGTACAGAGACAGAAATGCAGAACTAATCGACACGCTGAGAGCCAACTCGTTGCTGTTACCACCACCGCCTGCGCTGGTACCGCCGCCACCATCGCCGCCATCGCCGTCAGATACCTATCGCAACGAGGGCAAATTACAGATGGGCCATTTAGCTAACCCGCACTAACCGGTACTCCTCCACTGCAGACATTCGCAAACCCTAAGCCTCCAGGGGGGCCTTTGCCAGCTAGGATACATGAGTATGGACCATAGCATAGAAGCACACCGCGAAGCCGCACGGAAGCCCGTCAGGTGTACCGGACCCAGTAGTGCATCAGAGGTAAGAGACCCATGTGCCACGCAGAAAAATCCTTGCTTTTGGAATGAACTGACAGCGCTCACCCTGCTTGTCTGTCGGCTCGACCGTGCTTGTCCCACCGTAGCCCCAGCCATCGGGGTAGGTCCACCGCCGCTGCCCCGCCCGGCCGCCGCCAGCAGCGATCCGAGCTGCATGAGGCTCTTCCGGGACGCCGCGGCGGAGGGGCTCGGACTGATGCTCGACATCCTGACGCTGAGGTCCTCCAGGGTGGGTACGGGTGCACCGGAATCCATATCCAAAAAGCTGCCTGTCTATGCAGGGTACCAACAGGGTCGAGGGCAGCGGTCGCCAATGCATGGCGAGGAGAAGGGGAAGCACACGGTATGTACAGACGAAAAGCGCGTTATGCATGCAGGAAACCGTAAGCAAACAGTTGAGGAAATGTAAAGCGTGCAAAACCGCGACGCGCTGAAGATGAGACACTGACAAACAGGCAATAAAGATCTGGATAGCGATGGCAAGGGAACATAAGGTCCGCCACATAGTGCCCAACAGTCGATTATTAGAAGCCAGGCAACGCATTGTAATGGACTGCCACTTTACCACTTCATTTCCTCATCGATAAAACCCAACTATCGCCTGCGCATAGCACCACCACCGTCACCACGCCTACTGACTCAGCTCCAAAACCAAATATTACGCACGATGCCGTACCCGATGGTTGCATTCCGTACAGCAAGGGGCTGTCACCGGGGAACAGCTCCAGCGCTCCGGCGGCGCCTGCAGATCCAGCTGCGGAGTCCAGAACGCGGGACAAGCTGAGGGGCGAGATTGGGGGAAAGCGCAGCAGAGTGTGGGTGGGGCCGGTGAGGTAAGTGAGGTTGAGTGGGGCAAGCGGGGCAATGGGGGACGAGCAAAAGGTGCTGCTTTCGGTCCATACATCTGTCCATGCGTGATGGAGATTGCAAACTCATCTGCAGTTTCCGGGTACCAACTGCATGAGAGCTGCAAAGCCAAATCTTCACCGCATCCGCTTAGCGCCAATATTGTATGACCATCTAAACCGTCTGGTCCTAGGCTGTGTGTGAGCTGTGGGGATATTCTCTTGAGTTCCCATGTCCCTGTCCATTAAGTTTTTCGTAACCCCTCGGCCCCCCTGAGGGCCCCCACTTGAGGGCCCCACTTGGCGCTCACATTCCGGTTTCGGAGAAATACTCCAGCGCCAGCTTAGTGGCGTCCAGTGCACCGCGAACCTCCGGCAGCTCCAAAGTCTCGGGCCCTACGGTCTCGTGGGCCGCGCCGCCACTGTTGTTGCCGTCTGTGAGCGCCGGCATGTCCACCACAAGACGCCTGGGCAAGAAGGCGGGAGCGTACCACAGAGGCATGCCTGCACCCCTCGATGTGCGTCGAGAGGGTGGGCCGCGAACGTGCCACGCAATATAAACAAAAACGATGCCCCCGTGGTAAGTAAAAAGGTACTATAGCTAGAAAAACAGTAACAGCAGTCGTAGATCCCGAGAGACTCATGGAGACCAAAATGGGCGCTGTGAATGTGTGCAATACACCTCATGTGTTTGTGGGACAATTATAACGTCCTGACATGAGGCATATCAGACGACGAACCCGGGGGCAAATAATCCGGATGGCACTTTACGTATCTTTGGTGACTCCACATGATGTATATGTATACATGTTGATGACTACTGGAGTGGTAAAAGCAAAATCGAGCCCCTGCGCCACATATCCCTCAGCCACACGACTCCACATCTTCCCTGCCGCATGCCTCTTGATTGCCTGGGTCTTGAGTCGATCCGGCCGACCTCACCCAACCCATCTTTCGTTTGGCGCCCATTGCATCCTGTCCCCCCGAGTGCGGATCCGCTTCTCTCACCCCGGACTGCCGCTTCGGTCAGCGCCAGGCGCATATGGGCCCCTATCCACGCCTTCTGAATGTGAAAGAACAGGTTGCTCTTCCGTTCTATAGTCACCAATATGAGCCGGTACTCGGACAGCTTTTGCGGGGATGCGAGAAACAACGGACCCGGGTCCACACAAGAGGCAGGAGAGGCCGGGTGTGGAGGAGGATTCACAGGCATCTTAAAAGATGCAGCAAGCGCGGAACACATAACGCATACATTTACGCACGCACTGAGACCGCTGAGGTAGCTTAGCGCGGTAACAGCGACGGCCATGACGACGACAATAGCAGTGACGATAGTGGCGGCATTATTGGCAACAGTGGGTCAGGACAGCGATCAGCGACATACACTAGGTGGCGCGCTTCAACCCATGCTTAACACGCATTGGCGGTATTCCATTATCATTGTATACACATAGCATTGAACTAATCAGTACACATTAAATCTCTGACTGCTGCATGATGTGGCTTCTAGCTGCGTGAAATCCTATGTCGGTAATTACTGTGGCACTGCTGCTATCACGTATGCCTGGGAAGCAGGCCGTGTGGCGGACGGGAGCAGTCTGCCGTTGATTAGATTGGGCATTTGGGCTCCAAAAAGGAGAACACACAATAGCGACATCATCACCACACACACAGCCACCTCCTCTTCCGCACTCACGGCGCGGCCCTCTGGAGACAACTCATCGTCGTCACGATCCGGGATCCAAAAGTCCTCGTATTCCTCTGCCGCTTCATACTCGTCATCGTGAGGCAGGCCTCCGCCGTCACCACCGTCTTCGCCGTCAATGCTACCGCCGCCGCTGGCGACACCGCCGGCACCGTTCCGGCGTTTCTCCGCCGCCCACCTGCACGACATACCAGAGAGAGCCATGTACATCTTGTTGTAATCCACTCTCAATGGTAACTTCAATAAAATCAGGCAGCGGTGTCTGTCGGTCCATCTGTCAGTCTGAAAGCTTGGGGGGCGGTCTCGGAAGGAAAGGCCTACCCCAAGGGCCAGGCCGGGTCAGGCAACATGGTAACATGGCAATCCACAAACCGGTTGTGCCACCGGCGCTGCCTCAATTCCACGCGACGACAACTTCTCATTTTATAATGTAATCGCACGTATGGAGAAGCTCTATGCCCGAACCGGCACCACATCACAGCGTCAACATTCCACACTGGCCCGATCATAAACGATCGCAGCCAACGCAACGCAGCCCCTACCTCGCTTCTCCCTGACGCTCATGCTCCTCCCAAACTGCCCGTGGCCTCGCCCGCAACTGCCGCCACAGCACCTGTTCCCCCAGCCGTACCAGCGGCACCGTAACCGCTGTCGGCAGCGACACGGCGCCGACGCCGCCAGCGACACTGCTCGCAGCACCACCCAGCGACTGGCCCGGAACCATCACTGGCTGGCAGGACGGGTATAACGGCAGCTGGAAGCTGCCATCCTCTGGCGGCAGGTTGCGAGATCGGCGGCCTTTCCGAGTCACCGGAGGGAACGATCCGTCGACATGCCCATCGACAACACTTGCTGTAGAACGATAAGTCACCTTCGATGTCTCGCGCCGCCGTGGCGCCGCCGTCGCCGCCGTGGCGCTGCCAGCTGATGGCGCATGTTGTCCCGTCGCGATGGCGGCTGTGGCCCACGCCGCCGGCGCTGGCTGTAAGGGCGCCTGATGTCTCACCTGATGCAGCACCTGTGGCTGTAGCATTGCAGCAGCTTCTGAAAGATCCTCCTGCGGTTGATCGCACCCTTCGGTGTGTGTCACGGAGCTGCGTCTCAACAGTGCCGCCGCCACCGGCCCCCTAGCAGTTGCCGACGCCACCGCTGCGCCAGTGAGGTACGGTCGTAACGAGATACTTAGCCTATTGTGCGCGACCGGGCCAGTTGGAGGGCTTGCCGACGGTGGGCTTGCGGAAGGGCCGTATCCCGCGCCTCCGCCAGCGCCGTCACCGTCGGCGTTACCGATGCTTGTCTGGCTTCGCGGTGGCGACACCTGTAACACAAGCTGAGGCCGCGGCTGCCGCCGCAGCGACTCCTCAAGCTGTCGCATGCCAGTCTCCACCGCCTGATGCAGCTCAGCATCTTTCTCGGGGCCCCGAAGAGACGAAGACAAAGATTTGCTGCCGCCGCCTCTTTCGTCGTGACGTCGAGGGCGCACGACCGGCATGGTGCGTGTGAAGGCGATGGCGGAGCGGGCCTGCGTCGTGGCACCACCTTCACCTCGTCGCCGGAGCGTGCCGAACAGGCTCTCGCCGCGGCCGCCTGGCAGCTGTGGTGCCTGTGGCGGCAGCGCTGCCGCTATCGCCGCCGCCGGCGGCGGTTCTCCAGCCACCGCCGCAGCTGTGGTGGACAGATGCAGCGCGGCAGGATCGGAGGACGGCCTATATGTGGCTTCACCCAGCGGGGTCCCTGGCATCATGCGGACGAGCGTGTATGCCATATGCGGACCTGGCCCGGACCCATGGGTCACAGTTTGCCCCGCCCCATTGGCCGTACGTATCCAGCACGGTGGGCCGCCGGCTGCATCCGTAATTGCCCAATCCTCGTCGTACAGCTCGCCAGTGTACGGGTCAGTGTACGTCGCAACGCACGGCGCGGCAACATACGACTGGACGGCTCCGGCGCCGTAGGGCAGGGCTCCGCGTAGCTGTTGGTGCTGGTGCCACTGCCCCCACATCTGATGAAGCTGAGGACAGAAGGCTGCGGGCTGACCCACCGCCGCAGAAAGGTGCGCCGGATGGCTCGCATTGGCCCGGTAATATAGCCCAGGACTGAATCGGACCGCATGCTGTACCGTCCGGTGGCCCGGGTACTGCCAAGGCTGGGGACTGGGATAGATCTCCATCGGGATGCGCTCGGCCACGAAATCCGCCCGAAGCGGTTTGGTTGCCTGATCAGAACCCAGCTGGGTGTGGCGCTCAGGGACCATGCTGTAGCGCTGATCCGTTGCATCACTAGGCTGTAGTTGGATGAACCGAGACTCCACAGCCTGGAGGATCGCCTGCTTTGCTTGAGAGGACAATGGCTGTGGGGATTGTTCAGGCAAATGCTGCGATGGGGATTGCATCGGGCCTGGTGATGTCGGCACGGCTGCTACCGCAGTCGCCGAAGCATTGCTGCCCCACCCGCAGCAACGGCTGGTTTCAGTGCCGTCAGCCCCACCACGACTAATGCCATGCCCGTCGCTGCGGCTATCGCCACCGCCACCGCCACCGCGACCGCTAGCATGCTTCTTATCGCCTCCGCCGACGCCACTTCCGGGGCAACCTATCGCAGCGACAGCGGCGGATGGCTGCATGAGTCGCGGGGAAGAGGGCTTATTATGACTGCTGCGGCGCCGGTGCCCGTCGGACAGACCTGCCTTCCGAAGGATTGCAGGAGTGATCGCGCCTATGTCGACACGAGGGAAGATGGAGATGGCCGCCGACCGAACGACTGAGTCGGGCGTGTTGGGGTCCTGTTTCATGAAGTCGTCGCTGTCGGCTTCGGCTTTGTCCTGGGTTGCGAGGGACGGAAAAAAGCTGTGACCACCTTGAGCTATTTCATTGAGTCTTTATATCAAGGTGGACAAAAAGTAGCATGGCATAATTTTTGGATTGCTTAAAAATTAAGTCTAGGTTACCAGCTCGCGAACGCCCAGCCATGGAATCTCCAGCAGCACAGAGCCCTCCACCTTGTTGTCTTTAGAAAGCAGGTATAAACTCCAGTCGGTAACTGCCACATAGTAATACTGTTTTCCGGCAATGACTTTGCGGCTGGATGCAAGAGGAGGCAGCGGCCGGAAAGGGCGTAGTGAGCCCACGGTCTCATAATATCGGAGGGATAAACGCGCTTCTTCGGGAAGTTTCCTGAGCAGCGTGTTGCCCTCACATCGGATATATTTCTGATACTGGGCCGTGTGCGCCATTTATCGACGAGACACGAAACCGATATACATCTCAATTTTCACAACTCAGCACACCCAAGTCTATATTTGCAGTAGTAATTTGCCAATTTAAATATTTTAAAATAAATTAAAGCGTCAAGGTCACTTTCTAGGAGAAAGGTTCAAACATAAACTAGTTCAATATGCAGTCGGGAACTCGTCATTACATAACACGTACATTTCTCACGTCCGTAATGCATTTCTTGAAAGATTTACATTTAGTAATCTCAACTCGAAAATTACGTGGGAGACCCACAACACGAAAGCAACTGCTGCAACACCAACGGCGTTCGTTAATGCCGTTACGGGCCGTCGCCAGTCTATCCAAAGCCGCATCGTGTCATCGTCCGAATGCCTCCACCTTTGAGGTTTTTATACATCATGGCAATCACAATCGTGATGTCCATATTTATGCTCCGGACGCAAAGTGGCTGCGCACAGTTGCAGCTGATGACGGAGCTCGACGGAGCTTCCGGCTCAGCGCCGCCAGCAGCATGTCATGCGCAGCTGTGTACTCCACTCGTCAAGCGTGTAACACACTATGCAGAGACCGTCAAGCAGGCCAGACTCAATGTGTCCGAAGCCGTACCAGGGGAATTACTTATCGTGCATTCAGGGCCCATCCATTATAGCTATGTTTTTTATGGCTCCAAACGGGCCGAGGGCTGGAAATTCCCGGGAAATTCCAACAATTCCGACCTCATGGTAAGCCATTGGGGCCTTACTTCGTATCTATGATGGGTAGGACCTAACGTTTTAGTAATTTTCTTCTTGCAGTTATCCATTCTAGCTGTAGCTGTTGTTTTCCTTTTTCTTGTTTCAGTCTGTTTTGCGGTCCTTTGAGCCTCCTGGCTCGTATGGACCTTACGAGGTCTAACGAGTTTGTAATCATCATCATCATCATCATCCGTCAGCTAGTATTGGTGTGATCGAGTCGTTTCCATGAACGTCCTGCACACATTTTCGCCAAGACGATATCGTTGGGCCCAACGGACCCATCGGCGTGCACTTCATCGTCCTTTTTTAAAGACTCGCCGCCGTTAGCAGTTGTGGTATCGGAAGCGGTTTGTAAATGTATGCCTAGCATCCTCCCTCCGCAGTTTTGCCCTTCGCGCCATTCGTACACAGCCGGTCTGAACAGGCCACATGCGGTCAATGTCGCGTGTGAATTTTTGGATATAGTGTTTCCAACTATTGTGAAGATTGCAGGGGTTCTAGTTATTGCTTGTGTTCCTTGGTAGCGGCTGCAGATTATGCCAGAATGCGGTGGCTTCAGAATCTGCACGAGCAGGGTTCTGAAGATGGAGGATCGGATCTGGGTTATGGTATTCAGCAATGCCCTATGGAAGCATGCAGGACACAATCGTTTTGCATGGCCTAGTTTAGATAGATGGCCTCCTATTTGCCATCTCACGGGAACTTGCACGGCACCTGGAGCCGCGGGGAGTAAGTTAATTGCATGCATGTTATGGGTCAGCTGGACAGTACTTTGGCGTGACATGCTGCTGCTTCACCGCGACCACCGTCACTGTCGTTACCCGTGATACGGCTTATCATTTGGAAAAAAATATATTAGGCAGGTTCGCAGATCCTGAGAATGGTGTGATGACCAAGTGATTGATCCTTGGGTCATGAGGTCCCGGAAGCACTTTGCTCAGACCCCAACAACAAGGCGGCATACGCCAGGCACATTATCATGTGCTGCAGAGTCATACCTGCGCCCTGGCATCATGCGCCAGGAACGTCCCCGTCCGCTAATAGGGACAAAAGCGTTCACGAACGCATAGCTTCCCCGTCCGCGGTTTGCCAAGCAACACGTCCTGGTGACCTGTTCTGGGTAATGATGGACGTCACAACGGCAATTCTGCAAGTCTTGTATCACGTGCGATGTGCATCTGAAAAGAATATACAAAATCTGGTAGTAACATTGGCGTGTCATCACGCAAGGACTGTCAGTTCTGCCCTTTCGTATACACACAATTGAGTCAACACGTGATAGCCGCCCTTCCTAGTAGCACGACAAAATAGCCTGAGCTCGGTAGGTCATCGTGCAACTTGTGTGCCCTGCCAACGCAGCATCAAGCGTTCGTCCTGCAATCACTTACCGCGACGATAGGCTTAAAAAACCGACTGCTACGTGTTCTTACCAGTGCGCAAGACGCCAGACTGCTGGTGCCATCCTACTGGCCGTGACATGCACCGTAGGACCGTTTGCAAACAGCTGGACTGGTAGTCAAAACCCTGGCACTTATATTTTTATTCTTGATTCTTTTCTCGTATCTGCAACCACCCTGCTCCCCTAACCATCTCGTCGCTCTTCCGCTTTCCTGCTGTATCGCACACGCTAACGTGCATACGCCCATATACAAACCGAAACACGTTCCCTCCCGCTGCTCCTGCCGAACATAGAAGATGCGCACGCACCCAAATGGTCACAAACGAGGAAAGAAATGCCATTGCTGCTACTGCTCCGGCCCCGGCCCCGGTGCCGGCCCCGACCCCTGCAGCCCTCTCCGGCCTGATCCCCTGCTGAGTCCCCGCCCGGGCCCTCCCTGTAGCCGGCCACCCCCCCTCCCGTGCTTCGGCAACATGCTGACCAAAGCACTGCGGCCTCGGCCTGGCCCCTGCTGCGCCGGGGCCCCTGCTGCGGAGGCATGCTGCTGCTGTCCGGCAAGTGGTTGCGGCTGTAGTTGTGGCAGCATGTTTCTGATTTGCATCTGGTTTAAGGAGCGCGGCCGGTGGTGCGCACGGCCGCCGCCGCCACCTCGGCCGCCCCCAACCCGAGGATGCGCATGCGGAGCATGCCCTGGAGGTGCAGCAAGCTGTTGCACCTGAGCATGCGGCGGGAGGACACCCTCCGGGCCCTGCGCTGGGCCCTCAATCTCGAGGCCTTGCGGCGGCGGTGGCATCTTCTGCTGCATCTGGCGTCCGGGGGGAGGCCCTGGCGGTGGTAGTCCTTGATGTTGCGCTTGTACCCAATCTGAGTGTGCACCTGCGAGCCTCGGCAGGGGTGACGGAGGCGGCTGGTATGGCAACTGCCCCGCGCCCAGGCCCATGCCATACCCTGGCGGCAGCGGCGGCGGCGGCGCGCCAGGACCCATGGGCAGTGGACCCTGTCCCGGCCCTTGCCCAAGGTTCTGTTGCAGGTGCTCTTGCAAAACAGCTGGCGCTGCTGCTTCCGCTGTGGCTTGCTGCTGCTCCTGCTGTTGCTGCTGCTGCTGAGCACGAGCATCTGTAGCCGTGGCAAACTGACGCTCCTGAAAGGCTTCCCACTGTGGGCACAGCTCCAGGGCGTTGGCATCCTGGATGACGCATCCGCGCTCCTCCGCGTCTGCAATCAGGGCTGCCCAGCTTGGCTCCCGCCGAAGCGCCGAAAACTGACCAAGCACCCACAGAGCTTGCTTGGCGCGCGTGATGGCCACATTCATACGGCGAACGTCAGCCAGGAACCCCACGCCGCAACCTCCCCCGGCGCCGCCGGTGGGCGGTGGCAAGCCAGGGCGGACAGTTCGCACGCAGGAGAGAATGATTACGTCCAGCTGCTTGCCCTATCGGTAGGGGATACGGTGCGTAGCGGACCCGGTGACGGGTAGTTATTTGGAGCTGTTTGATAGGGAATAATTAACGTATCTTGTTCGTAGGCAACGCGAGCTTAACAGCAGGCCGGAGAGTCGAAGCGAGAACACGTAACAAATGTCATACAGATAATACGGTGTAATCAGGACCATTACAGGGCTATCGCCGTCGCTGCCACATGGCTGTTAGCCGTTGGTGCCTCGCCATGCATGTAACATTATGCGCACCTGAAACGAGTCCACTGTCTCAATCCGCACTGCGTCCAGCACGCCGGGGCCGAGCACCTCCACGAATTTCCGCCGTATGAGTTCTCGCTGCGCCCGATATGGTGTGATGATGCCCACCGTCACGTTGCCCGTGTAGCGCTCCAGGAACGAAAACGCCTGCTGCGCCGCCACTGCGCCTGCTGTCGCTGTGCCTCCAGCATCGCCCCAAGCCCCCATCGAACTCTCCACCGACGGCCCCCGCGCTGTCTCCGGTACAGCCCCAGCCCCGCCGGAACCAGCACTGTTACCGGCTGCACCTGAACCACGTCCAGCTGGTGGTGTCGGTTCACGTAAGGCGCGCCCACCACCGCTTGCAGCGACGGTGGCCGCAGCGTCCGCCGCCGCTGCACCGACCAGTGGGTCACCACGCACCGTCGCCAGTAGCTCCATGAATAACCCCAGCGCCATCTCTGCCTCCGCCTCGTTGCTCCGAGACCGGCCCTGTAGATACTCACGGCCATTGCACACGTCGTACACGACATACGGCTTAAGCAGGTCAGTGGTGTAGTAGGCTGGGGGCTGCTGCGCAGCACGCAGCACGGACTCGCCGTCCTGCAAGCGATTGCTGTAAAAGTACGACGATGGGAAGTTACGGATCTCAGGGTGCATGCGGTACTGTACGGACAACATCTTGACGGCCATGCCGGCTTGCGCCAGGCGCTCGAACAACGAGCGCTCTAAAAGGGTTTCCTTAGCTGCGGCGGAGAAAAGTGTGGCGGGCAGTTGCTGAGGATCGCCCACCATTACCAGTTTCCGGCAGCCGTACATCAGCGGCTGCAGTGCCGCGATTTCAGAGGCCTGCGCGGGACAAGGCAAACGAAGAGAGGGGGAGGCACAGCGGCCGCGAGAAGCGAACCACGGAGAAGTCCTTTGGTTATTCCGGACTGCGCGGAGATTGCAGCAGCGCACGTAGCGTTTGATAAACTGTCATTCTGTGCCGTTCCAATGCTGCTGCCCACCCGGCCAATAAAGGGAGGAGTGCCCTACCGCTGCTGCCCGCCGTCTCATCCCAGGAATTTAGTAATTGTTTTACCTCCCCCGGGATAGACAAGCCAAGGTGAATGCCTATCTCGGTTGGCCTATACAAACACCCACACATGTATACGCCGAGGCCCTCAACACTCCCGCATTGTGCACGAAACGCAGTATCCCTCCCGCTCCCCCATCCCCTCCTGCTTTTTCCCACACATATGCACACCTGCGCTGCTTCGTCGATTAGCACAAAGTCGAACCCCCTGCTGAGTCTGCTGAAAACCGTTCTGCCAGTGGAGCTGAGGGTGGTGAACACCATCTCCGCTTCCTCCATCAGGCTTAGCTCCAGGTCCTCACGAATGCGGCGCAACACGTAGCCGGGAGGGCGGTTGGCGGCCGAGGTCGCAAGGTCCCCTGCCTCAGGAAAGGGTGCGCGAGAAGAGGCAAGGGGGCAATACGCAAGAAGGGAGGTGACCACATCTACAGCCAGCGCATACGTTCGATTTGATTTTAAGGCATCTCTCCTGTGGTGCAGGGTAGAAATAGGTGGAAATGCACCGCATACGGGATGGACGGTCGACCAACCCCGGGATGGCATAACCCGCAGCGCTATTTTCCATGCTGCGAGGTGCGTATGCACAGTGACGGCACCCATGGCAGGGATGGCATTCTGATGGCGGGGCCGGCATTGGTTAGTATTTATGTGCTTTTTTGATCGTTATCCGGACTCCACCTCGGGACTTCCCATATAGGCCGTCTGATAATGCACACGACCATACCAAGACACTCGACAAGCTGCTTCAAGCGGTACCACGTTGGCTTGAGATGCCCATCTACACGGCGTGCATATCGGCGTGCCCCCCATGTGCGTCTTCCTGCGCCCCTTACCCATGCGGTCCAGTCGAGCCATCTCCTCTCTGGCTCGGCTGAGGTGGTCATTTAGGCGGACCAGCTCGGCAGCCATACGGTCCAGATCCTGGGGGACGAGCATACCGTACAACCAGGCAAATAGACAGGCGGACGCTGCAATAAAGAAGCAAAAGGCCCAAGGACATCGCCCGCTGCCGGAACATCAATGCGCGCACATACGTGAGGCGAAAGGTTCCCAGCGGCGAATGGCGCAAACATAATTCCTGCGGCTGATGCCGCTAAACAACATTGTAAATTTGCCCGCAAGCACTAACAAAGTGCATTCTGAGGCACACCCATGTCCACTTATGCCTGTGCGCCAACTTTCGCCACCTCTGCCAACCGGATCGCCGCAATTACCTACGTGCCTTGTGGCCAGCATTGTCAGGCGGCTTTGAGGTCGTCATCTCCAAGGCGGTTATGATTGCCGTACATCCTGTTGCCAACCCTGTCGCACCTAACCATAACGCTGATGCCTTAAAAAATACAACGTACCAGGAACCAGGCGGTCTCGCATCTACGGAGCGACATTTCGTTTCCTGCAACGCTGCCTTCCTTACTAATACCGAGGCACCACCTGAAGCGTCCTGAATGCATACCCCCTACTTCGCCTTACGGTAACAGTGACGATGACTTGCACAAAACCCGCAAGGAGCACGTTACACATGCTCCCTCAGACACACACAGGCTTGTGTACAAAGTTGACACGCCCCGCGTATCATTTTCCGTAGCGTCTCTACCTGGCCAGCTATGTCCGCATCCGTCGCCAAGGAGCCCTTTGACGCCATCTTGGTCGCCATCGAGGCCATGTAGATGTTGCAATTGGAGATGCGCGCTTCGCAGTCCTTGTAAGCCAGCGCCCACTGCTCCGCGCCCATGGCCTCGTAGCGGTTTATCATGGCCTCTGTCCACACCGCCTTAACGGCATCGGACAAGGGGGCCTCTTCCGCACCCACACGCACCACGTTGGGCCTGGGTCGGCATCAGCCGGGGAAAAGATGGCGGGTGCAAAAGGCAAAATAGCGCACAGGGACCAAATGGTGTCAGTCTATCATATGCGCCAGGGCTCAAAATCCAACCTCTCATGGTGAGCAGCACAACAGCCGTGGTAAAGGCGCGACAAAAGAACGTTACGGACCTACCTGTAGCTCGTGCCGCCAAAGTCATAGAAACCGTCTGTGAGGATACGGTCCAGCAGTTCATCAGTGGCGGCGTTGGAGGGTGCGCACACCAAAATGCGCGGTTTCGGAGCGTCTAGAGGCGCCTGGGACAGCGCATCCAGGAGGTTACCGACGCCACCGTTGCCAATGCCGTTGCCGCTGCAGTACATGTCCAGCATGTTACCGCCGCTGCTGCCGCCACGTCCGCAGGATCGGGTGAGGATCTCCCGTGCTCGGCGCAGCCAGGATGTGTGGTGACGGTGGTACATGGTGCTGTGCCAGGTGTTCAGGATGCCACGCACTGTGTGCGTCTTACCGGTGCCCGGTGGGCCCTATACGGCGGCGAACGTGAGGAACAGGCAATGAGGCCAGCTTAAGGGATTGAATAATTGCCCGTCGATGGGGCCAGGGGGTCAGTTGACAGGCGACGGCTTTAGGTTGGCCAGCATTGCCATCCGGCGGGCGCAAGCGCCACATGCGGCTATGGACAGGACGGGAAACGAGAAGTCAGGTACATGGTGTTACACATTGAGGGAAGGGGACACGGGAGGTGAAGATGGAGGAAAGGTGAAACCATAACCATGGGGGGCTCCAGCGCGCACATCCAAGACCTTCGGCGTGACTTTCATGAGGTCGCAGTCCTTCCATACGATAGGCTGTGCTTCGGGGAAAACAGTCGGTGCCTGCGACTGTTTATCTGCACCATCCGCCCAACAGTCAGTCAGTCAGACAGTCAAGTCCACGTACACCACGTCCCCTCCTCCCTTCGTCCCCCTTGCTACTTCACAACCACGTCGTGTTTATATATAACACCCTCGATTTCACACCTGCACCAATGTGATGGGAGGCACCAGCGGCCTGGTGACCTTCTCCGCAGCGCCTTGAGCCCTGAAAGCGCCTGATCCGGGCCCTGCGGCGCCGGTGGCAATGCCCTGCGCCTCCGCCTCCACCAGGTCCTCCGGAGTGGCTAGATGGGCCGCCGCCGCGACTATGGCCTCGCGCTGCGGTACGTCGTACTGATTGTAAAGGTGTTTGTAGAACGCTTCGTGGCGGGCGTCCTGCGGCCAAACCTACACGCGAATAGGAATGTTGTTCTTATGGGGTTGTCCATACACGCGACGGAGGGACTTGATGGTAATGTAACTATACATGCCCTTGTGGAGACAGCGCGACAGCACACATACCCATAACTGAAGAATCTCACGCAAGGCACAGTGTTAACAACGTCTAAGTGCTAGCCGAGACGCTTGCTAGGGTTTAGGGTCAACAGATCGGATTCCCTCGTGCTTCCCGCCCACCGCGATGCCATCACGTCGTGCCCATCGCTCCTTCCTGGGGGCCTCTTCCCGATGCTCACCTGTGGCAGCTCCGCTGCTCCGGTCACCCCGAAGTTTTGCGGGCGCAGTAACTCTGGCAGCAGCAAGATGTTCCCCAGGCGCTGCAGGACCCGCAGTTCCCGAACGTTGGTGATCAGGCTGGTCAGCGGGACCAGCCACAACCATAGCGGTCCGCTGGGGCTGCCGGCCCTACCTTTGCTATCGGCGCTGTTGGCCGTCGCAGCGGCCATCTCGGGCGACCCGTCATCCGCCTCCGTGGTGACTCCGGACCCAAACATCATGTGCAACGCCTGAACGAGGGACGTGGTGCGGAGGAGAGGAAAATTGTGCAGGAACGACGAGCGCAGCCATCAGATTGCAATGCCACCGCATTCGCCCCATCACGTTGCCCAGCAAGCGCCACCCAGCCATTTGCACCTTTCCACGGCCTTGCACCTGCTCCATACGCCGAAAGCTCATACTGGGACCTCTCTCATGGGACAGTTGAGCACGCCGAAGCTCCGAACATGCCCCACGAAACACCACTTATTTGAGACTCCGACCCTACCTTCGAACCCGGTCCGTTCCTCCTTTGAAGTTTATCCTCAACCCAAACGCATTTATATGCAAGATACCCACATCGGCGCCTGATTCATGTCCAATGTGCTCCATACCCCGCGTATCCGGGTACTGGCTTCCGAACAGGCACCTACTCGGTTGCAAGGGCTGCCATCCTCCAGGTGCGCCTGGTGGCCGCAGCAGGGCCGCACCGCCACCTCCAGCGCCTGGCCCGCGTCCCTAGTGCGCATGCGCACCATCGCCGCCAGCATCGGTGACACTGTGTCCGCTGGCGGGGTGCCACCCCCGCCACTGGCGCCGCTTCCGGCCTGCGGAGGATGGAGGTAAGATTGCGACGGCAACGCAAGGGATGACGCTGATCGAAAGCGAGGGCACGTAAGCGCGGGCTGAAAGCTGTTCGTCAGGAGGCCGACTAAGAACTTGCAGTACGCTACAGCCTGCATCCATCAGTTTATAGGAAAGGGCCGCTGCCTTCACAGCCATTCCAGACCAACACATTCCAAAGCGATGGCCGTTCGAAATCCCAAAAGTGCATATGTGGTCAATGCTGCAGCACAGAAATACCAACTCGCCGCCACCTACGCCCCATCCCAGTCTATACCGCATCAAATCTGCCCCTCCGGCAACACCTCCACAATCTACCTTCCATCACCCCTACGGCTGCCGCATTCTAGCTTCCTCCATCTTATTCATTAACATAATTCACCGCCAGGTGCCTCCATCCCCATGGCCCACACATGCCGGTAGACGTGCGCAGCCGTTCCGCAGGCTTAGGCGTGGTGCCTTTACACATGTTTTGAGCTCCCGCAGGTGTTGGATTCCGTCGGGGCCGCTACCAAGCATCTACAAAATGTTGGAGAGCCTGTAGACACACCTGCTGCCATCGCCCAGCTGACACTGCGGCACGGGCCATTGCCGCCAGGCTGCCCGGTCCCGGTCCCGCAGGCCCTGGGCCTCCACCCTGCTGTTGCTGTTGCCCCTGGGCCCCTCGCCCTCCACCCGTCTGGCCATCTGTCACGGGCCTTATGAGCACCACGATAGCCCCTTCCCTCAGCACAATGGCGTGGCCACCGTCCGATGGACGTAGCGTCAGGTTGAACACGCCATCTTTTGCGGGCGCACATCTGGCATTATGGGCACCAGATCAACAGACCCAAACGGCCAGCAGGGATGGATGCGAGGAAGTTAAAACAAGAGATAGTGAGAAGCCAGGGCGGAGAGAGGATGCGAGAGAGAACGCAAATAGCATGCGCGTCTTTTTCAGCCACATTGCAGCTGATAAGGCGAAACGGATCCGCAGCAAATGGGTAAAGAAGGGTGGAAGAGGCTTAACGATGAAAGCTGTGCTGCCTCTGTTGAAGGAGGCTAGAACTGTTGATAAGCTCTGGATGTGCCCGTCTCCGCTAGTTGGTGCGCACCTGGTCACGAACACCGGCCAGCCCTTGCTTGCAAGCATCGCCTCGTCAAATTCAGCCCGCAGGCTGCCCCGGGCCTCCTCCATAAGGAGCGGCTCGAAGGTACGGCGGTAATGTGAATCATCATCAAATACCAATGGAATCTGAGAAAGAGTTGTTGACCAGTTTGGGGCCGGCGCAGGCAAGCGTCGCGGGGATATGGGGGCCGTGCAGGGGGATGCTTAAATACTTAGTGTTTTCCGTGACAGGACAGCTTGGTACAAGAGGTTGAAACGTGCGCGGGAGAGGGGGATGCGAGCGGGATCAGGTGATGATAACATTCGCACAAAAATGTAAAGGGGTGCAGCGGGGGAGTTCTAATTCCGCGCGCTGTTCCTGAGCGCTGCCCTTGCCGTGAGGCGCTGTTGTGGTTCCCATGATGATTTAACTGCCCAAGATAGACAAGGAAGCAAGAACAACTCAAGACCTCATAGCACACCTTGCTAGGAATTGGGTCTAGTGCTTGACACGTCGGCTGCCATAGCGAACCGGTTATAACATCCAGTTCCAACCTCAAATCACCCTGTCCTTGCTGCGCAGCGGCAGCAGCCTCATCCGCCGTCCGTTTTTTGCTTGGCCGACTCATTCTCTTACGCAGCTAAAGCAATTTGTCTTCGCCTTCATCACGTGGGCTAAAACACCCAGACCATATGTCCGCCAGAATCATAATCCAACGCTTCATACCCCATAACATAAGCGATTGCACACCATGCCACGAATGAGATGTTGCATGATTTCCCAAAACCCAGAGACCAGGTCTTCCCTCCTCAGCAACGCAAGATTGCAGCCAAACACTGCCGCAAATGGATTTGACAAATGGTTATAACTGATTATATGTTCCTGAAAATGTTGTCAATGACCAATTTTCAGCCCCAGTGGCCATCTGTCGTATAAGAATGTTAACAAAATTGCAGCTCATGTCGCACGTTCAGGCTTCTATATATGTTAGACATCAACTTCCTGTCACGTATTTTGGATTCCTATGATATGTTATTTTGTAGCTGTAAGAAATTGTTAACATCTTGCAAGTGCAAACATTCAGTGTTAACGCTCTCCGCGCCCGAAGTCAAGGAGATTACTTCCTTCATGGAAGACTCCCCGGCGTGTGGCTAAGTCCTTTAACTCAGCTCGCACTCTTCAAAAATTCGTTTCCGAAACGTTCGGTTGGTTTTCTTGTTTAACCGCCTTTGCCTGCTTATTGCCGCCGGGGTTTGGCTTCTAGCTCAGATTAAATGGGCCAGGAGGGGAGCAAGCTGCAAAGCGGAGAGCAGGAGCACGAACAGAATGGTTTGTACGCACAACCCTCCACAATTGCACCGTCGGTGACTAGCCAGAAATCCACAGGCGGAGCATCATCAATATCATCGAGTAAAAACCAATGGATGCGTCCGGCTCAAAGCAGGGTAGCTGGGTCTGTGGATTTCAGGCGGAAAGGAGCGGCCCTGGCAGCCAAACACACAGCAAGCAGCGGCGGGAGCAGGCCCCCAAATGAGGATACATCGGTTTCAGACGGTCAGACGGCAGCCGAGCAAGATTACCGGCATCGTCTTGAAAAATCAAAGAAAGAACTCATGAAGAAGCTGGCTGTCCAAATCAAGAGTGTGCAGATCAAGTAGGGTTGCCGTGTATCCTTTGCGCCCTGGTGGTATGTTGACATGATTATTAGGGGCAGGGGTGAGGATGGGATAAGAATGGGATGTGAGGTACTTACAGAGTAAAAGCAACTGCGCAAAAGCGGGATTCATATACAGGCTTGCATCCATTGCTTTTCATTGCTAGTTAGCACTAGTCCCCTTCACATGTTGTAATGAAGCAGTTAACCTTCATATGTGTATTGATATCGTAATTGCGCGTTGTAGTAACTAGCCCGGCAGACAGCTTTCTGATGCTGGGCAATAAGGTCGGGTTGGATATATAAGGAATGTCTCGAGTCCCTTGTTTCCCAAGTTCCGGGGACTGTATGCCTGCAGGTGAAATACAGCCAGATTCGGCCTGCCTTTCCTCCCGCCTTATTGTGTTCTTTTTTCACTTTGCCTATTATGCCCGCCACCTCTCTCACAGAGACCCTGCCACGCTCTGCGCAAGCCGGGCCGCGTTGGCCAAGCAGCAACAGGGGCAGCTGAATGGCCTTAAGGTCGGTGGGGAAGCCAAGCGCTCGTGGCTGAGCAAGCTAACGAAAAGCAAGGCGGCGGCTCTGGAACAAATGGAAGACCGGCTTGCCCAGGGACAGTACCTAGCCCCGATGGATCAGGATTCGGTGGGTGAACGGGTGGAGGACTCTCTGGGCCCTAACCTGGATCACTTCGGCAGCTTCCAAGGGGCGCTGCACCACATCATACAGACAGGTGAGGTTAAGGGTTAAGTGACCTAAGGGGCGCGGTTGTGGGGCCGGATGTACAATTGGAATTCAAGGAGCATGAACGCTGTATGCTGGAACGCGTGCATCTAGCTTGCCCTAGCTAGATACGCCAGGACGGGACGCAGCTGCGGCAGGGGAATAGCTTCTTCCGATGAGGGACACGGACAGACGGAGAAGGGGGTGAACTGAACACAGTCTCGCGCGCGCGTGTGCGGCTCAGCCAGTGCTTGCGATAAGTTCATGGAAATGCTTCGGTTATGTGAGGAAGTGTTCGGTTTGGAAAAGGAAAACCCAATTTACCAGGCCGGCCGGGAATCAGGTAGCTAGATGGGTGCGTTCGTTGGTACAATGTGGCGGTGGCATGCATGAGGCTAAATGCATAAACGAGCCGTTCAGACATGGTTGGAGCGTGTGCACTGGTTAATGAAGGCGGTGGCTACATAGCCGTAAGCTGTACTTCACCGCGGCTAATGAGTGAACGAGGGAGGGCTAATCAGCATTTGGGTCTGCAAATCGATAAATGGAGGCGGTAGTGGGGCCAGTGGCGGACAGCATCCGCGTGGCTAAATAGCTTTGGCGCAGTAAGCAATTTGGGACTTGCAAAGTGCTCGAGAAGCCGACCACGCGACGCTGTGCAAAGAATGAAAGAAGCATCACGTCTCCGCAGCTATCCGTAAGGGGATGCTAGGAAGGCTCCAGGAGGGCATCCACGCGTGTGGATACGTACGCTTAAGGGGCGATGTCGATGTTAATTTTTGCGTCCGTGGGTAAACACGGCAAGCTTCGGGAGAGAGGGAATGGAAAGTAAACTGGCGCCTTCATGGGGCCACTACCCAGTTGCACTGCGTGTTCCTTGTCGCACGCAACCACGCCCTCCCGAGAGTACAAACTTTCTTGACGGCCAGCACCTAGCCATAATGCACCTAGCATTGCATGCTTTGAACTTCCTGCTTACTGAGTTGAGGGGGCAAATGTTTGCCATCTCGTCCATCGCGAGAATTTTCACATCTAGGTTGCCAAAATTTATGCAACAACCTGCAACTTCGGCGCAGGCGTGACTGATGATGCGCTGGGCCAGTTTTTCTTTGATGAAGAGGAGGTGAGGACGGGGCCCGGCAGGTCCGAGGTACGGGGATACATTAGGGCATGAAGCGAAGTAGAACGGTGGGCTTGGAAGTAATTGTGAGGGACCAGCGGGCTGTCTTACGACGGTTTAGAGCCGGTACTGGTTGTGGTGCTGGTTGGACCCTGGCTTGACTCCGCGGCATCCTGTATTGTTTTCTGGCCATGTCGTTAGGGAGAGAAAAGCGCCCGATCCGCACCACTATCCGGCGGACTGCATTACGCGTGTCTCATCCCTGAAGCTTACCATATCGTGTATTGATTACCCATCGTTCACTCCTTGGGCCAGTGCACATTACATTTTTCGTCTTTTGCCTAGCAGGCTGACCTAACCCTGGCGCACCCGCCTCATGTATTTACGTAGGAACGTGTGCTAACGACATACCAGAAGTGGCAAATTATTCGCCATGCTGCTGAGCAAGTGCTGGCCGTGTATGCCAACCGAAGCAACTCGCAATGGATAGAAGACGAGAACTGGGCCCCGCCCAATGTCATCAATACCACTGCGGCATCGGCCTCCAGTGAGGCAGAACTAACCTGCTTTTTACCCCCCATGAGTGCCGCGATTAGGAGGGACGGAAACCGGTTCCAGGATCTGATCTATCGGCGCTGGGTACGCTAACATTATGTGCTGGGCATCGGCCAAGTTGTCAGGAGTGCACTGTGATGCGAGGAGGCATGTCATGTACCTATCCTGGCCACCCGGGGCAACTGCAACGTGGCTGCTGCTAGTACAGGCCCGGCTCACTCGTTCGCAGCCGCATCCGAAGTTTATTAGGTAGCATCCTGGTGAAAGTGATGTGCATCGGCGTGCGGATGCAGGGGTCTGCACGGTCGTGCGGATGCGAATTGCAAACAAGGATACCGTTTCCTCGTTAATGCGCTTTTGCTTCGCCGACCCGTGGGCCGCAGTGTACTCCAACGCGGTGGATGCTGCTCTGACCCAGGGCTCCATTGCCTTGCTATTCATTGATGACGGGCGGCTCAGCGAGATGGGGGGTGACGAGGTGTCCCCGCTGGTCGCGACTGATCTTTGGCAGGCCGTCAAGGAGCTGGCGCCGAACAAGGTGCGGCGTGGACCCCACACGAACCGCGGACGCAGAGGCTGAGCAGGGCTTTCTAAATGGGGCGCATCCATCTCCGGATTTTTTGTGTATAGATTGCAACGTACACGCGATAGGATTATATCGTTTTAAGTCAGCGTTTTACGTCAACTATATCACCTGAAAGAGCCATATGTGGATGAGATTCCCATCTGGGAAGATTGCTAAGGGAGGGAAAAGGCAACGCATAATAGCGCGCGAGTTTGAGATGGGGCCTCAGGACCCCATTCGTCCGCTATGCCATGGACATAACGCCCGGGCGGAGTGTATGATTCCGGTGTAGCCACGATTCCCATATTGCTAAAGCCTCGCTCGACCTGGGTTGCGGCGCCCACTCGGCTGCAGGTGCCCTCCGGTCAGCGGCTGGAGCGGTTGTCGGTTGCAGGCCGTCACTTGCTGCACGCGGCGGTGTCAGTGGAGATGTGGTATGGTGCAGCGGCGCTGCGGCAGATCAAGGTGCGCTTTAGGGCTGGCTGGCTTTGTTGCCGTGCCTGACGGTGTTAAGTATATTGTGAAATCTGAGAGGCCAGGCATGAAGTCGCAGGAGTCATGTCAGATTAGCAGTACTCGGCGGCCCACATGTCCCTGGGTCCATTGCTTGGTCCCAGGTTTGTACGGGTAGCAGATTTTGACAGAGATGTGAAGGAAGGGCTCCGCATGTGACCCTTCCCCGCCAAAAGTGGAGGCCTATCCTTGCGAATTTCGCACCCGAATAATGTTATGCGCGTATCGGGCTAAAAACCGCTCCCGACGTCCGCATATGGCTCGACGTTAGCTCTCATGGGACAGCGAGCGGCTGAACTGGCCATGACCCCAAAGACCCCCGACGGTCGAGTAGTACGTGCGTCATCGCTCACTTTTGACGCAGGTTCCATATTCCACACCCACCTGCTGCTGCTGCTGCTCTTTGCAGGTAGTTTTGGCCGTTGACTGTGAATGCGAATACTTCGTCGTCAACGAGCTGGCAAAGTGGAATTTTTTCGGGCTGCACCACAGCAACGTGGTGATGCTTCCGCTGCCTAGGTTCCACGGCTTCGCACAGGTCAGCGAGTGACAGGGGGAACCTGTGATACTCTTGCGTGTCGGTAGCACCGCCACTTACGGCCACGCTGGCGCATTCGGGGAACTGCCCTGCACCCGGACCTCCGCCCTTTGAAATGAGGAGACTTAGGGTTCCTCGGAAGTGCGGCTTCATCGAGCTGGTCGATTCCCTCGTGCTGGCAAGCTATGTCTCGGGACCTGCGGACCATCTTTACCAGCCTGATGGCCTTTTTTTGACCTTGACGTTTGGATGTGCTAGCATGCGCACCCCGTACCGTCTTTACGTACGATATTCCTTGACCGGCTTCCTCAGGATGTGCGGTCGGGCCACCTTGCGCACGTGAAGGGCTCCCCTCGGCTAATGTTGGGCACGGGTAAGCCACATTCATGCACGCCTCCAAGACTGCCAAGCAGTTTACAGCCTCGTGTCCCCCGTGTCTGTGACCAAGCCTTTGGTGGCTGTCTTTATGGCGGCGCTATCGCTTATGGTGCATGCACTGCGTGAGACCGGCCGTAGTTCGTTGTTGTGGCTATGGGCATTTTGCTCCAATTTTGCATGGCAGCAATTAACGAAACTCGGTTTTGCACCTGACTGCGTCAAGGCAGCCAAAATTGCCGCCACCGTACCATTAAGCCAGGCCTCCCATTCGACCTGCAGGCTATGCCATGTTCTTGCTCAATTCGCCCGCGGAGGCCTATACCCTGTCCGCGGATGGTTCAGAACCCCAGTGCCTTCAGGTGAGCGGCTCGTGGTTATGATTATAACCTGGCTATGCCACCAGGGAAGCTCATAGAGACCCAGCGGGGGGGGGCTGTGTTACATGCACTTGCCCCAAAACCCGCGGCAAGGGAAGCAAAGCATGATCTTGCGCTGAAACGCTGGCAGCTTACCACGACGTCAGTCACAGCAATTATTCTATCCCCCCTACCTGACTAGTTTTACGGCGTCGGTCAGCGCCTACCAAAGGTCCTGCTTTGATTTTTTATCGCCCGCTTTACGGAACCTTAACATTACTAGGGCTCCGTACTGGAGTGGCTGTTGGAGAAGAAGGCCTCCTGGCTGTACACCGGCCTTTTTAGTGATGTGGAGCGCCTTCGACCGGAGGCGCTGTTCGATATGGACTTCCTGGCGGCGGGATTGGCAGCAGTGGACCGGATGGGTGAGGCCATGGGAGCTCTAGGGACTTAGGGACCACGGCGGGTCGGGGCTGGGCATTGCTAGGCGTAGGGTAGACCTTGTCAGGCGGAAAGATAAGACTCCGGGGCTATGCCGATGCCCCGGAGAAAGCTAGCAGAGGTATTGGATGCTGTCTTGGATGGCGGCGTAAGACCCAACCTGGTTTCTCGGCCCGCCCGAACCCCTGTCACGAGCCAGGCGCCAACATGGCCGTGGAGGTGGCTATGGGTGAGCGCGAGCGGGAGGCCCGGCTGCACGACTCGCTCGTCCTTGCGCGGCTGCCCCGTCAGGCCGGTAGTGCCGGCGGCGCTTGCACGCTCACCACTGCGCCGAGCTCCGCCGTCGGCTCACGCCAATGCTCCATCGTAGCTGCTTCCGCCACAGTGACGGCCGCAGCCACGAGCTGCGGCTCTAATCACGGCGGCGGTGGAGTTCTGCCCGGCCCTACAAACTGCAACCTGCGGCCTAGCAGTATGCGCACAGTCAAGAGCTATAAGCTGCTCCAGACAACAGCCAGTTCACCGCATGGTTTCTACATCGCGACCCATCGCTATGTGTTCAGTGTGAAGGCGCTGCAGCGGATGCTGGTGGACCCGGCGGCCTTCCACGCGGACGTGTACTTGCAGGGTAATTAAGATGCGTCTGCACGGCGGATGTGCTGCCGTGTCAAAATTACGAAGCCGCATGGGTAGAAAGGGCTGTGAGGGGACCTGTGATGTGCTGCCCACGCGGCGGCTTACGTGCCGTCAACAAGCCGTAATTCGCCATGCGGACTGTAACTTTTGTTATTTTCACGCCGAGGGGACAAGATGTTTATAGCTTCCATTCTCTTTACGTAGCTCCCCCTACCCGCACTCCTGACCTATCCGCCCCTCTGGCCAGATTTCTACGCCTATGCCACCTTCGACATCAGCGACCTGACCGCTTTCCGTGCCGCGAACTGCGCTTGCATCCTGGGAACTCAGGGCCTCAAAGCCCCGATCATGAGTGAGGTTATCTACGGCAAGGAGTGGCTGGCGCACACAGCCACCATCTTGCAGCTGCAGGTCGGAAGGTCTTTCTTTTTTCGCGGCTTTTCAGAGGTGTTGGGAGGTGCAAGATGCAGAGGATAGGGTGCGGGCAGGAGTATTGCGGCGATTGCAGAGATTGGGTTGGCAGGGCCTTCCAGCGCTGTCGTATATCCTAGCTTCGACTTGCCGCATTCCATACCCCTACAGAATTGCAGCACAATCTTAACATGTTACCGCTTGCAGGATGGCGTCAAGGAGTTCCGGCGTAAAGCCGTCCAGTTATACGACCACGCGAAGATGATGGCGTTGGGCGGGCCAGTTTCTCGCAACTCCACCTACAAAGAGAAGCAGGGTGGGTGCGCTGTGGTGGCGGTGGTGGGCTTGGCGACGCTGCGCGTCCTCTGTGCATCTTTTTGGTTTTCCCTTCACACCGAAGACCGAACCCGTGCATCTCCTGCATTGTGCGCAATCATGGTGTTCTCCCGCAGGCTACAATGTGTTGCTGGTACTCACGCCCGACCACGCCCGACTGGCCAAAGCTGCTCTGCGAATGGCCCGGCTGTTCGTGCACAACGTCGTGGACAGGCTGCATGTATATGTGCTGGTCACGGAAGCGGAAAGCAGGGTGCGTGTTTGGAGGGTAATGTGCCGCCCGAGGGGGGTGTGAGGATTTGCGGATGAGAGGTTTGGGGAGAGAGGATAGATAGGAACCCTCTCACAGGCGCATTTATTTACACGCTAGTTGATAGCTACGAGGCAGGACGCGCCTACGAGCGCAGTTAGTGGCCGCGGGGAAGCTAAAACCTCTAAAGCGCAGTTGCTGTACCTGACCTGATAGATAGGAGGACAGGTTACTCTCAACATATTAGGGAAAGCGCCGCCTGCCGAGCCCCATCCATTTAGCCTCCTTTATAGCCTTCCCTTTCCTCCCGAGCCCTCAGACCCGCGTTCGTGAACTCATGGAGCAGCTGACAGACAAAGAGCTGGAATTCCATCAGCAGCTGCTGCGGGAGACGATGGTGCGTTCCCCGGGCTCCTCCATCGCGGATATGGTCTTGGGCCTGCTGCCCAAGGTGGCCGCCAACATGCTAGTGGTGAGCTGACGCCCGAGCCTATACTTTGGAGAAGGGGTCGGAGCCCAGCAATTGCCATGCCTGCGGAATGCCCGTGCCCCATACGTTCATTAGGCGGCTGCGTGGGTAGGCGCGCAACTCAGTAGGTTATTAATTGTGGTTGCCCTGTGTGGCTGGCCAACACGCCCAAGACAGGCACTCTTTGTTGTCGGTCTTGGCCACCCAGCCAAGCTTTGACTGCCTGGCGCCCGTGTTTCTCAGGCGTAATGGCCTTTCACCGCTCCCTGATCGCCCGATAACACACCGCATGCGTCACATTCACCCTAAGGGGGGTACATATTACCAATATAGACCCCTTCTTTGACTTCTTCGTATGCGCTGCGTTTCATTTTCACGATTTTAATGAATAAATCCTTGCCGCATTTCCTTTGCCGCAGGTCCCGAGCGAGCGCCTATGCGTCACGGGTGCTGCAGCCGACCTGGGTCAGCTCGCTGGCAGCTTTGCGTTAGCGCTGGCAAGAGCTGTCACATCCATCCCGCTTCTTATCGTTAAGGCCAACACGGTGGGCAAGTACCTCTACGTTCCCAGCCAAATGGCGGGTATGCCTGGCGGACCTACCAGTAGCGGCGGCAGCGGGCTGTCCAATGGAGGGATGTCGTCCGGCGGCGCTGGGATGCCAATCCGGATGCTTCAGCACAACACCTCTATGGGAGGAGGCGAGTGCCCGGGTCTTGCGGGTCATAGGACATCAGTATTTCTCCAAAGCACGATGCCGGGGTTATGCAGTTCTAGCGGATGGATTTCCAGGGGCCTTCCTTTGACCACAGGAGAGCTGCGTGTCATATGAAGCCTCCGTGCAAAGCAGGTAGATAGACAGGTAATGCGTTCTATGCAGGCGGACGTTAGGGTTAACGGATCATCAAATGTGGACGTTGTTTCAGTTGAGACGTTACAGGCTTGCCCTGGGAGGTGCTGGTAGGTGGGTTCTGCATTTAGGCGACGGTGTTGCATGCCTCAGTTGGTTTTCGCAAGCACAGCCAGAGACACGGAACCGCTTTCCTGCGATCTGCCCCTGTCCTGGTTTGGCTGCGGCGAGCTGCAACCCGCATGTGGCAGCGGAGCTTCATTACAAAGTCAATCTGCATCTGGACTATAAACCTCATGTCCATGCTATCCTAAGATGTGGAGGACATGTGCTGATTGTCCTTTTCGAACGTTCTGGCTATTGTCCCTGGAGCGCTTTCCTCCCAACGCCCCTTTTGCCCGCCCTTAGATCCGTGCGTTTGTGGGCGATGTATGACCTCTCTCTTTCGGCATGCTTGTACCGTACTTCATTTTACATGAGTGTGCTACTTTTCCTTCCTATTATAATCCTTTCCTTCCTTGTTTCGATTACTACTGTAGTTCACTTTCTTTCTTTTTGTTTCTCCTCTTAACATGTTCTTGCTGACGCTCTTTCCTGCTGACTGCATGTGCACATGTTTGCTGCTTGCACTGGTTCTTCTTCCGCCGACGCCGCCTTAGGTGAGTTCGCGTGGGACCGCGTTTTGTTTGGTTGGTTCGCGCGTCCGGTCGTCTAGCTAGCCCGGCTCGGGTTGGTGGGTTGGTCGGGTCAGGGCGCGTTTGTTCGGTAACAAAAAAGGGGGATCGGGAGGACCACGCGCATGACAGCGACCAGCCGTCAACTCAGTTTCTTTTTCCGCGGTATTCTTTCGCCGCCAGCAGCAAGGCCGATACTTTACACCATGACGGTTTCTATTGCGTTTTTCTGCGTTTATTCACGGCCTTGGCGGCGACCTGGTTTATGGTTTTTTTCCTCCGCTTCGGCTACCTTGGACGACGACAACCGTCTGCCAGCTTTCACGGTTAGTCCTCGTTTTCATCAGCAAAACTCCTTCGTCCTCCCTCCCAACGCTACCCTGCCTGTCTTATTCGGCAACCCGTGCGCCCATCAGCTTTATAAGTTTCATCCTGATGCGTTTTGTGGCTCGGTGCCACTTATTCTTTGAACGGGCGCGCCTCTGCCTGCTCCTCTCTCCCCTTAATGCCCGCTGTAGCTGCCAAGGACGTCCTGTGCGCCATGGTGCACCTGGAATCCACCAGTGTAGGCCCGCTGGTGGAGTTCGTGAGTGGGGCCCTCACCAGCGGCACCGACTCTCTGTACCTTGTGCGCACCGCTGCGCTGGAACGGGATGGCCAGTTGTCCATGCGCTCGCGCCGGGTATTTGTGCAGGCCCGCATGACGGTAGCGCAGGCCCTGCGGGTGGAGGAGCGAGCTTACGCGGGCACCGCGGTGGTAGAGCTGCCAAAGGTGAGCAGGGCTAAAGAGGGATAAGGTATAGGGAGCAGCTTGGGCACAATGGCAATGGCCTTGACATTTCCAGGTTGTGCCCGCAGTGACAGTGGACAAGGTCATAATGACAGTACCGGTGTAATCTGATAGAAATAGGGGGGGTAAGCAATGCGTGTGTGGGGGGTGAGTACTCTCTGCGGCGAATTGCTCAGGGGACTTCCTATGCGACGGCTCCAACCTGGTCCCGGCATTCGTAGTCGCCGCGGTCGCTTGGCCCCGTCACATCCTCTGCCATCCGTTCCATGCAATCGGAATATGAAAGCCCCTCACAAAACTTAAAACCCTGTAACGTGAACATTAAGCAGGAGACCCGAACTAGTATACTAGCATACTTATTGCACCGCATCGTCTCATCCCCTGACACAATGCTGATCTGTTACGCAGGCTGTGGACGCGGAGGGCGTGGACCTGCTGGCGCTCAGTTGCCCGCCAGACATGATCATCGGAAAGGATATGGAGCAGCTTTTGACGCTTTGTCGCACAAGCATCCTTGTGCATCGGGCCATGACCTCGGCGCCCGCAGCCACAGCCGTGGCCTGGTCATAAAGAGGCGAATTCGCAGATGACTTGGATGGTTGGGCATGCAGTTCCTTAGCTGGAGTAACGATGGCGCGTGTCGCTCAGATACTGCGCTGAAGGGCTCCACTCCCTGTATCGGCTAATCATTGGCCGGCCCGTGCGCACCCAAGGCACTCACAACAGAGTCATCGTGTGGTGAGAACAATGGATACCTGCTCAGCCCCGACTTAATGCACTTTTCGGAGGCGCCACGCATGTGATGGATTTCCTGGCGGAGGTTGCACGGCAACGCAAACGTTTCTGGTGACACTCCTGCGTGCTATGACGTAGGGGTGATGTAAAGAAGGGCTTGCTAAATGGCTTTTAAGCTATAATGGCCGCTAGGGCATGGTTCTGGTTGTGCACGCCTCGGACGAGACGGAGCATAGCACCGCGTACACATGATACATGCAGGTCCTGTGAATTGCGTATTACGAAGTACTTGAGGCTGGGCTTTTGGTTGCGACACGCGCTCCGTGCAGCGCTGTGTGTTGCAGTGCATGTCGATGGTGGCGAATGTCCGCGGTAGTCCTGCATTCATGTTAGCACTGATAAGCTACAGCGCATGCAGTGCGGAAGGCCAGATATGGGTTCTTAAGAGTGCATGAGCCTGCGTGAAGGGTGTTCCCAATGGCTGGCTTTGTCTAAGTGTGGCGTCTGGTTCGAGTGCCATGGTGGCACCGGTGGAAAGTGGCATGTTGGGTCGCCGTGATGTTTAGGACTGCGGAGGTCGAGGGGAATATCCACAGGATAGATAGCACGGAGCCGATTAAGAATGTCCAACTGTCCGAAGCCAGGGCCAGTGCGCGCCAGGGCATGCTGTATATGTTAGGATTGCCGGATAGGCACAGGGGCGTCAGCAGACACCACCTTTTCCCATAAACATTGCGCAGCATTGCGTGGCCGCATGAGACAGACAGCAATCGCAGCAGGGCACATGCAAAGCAGGGCGTAGTTTTCTTCCTCGCATTGTGCGTATGTAGTTAGGCACTCTCCGGTGCTGGTGCTTCGGCAAGCCTTACCGCGAGAATGCCGTGTGATGTTTTTAATGAATCTTTGGTCAGGGACGATGGGTGGCATCGTTCAGCTGGATGGGGTCCTGATTCGTGGCGGATGCGCGCGCGCGCGTATGTGTATATGTGTATGCGTGTGTGCGCGTGTGTCTGAGCGTGGCAGTAATACTTAGTTAAAGCACCTGTGCAAGCGTCCCCCAGGAAATTCATCCGACCCTTTTGGGCGCCTTAATTAGGGACAGCGCTGAGTCATGGTCGCACAATTAAAAGAGGCTAGTAGGATTGCTGAAGATCATTGCAACTGTTTTGTGGGAGGTAGAGGCCCATCAGCTGTGTACTGTATTTCTTTTTTGGGTGGACTGCCTTGGGTATGTACACGTTATTTGTCATCTGGGGCATAGTATTACAGGATCTTGGCTTAATGGCAGACTGCGCGGACCGTTTCGTCTCAACCCTTGAAATGATGTGCGTGTATCATGATAAATCTTCTCCCCCCATCTTCGAATGCGTGCCAAGCTCGCGGATTTATACTTGATTTGTGTAATGAAGCGTAATTGGACATGTTTTACAGGCAGGAAACATCTATTGTGTTAATATCTGCACTTTTCCTTTTCCATTACACTGGTGCGAGGCAGGCCATACATGCGAAAGAAAAAATTTCTTAAAATATGGCAACGGCAGCGGCATATCGCCGGCCCTCTCACACAACAACATATGCATACTGAGCGTAGAGGAAGCAACCACGCCCACGTGCTGCGACACGAGCACACAGATCAGGGTTAGCAGCCTCGCAGGCCGCTTACCCCCGCAGTATCACCCTCTCACCAACGGCCGAAAAATCAGCAGACGAACTGCTACGTACAACATATAAGCGTCAAAATCGCTCGAGCGCGTGCTGCATCGTGGCAACGCCCAAAAAGAAAACAACCCGTCACCCCGTCGCATTTATCGTGACGGCGGCAGGGAGCTCAGTAAACAATTTGACAAAGTGTTGGGTACATGCGTGTGCCTCATGCCTACATGTAGTCCAGCAGTTTGGCGATGCAGCGAACACAGCAAAAATCCAGCACAAGAGATGCCCACAGCCACCATCGCGTATCTGCCTACTGCGTGAGCCAACTGGGGACCAGCATGACGGCGGCCTTGCTCCTTTCCCAAAACGCATCAACGGCAAGTCCAGCGGAAAATGGACCAGAACGGAGCCAGCGAAGCGCAATGCAGACAAGCAAAAGTTATGCCACAAAAAATCCCGCTGCGTGATCCGCTGCTGCTTATGCTTCATCATCTTCGAACAACCGCCTGGCCGCTACGGAAGGTACGTCGATGCCAAGCAAGCTGTGATGTACCACTGATCAGTCCACTGCTGGCGTGTCTTCCGTCCGCAAGTTACGGCGACCCACTCCAGTAAATACGACTTTGGCACAACATAGAACACCGCGTCACCGCAGTTCCCTCAGCTTTACCTTGAAACGCCTCTCCTCCAAAACATTTCCTCTATTCATTCCACAATCCATGCGGCATGGAGCCCCTAGGACCGGTGAATGGGCACCCATTCAGAATGATTTCACCAGGCTTATACGTCAGGTGATCTACATTGCAAAATGAAACTGTTGCGCTGACGAAAAGACGTCATTCCCAGGCATCTACTTCCGTAAACAAACGGCACTCAGACCTAGCATCACAGCTGCAAGTCCTAGGAGGACTTGGAAGAGCCAGCATCCGCTGTTGCTGCTCAATCGTTAACACGACCACCACCACCGCTACCACGTGGCACAGCCCACACCCCGGCCCTAGGCCGATGCTTCTTGGGTAGGCGACATTATTTAGCTAAACCTGAGCTGAGCTACAACAGCCATGCCGCCTCCTTTAGATGATGGTCCCGGCCGGAATGCACGAATCCTTGATAATTACCACAATTCCGTCCTTGATGACAAAGCCCTGGTCTTCCCTGTTAGCTT
The DNA here is from genome assembly GCA_019650235.1 of Volvox reticuliferus. NCBI lineage: Eukaryota > Viridiplantae > Chlorophyta > Chlorophyceae > Chlamydomonadales > Volvocaceae > Volvox > Volvox reticuliferus. The sequence goes on along the minus strand of BNCP01000037.1, from coordinate 357,642 downwards.
CCTTCACACCGTCTTTGTTGATGATCTGACATTTGGGCCCAATGCGCGCGTTTTTGTCGATGATGGCCTGCATATGTATCCGAGTAAAGCGGACGTCAGCGCGTCCTTAAAAACTAGGATTGCACAGCCGGGCAGTGCCAAATACCAGGCAGTCTCTGGGTGCTCGCACCCGTACAGTGAAAAAATACGTACTGCAATACTAGAGCCTACAACATTAAAATAAATCGAGAACGTGGTCCTTCGTCGAAAATCCCACTCGACAGCACCGACCTTAAAACTGATTGCCGCTCCATTTCCCCTTTCCCCCTACCTTTCGAATTGTAGGCCTTCTCAACAGTTAAAAATATTGTTTTTAAATTGCATAATTCGCTAACATCCTGTCACTACCCCCAGGCTGCTTATGCAAGTTGACTCACCTTACGGACAACAGAGCCGTCGCCAACGCCCATGGGCAAGCAGCCTGGCACGTACTCGCACTCCTCTAGCGTTTCGTAGTAATCAGCGCCCATCATCATGGCCGAGTCAATAATGCAGTCTGTGCCCACCAGCGACCGAATTCCAATAATGGAGTTGTGAATCTTGGATCCAGCCTTGATGACGCATCCGTCACCGATGATGGACATGGACACATCACAATCCAATACCTTGGAGGGCGGCAGGAAACGTGACATCGTGTAGATGGGCGCATCCTTGTCGTAAAAGCTGTGTATGGCACGGGGCGTAGCAATGGAAGGGAACAAGAGAACGTCAGAAGACCAGATTCATTTCGCCATTTTGCTGCTATGCCAAACGAGAAATGCAGATCTTGATACTTAAGAACGTTGCGCAAAAATGGGCAAAGCAATACCCCTTGCATGCTTATTTCGCACGCTCAACAATGGCTGCTCCATAAGATGATGCGTGATGCCTCCCATCCCGCCACCACCCACCTGAATTGCGCCTTAGACGGATCCGCAAGCGCCAAATTAGCGTTGTAGAAGGCCTCAACGGTACCGATATCCTCCCAGTAACCCTTGAAGGCATAGGCCTGTACCTTGTAGCCCGCGTCCTTAGCACCCGGGATAACCTCGTTACCGAAGTCGTTGGCACCTGGCATGCGGTTCAGCAACAGCTCCCGCAGAGCCTTCGCAGACATGACGTAGATCCCCATGGACGCAATGAACGGCTTGGACTGGGCCCTGTACGGCAAATTGGCGCAGTCGTGTTCCTAAGTTATGGGACACGCAAAAGAGACTGACCTAATGAGCATAATACATAGCAGCAACGCTGCGTGCACGAGCTTCCTAGGATGGCTTCATCAAAAGCCTGTGCATGACCCTGAGAATCTGCTTCCTACCCCACGCATATACCGACAAGGGTGTTCGCTCGCACATGCACCTCCACTAGCAACCGAGCTTTGAAGGGAAAGCCCACTTCCCAGCACATGTACACGTTGATATCGATTTCTGTTAACTTTTCTAACCATAACTTCTGCAACTTCTGGGTTCGCAACCATCACTACCGAAGCTTTAGCCGAGCGTCATTAAACTGCACTGCCCCAGTGCCCTTCATTTCGCAACAAGCACTGCTCCATGCGTACATAGCAACTAATAAAATCCCAATTGCCCAGGTTTACCCCTCCAAAACCCGGTTTGCCAAAGCCGTAACATGGAAACATCCCAGCTGACCGCAATTACATCCGCCAGGCACAATAATCTTCCAATGCAATTTTGCCGCACATGCAGCACCTTCACCTATGCAATCCCCCATGCTATCAAGCAACAACGCCTACGCAAGGAATCCCTTCTCGTACAGCAGTTTTCCACGGGTAGTGGCCCAAACCAACGCCATAAAGACGAGGGTCCGTCCTCGACCAAAGCACCCCTTGTAGGGGTTGTTCCGCGGTCCTTGGGCAGGCCTGACGCAACCTTCTTCGCTGGGTTTACTAAGAAGAACACAAAGCGCATCTGACATGTGCCAAGACGCCTATTTTCCTGTAAACCCGCGACCCCTCCCCCGGTTTTTAATCCACCAGGACACGCCTTTCGTTTCCTCCCTGCATTTACACCTTTGTGCACCAGCCGTGCGCACGATAGCCTTTCCTCGTTACTAGGATAGCCAATATACTGCCTAGCTACTTAGGGTTTCCACAATCACCACAATCGGCTGTAACTTACGTTGCAGGGTCCACGCCCAGGATGGAGGTATCCACCTTCATGCGCTGCAGGGCGTCCCCTTTTGGCTTCTCCGCAAATTCAATCACGCGGCCCGCATCATCAATCTTCATCAAACCGAACGCCGATGCCTCCTTCTCTGCACACGGTAGCGCGGCAATTGTGATGGCCGCACCGCTCTCGCGGTGCTTGCGCACAAAGTCACGGTAGTCCATGCGGTACAGGTGGTCACCTGCAATAGTGGGCATAAGAAGCGGAGCAAGGGTGCAAGATGACAGCCAAGTGATTTCCGCAAAGACAACCTACCGGGTGGCAAATACAGCTGGCAGAATCTTACGCAAACATATATCAGTGAACGCCGCCAAGCGTCTAACAGTCACTTGTCTAATTCACTTATGTCAGGAATCGCATGGCCGAATGGATGAGGAGGCATTGACCCCAGCAACCAGCTGGGTCCCAGAGGCGCCTTGCACCTCAACGCCGAGTGGTTTGTGTATACTTCATCCAAGATGCTTGGGACGACTTCCAAAGCAACAAAGAAAGCCATTCAACACTAAAATATCCAATCTTTGCAAAGCCGACAAGGTGAGTGCTGAAAGGTCGACCCAGGGGCCGCTGCAGTGACCAGCATTACGAGCCCCTGGACTGAGGCTCTTAGCCAATTGCATATCCAAACCAAAAACAGCAACGGCGCTTCAACTGGCCTTGTTATTCCTTCCATAAATCTTACATACAACAATACACACCTACTTAGTCCTGCTTGTATCATGTGTACGCGTTGCTATGCTCCGTCTCGCCCGAGCCGTGCACAACCAGAACCATGCCCTAGCGACCATTATAGCTTAAAAGCCATTTAGCAAGCCCTTCTTTACATCACCCCTACGTCCTAGCACGCAGGAAACGTTTGCGTTGCCGTGCAACCTCCGCCAGGAAATCCATCACATGCGTGGCGCCTCCAGAAAATGCATGAAGTCGGGGCTGAGCTGAGCAGGTATCCATTGTTCTCTCCACATGCTGGCCATCTTAAACACTGCTTCAAGGGCGCCCCTTACAGATGCGCCTCCGGCCCTGAGGTACAATTCCTAATTAGAAACATCAAAATTTCGATAGCAGCACTGAAGTGACGTGTGCGTGCAAGAATTCCTGACGTCATATGTACGAAATCGTACATTCCAGGTCGTGACTCGCAAGCCGTAAAAACTTAAAACCCCAGTTGCAGTAACAATAGTGAGGACGGCGACGGCGATGACAGTTGAACACCTTATATGCATTCTCCAACTATGAGCTCCACATAACTTGACTGATTGATCGTATCAACATTAAAAGGGCTTGTCGTTTGCAATACACCCGAAGGGCTGCCATCCGTACCTAAGATTGTGCGAACTTCACCGATCTCCAAGCCTCGTGAACCCCGCACGCGCACCAACACCAATAACGCGTTCGGGACAAACATGGATGGCTTACATATCGGTTTATCATGATTGCACGCTGCTGCAAGGGGTACGCACCCGAGAGAATGAGGAAATCTTCAACGCCCTCACGAACCGCTTCCTCGAAGAGCCACATGTATTGGCGCACAGCGTCCGCAGTGCCCTGGAACCAGCTCTTGCTGGCGCTGGACTGCGACGCCGCCAGGACCTCGACGAAGCCGCGAGTGTTAATACCGCCAACGGAAGAGTTCTGCAAACAAATTATCCATAGATCCTTTCTTACGCTTATGGCCAAGAAATTGTTGTGCACGCAGCACACCAAGATGGCCACCACCGTGCATAATTTCCGGTACCGCTAACCGGAAGAAGAGGATCAGTGATAAAGTCAAAACCACTCACGTAGGCTTGTGAAAGATGGCGGTTCAGCGAAGCCGAGTTGAACTGGGTCAGGCAGTAAATCTTGGAGACGTTGCTGTTGAGGCAGTTGCTGACGGGAATATCGATAAGACGGTAGTTCGCTCCGAGAGGCACGGCCGGCTTAGCGCGCTTCTTCGTAAGTGGATACAAACGCGTTCCCGCGCCACCGCCGAGAATAATGCCAAGGACGGTCTGCGACGAGGGATATGGCGGAACGATAAGTCAGCACAAGTCGCGAACCATCGTCCCCATACATGTCTAACCTTGCTGATATCGCCAGCATAATCGAAGTTGGGCGGCGCCGGGTTGGCGGCGGCAGAGACGCCGTTCGCGACCTTAGTCTCAAGGGAAGTCGACACAGCTTGGGCCTTAACGACCTGCGCTTCACGATACATTAAGGACATTCCCGGATCGAAGAACAAGACAATGCTTTAATTTAAGAAAGCTACCTGAGCCTTGCGAGAGACCACGCGCGCCTTCGCGCTCAGGGGCCTCCGAGCGACGAAGCCTGCAGGCACGAGCCGAGGTGGTTGAGAGCGCCCAACTCTGCTCAGACTTTCCAACAGGCATGCATGAATTATAAGAAGGAATACTCGTACCATGGCGGCAGAGGGAAGTCTGAGACCCCAGCTTGCGAGTTTGCGTCTGATGGACGTTCATGACGTTGTTGGGACGTGTACTGGTCCGAACTGGTCTAGCTAGTGTAAGGTCCCTTCCCTGATTGTTGGCGGTCTAACTGCATTAAAACTACATTCCCTGGGGCTCTTCCTAACTAAAGTGATGAGGATAATGTACGTCGTACTGCGGGCGGAGCAAATCAAAATGCATCCTCCACATATGCTTATCGTTTAGGTACACCGAGAATAGTTTGACGCGATCTATATGCATACAAGACGACGAATGGCATTCGTTATCGGACGACTAATACCACGTGCGCTGAAAAATCTTCCTGATTAGATCACTTGGCCAAAAAATATGTTACACAAATATGCGTAGTAGTCAATTAAGGCCACACGACGAATGCCAAATGAGCGGCCCTTGGGACATTATCGATTACGGAGGAACTGTATCAGCTGGTCCCAGAGCACTGGACCGAGCTTCTGGGTCGTCTCCGTCATCATAAGCAGCATCGAGATCTCCACGCCTGCTCTACCGGACGTAGTGATGCCACATACTTGACCCTGCCTATTAACCTGAAACAAAGCAGGAAAATAAACGTCGTTCGGAATTAATAAGCATGAATCTAGATCTAAACAAATTGCACACAGACCTGACGCTTTAACAACACCGGCGGGACCGGCTGCCAGAAATATCCTTGGCGAAGACCCCAAGGTTGAGAGGACTCCCTTTGTTCCCTTGCAACTGTAAGCGGATCCCTGTGCAGCTCGTAAACTCCATACCATGGAACGTCACCGTTGCCCTGCGGCCTCGAGGGTTAACTAGGTCTTCCATTGTGTAATCTTACCCCCATATCCAAACCGTCGCACACTTCTTCATTCTGAATGGAAGGAATGTCATCTCTCATGCCCACCGCTTCTAAAGACGATGCCTATCTTATCCCGGCGCTGCACCTTGGGGTCTATACCCAAGTCTAGCGCTAGCGCTGACATGACGTTCCCCCATGCTCCGTAGTTTCTCAGATCTTCTAAAGCATCCAATCAGTAAAGGGCCTAATGAGGCTGTTTGATCAGCTATTGTTGGGTCAATCAGCACTTAAGGGAACAATTTTCAACGCTTCTTGACGCTGGCATCAACACGTCAACATACATCATGCATGAAATCATACTTAGCATTGTAGCAATCTTGCGAACCGGTTTCGTGTCCGGTACCATGTCAGAACTCCCACGCGGACACGACCGATCGAAAAGGATCTACATCGGACACTTTTGGGGCTATATGCACGGTTGTATGGCACGTGAGGGCATTGTGACAACGCGCCATTTTCATCGCCCGGTACTGAGAGGCCACCCCTTGCCAGGTGCCACCAACTGTGTCCCAACCCTATTTCTCGTCCCAAGCCACCAATTTGCTCACCGCCACATGTAAGGCACTGGCCGCGCAGGGCTCCTCCTGTGCCGTCAGGTCCACCACGCACTGCGATCCCACCTGAGAAGTAGAGGCCAAAAGGGCAGGAATGCCAGGATAGGAGTGCCGCAACACCGGAATAATCCGGATACTTCATCAAGAATGCTCAGCAGCTTCCGAGATTACATATAAAATAATCAGATCCAGAGGACTCGCGTGCTCTATAACGGAGCTTCCCAGCCTCTCGGCATCAGGACCTGTCTCAATACGGGCTCATCCGCTATCTCGCATGCTCCTACGCCCATCCGCTCAGATGTCTGAAACCGTCAACGTTATTACTTTAACTTCCTTGCACACATGATAATGCTGATGCCAGCTCACACCTGTGATACCGTCACCACCAGTGGAAGCCCCGACACATCCAGCCGCCAGGCTGCGCCAGGGCTGTCGTCCAGCTCTATTTCCTCCTCCCCTGCGCCATCCGTCACCACCTCCACCTGGCCAAGAAGAAGCAACACCAGAACACTAATAAGATTTATGCGGGTCAGTCAAGGTAATGCGGCTGAACAACCAAATCAGGCGGTGCGACTAAAGAACGGCAATTAGTAATTACCCTCTCAACGACAGGATTGCCCTCCCGCAATGCCGCGCCGACCACGCCTTTCGTTAGCCAGCCCAGGCAATGCCGCAGCCGTTACCGACCCGGCACCACCGCCACACCAGCACCGGGTCTCCTGACAACTTGTCCCTGAAGCACCTGCCCTGACGCACGTCCCAGCGCATGCCCCCACGCTCCCTTGCAAGTAGTCAGGGGGCGTTTGCCCACTCGGGCGACCGGGCCTACGGAACATCCTATGCTTTCCAGAACTAAACCTAAAAGCCGCTCGGCGGTCTGCTGCCCACAACGAACCTTGGGTATTCTTGTGTCCTGCAGTGCCGCCAATGTAGCCGCACTGACTGCCCCCATAACGTTGCCATCGTCATTTAAAACAAGGGCGTCCACATGCAACTTCCAGGCAGTCTTGCCGGTGACGATGCAAAGCTTGGTCAAGTCTAACCCCGATGGGGGCCCGCCACGACCTGGTGGAAGCATCATCCAGGAGAAGCACTTGTCAGGGCGCGGTATGGCATTCACAACATGACCGGCGCAGCTGCAATCCACATGGTTGCTTATTAAAGGTAGGTATCAGCAACTCATCCTCGCTCCAGCTGCACGTGCCGAACCGAACACACTGCGATTGCGGCTAGCAGAACGTCACACATTCAATAGCGAGCTGGCCGGGAAATGGCGAGCCAAGCTGAATTGGTAGATATGCTGACGTCCAATAAGGCAGGCCTTCATTATGTGCATGGTCCACGTCATTCGCAGCAGGCCAACCATGAGGGCAAAAACGAAAAACACCCAAGACACCGGCCACGTGTCCTGACCGCTCTGTTCCCCACGGCCGCTGCAATATCTTCACCCATGCAGAGCATGCCCGAGGCTCACCCCCTCCCTTTCCTCCGTCTCCTCCACGGCTGCTGGGAGCCAAGCTGGCTTCAATGGCCGCCGCAATCTGCTCGCCATACGTCTCGCCAAAGCGGCCCTGCGTGGGCATCCAAAGCGCTTTCAATTTTTTGTGTTCGTTCTTGGGTATGTATGTAGAGAAATCGGTCCTTCACGAGGCTCTGATACAATGTCATACATGTGTATATCACACACACACACACACACACACACACACACATATATATATATATATATGTGTGTGTGTGTATAATTATGCGTGTGTGCTCTAAAAGCCCCCCGGCAGCGTCCTTAGGTTGTCCCAACAGCGGCCCAACCAAGATGCGGCCCCTTGACGACCCCGCAACACCGGCAGCCCAAGGCAGAGAGAGGTTACGTTGAGCCATAATCTGTAGAACTTCTACCCAATGGGCATCTGCAGAACTTCCACTCTAGCAGTGTTGGCTCCGGCAGGGTTCCACGCTTTACCTTATAGATGGGGGATGCACATGGGGAAAACTCCACCGCGACCTGCAGTCTCCCTTGATTGGGTGCTGAAGATGGCACCGAACCGACTTCCACCTGTTGTGAGGAGGGGTGTCGGGGTTCCGTTCCGCGACGGTTGACTTCTAAACCCGACACGCCTTGGCGAGAGAAGCCAATGAGCCACCCAGTCACATCTAGCTTGCCTTGACGCCAACAACAACGTCCGTCGCGCCCAGTCGCAGGCGTGCTGAGCCGGCAGCCTGTGCAATTACACCAAGCTCCAGCTCCAGCGGCCGCATGTCAATACAACGTCGTCCATCTAGCCGCACGTCATTTTCTATACTAATCTGGCAGAAAGCGGCCTCGCCAGCGCTTGCCATTAAGGCCAACTTTCGGTAGCGACGGCTGTGTTCCGGATAAACGCCTTTCCCTTGTTGTATATTGTAGAGCCGTTGATGGATCACTTCGCGAAATTTAAATGGACTGATAACACGTCAGTGAAAAGTGTAACGTTGAACGAATATATATTGAGGTTGCACTTTTGCTCCTCAAATCACAACAAACGTCCCCCGACACAACGAAGACAAGATCCGTAGTCCACAAGGAAAATTACTAGGGGCAGAGGACGCAGGATGGCCATGCTACAGCTATGTCACCATCCTGGGTTTGTAATGCAGTACGACAGGCGGATGGGGCCGCTCGCCAAAAAATGCGACTGCCCTAACGAACCAAAGAAATCAATATATTCGTAAGTGTTGAACCGTTCCGTGTTTCGGATGCGAACAATCCAAGGTAGTCCTCTCTCAGCTTGCGACCCGGCGGTTCACGCTAGCCCGAAAGCTGCCGTATATTCACGCCGAGTCAAGCCACCACCATCACTCGAGCAACATGCTGTTACGTAAAGTACTAGCGCAACCGGCAAAGAATGTTTCGGAGTCCCTAGGGGACCGGGCCGCCGTGGCCACTCCTGCCACTCTGCCGCCGTGGCTACCCACTGCCTTCAGCGTCGGAGCTTACGTGTTCTTGGGCCCAAAGCCCGCAATTTTCGTAGCCGTCAGCATGATCCTTCTGACGTATGTCGGCGGCCTTCTGTCGTTGCCCCTTCCGGCAAGTTGGCAGCTGGCGGGCGCGCGTCTGTCAGGCCCTACTTGGATACTATATTCCTGACGCTGACGCTAACATTTCTTGTTCTCTGCATCGCTGAGCATTAACGGTGCTAGCATGGAAAATGTCTCTGCACCACTACCGCCCCATCCTAGCACGCCACAATCTCCAGCTGCTCCCTCCTCGTGCGTTACATTCGCCAGGTCCAAGTGGTCCTCTCGTGCCTTCCAGCTGCCACGACTGCCTTCGTGAACTTCCAGAAAAGAGGCGCAGCTACGGGCAGGGCTCCACAAACTGTGGCGCAATCCGCAACCATGTCAGTTAACCTTACTTTAGCCTTACCCGACCTCGCCGTTGCGTGACCTCTTGCCAGATACGCGTGCTGGTGCGAGTTGATGTCAGATGCACATCTCACCTATGGTATATCCGGCAAGTTTTAAGGATAGCGTGCGTGTCACTTCCAAGATTCTGTCCCGTTCTGCGGCGTACACGCGGAATCACCAGGACACGATGTGCATGCGCAGAGAAGCATATCACCCATCTACGGCCCTACAAGTTTCCCTCGATGGGCAGCTATCACGCCGTCAAGCCGCCTTTGCATGCATGTCTGTTTAATACCGCGTACCCAGCCGTTTTTCGTACTTCGAACCCATTTGTGAGGGCCCTTTTCATCATCCGGTACGCACTGCGTGCTGTATACGAGGCTGCACGTTCTAATGCTATTGCGTTTTCTCCGGCAGCAACGCTCCGCCCATCAGGCAAAATCTAATTCCTGACTATGCCAGCCCCCTTCGACGGGTTCTTCTCCTGTTCCGTACAGACCAGAGGATGGTTTGGGGGCAGCAAGGCTGAGTTCAACAACCCGAGCCGCCAGCCACGCAGTTGGCCAGGCGACCAACCGGGAAAGTTCACCGAGTTTCTACAGTGCCCCTGCCCGCGGCGCAGCCAAACCCCCTGTGGCCGCAGCCACAAACGCTATGGAGTCCGCAGCGCACGTTCTGCACATTGCGAAATCTGCGACCGCTGCCATCCCTACGGGGATTGTGCCAGCGGTTGCTGATGACACTTCAGCGAACTGTGACCGGTCTAGGGCTGACCCGCGGGCCATGCTGCACAGGCGGCATGCAAGAAGCCCGCCACAAGCTGTAACAACGGCGGGACCAGCTGTCGCTTGCGGCGATGGTCCCTCCCTCAGCGCCGCCAGGCCGTCCGCGGGTCCCTCCTCTTCACGTCCGCCGCCATCACGTATTTCTCCAACCCAACTGACCCCTGGCGCATTGGAAGCCGGTCTCGGAGCCGCGAGCCGCCAGGACTTCACGGCGGCATCGTCAGCCCGTACAGCAGCTTGGGCCGCTGCCGTATCGGAGGCGGCCGAAGTAGAGGCAGCCAAGACAGTTACATATAACCTGGCTACAGTCGCTGACCGAAGACCAGTAGGGGCCCTCACTGCGCAGCACATGCCTGGAGGTACCAGGATGAGGGTCAGGGGCTCGGCCCCCGTGAGATGCAGCGCCGGTGTCGAGGATCTCTTGGAGGAAATTAGCAACGGAGAACAGGGTTTGTGGTCAGAGATGCCTCTGACGGCCTTCTCAGAGGTGGTGCGGATGGTGGGCGAATCTGAGCGGCGGTAAGTTAAGGGATTGTCCCCATGTCCCTCCACCTTCTGAACCTTGTCCAACCGGATCCGACGATCCCATTCTTGGTCGAGACGATGTATCACATGCTGTCAATTTATAGGGAACAGGTTGCCAACTCTTGCAGCTGCAACGTGATGATGCACGGTGAAGCGGTTCTTGCTCCACGTTCTTGCAATCCTGGCTGGTGGGACTCTGGAGGAATCTCTTGGGAACAATGTTCCTCTCTTACCCGCTTCACCTCACCTCAACCCGCCTCGCCTCGCCTGAGGGTTTTTTGTCTGCATCGTTCACTCACTGATCCTCTACCTCTTGCCTCTTGCCTTGGCCACCACTCACCTTGCCCGCCGCGACTCATATGATGGGATCCCCGGCGTTCCATGACCCTCAACGCCAACTGCCAGGAGCATCCGGCTGGTATGTCGGGAATGGTGTTCCGCGGCCGGAGCCTGTACCACCCACCTGTCTCCACCTCGAGGGGCCTTTCGCCACCTGGACACCCTGGCCGTCGCCTTCCCGTTCATCACCTCCCTGGACCTGTCCGCGGCCCTGCACGTGAGAGCAATCAGGCAGTGAGGAGGCGGGAAGCAGGAGGGAAATGCGCTCGCTCGACACCGCAGGCGTCCAAACAGCCACACATGCAAGGGTGGGGACTGCACAACACCATACACACACGCTATCCTGTGTCGCTATACCAAGGGACCGGCACCAGTTGTGTCCTCGATAACGTATCCCCTCAGCCCCCCCAATCATCGGTATCGTTTAGGATCCCCACTCCACTTCATGCGCACATATCTGTTGCCTGCACTTACACCGTGTTTTGGTGAGATGAGGAGCTGAAGAGATGGTTATCATTCCTATCGCAACCAAATCTCACCCTCATGTCCGGGACCCCCGATCCCCTCTTTGCTTGTCAACTGCAGCACATCACCCCCAGCCGTATCCGCCATGTGGCAGCTATGCGCCACCTCTCCTCCTTGACGCTTGGCTGCCCCAACCCCGGATCCACCCCCGGATCGAGAATTGGATTCAGCTGTACACCGGGAGGTAGTCAGATCTCCGCTTCCAGCTTCAGCGCGGCTGTCGGCGGCAGTGCCGTCGCCGTCACCGACGGCTGCGTTCGCGAACTCGCGCTATCCCTGGCAACGGCCCAGCGAAACGCAACCGCTATGTATGGATTTGGATCCGGATTTGGAGGCATCCATCCGACCTATGGAATGGGAGGTGTTGGCGGTGGCGGTCCAATGGCTACAGCAGCAGGTTCCCTACGGACAGGACCTGCGGGTCCGCTGGTTCCGGGGCTGGGGCTGCGGGTGCTGAGTTTGGCGCGATGTGTGCACGTGAGCGATGCAGGTGGGAAATGCGGGCTGCCGGCGCATGGGGATCGGGATTGAGTCCATTTCAGCTATTGATACCATGAGAGATACCGTGACCGTATCGAATTGCGATTGCGGCTTATCGAATGCGATATGGTGTTTGTAGCTGGGAGCAACTCCAGCGCTGAATCGCAACGAGATTAATGAATCTGTTCCGTCGAGTGTAGAAACCTACCACAGTGAGGTTTCCGCACGCGAAATCCAAAGGGCACCTTTTACAATATGGGAAGAGTATGATTCTATCCTGCATGATCGAGGCACAGTTTTCGTTGGTGCGGGCTCTTGCTTCGCGGCTGCGCTCTTGTGCGTGCATAACATAGCCGGCCCTTCATACTGCCCACTTGTGCCCTTCTCCATGTTCTCTCCCGGAGCTCGCGCGCCGACTGTCTGCAGTCAAGGGCAAGTCGGCCGACATCTATTCCTCTCTTATTATTACCACAAGGGGCCAACAAATGCAAGGTCCGGTCAACCCACCTTTGATCTTAAAATGTCCCTGTCATGTAGGTTTGCTGCCCCTAGCGCACCTGGCTTCCCTCACCTCCTTGGACCTCACTGGCTGTGTCTCGGTCAGCGACGTCGGAATCATGGTGTTGGCGAGGCTGCCCGCACTGGCAATGCTGGAGCTGGCCTGGTGCCTCAAGGTATGACCGCAATTGTTGAATCGGTCGGCGGCCGTAAGAAGTGGGAGTTGGGACGTTCGCTTCCCGCGTCCCTGGTTGAAAGGGTTTTTAAACGGAAATGTTCTCGGTTCGCGTCAATCTGTTACCGGCGATGCGCTTCCGCCTCACGCTTCTTTGCCCTTAAACTTGTCTTTCCATGTCCACAGGTCTCCAACGCTGGCCTTCGGGCACTGGCGATGCTGCCACGCCTGGCGCACCTGAGCATTTCCGGCTGTCCCCTTGTCAGTGAGGCCGGCGTGCGCGGCCTCACCGCCGTCTCTTCTCTCCGCTCAATCGACCTTACCTATTTGGGTACACACCGAGCAGCCGTCACCGATGCCACGCTGGCCTCCCTGGCGGCGCATCTGAACCTAACGCATGTGGCGCTGGGCGGCGGCAATGACGTTGCTGCCTCCGCCGTACGCGTCAGTGACGCTGGCTTAATGGCTTTGGCGGACGCATGTCCGCACTTGAAGGCGGTGACGCTGCTGGGCCTGCGGGACGTCACCGACGTCGGCGTTGCCGCCCTGGCGGCATCGCTAACGGAGCTGACGGCATTCGTGGTGCGGAGCTGCGGGCCGGGTGTGACGCGGGGCTGCCTTGGAGCGGTAGCGGCAGCGGTGACACGGCATGTTCAGCGGGACGTTGGTGACCACGGCGACCACGCCAACGACCACGCCAACTGCGGTGGTTGTGGATTGCAAGAGTTAAACCTGTTATACAACCCCTTCCTGGAGCTCCATGATGAAGACGTGGCGCGACTGTGTGCGCTGCCACCGCAGGCCAGTGACGCCAGACGGTCAGATGCACTGCAGCGTAATGTACGTGGTGTCGGCAACGGTGGCGTGCTGTATAGCTTGGGGCTGGGCGGGTTCCTTGCGTTGCAGCTGCCGCCGCTGGCACATTCTGGGCCAGGGCTAGGTGCCGCTGCTGGCGTGGCGGGCGGCTCTGAAGCCGCGACCGGGCTTGGGCTGGCGTCCCTGCGGGCCCTGGGGCGCCTCACCTGGTTAACCTCGTTGTCGCTGGTTTGCTATTCAGGCTCGTTCTGGGTCGCGGCATATGAAAGTTCCCATGATGGCAGCAGCTTGGATCAAAGCTCGAACTCCTTAATGAGCGGCAGTCGAAGCGGAGACGGTCGCGGTACTGGCAGCCACATACCCAACACTAGCGATGGCGCCGGCAGAGGCCGCAGTATCGGTGGTGGCAGCAGTGGTAGGACAGGGGGCCCGTTATCATACGGGTCGGTGGGATCGGGCAGTCGCGGCAATGCATTGGCTGCATTAGAATTGGCAGCGTCGGGGGCGGCGTCAGTTCCCCTAACGTCGCTGCGGCAGCTGCAATACCTAGATATGTCAGGAGCCGTACAACTGGACGATATCGCGCTGGCGGCAGTAGCACAGGCGGCGCAACGGCTACAGACACTTATAATACCACGCTGCACGCGGGTCACGGACGCAGGGCTGGAGGCGGCGGTGGCACGTTTGCGCGAATTGCAGGTGGGTAGGATTGATACCGTCGTTCCCATGGTGGTTGCTGCTGCGCCTCCGCATCACGCGCAAGCCTCCAGGAGGACAAAGCCCCTGCCAGCTGTCGCCCCTTCATCTGCAGCCATGCATGAGCCCCATACACATTTGTGTATAAACACATATACGCACGACTCAGACTCGCTTCGTTCCGCCTTACCCGATGGCTTTAATCATCGCACAAGCAATTGCGCATTGCCCGGCGATCTCCGCGTCCCCCACTTTCCTTGCCTGATGCCGCCTCTTTCCACCTCCTGCGCTATCGCATGCCTGACCAGGTGCTAAACCTCAGCAACTGTCATCGCATCACCGACAACGGCCTCGCCTACCTTGCGCATCTCCATCGACTCTCCCAGCTTATCCTCAAGAACTGCCCTGCCATCACAGACGCAGGTGTGGCGGCGCTGGCGCCCTTGCGCCGCCTGGAGCTCCTGGACCTGGCACACGCCGGCACGAGGGTGACCGGTGCTGGTTTCGCCGCCTTCTCCGGCCGCAGCTTGGGAACCCGGCTAGCCTCCTTGGCGCTCAGCTACTGCGGCGGACTGGGGGACCGGGGTTTGGGTGTGCTATGTGTCGCGCTGCGGGGTTTGATGCGGCTGGACATTAGTGGTTGCAATGCGCTGTCCGACGCTGGCGGCACGTGCCTGGGTCGGCTGCCGTTGCTAACAGGTGCGGTGCTGACGACCCTCGGATCACTCCTTGGGTCATGGGACTAACTGGTCGGAGCCACTGCCTGGGGATCGTCGATAGTTGCATCATGGGGCTTAGGGATAGGGCTATCAATAGGGCTATCATTAAGGAAGGATGTTATGCGGGGTGCAGACTTGTAGATAGACAGTCCGCCAAACCTGCAGCCCAATTACCAGCGGTCAACATACCATGCCGCAAGCTCACTACCAACCTCCGTTGCGAATTTCCTATTATATGAGCTGGAACTCGGAAGTTACATGGATCCTTAAGGGTCAGTGCTCCTGCACTGCTTTCCACTGCCCACTGAGCTTATGTTGTCACTTGTGCGGGGCGCCCCGCCAGATGTGGATCTGTCGCACTGTGCGCGCATCGGCGATGCGACTCTGTCCGCCCTGGCACCCCTCCGCCTCCTGGCTATAATCAAAATGCCCGGCTGCGTGCGCATCAGCGACGAGGGCCTCGCAGCCATCGCCGCAGCTGGCGCCACCAACCTTTCCCCGCAGCCCCCGCCGCTCATCAACGACAGCACCTCGGCTCCCGATAGCCCCCGACACCACGCGCGGGTTTTGCTCCAGCCGGCTGTGACCGTACCTCAGACTGTAGCCACCATCAACCCCAACACGGCTATGCCAGGCTCAGCCACACCTGCCGCCGCTACTTCTGCTGCCGGCCCAGACACACAACAGCCTATCACCACCATCGCCGACGTCAGTGGTGGCGACAGCGGCAGCGGTAGCGGCAGTCCCTGTCCGAGCAACGCCTCCCCGGTTTTGTGCCTTCATTTGGACTCATGCATCAGCATCACTGATGTGGGGCTGATGCACCTGGCCTCACTCACAAGCCTCACGTCCCTTCGCCTTGCACGTTGCGCCGCTGTGACCGACGCGGGAGTGGCAGCCCTAGCAGCCCTTACGCGATTGTGCAACTTGAGCCTAGCGCATTGCCCCGCAGTTACGCAAGGGGGGCTCCTAGCACTGTCCGGAATCACCAGCCTAGCCTCCTTGGAGTTCTGAGTTTTGGTTGCGAGGTTGGGGCTTGCCGGAAGAGGCCGGGTGCCTGGGCTGCCTAGTAAAGCCACAGCGTATGGTGATGGATGGTGAGAGAGGGGCAGCCTGCCTGCGGCCTACAGGGCTGTATCACGGGCTGGCAAACGTAACGCGCATGCGCTGGATGTTTTTAAGAGTTGGTTGAATGGCGTTGCATGGGGATGGTAAGGAAGATTTAGAAGCCTTTAGGAGTTTTTGCGTTTGCGTGGCGTCGAGAGCTAGCACCGCTCTGTCTGGGCGCGTTGCTCCACACGTCCTACTAACTGCTGTTGTTTTGACTGTATTGCGAAGTGCGCCATTACTACTGAGACATTGGCCTTTGGAAATTTGGCATTGCCTAAGTATTGCGGTTTGCCACTACTGCAACTTACAACGAAGTTGGCGTTGAGGCTTGTTTTCGTCCGCTTAGCCAGCAGGGCTTCGAGCATACAGGTACACCAAGCTAGCATCTTGAGCGCATCTGACGGCAACAAGCTTCAAACAAGACGCCGAATTTAAAGTTGCAATTGCCGCTCGTTGGCTCCATCATGATTGACAAGCCAACATAACCTTCTCAACGCTGAAATACCCACACCAATGCTGTACAACAAATGAATAAGTTTCTTTTATTTCTGCGCAAGCATTCAATTGAGCCCTCAACTGAAACTGGAACTAGGCTATCCAAGACGCCGTATCTCAACGACTCTCAGTCCCAGGCTGGTTTATGCCTTGCGGCCTCGATGTACCACATGCCATAACACACCGCAGGCCGACCCTTAGCCTTGTGGACTAAAGGGCCTTTGGGCATGGCGTGACCCACCCTGGGTAGCAGGCACACCAGGTTCCTAGTGTCCTGATGCTTCGGATTCTCCCCAGAAAATTTCGACACAAACCTAGCCTTGCTTCAATATAATTGCGTAGCACTTGAGCCTTGGCGCCCAGCTTGCATCACAAATCATCGGCGCTACAGCACAGCCCGCAAAGGCACGCACGTGGCGCTGCACGTTGGCAGCCCAATCCGGCATTCGACCACGCATCGCTGCCAACTCACGGCCGCAGCCCCGTAGGCTCGTACACCTCGTCCTCGCCGTAATTGGCTGCATAGCGGGGGGCTGAGGCCAGCCGTTGTGACTCGTCCACAGGCTGCTGTGCCAGGTAGATGGTTGACGGGTCGTGGGGATCAACAAACCTGGATCAATCAACGAAGAAACAGAAGGCATGCATAAGTTAAACGGGTTCTGTGTAAACAAAAATTTCGCTAAATCCGTACATCCTCAACCAGTCTCCCCATCCCCGGCGTCATCTAATCTCTTGACCCCGCGCCCTCTCATTCTGGCCCAGAGCCGTACCAAATCCCAGCCGAATACCCCGGTTGTAGCCACACTGCGTAATTTTCTTTCTAAGCATCAGCCATGAGCGCTAAGCCTGCAATAGCTTTCCTCGTCCAGAACCAGTCCACTCCAGGCCACACATTTCGCCCAGGCCAAGCCTTGTCTTACACCCGCAAGTCATACAACCACGACTCCTCCCCGTGATCTCTAGCTTGAGAGGAGCCATTTAACCTAGCCTCGCTTCTGAGCAGTGCACTCACGCCCGCGATACGAGGTCCGTTACGTAATCCGGTGGATTGGCATCGTTATTTCGATTACGCCCCTGAGCTTCGTCAAACGCCTGCGGGAATACGATACGTAATAGTCCACAGGACTGCTCAGCAGTCACTCAGCCGGATTGACGAACGGGTTGAGAGCGGCGAGCAAACGTAGAGTAAGGACGAACCCATGCAAGCATCTCTGAACCCCGGTCAAACCGCCCTGTGTCCCCTAGGAAGGGCTTTCAGTACTTCCCTCTTGCGCACGTCCCCCTTTCAGTAAGCCTCTGATATGGCTTTCCAAGCTACGAATTAACCCCGGCCTGGGGCCGTGTCTAGGTATCTACATTTTGCCATCCATAGCCGCACCTTTTTTGCCCGCTCGGCGAGCGTGTAGTAGAGGTGGTAGAAGGTGCCGATGCCTCCCTCCTTGAAATAAATCTTGAAGTCGTGCGGCGGCAGCTCACCAGCGGGGCCCCCGTGCTCCACAGCGGGCCATACCTGGCCTAGAGGCACAACCAGCAGCGAGATGAGCAGGGAACAGGAGCCGCATCAATTGGCCGCGCCGTAAGAAAATAAACCATATCGAGATCTAGATGCGCGCCATCTCGGCCGCTTTTCCGTGGCCCCCTCTTTCGTCTGCTTCATCTCTCACCAATCAGCGGATAACTTACGCCAGCCTTTTTTAACCCCCTGATACAAGGATGAATTCAGCCAGTGGAGTTCCTTATTTTGAGCCTCCGCTAGGGCGTCGTATGCCATAACGCCATACACATGCCAAGTCATACACTCGCATGACGAGGACCGCGCCATCGCAGCCTTCCTGCCGTACCGTAACCGTCGCCCAGCCATGCAAAGGCCGCCTACGATTCCTCAATTAATTTGCTACTGCCTATGTATGTCGACGCAGCAGACCCTGAGAAGTGTGTGAAGATGGGAAAAGCCAGCCAGCCGAATGGTGAAGGCACCTGCCTATGGCATCACCAGGCCCGGCGCGCCCACCGGCAGCTGTACGCCAGGAAAGCCGCACCTGATAGGTTATTGCAGCCAAAAATTGGTTGATTTAGCTTATCGTTCCGGATGTAGCACAGCGGAAAGTCGAAGGCCAGCAGCCCTGAAGGGGGCCCATGGCGGGAAACAGGGCTAGGTGGCGCGTCTGGGCGCAGTATTACACTGAGTTGGTCCAGTGAGCCGCGATGTAGTCGATAAGGTTTCCGCCCTTGGACCACCTAGCAGTATCCCTGGGCGAAGCCAGGTGCGGGACCTTCCCACAACTCCTCAACCGCATATGGCTTCATATTTCCTCTGTATGAACCTACACGTATGCATGGCGCTGTTGACATTATCGGCAATAGGAGGCCCCATATCCCTCACCTGATTCGTCCGTGCTCAACGCAACGAAAACCAGGCGAATGTTGGACAGGTATAAAGTGCCTCGTACTTGCCACCCCTTCACACGTGTCTGGACACCGTGAAGTTCACATTGCACTCTGTCACGCCGCAAGACGAAAACCTCGTTAGGAAAGGGCGCTGGACACAGCTCCCCAAGCAGGGCTCGCACTAAGGCAGGGTTTGCTGACATCTATTAGATTGGATATTTTATTTAGAAAGATACAAATGCAGTATATAAACTTGTTTCGAAATGTTGGTGTCGGGGTTTGCACTTCAGGGACGTGTCGGTTTATATGAAACTTTTATTGTTCTCTACGCGGAATATAACATGTCAAGACCAAACGCACTTTCGATTGTAATGCAAACAGAAAACGGCACGGGGACATCATGCCTCATGTGGCAATTACAACAAACAGCAATTGCCTATTCCGATTAATCTCTTGAAGGCATACACGAATGCATCAGGTAATGCAGCATTTATATAATATCGTTTACGTAGTATGTCCTGAGTCTTGCGAATTTCACCTGCCGGAATCTACTCGCTGCTCTCGACCGGCAGTAGAAAGCCTGCATGTCTGCAACGTGGTTGTCTAAGACGTTGGTCCCTAGTGGCGTGGTGGATCATGTGGTCTGCGGCAACTTTGTCGAGAATGGCCACCCGGGTCAAGCCCAGGTGGTCCTCGTGCACGCTGGGAGTAGCCTGGAGATGCTGGCGATTGGGGATTCAGGCGCAGCATCCAGCATCTGCAGCCAACCCTTACAGGCCGGCGACGCGGTCGTGGACCTGCGCGTGTTGCGAGGGGGCCCGACCACCGGGGTGAGCACTACCTGGTCCCCAAGCTGCTGTACCACATACCTCAACGTTCCGCCATCGTCCAAAAATACGCATGCATCGTCTGCACACTGAGAAACAACCCCACGGCAAGAGGTCTTAGCAGATGGAGGATCCAGATCGTCCCATAGCGGAATTCAACTCCGTGACGTAGGGTATGCCTACTCAGGCTCGCTTAAGAGCTTTTGTTCATACACCGGATAGCTTACCAGTACTTAACACCAGAAGCAGGCGGTTCACCAAACGGAACGTGGCATTCCAACTACTTGCCCCTCCTGCAGGATGGACACCCCGATCCCGACAGCCTAATTTTACTCGTGAGCGGGGGCAGGCTCACAGTGCTGCATTTCAATGCAAGCTGCAACAGGTGTGCATCTGGGTGCTGTTGTGCGTATGAATGAAGAGCGGCACCCTTCCACACTGGGGCCACGCACTATCCCATCGCTGAGCCCTCGCCTCGTCCTATATTCCTGCGGCTTGCATGCCAAATGCTGCTACTAAAATGTTGCGCGGATTATTGGGCCGTAGGACACAGCGTAGGGTTGTACTAAGATGCTTAATCCCAGTCAAAGGGAGGGTTTTTAACCCTAAGAGTAAAACCCTAAGGTGCTTAATCCCAGTCAGGATACCGGTTATCTTTAGGGAGGGGTTTAGGAGGAAGAGCTTTCAGGAGAGCTTGTACCCACGAAGGCATTCTTGTTGTTGATTATAACGTAATGCATCGACGATGCGTGCCCTGATGGGGGACAACAATTGCCTCGATGTGCGGGTGAACAACAATGCGGAGAGGGACACGGGCACCCCTGCATCCTACCACCTGACACGTTAGGAGGTCATCGCCATCCACATATGCTTTTGCAGTCACGCCGCCTTCTCTGTGAAGTGGCTGGCTCTGAGCCCGGATGATGCCTGATGTCACACCGTCATTCCGTTCGTGCACGGGGGCCATTTCAACGTGCGCAGGTTCATCCTGGTGCAGGAAGTGCAGCTGGTGGACCCAGGTGAGGGCATGTGGGCCTAAAATCAGCTGGGGTGTTGACCGTTGATTGCGCCCAGAAGTTACTGCCTGCGTTATTTCCGGAGACCAGGCGACATGCTTGGGCGATGCAGCTGCTGCTCTTTGTGGGCTGGTGGCCGCTTAACCTACCATGTCTCCAATTTCTGCGACCGGCACGCTTCAGAAAGTTTTCACTGGTCAGCGCAATGATTCTGTTGCACGTCCTCGTGGCTCCGTTTGTCGCGGACCTTACAGGAACGCAGCCGCGTTTCATGCCGCGACTTCTGGCGCCGTCACCATCGGGGCAGCACGGCATCGCGGTTGCCGCCTTCCAAGACCGGATATTATACCTGCCGCCCGCTGTCGTCATTGCATCTGCACGAGCTTCAGCAGTAACAGGAGCGGCAGGCGAACCAGCAACAGCAGTAGAAACGCGAGATGCAGGTGCTGCGCCACGTGAGCCAGTGCAAGCGTCCATATCGGGGGCCGGCACGGCTGACGTTGCCGCCGTGGCCGCTGGAGCGCGCTACCGCGCGGTGCTGGCGAATAACCCAATTCCTTATATACATCGCCTGCCACTTGGCGACACTATCCGCCCGCCACTGCTCACAGCCGGTCCAGTAGTGGGCGCGGCACCGCGGGACTTACGACGGGCGACCACTGATGCGCTTATGGCCTCAGGCTCACGTCGTGCCGCAAGCAGCGGTTACTTGCCATTGCAATTGGAGCCCGGCTGCGGCGCGATTTGGGATCTGGCGATCCTTGAAGCTCCGTGCCTGAGCAGCGACCGCGATGGCGCTGCTGCAGCTGGCGGCAGCCCGGAAGGCAGAGAGACGCGGCCGGTTGGGCCAGGGCACCGTCAGGAGCGACAGACTGCTATCGGTAATGGCAGTGGCAATTTTGGCGAGTGCGGCTTTTGGGTCGCCGCACTGGTCCACAGGTGCGCCTCGAGGGTGCCGGCTCCGTACTTATATCCAGCTATAGTTGTTGGATTTCCAGAGGGAGTTATAAGAGATTGATATACCTGCGGCTTTATCCTCTCACTGGCCCTCACCCTGGCAATTAAGGGCGGGTTGTCCGTCGAGGGGCCAACGCCTACCTCGGCGCGACCCCGACGCCGGGCTGGCCGTTCAATAGCCAACTCGCCATTATCATGCGTGTTCGATGCAGGTTTAGTCGAATGCGGTGATTGCCGTCGAGATCTCTTGCATCCTTGATGCAGCCGCCAACGTGTCGCAGGTGCTAATTCCTATCATAAATTCTTGCCCCTTTCCTTAAACCAGACCCATTTTGTTTGTTAGCCGGCCCCACAAGAACTCGACTCCATTCCGGGAGAAACCTATTTCCCTGCTTACATGATGAACATATACAGATCCAGCACGGATGACGGCGAGGTCCTCCTGCTACGATGGGCTCCAGGGGCCCGCGATCTGCTCTTATGTGACCGGGTGGTCCGCTTGGGCGCCTGCGGCCCCAGTACGGGCCCATCCAAGGCCGGGGCATGTGATTCAGGCCAGGGCCAGAGGTTGGGCCTAAGCGCGGGCTTGGAGTCGAAAGGCAGCGGCTTGGGCGCACAAGGCCCCACGTCGCATTCCGGGTTGGGGCCCGGAGCTGCCCCGGCGACGGTGGGGACGTCGGAAAAGGCTGCTGAGCAGGTCCGCCAGCGTCGTCCCGTCCTGGGTTTAGCGCACGTGCTCCGGGCAACACCGCCTGAGCATAGGGAAGCAGGTATGGGCAAAGTGAACCGTGTAGAAGGTGATGTATGGCCCCAGACGATAATGTTGAGTAGGACCTTTGCCAGGTGTGTCTCTGCGTTGGGAGGACGTGTGCGGGTGTTATGCCTCTATGGGGCCTTGAGGTTTGGCAGCACGAGTAGCAGGGCCAGGGTCAACCTGGACTAGGTCGCGCGCTCGCGCCGCAAAATACAGATCCTATGCATCTCGTCCTGTCCATCTGTGTTTGTCCGTTTAAGATGTCGCTGCGCCATCAATAAGTATTTCCCTGGTTGCTGCTGACGGATGTCGTTAATGTAAGCACTGTCGACTATAGATGTTACCACTAATATTATACCACCACTGCCGCTGTACCTGGCAGGACTTGTGGTCTTGGGCACCCACGGAGCAGTGTTCCTGCTGGCCGCCCTGTTGGTCCGCCACGCCTTGCCAACCGGCGGACGCAGCGACCTATGTGCGGCGGGTTCAGAAAGCCCAGTTGTAGGGTCAGCGCCTGCCGTGGAGCCAGCTTCCCCATCAAGGGCAATTCCAGGTGTGTCTGCCACAGACGCAGCTGCGGATGCGACTGTTGGCGGGAACTCTTCCTTCCCAGGTACAGGGGCAGCGCGTCCGTCGGCGGATGGGTGCTCAGCCGCGGAAAGCGCCTCGGCGGCAGCGGCAGGTGCAGCGGGGCAGCCGCCCGTGCTTTTCCTGGAGGACTTGATGGCCACCACGTACAGGGAGACGGAGATACGGGAACGGTCCTGGCAGAGCGACGGGTCCAGCAGCTCCAGCGGCGGCGGTGAAAGCGATGAAGACGACGGCAACAACGACATCGCTGGTCCCAGCATCGGGACCGGAGGATTTAGGCGTCGTAAGGGATTGAACGCATGGCTTGAATCACGTGCGGGTCTATCACAGCCAACGCCTGCACATCATCTTCAGCGTGTTCCAGCAGCGGCATCAGGCCGGGGCTGGGCTTACCTGAGGTTCGCAGACACACAGCTCGCGGCCGCCAAGGGAACCGTTGCGGCTGCCAACGACCACGTCGTCGAGGGTGATGGAGATGGCGGAAAGGAGGTTTCTGATGGAACGGCCAGCGGCGACGTCCCTGCAGGACGTCAATCCGGATCTGCATCCGCCGCGACCCGTTCCGGAGGTCACAGGAGAGGTGCCTCAGCCGCGCCCGGCGGTGGCGGTGATAACAGCGGGCGCGGTGCTTTGGATCGGTATGTTGGTGAGGAGGACGACGCTGGCGCAGTACGTCGTGCGAGGTTGGCGTTTCTCCGCCGATTGGATTCGCAGCGCGTGACTGGCAGACCTATGAATCACACGAGTGGGGAACAGTTGGATCAGATGGTCTCCGTGATGCAGCTCTACCGCTCTGCGGCTGAACACGCGGTCGTTGCGGCCCCTGGTGGCGGCGATGGCGATGGCGGTGGTGATGGGCCCGCTGTCAGGGCCGCATCGCGTGCCCAATCGATTGTGGGAGAGGCGCAACCAGCTTCACAGCCGGACTTATTGTCGTTATCACATCTTCAAGACCAGGCGCGATGGATGTTGCGGCACTTGCACGGGGAAGACCTCGCGGCACAGCTGCGTGGGGTTAGTGATTCTACGGCTGTGATGGAGAAACTACAGCGAGCCGCGGCGGCTGCTGCAGCAGCCGAGGCGGCAGCTATTGAGGATGCGGCCTTGGAGGAATACCAGGTTCATGGCGCACGGCCCTTGCCGCCTCTGAAACAGGTAAGCGCGGCATATTTCGTATCATTTCGCGTCATCCGATGTTCAAACCTTTGTCCGTAACCTTTGGTGACAAGGATTACCTTTCCTCGACTCCTTTCACACGTTTGCTGCTCTTAAGCACCCACTGAACATGCGAACTCTGAAGTACAGTGGGCCCATAATCATGGCAGGCACCACCGGTGCTTGGTGTTGAGCGCTTGCCGGTGGCGGAGCCGCACTGCAATGGTCACATTCTCAGCGCTGCCGAGTGGCTGCCCTCGATTTCGTCGGCAGCGGCGCACCCCTTAGGCTGCAACAGTATCGCCGGCGCGCCGCCAAAAGGTATGCCGACACAAGCTTCCCAGCCCAATTGCAGCCTAGCTGCTGCTACTTCCGTTGCTGCTCCGGCAGCAGCATTGGCGCATGGGTCGGTGACATCTGTAGGACTCCGGCTGTTAGTATGCGCGGCTGCCGGACCCGCGCTGTGCATCACGGTCACTACTGCCGGCGCGCCACCGGCGACATCCCGAGCCACGGCTGCTACTGTTGCGTCGGATGCCCTTGAAACGACAGCAGGAGTGCAAGCATCGGTAAGCGATTGCAGTTTTAATGATCTTGGGGGCGCCAGTGGTGAAATGGTATCTGTGCTTAAGCCAGTCCCAGCAGCGCAGGAGGGCGCGGAGTACAATTTGCCGGTGGTGCACCTTAAAGCTATTCGCTGCTTAATGCCCGGTGGCGTCGGCGCTGGAGCTTCAGTAGCAGCAGCTTCCATGGCGTCACCGCCAGCGGGTGGCCGACCCACGACAATTCGGTCCGCGCGTGCCGTGGCGGCGCTACCGCCCTGGAGCGATGGGATTTTGGTGTGGTCGGAGGAGGGCGGAGATGTGCTCATTCTTCGACATAGACACAAACCATCTCTGCATTTGCCGCACCAACGTGGGCAGCTGCAACGGCTGGGACTGCGGCCCCGGCCGGCGGCGCCACCATTCAAGCCGAGTCCTGCCCCGCCAGCCCACTCCCCCAGGGTCGCCAGCGCATTTGCTGCTCCCGCAGCTGCCGGCTTCCCTATGGATGCCAGCACTGGCGCCGCCGTGACGGGTACTGCCGTGCCTTGCGTTTTCGCCCGAAGCAGTAGCAGCAATTTGCCGGGAGACAGCACAATTGCGGGGGCTGCTCGTGGATCTCAACCTCCTCCGTTGCTGCTGCAGCGGGCTGGAGTCCAAGGGCGCACGCTTAGCGCAGGGGACAGGTGCCAGGACGCAGTCGGTTCGGCATCAGGAATTCCCCATGGGTCAGGCGGGGAAGGGGCACCGCGCAGGGCAAATGTTGTTGTGGGACTAAGACGTGACGGGCCAAGTCGCAGGCGTCGGACTGGCCCCGGCTCGGGCAGCAGCAGCCTGGGACGATCCAGGACTCCAGTGGTAATGATGGGAAAGGCGTTTGCAGCGCTTGCTCTACGCCTACTAGGTAGAGCTCCGCAGCCGCGCCCGATGGCTGACTTCGTCGTGACGGAGGCAGCTGGCATCTCAGGCCACGGGCGCTTATTGCAGGTGGGCCTTCGGTCTGCGTGTGCGTGTGTGTAGCTTTGGAAAGGAAGCCAAGGGAGTACGGGGAATATGATGGCGCCTTGGTTCGTTGCGGTTACGGATGGGAAACGATTGAAGGCCTTGCTCCCTTCTGCGTTCCACCCCGTCCGCTTTGTCCTTTACCAACAAAGTGCCGATACTTACATCATGCCTGCCCCGGAACGTTGATTCCACTCCATTCCTTCCAAGAAGTCCTCCAGTGACACCGCACTATTCCTTCTTCCTTACTCCTTAGGCCGATGTGTTGATTACCATCCAACATTACCTAATGCCCTCACGGTCAGGTCACGGGCGCTGTGTTGGGTCTTCAGTCCCCCGAGGGGGCAGTGCCGGGGCCCCAGGAACCCAAGCTGCAGGTGCTCAGGGGTTGCCTTGCGGCGCAAGTTGTGGCGCGCATGCCCAGCCAGGGCGCGACCCCGACCGGTGGGTCTGGACCCATGGGATCCATGTCGTGCCTTTCTAGCGGGACATTATGCATTGTGTTGGCGGTGGCGAGAAGTTCGAGGGGTTGATTCAATCAGCTCGTCAACCCCGCGCTCGCCACTGTGACGGGCGTGTGTGCCACCGGAAGGTTTTGATGATGGTGCACTTCGTTCACATGTTGACCACATGTTGACACCTCGACCATTTCTGCAGGGCTGTGGTCCATCCCTTTGCGTACGCCTATCGCACCTGCTGGAGTAGCAACCGGCGCACCGTCGCATGCGGGCGGTGCCGCAGCGCCAGTGACAAACCCACAGCCCGGAGCTCCACCAGCTGGCGGCAGCTTGGTCGTGCTGTCCTTCGTAGGCGGCTCGCGCGCGCTGGCGCCCGTCCTGGATACGGATTTTGCCGCAGAATCAGGATCTGACGGATCCCGATTTACGCCTGGCACAGCACCTTCGCCTCCCGAAGTGGGAGTAATGGAACCGTCGCTGCGCGATGTCACGGATGTACTTCAGCTACGACACTGGGAGCCGACAGTGGCGGCGGGGCTGGTCGCGGAAGGCGTTCTCGTACAGGTACGGCACAACGCTGCACAGACAACGACGATGTGGGCTAGGCGTGAAGAAAGTGCTTGGACACGTGCAGCTGCAGGCAAATCTGTGGTCCCCAGGGAAGGGCGGAGGTTGGCGGTTGTGGATACCGGGCATCTTCGGTGCACATTTCCAAAGCCAGCATGAGCGACTTGAGAGCCAAGGGGGGGAAGTCTTGGCCGTGTGATCCTACCGAAATTAGTTTGACTGTGCATGTGCGTGCATGGCTGGCGAAGTGCAAGGGCAGCGGAGCTTTCCTGGATGCCTTCAGCGTTCCGAACATACACTAGCATGTTTCACTACTCCAGGTATGAAGCCCTGCGGAGCCATGATTGCTCCCCGCTGTCCGCAGGTCACCCCCTCCGGTATCCTCATGGCGTCCCTTGACCTCGTGTCTTACCCAGCGTCCGCCGCCGCCGCCACAGTGGCGGCAGCACCCTCCGGTGGATCCGTACCCCTTGACGACGCTGATGGACCTGGGGGTGGCGGCGGCAGCTGGGACGCACCGCTGCCCCGGAGCAGCTGGCCAAGTCCCAAGAGCAGCCGTTACGAAGATCGTAGCCCACTTGAGCAAATGCTACAGCTGTCACAACCGCAGGAAGGCATGCACATTGCAAGCGCTCGATTGCTGCGTCAGCAACCGCAACATCAACGGGAACAGCAGTCGCGACATGGCGACGGGTCATTAGGTGCCCCACCCACGCATCCGATGGCATCCGGATCGATGTCGGTATCGGTAGGGATACTGGGGACGGACGGCAGTCAGGTGCCCGGGGCCGCTGCCGCCGCCGCCGCTGAAAGACCTCTGCAGGGAATGGGGGCTACTACTAGCTGCGGCGGCGGTGGCGGGAGTCGAGGGCCGTCTATCAGTGGCTACAGCTCGATGGCTGAGGGGATGGGTGCCATGGCACTTGCCTCGGAAATGCAAGCCGATGATGATGCTCAAGGGACGGCGCGCTTCGCTGCAGAAGCACTGTCGAACCCTCAAGACGGTATCCCTGGAGCGGTGTCAAATCTCGCTCATACTCAAGACGAGTTTGCCGCGCCTGTGTTTCACGGTCCCTTTACATCGCGATGCCTGCATTCGATGCCGCCGCCTCCACCGCCTCTGGGACTGGGGCCACGCGCCTCAGGTGCGCGCTTTGGTGGGGGTTTCCAGGGACGCGGTGACGGCGGTGTCGAGGCTCATGACGCAGGTGGTACCTCTACGTCAGCGGTGGAGGCGGATGTATCCCATGGGGGCGTGGCATGGTGGAGCGCCACTGCGCCAGACATTACGATGGGGGCGGTGGCTCCCGGTTGCGTAGTGCTGGTCCGACGGCTCGACCGCAGGCTCACGGTCAGTGGGGGAAAACAACGGATGCAGTTAGAGTTAGAGGGACTCACGGGTGCGGAAAGCCCCACAGGAGTGGGACCCAAGTGAAGCGGCACTAGACGTGCACGAGTCATTTCCCAAGCTCACTGGATAGAAGCCAAAGCGGCGGGGTTAGGTAGCCACTACCTTCTGATTTGTCGGATGCAAACCGCCAGCCTGGACGGGCAATCGGACGCCCAACCTGGGCAAGCCTTACCCTAAGCCGGTCCTTATTTGCACGCACTAAGGTGCGGCCTTACCACGGTGTGAGTGGGTAAATTTAAGATCACGGACACCGGATCAGTCTGATGCCAGTCCGGTGTTCTCCGTGAACTGCAGGTGCTAGGGGTTGTGGAGCAGATCAGTTCTAGTAGTGGCTACGGTTCCGGTACGTTCCGCCCCAGCCGCAAGCGACCGCGTAGCACAATCGTCCTTCGGGAGCTGGGCTTCTCACAGCCGCTGGACTACGAGCCGTCATGTTGCGCGCTACGACCTATGCCACTGTCCAGGTCCCCTTCTCTGCAGTCGCGTCCGCACGCCACATTACGGAGGAGCCCCTCGGTGTCGTCATCCGTGGCCGCCGCCATCACCACAGACGCGGCGGACTCTGGCGCACCCGGTACCGGTGCGGGCGCCGGCGCAATGAGCACTCTATGCGCTGGGCTGCCGCCGCTCCTTCGCCCCGGATTGGTCAACCAAGGTGGCGCGCCTGTGCTGGCCTCCGCCGTAGGGGGCCAAGGGAGTGGCCCGGCGTCGGTCGGTGTGGGGGTTCCATCGCCGCCCTCTGTTTGCGGGGTCTCTGGCGGAGCTTCTGCCGCAGCCGCAGCCGCTGCCACGGCACACCCTTCCTATTGGAAGTACCAGCTGTTGGTGGGTGACCACGCACCCAGTATCCAGCTCCTGCTGCTGGCATACGGCTCATCAGGGCTGTGCTGCACGAGGCTGGCGCAAGTGTCCACCGCTGTGCCGCGGGGTTTAGGTCCATGCGCTGGGCCGGCTGGGCCGCAGTCGACATCAGTACCGGAGTCTGTGCTTTTTATTGCACCCGCGCCGGTTCCGACGGCCGCCGCTGCGGCGCTGGGTCCAGGCGGCAGTAGCGGCGGCGGCCAGAGCAGCAGTAGCATCAGCACCGACCGACGGGAGCTGCGGAGGGTGATGTGTTCAGGGCTTCCTGTGGCGCATGGTTCAGCTTCAGCAGCCATGGCGCCAGCTTCTTCCCGCGCTAGCCCACCTGGTGGCTCTAGCTCTCTGCTGTGCCTCGTGGGGCTCCGCAGTGGCGACGTCAATGTATTCAGTTACGGTGGGGCTGGTTTTCCAGCTCCAGCAGCAGCTCACCAAGTCTCCAGCGACGGCATGGAAGACAGGGGACTCACGGCGGCGCCTTCTGGTGCGCTAAGGGCTAATAGTACCGATGGCACCGAGGTGATGGATAGCTACGCTTGGGACTCCTTCAAGGCTCCCCCTCTGTCTGAGGCAGCGACAGCAACAGCGCAGTTTGCGCGGCGCAGCGGACGTAATGGTGGTGGCGGTCATGAGAGCGGCGGTGCAGCCGAATTTCCTGACGTGCTGCGGCTGGTGTGGCGATGCCCATTGGAGCAGGTGCCGCTGCGCCTGGCCTCCCTGGCACCTTCCCGGCCTTGGCAGGTTCTAGCGGTGGGTTCCGCTGTGCATCTCCTGGAGTTGACGGCGCCGTCCGGTCGGCTGCTGTGTTCACCGCTGCTGCCGTCCACTGGCAACTGGATGGGAACCGGCCCCACAGCACCTCCGCACCAGCCTCTGCCACCGGCATCACAGGGTCTGGAGGCTCTTCTGGCAGCCCCGATATACCTTCCGGCGGCGGGGACTCGGGATGTAAGCCAGGCCGGCGCGACACTGCCAACCGAGAACGAATTAATGAAGCAGAGACCACTTGCGCCATCACCGGCTGGAAGCCTACCCCTGGAGTTGGCACTTGTGGTGCTGAACGACGGCTCCTGGCAATTACTCTCACTTCAGCGGTTGAGTCGCCTGGGCCGCCAGCCACCTAGTGTGATGCCTCTGGGTCCTGATAGCGGCGGTGGCACTAGCGGGCTGGCAGGGGCCTGGCCTGCCTCCTTGCCCGTCCCCGGCACAGTGCCAATTGGGCGACCACGGCTGTTGATGCACGTCCCGCAGCTGCTCCCGCATTCCCCTGAGCACGCCCACCGACCCTCCCTTCAGGAGGCAGCGCCCTTGGCGAAGTGTTTGGATGGTGCCAGCGCGGCTTCCGGCTTAAAAACGGGAGGCGCTGGCGCCGCTGCCAAGGGCGACAGGGGCGCCACCGCCTCCCGTCTCGCCAGTTCCACTGGTGAGGGCTATCTAGTGCTGCTTGCGGATGACACACAGGCGACCCAGTCTCTGCAGGGTGGCTCACGCTACGTTCACGTGCTGGAAGCCGCCAGCGGCCGCCAGGTGGCCAGCTTCGATGTCGACGCGGCTGCGAGCGGGTTCCTGGCGACGTGCGCTTGCGTGTGGCAGGTGCGGCGGGAGGCTGGCATAGGCAGTCCGCAGCGTAAATGGCCGGGGGGGGCCGGTGCCCGTGGAGGACCGTTTCCTGATGATGATGGAGCCGAGGACGTGTTGATGAGTTTTAGAGGCACTAGGCCCATGCGGCCACCTCGTTCGCGGTGGCCGCGGCTTTGGTGGGCCCATGAAGAGATGAGAGAAGGTCAGCCAGCGCTGGAGGTGGCTGAAGTCGCTATGGCAGTGCCTCCGCCAGCTGCTGGGGACGTAGAGGCGCACAACGGGAATGCAGGTCCTGGGGCCGCAGCGGCAGCACCCGTGGATGACGACTTGGAACGGGATCTTGAGATGGTGAAGATGTTGGCGGAGGAGGATGCTGATGTGGACCAAGAGCGCATGCCACCACGGTGGTGGTGGTGGCGGCACGGCCCCGGGGCGGGCGCCGAGGCGGCGAAGGCGGAGGCAAATGACACGCCAGGTGCTCGCGCAATGGACGAGCAGCTCGAACCTGACGCCAAAGGTGACAGCGACGCGGAAGGTCCAATAGATGATGACGTTACGGTGGTTGCGCGGCACTTATGGCGTCTGGGGGAAGCAGGAATCGTCGTCCAAGCCCTCCCAGGCACATGGCCAGGCGTTAGCCGCAGTATAGCCGCTACAGCGCGACGTCGTAAGCTGCCAACGGGTGTCCCCGCCATGCTGCTGGTGATCGGATGCACTGGCCAGGGCGGCGGCGAAGTAATGGTGCTGCAAATGGTCCCCGCGCTGCTGCAGCTAGTTGCACAGCCGCATGGCAGCGGGTCTGGCGACGGGGTCTCGGGCACTGCCGCAGTAGAAGCGGTGGGTAATCCCAATGCCAATAGGCCGATGCCGCATTTAGGGGAAGACTGGTTCCCGTGGCCTTTGGCGAGAAGCCGGTCGGCTCTGGAGCGATGGCTGGGTTGGACTGGCTGGAGTAATCTCGGAGATGATGACGGCGGTGATGGCGTGGATGCGCGGAAGGGCTTACCGACCACCGCCTCGGCGCAAACTACCGCAGCCAAAGACAGGTTGCCGACCACTCGTGTCGTACACCTGCAGGTCGTACATCGGCTGCTGCTAGCCAATCCTGTGACAGCCATATGCTCTTACAATGAGGAGACGCTTGTGGTGGCGGCGGGCCGTAGAATGCTGACTTACACAATGCGTAACGGGCGTTTGCATCGCACTGGCTGGGTGGCGACACGGAATCCCATCACAGTCATGTCCGCCTGTCAGGCACGGTCATTGCTGGCCTGTACGGATGGCTTGACCGGCGTCATGCTGTACACGGTCGTAAATACTCGGGAGGACCCGGTGCCAGGCGCACTGGCTGGCCCGTCCGTTGGGCTGCGGCTTATCGCCGTGGATGCCATTCACAGGCCCATCACCAGCTTGTTGCTACTGCCATCTCAATCACTGCCTCCGCGGCAACTGCCGCAATCACTGGCGTCGGATCAATTGGGGCCATCAAGTAGCAGCAGGGGAGCCGGGGCCGGCCATGCCTCACCTCCAGGCGAAGCCATGGATGCCGAGCCCGCGGCAAATGAGAGCGCCGCAGGGCATGCGATGCTTGCAGAGGAAGCGGGTGGAATGAACGTGGGGACATCATCGGCTGTCATCGCTGCGACAGACGCATTGGGTCGGCTGCTGCTACTCACGCCCGGGCCGGCCACGTGGCTGTCCTGCCGGAATCTAATTACGCTGGCTATGGTGCAGTGCCCGGACGCTGGGCTGCGGCTGCGGGCGCACCTGCCAAGTCCGGTTGTGAGATATAACATGGGTAAGGGCTAACCGAGCAAATGTGCCGTACGGTGGAACATGAGTCGATTAGGTGGAAGTGGCCATGTACGCTGCGTTCTGGTGACATACCTAAGCGCGCGCACGCGTGTGTGTTATGTAACGGAGAAGCATCTCGTTCCTCATAGGATCAGCGTTGCGGTTTGCGCAAGCGACGTCATATGCACGGGTGCTGGTGCAACGTGAGCAATAGCAAGCCTGCGACGGGGTTCCTGCTAGTCCCTTCCATTCGCCCATGACCTCGACCCGGGCTCTCTGATCCGCAGCTCGCCCACTCCAGCCCCGGGACCCGGGCCTACTGCTGGCCGGCCTCTCAGGCGCAGTGCACCAGGTGCGGCCTTGCCCGGACGCTGCCGTGCCGCTGCTTTCTTTATTGGAGCGAGCGCTCGCGGGTCATTGGGCGGCAAGACCGCCAACGGGCGGCCGCCACAGGTCGGCTCAGGAAGCAGAGGCGGATGCGTTGGGCGAGGCGGGGCGCTGGTGGTGGTGGTGGTGAGTAGGTACTTTACTTACGGGGCCGCTGGGTCAGGGGGGCCGCTGGGATATGGTGGGTTCAACCCGCTTTGACGGGAGGTTGTGCTTCCAGGGCATCCGCCACTGATCTGCAGTTGAATCCGATCCATTTCCTTCATTCGGATTTATCGGTCTGAAGCCGCTGCCCTTCCATATTTGCATGGCTAGATGCACCCTTTGTCCTGCCTCGGTCTCTGCACACAGCCCTTCTCCATCTGACGATGTGCGCACCGCCCGTCCTGTGCGCGTGCTCCCGGCTGGCCTTTCACGTCGCAACCATTATCCCCTACCCGCGTTCTCCCGGCTCTGGCATGTTTAGTCACCAAGGCCACCCCGGTGTCCTTGACGGCGACCTGCTGGAGCAGCTGTTAGACCTGCCACGGCCCGCTAGGCTGCAGGTGCTCCGGAGGGTGCCAGCAACGGCTCTGCGCGCCGCACTGGCCGCAGCACGTTCAGGCAGAGACGCCGATTACTATGAGGCCGTGGCGGCAGTCGATACGAAGCTACAAACTCTGGCACAGGCACAAGAGCAGGAACAGAAGCAAGGCCAGGAGCCTTGCGATGATGCAGTTATGCAGGTGGACGGCGGGTGCGCAGCCGAGGCTGGGTCGCTTCCGGCGGTTACCCATGAGGAAGAGGTCCTTGGGGGCCGATCGAGGAAGGCATCTTCACAAGAGCAACCGCAGCAGCTGCACGGGATGACTAGTGCCGAAGCAGGATGCGACATGGGCGCTGGTGATGATGATGACCTGGACTCGGTGCTGCAGGTGCTGCAGGACGTTCTGACTATTTAAGCAGGGAAGCAGGGAAGCAGGTAGAAGACAGGTTTAGGGAGACCTATTTATTATATGGCATACAGTGGTTCTTGTTACGAAGCTTAGAAAACTCTTAAGACGAAGACTCTTTATGATGACTAGGATGTGTCAGATTCAAATTAGGGAATAATTGAGGGCGCTCGTAGAAGCGCAGACTTCTCTTCCGCAGACTTGTTTGTCTATACAGTGTTCCCCTGAGCTCTTGGTGGCATCCGCCGTCGTAGAGCATCAGTGGGAATAGATATACACTTGTAGAGGCGTTTCTGTCTCTTTTCCACTAGCACTATGGACGGCGGTAATGGCAATGGCGGTTACTAACCACCAACCACCCGCCCAATACCTAACTGTGCCACTAGGACGAGTTTTGTGGAGACGTGGTTTTTATTAAGTGTGACGTACTGAGGACAAGAAGCTTGTAGGTCTGATACTCTGGCAGTCTGGCGTGATGCGCTATTGCCCGTCGAAGACCCCAGTGGTTGGGCGACCGTTTTGGCGCACCAGCAGGCATAAATCCATTAACTGCTATGAACAGGGGTTTTAGGGGTATGCAGCTCCACCGTTGAAAACCGTTATTTTGGCAGTCTGGGGGCAACATTACTTCACACAGGCACTTACGATCCCAAGAAATTCTATATGTTTGTAATTTCTACAAAGGTTGACCAATAACATGTATTGTTGTTTTATATTGTACGACGTACATATGGAGTCAACAGAGTGAAATTTAGTTTTGAGATACAAACGAGCCGCGTTGCCTCTCACTAAAGCAAAAAATAGTTACATTTATACCAAACCGTTCGAAACGCGAATCAGTAAGATGGAGTAGCTACTTTTGTTCACTGGGCGTATTGCGGATCTGTCGAGCTAGAACCTGAGCTAGAACCTACCGGATTAGCCGCCCAGGACCCTTCATTAAAAATCCGCACCGCTCCTGGACTTCAACAATTAGTGCTCACATCTTAGGATTGGGGTAGAAATGATCAGTTTTCTGAAGCATAGCGAAGAAAACTACAGTTTTCTGCTATTCCCGAGGTACGAACGATTGTGGTTCTGGAGCCGGGGAGGTATATAGGCGGCGCCGTGTTATTGATCTTACTTTTCTAGTCTGGATGCTGGGTCTTTGGTTGGTCATTCTTCATCGCATCTATCTGCATCAGTGTTCCCATTCGGCGCAATCCATCGCTTTGTTCTTACGATAGTGTGTGACGGGATTTAGCAGAAAGCACGTGTCACAGCTGTAACCTACTGCTTGGCAGTCCGAGCACCGTCCTATACTATGAAATCGTCCAGCAGCCGGCATTAATACTTAATGGTGATTGTAGAGCCGTGTGGAAACATTTCCCACGCTCTGTCTGTCTGAGATTCCAAGTTTTAGGCTGACATGACCCCTGGTTCCCACAGTATGTGGCACGAGGGCCATTGTGCACTGCCGTACATCCTGACTAGCTAGGACCCTCCTATTACTCGAGGCCTGCCCCCTTGCGTGATACCATGTGGAGATACTGGGAGGGAATTTTTTGTCGAACCTATGACAGATGTCATATCTTTAGAGTTTGGCACCATGCCATATGCACGTGATCACCCCAGGGTCAGCTCCTGGCTTCGTAACATTTCTGATTGAATGGCAAGCGCATTGTAGCGACCACATCATTAGATTGCCCCCTGCAAGTACCTTGCGCCGCATGTGTTGTCTTTGACCCCACCCGGCAGGCTGGAATACTTGTCTATGATTGAAACTCTTATTTGTGACCATGCCCTCATTACCCTTGTTATTACCCTTGTCTTGGCATATGCCTACGTTGGGGTCACAGGAAGGGACCTAGGGCAAGATGGCACACAACAGCTTAGGGTTGCAGGTGGGGACCTCCGGCAAAGTGATGTACGGCAGCCTAGGATTGCAGGTGGGGGCTCTGGCAAGGCAACACTGGCCAGCTTAGGGTGGTAGCAGGGGACCTGGGCCCCGGCAACTCACAGCAGATTGGGGTTGCAGGCAGAGAATCATGGATAACACAAGGAATAGCCGGAAACTGTTGTGACTTGGAACCAATCGTATGTAGCAGTACGGCTGACGACATATGGGTAACACTTATATCATTTTCTTCAGTCAAGAACCAGTCTTCTTGTGTCAAGAAGCCAGCATTTCTTGCCCTCGTCAAGTACAAGTTATTACAGTAGAACGGTTCATTGTGTATCACAATGCACCTCATGGGAAAGGTGTTGTACGTGGATGGCAGCATCATACTCCAGTGATGTGTCCGGTGTTGTACATGGATGGCGACAGCTTATGGCAAGTGGCATGTACATGTCGTACCATAGTCGTGCACGCCGTGCATATCGTAGATGTCATATATGCGGTGCATGTCATATGGGGTTGGTGGCAACGTACGACAACTCATGATGAGTCGTAAATGGTGACGCTTGGGTCACAGCGGCACGCGATGTTGCGACGTCGAGCACGTACGCTTAGTGCGTCAATGAATCGACACTGATATTATGTATTCGCACTGTTAATACTGCGCATTTGCAAAGCATGATTGTGCACGCTTTCAGTTCCTATCGTGACGGAGCGATACCTATAACGTCTGCACACTATGCATCCAAATGAATACTTTTATACATGAATGGATGAATATGTGTGAGGGATAGTCACTTGAAAACGCTTGAATATGTGTCGTGTTGCTTGTTAACGGGTACTGCGTGGTACGACCACGCGAACCAACTTTTCCGAAGTCGTTAGGTGGTCCGGTGAATTAGTTTGACATGTATAATTCACATACTTAACCAAGCTGGGCATGTCCAACAGCACTAGTCACCTGTAGCACCTACTGCTTCTTTCGGTCGCCAACGCAGACTATCTTCCAATCGCAGCTGGACTCGATTTTTCATATCTTAAATTAGGAGACCTATTTTGATTCATACTTAACAAAGATGAGCCACAAACAGGATGACGAGTAAGTGAGCCGCTACGTCCCCTGCGCTTCTGTCAGGTGTCTTATTGGTTGTGGTCTCGTGCCCCTCAGCTATGACTACCTTTTTAAGGTGGTTCTGATCGGCGATTCGGGCGTGGGCAAGTCGAACCTGCTTTCGCGGTTTACGCGGAATGAGTTCAGCCTGGAGTCCAAGTCCACAATTGGCGTGGAGTTCGCGACCCGAAGCATCCAGGCAGGCAGAAGCCGTAACTGAAATATCCGGAAGACACACAGCTAATTTTACCTCTTTTACAGGTGGATGGCAAGACAATCAAGGCGCAAATTTGGGATACAGCTGGGCAGGAGCGCTACAGAGCCATTACAAGCGCTTATTACCGTGGAGCTGTTGGTGCTCTCCTGGTTTATGATATTACAAAGTCGGGTGCGTGGATAATTGTCATCGTGTTTTTGAAGCGGGTTGGGCTTGAGGCGGGCTTCACTGACAAGCTGGGTTGCTATATGGACATGCAGTCACGTTCGAGAATGTTGAGCGGTGGCTCAAGGAGTTGCGTGACCACGCGGACTCCAACATCGTTATCATGCTCGTGGGCAACAAGAGCGACCTGAAGCACCTGCGGGACGTGCAAACGGAGGTAGCTCAGGCTTTCTGCGAACGCGAGGTATGATTTAGGGATACAGAGTGTCCGCCTAAATCCAGATGTCAGTGCTAATCTTAACTCATTCCCCCTGGGAAAAAACCCCAGGGACTCTCTTTCATCGAGACCTCTGCGCTGGAGTCCACGAACGTGGAAAAGGCTTTCCAGCAGATCCTCACGGAGATTTACCATATTGTTAGCAAGAAAGTGCTGGACAGTGAAGACAACCGGCCAAAGGTACGCAATGAGGGCAGGGGTGGGATAGGTGGGAGCCCAAGTTTGGATGACGTATGCCGGAGAGCCGCTAGCAAGTAACGCTATTAAATGGCCCGCCATCTCCTGACGGCTGTTTAGTATGTATGCTGAAGGCGTCGGTCCTATGTTTTTTTATGCAGATCGGGGAGGGCCGGGACCTTATCGTCATCGACAAGCAGCACGAGGACGGGGCAAAGAAGAAGGGCGGGTGCTGCAGCTGAAAGGAGTTCAGCTTCGTCATACGTGAAGCATCATGGTGGGG
Organism: Volvox reticuliferus; assembly: GCA_019650235.1. Classification (NCBI taxonomy): domain Eukaryota; kingdom Viridiplantae; phylum Chlorophyta; class Chlorophyceae; order Chlamydomonadales; family Volvocaceae; genus Volvox; species Volvox reticuliferus. Next base: position 319,726 of record BNCP01000037.1, on the reverse strand, counting down.
CGACGACGACGTTAGGAAGATGTTTCAAAGCTATGTGCTTAGGGAGGAACTCGGCCTGTGTACGTGCTGCAGCACGGGTTGTATCCGGATGGTGTTACACATCGATTGCCACGTAACACCGTTTCTTGTGATTCCGCGGAGTAGGGCAACAAACGTCCATCCTGGGTTCGGGACCGCCGGGGACACGGTCAAGATAATAAGTTGGGTGGTATGTCGATGAGGTTGATGGACGCTGTATAGATACTATGGCTATCATTTGTATGATCATCCCATAAGGCCAATCTTCTGGCTGCCACCATCGCTGGCTTCTGTAATGCGCCCATCGTGGGCATGAGTGTCATGTCGGCCGTGCCCCATATGATGAATACATGCCAGAGTGTTGCACGAGGTATATGACCTGGATCATCTTTTTGACTCAACAGACATGGGTCCATTTCGGGTTGTACTCGTATTGTGTCCCCCCCACCGACAGACGCATGATCACAAATGTGAAGCACCATGATTTGGAAGCTTTGGAAACACGCTTAGCTACACAAGGGAGACCGTTGCGTGGTGTATCAAATTGCAAGACTTTTATTGCAGGTGTGGACAACATGTGAAAACAGCAGCTTTATAAGTGGAGCGTGGGTGCGACAGATGTGATGTTCTCGCGTATGCTTGTAGGTGCTTGAATAGAAGCACTGGCGGAATACTGACAGACAAGGAACCGGATATCCCTCAAACACCATTTCACCTCACTTGCACAGTTAGTCCAGCGTAATTGCAATAAAATTAGCAAACAGACAGACATTTCACGCTCATGTTCGACGGATGATTCCAGGCATTGCGGGCAAGCTTAGTCTCCAATGGAGGAGAGTGCGATGACCTTTCCGAGTGCAATCCGCGCAACAACGTGCAACCCAATACGATGCTCGTTGACAGTCGCGAACAATTCACAGGTCGAGCAATCTATATATATGCTATTTCCTCAAATCTCTACATCGCACACATATTGCAGATGCTAGCTCGCCTGACCATCAGTCGTATCACGTTTGTGAACAGCTGGGAGTCTGCATCTACATTGCTTGGTCACCACCTTCAGGCTTTCTTCGTTGGATTTGCCTCGGTCTTTTTGAAAACATACACAGCTCCCCCATCCCCACGCGTAATGCGCAGGGTGGAATCCAGATAGGTGGTCAGCTGCCACGTCTGCGTCTGCAGAGGCACCTCCAGGTTGGGTGCTTGACCCAGCAGATCGGTCGCCGATGCGGCCAAGCTGGCGGCGCCCCGTGTGACGGGTGCGAGTATATCCCGCAGCGGCGCCAGATCCAGCGTTTGCCCCATGAGGGTTACGGACGCGGGCAGCTCCAGATTGCCCTCGATGGATGGGGTATGCAGAATGCCGCGCTGGACGGTGAATTGCAACCTGCACGGGAGCAGAAGGGAACGTTTGCGCATTGAATGACCACAGCGGAGTCAGGCACATCGCCATGTCGTAGCTGTTGCGATAGGAAGCACACGGCACGGCCATATGGAACCATTCAGGCTGTATGTCAATAGCCTACAGTGCTTTATCGCACCGCGCACTTGCTGGGCTGCTTGTTCATAGCAGCTTCATCTGGCCAATACCGCATAATTGCTAGCTGATGGCACAAGTTAGTTATATGCTGTTGCGCCATGCGAGCGTATGCACATCACGGGTCCCTGCCCACCTCTTGGGTGAAGCGATGTTGTAGTTGCTAACGGTGGACAGGGAGGTCTGCATGAGAGAGAACTGTAAGAGGGCGACACGCACAAGGAGCGAAAGATAAGGGTTAACGGGAGGGCGGAGTAAAATGCTCTGTATTTCCTGATGGACGCGCATCTGTGCATTGTGGATCCTGTCATGCAGTAAGATGGAAGCGGTGCAATATTTCATCTTTTCCTGTCAAAAGCCTGGAGGATTGCAGTTTTCGAATAGGTGATACAATCATGCGGATATACACCGCACAAAAACACTGTATCCATGAAATAGTGATCGATGATCATATGCCTGTCCAAACGCCGTAAGCCATTAAGATAAATGCGCAATAGCATACATGCAACTTTGGCTGCCTGCCATCCAAGTTTTATAAAAGAGTGGAGGCATACCTCCAGCTGGACAGAGTTCTCTAGCGTGCCGCTGCTGGCGTCTATTGTCTGTGTGATGGCTCCAATCTTGATGGGCGACAGCGGCAGCTTGCTGACGGACAGCAGCGCAAGTAGGTCGGTCGCATTCGTGTACAGCAGCTCCCAGGTGCCGCCAAACTCCACACTTGAGACATCGGCCCCCTGACCACCCTTCACCTCAAGCTGGTTGATCTGCATCGACAGGCATCACGCTGCTTGGAGGTACAAAGGCGCACCAGCCCATTAAACTTGGTTTCAGAGGCCCTCCCCCAGCTTGATGGCAACTTGTGTGTATCCAGTTCTGGACACAGCGTCAGAATCCAACCAATGGTATGACGTGATGCACGATTGCCTCCATCCATTAACATGATAATGAGGATGTGAACTCTGAGCAATGCTCACCAACTCATTGACCTCAGCCCGTACTTCAGAACGTGCCGCCAAACCTCGATCGGTGCTGCAGATACTGTCTAGCAGCGCGGTCTGCAGGAACGTTACGGGAGATCAGCATGTTTGTACCTGTATTATAAATGATACGACACGGAGGGGAGTACGGAAAGCCATAAACGGTAACGCCGATCTCCCCCTTGGAAGTACAGAAATTTGAGAGCTTCGATCACCGTTAGTGCTGTGACGTATTGCGTCTGTCGTCCATTTATATAATACAGCCGATGTGTGAAGGAATGGGCGTAAGGAATTACTTACCTGCGACTCCACGGATCATAGAGCATTTACCTTAACAGTTTCGACACTGACGACAGGAGCCTTGTTATATGGCGTATTACTGACACTGTCACTGGTGTCATCGCTCTCAATCTGTGTTAAGAGCGGAGCCGTTAAAGTTCTGATGCATGCATGTACAAGGCTATCGCTAGCATTACCTTTAACACCTTAACATGTATATTTCGAGGCGCTCTCTGCGTCGGGCGAACCTGCGGTCAATACGGAAAAGCCTTTGGACAGTTCCAAAAACCTTTCGCGAGTTCCAGAGCTGGTTACAATACCCGTGCACGACTTTTGGCTGGAGACGCCACAACTACACATGCCGCATGACTGCAAGCGTTAGAAAGTCCCCAAGTTAGGCTCGGATACAGAGAAAGCGCCCACATTTGACGGATGGCAGACTGTACCTGTCAGTACCTAAAGTCGAAGCCTGATGCTTCAAGTTTTTTGTAAAGAGGCTCATCATAATATTCACGTAATGGGTGACACTTTCGGTATATCTTCTTTGAAAGATGCGCGCTCGGCTACCGGTGAAAAAATAGTGCCGAAACAACGATTACAAGTATGCAAACTAATTCAATATTATCCGGCACGTACAACTGACGTATGTATAAACATTTACCGTAACCCTACGTGCCTAGAGCGTGCAGTACCGGTACAACAACTAATACAACAAAACGTTCATCGGCATTTGGCAACGCCCTTTCGTAGCACGTCCGGCATGGAGCTCATGATTGTCTCCACGTCGACCAAGGAGTCTAACACTGTAGACAGACGTTGCTGCGCGTCCGAAGGCGGCGGAGTCCTGCAAGCGAGCAGCCGGGGGCGGCGTACATTAAAGAAGTCTCCAGCCCAAAGCAAACGCGGGAAACGCATATAGAACCCAGATACGCACCGCCGTGTGTCAAACTGAGGATCCTAGGCAAACACTTAACAAACAGACACGCAGGGACACGCTGGCGTAACGGCGTAAGTCAGAATCGTCCTACCTGCGATCCACCAGGCCAGCGGGGCCCTCGAAGAACCGGATCACCACAACAGACCCCTACAGAAGGTTATGCACTTACACATGGGCAGTTACAACAGCTGATGTTGAGAATTATCCTTTCAGAAGACATTTCGGGTCGTATTTAGGGGACCCGTCACGGCAATCCCACAATAGAAGTGATCGTAGCATGGGGCTATCCGGTTGTTGAGCCCATGGTATGTGAGTTCCTTATCCCAGCCAGCCAGAGCCAGGGTCGTATACTAATCCGTCGTGTTGTAAATCCACACTTATAATCAGAACCACAAAGACATGCTACGCGTACGTGTGTAGTGAAAGGACAGGATGGAACTTGCAATGTGTTCGACAGAAGCGGGAAACATACACGTGTACTGCAAACCAGGCACCCGTACTTTCGGACGATCGCTGACGCTACGGTTTCACCTTGCCAGGGAGCTCCTCGATTGTGCCCTGGATCTCCCCAGCGCTATCAAAATTCCCCACGGGCATCTTCTTCAGCAAGGAGAGCTGCAGGCAAGTAATCGGCAAAGGCTGTTTTCGCGCTGTGATTATTAATAACACAACTGTCCCAAAGCTCCTTCTGCGCACCTTGAAACCCTCGTCGAGCTTGTCGGCCTTGACTGGCAGCACGAAAGGGAAGTTTGCGCCACTCTGCGTCAGGGTTGCTGCCCACTGGTAAAGGTACTCCGAGAAGGCGCTCCGGTTGATGTCACTGCAAAGTGTGCGTATTATTTATGATCGCACTGCTGAGTGGCTGAATTCACTCGTGCAAGGGAGCCTATCATATGCCCCAACGCAAACCACCAACAATTACGCGCACATCGCGCAGCTTACGTCGGAAGCTTAGCAGTTCCCAATTGGATATGCGGTTCGGAGGCTTGTCGCAATCTGGCAAAGGCGATCGTTGTTCGCCGCTGTACTGGGCAATGCTTGCAGATAGGACCTTGCTGCCGCGTTACTTGTTTAGCTGCACTCGTCAACGCCATTTTCGCGGTGTTTGTTAAACTCAAAGAAGATAAGAGAAGGTTATAACTGCTGCCTCAGTCCTCTGCAAACTTGCCGTTACCAGCAACCACCAACGCCGGTACTTCATCAGCCGTCGTCCATGTCGCGGCCTAAATATATCTCTGCGTCAAGAGTTGATAAAACACGCGTAATTTACCTCAACCTCTCATCAGTTTGAGGAGCTATCAAGACGTTCTTCGACGCCACAGACTCACCACCCGCGACTATTTCCGCTTGCCGCCACAGCCCCTGCCTACCACATTACTCTTCCCGTAGCCTTAATCCAAATCATTCACCATGCAGACAAGCCAATGCCATTGCAAACTTATTCCTTGTACCGCCGCTGCAGCTAACGCCGGAGTCGGTAAGCCAATTGTCCGAGCGTCCTCCATTCCTTGTTACCTCTCAACACAACACTGCATCATCACACAGCGGATTGCACATCGCGGCCTAGGGTACCTCTCAGCCCGCGGGCGGTCGCTGCTATCCACCTATCCATTGAGTTTCGCAGCCTCCCCCCCCCTGAGCGGCTTCCTCCTCAATATGACATCGCCATGCAAATGTTGACGCGGCTTGATGCATCGAGGCTACCATTCACACTGCAACGTGAACCACATAATGCCCTCCACAAAGGACGTTCGGAAGCCCGCCCGCCACTGAGACATGTGCACACGTAGGTTGCCTAAGGCAATAATGCCAAGGTGGTTCCATTTTGTCCTTCTTCCCGCTCTCTAGGTGAAAGAAAAATCTCCCGCCACCGGGCCTAACCAACATCCCACCTGCGCCCGTCCTCTTTGGAGGTCCATGCGATCCGCAACCGCCGCCATGCCACAGGAGCGCACGCCCGTCTCTCGCCGAGAACTATTCTTTCCTTCATCCGAAGCCATGGCCCTTTACCCCCCTCGCCCCGACTCCCCGAAGATCGCAATGCCCCGCGTTGTGGCCCACAATCATGCCCCGACGCCACTTTTCGCTTCAATGCTCCCACTAACGCGACTGTTGCTGTTGCTGCTGCTGCCCCTGGATCGAGGCACCAGCATTCTGCGCCGCCGCGGAAGGCCCGGGCGTGAGCGGTGTTAGCTTGGGCATAATCTGGAAGTGTATATTGACAGCCTCCTGAAAATCTTGCTGCACCAGGTCGGGTCGCTGGCAGTTGCTCAGCAGCAGTTCCCGCAGGAACGATGCGATAGCGCCGGCCTGACGGGAAAGGGAGGGGGCACCGCACAACAACAAGGTGTTGGGCAAAACGGACGGACAGATACACGTTGAACTAGTTCAGGTACTGTTAACTTAGGGTTTGGGTGCCGCTTTTCATCGGGTGGGTCGTACGGGGCCGCCATTGACCACTATCCTCAGACAACTCCTGAGCCATCAGCGACAAAACGCAATGTTGACGCAATGGATACCACCCGCATGTCCCAAGCCTTCCATTGGCAATAGGATGGAAAAGAGTTCTGTCAGATTTACACAATCATCATCAGTGCTGCGCCGGCCCACGGGTCGCCTGAACTCGCAACTGGCAGATACCTGCAGCGCGCGCTCCAGCTCTGGCATGTCCCGCAACGCATCGAAGTTAATCTCAAAGGGGTTGGCGGGTTGGGGGAAAATGTTGAGCTCGACCAGCTCCTCAAGGATGTGCCAGATGCGTAGACCTACAGGTTGGGGACAAGGGATTCGACTAACGGGGTTCGGCCGGGCGAAAAGAGAATGAAGAAACAGAGAAGCCGCAACCATGACATCGACTTCCAGGTGCAGGTGCAGGATGACCGCCGTGAAAACCTATTCTAGGCCCAGAGAGGGACCGCATGACCGCAAGACGTGGGGTTGAGGAACGAGATACGGCTTTAATTACGCAGGGGGTCCAGGATCCAGTGTACTGGCGTATGTTCATTACTGGAAGATCGTCATTAGGCGCAGGGCATACGCGGCAACGTGCCAACAACCAAGGCCCAAGGTGGATTCAGGTATTAATGCATTGGCAAACTGCGACAGCCGGAGGCAGCGCTCTGGGTACCCCCCCCCTTCACACACACACACACACACACACACAATGGGGTCGAGCTCTGGGTTTTGCTGGCGGTTTCCCTTCAATCATCTCCGCAGCCAATGACAAACCCTGGCCCTGGCGAAGGGCTCCTGTCCCAAACATGCGACAACCAGACATGCAACCTGCCCATCAGCCACCATACCCAGCATCATGCTTTTTGAGAGAAAACTCAAGTGTTTCCCGAGCACCCACCCATGTTCTTCCAGTTCTTCGTAGTAGGGAGGTCCAGCGGCGCATCAATGTCATCACTAGCTCGCCCTCGGGACACGGACCGGAGCTGCACGGGGTTCATGATCGTATCACAACCATATGCAAGATATATCTGCATGTATAAACAGCTGGCATACAAATACGTAACCCATATCTCGGATGCCGCACACTGAACGATTGATATCGCGATTTGCATGGCATGCTGAACTGGTTCCCCATCACTTCGGGTTAGGGTTTTCCCCTTTTCCTTTTCCTAAAGCGAACATGCCAACCCAGCAACTCCACTTCATTTGCCCTGTCCCCACTGCTGCATAGAAAGCCATTGTGCGGTTGCAGCAGCAACAGCAGCAGCTTGGGAGGGAGCCCAGATCAAGCAACGGCTGAAATGTCTACCGTAACCTGCGCTGGCCAGAAGTATCTGGAGGTCCAAGAGCCCGGCTTTTCCCACCAACAGAAAAAATTCCAGCTGCACTGCAATTCCTGCGGTCTGCAGGTCGTCCAAGGTTCTTCCTTTTTATGCGAAGGTTACCCGGTTGCGGGCCCAGGAGGAAGACGTAGACTCGGGTCATTGAGATTACGCGCAGATCCCCACAACTATTATCACTGGCACAGTGATGTCATAGGCTAGTCAAAACCAGCGCCAGACGCTGCAAATTAAGAAGTTAGGATTAAGCCACTCGCACGGGCTTGCACATGCATTCACTCAAGGAGACACGTGATGACACTCCGCCCACAACCCGCACTTTTGAGGAAAGGGTGTGAGTTGGGACTTGACGAAGGGCACCTGTCCACCTTGATGTATCGAGGGGCGCATGAGCCCCGGTACCTCCTTTCCAGAGGCCCTTGAACCACCCTCCTCCAATCCCAGCCGGACATTGACCCCTTAACAGTCCCAATCTCACCCATACATACGGCCAGTTGTACTTAGCATAAGCTCCAATCAGAAAAACAATCACTTCCGGGTTATGGATGTCCAGCTCATGGCTGGCCGGGCTCGCAGGTGGGAGGGGATCGCCGTTCCTTTCGTCGGGGTTCGGATTTGCGGGCAGGTGAGGAACACGACAGCGCTCAGAATAGCAGGAAAACCAGGGCACCAGGGTGTGAAAATCGTGATGGGAGAAGGCTAGGGATGTGGTAACGACAGCGGTTTTCAATGCGATCATAACACCACGGTGGCACCTGCCTGGCGCTACACCTTCCCTCACCCTTTGATAGCTCTAAAGTTGGGTTGAGGCCGAGGGGACACTTGAGATCCGGTATAAATGGTGACTACCAATTCCTCTCGACCCTTAAGGTACAGCTGGAAGTGCGCAAAGCACTGCGCACGGATGGATGAGTCGAATATGGTTATTTGTATGGTTATTTGTATGCCAGCTAAATAGCCAACATCAATGTCATACTCCATTGATCTGATCACCTTTAGACAACCAATGCGAAGGCAGTCCTTGTAGAACTGGTCAAGTGGTCCCCTATTAGCGCCACTCATTCTGTCCCCGTAATATCTGACGCTCTAACGTACTACATAACAATAATTATTGCATATTATTAGTTTGAACGCAAGCAAGGAAGGTCAAACGCTACCATGCAGCGAGAGGCCGTGACGTACTAAATCACAATATCGCGATCGTAACTTAAAACACTTTGGCATGCATCAGTTTTGATAAAACACTTGTACCTGAACAGGAAAATAATACTGCCTGCTGAGGCAAGCCCAACAGGATTTTCCACGCGCCGTACACCTCGTAATTGCACGAAATTGCAACATCAAGCTAAAATCCTATTTATCCTAGAGATTAGGACATTTCCGTAGCAAAATTTCTGAACCCATACCACGGTTAATTCACTCCAATCGATTCCTTTCATTTTCAACTGTTACAGTCTTGTCTCACCCTTTTTATGCACCTACTTTCATCGGGACCCGTATTGTGAGCTTACAGATCAGGGGCATTTTGGTTAGGCATCATACTACTTCTAGACGGGCAGCTGCACCCGGCTCCCTTTATCAAAGCGTCGGGGCGTGGAACTAACAGAATGGGTGGTGAGAAACTCCTCGATCAGATTTTCAACTTAAAGTTCACTGCGAAACAGCTTGCGCGGTCGGCCATCAAGGCCGAAAAAGAGGAGAAGGCTGAGAAGCTGAAGGTGGGGCTTTGATACTGGAGACCGACCCCCCCCCGAGATATCCTTTATGACGTAGATGGGCCGCGTTGCGTATCGTGCCATGAATGTTATGCATTCGGTGCACACATGGCATTCCATCCACCCTGCAGTACAAGACGCAGCGCGAAAATCCTGTGGGGCTTGCAGCTCTGCGAACAGTCACGCTTCGTGGTTATCCGTGCGTACGCACACAATTTCTTGCCACCAAAGACCCACCGCTTTGAGAACAATCTGGCCACCAATTCTGCACTCCCTTGCGCTCCCCGGCACGTAGATCAAGAAGGCGATTGAGAAGGGCAATATGGAGGGCGCACGCATCTACGCACAGAACGCTATACGAAAAAAGAACGAACAGCTCAACTACATGAAGCTGGCCTCGCGGCTTGATGCCACTGTCAGCCGGCTGGAATCTCAGGCCAAGATGCAGATGGTGGGTGGGCGCAGTTTCGGAGGAACAGTGCTGCAAGACGATGCCGGCCGGTGTGGTACAGGAATCACTGTACTTGAATGGCTGTGTGAGACCGGGGAACATAACATCCTGCTGGATCATCCGGGTCTTTACTCACGTTGGCATTCGCTCCCTCTCCCCACCCGCCGCCGCCGTTTACAACCGTAATGCAGGTTCAAAAGAACATGGCTGGTATTGTGAAGAGCTTAGAGAAGGCAATGGCGTCCAACAACTTGGAGACGATTGCCAACACCATGACCCAGGTGGGTAGCGCGGGGCCAGGTGAGGACTCGCCACTGCGTCTATGTGTGTGGGGGGGGGTTTAGGGCGCAAAATATGCGATGTCGTCTGTCCTTCTGTCAGAATGACACTCGAAATTCCAATCCTCAGTGCGTTCCCCTCTTCCCCGCCTCCCCCCTTCCCACTCACACATACACACACATGCACTCCATGAAATCCATTTCTTCCTTCCACATTGTGCGTTCTTTCATGTTGCAGTTTGAGAAGCAGTTTGAGAATCTGGATTTGCAGACCCAGGTGGTCGATGACGTCATGGGGGCGCAAGCCAGCCTATCCACGCCGGAGGACGAAGTGACGGCGCTGATGAACCAGGTGGCGGAAGAGCACGGGCTGGAGTTGCAGCACGGAATGCCCTCCGCCGCGGCCGGCACCAAGGCCGCGGCGGTCAAGCAGGGCGAGGAGGACTTGGCAGCTCGACTCGCTGAGCTCCGGGGGCGGTAATAGTGCGAGCTAGGAAAGCAGGATGGGGTTGGGTCTGGGCTTGGACAGGGGCACTGGAAAGGCTGTACGGAGAGACAGCTGATTGCCGTGGTAATGTACATCAAAGAAGCTGCGCATGCGCGGCTCATGAGGCATGATGGCGTGGAGGGTTGTAGGCCTCTTCTCTGCGCGCAACCTACTCGGTTGTGACGCGTAACGACTTCAACTGAGGTCGTGTGTTGTGTACAGTAAGGTGACGGCTGACGCCGTTTTGGTTTTGGTGTCTTTTTTATACACGAAGAAGCTATATTGTGTACGATATAGCATGAACATATGCTGCATCGCTTCCGAAATTGACCAATGCAGCAGTGTGTAGAAACGTGCTGTATGATAGTTGTTCTCTGTTGTGGCGGTGTTATTAGAGAAGACAGAGTTGGCAGGTGGTCTATGCCGGTGCAGCGCTATCCAATCGGCCACCACCGCAGCGACGCTGCGTGTGATTGGCCACCCCTGCGGGGAGGCACCGGCCCACTCCCAGGTAATAGCGCGCTGACAAATAACAGCACGTGTTGGCACACGTGACTTCAAACACTTACGGCATTTTAAAAGGTAAAGCGCAACATATGACACGTTTTTCGATGCCTTCGAAAGAGTACTAGTCGTGCGATGGAGGGGGAAGGTAGGATGTCAGGCCATGGACCGTCGGCCCGTCGACGCATTCTACCATGCATAATCGGAAACGGTCTGCCTTGAATCTGTTCAGTTCCAGATTATGATGCCTGCCCCCTATCGAGCACCGTGCCCGAACTGCTGATACAGCTAGCACTTCAGAACCATCACTGCCGCGCCCTGCGCCACGACGGAATCGTTTGCCGATTTTCCGTACACCGCTGACCGCATCCACCTGTCATGAAAGTCGTCATTGAAACTGCGGAAGTTCAGCACGTTCTCGAATCAGCGGACGTTCGAAGCGCTGAAATAGCACGAGTAAATTCAGGCACTTGGCCCCCAAGCTGCTCTCCCCTGACGTCGTTGTGACCAACACAGGCTGGTCCAGCAGACACCAGGCCACCACCTCTCCTCGAATCTCTCGACCTCACTTACCATACGCGTGTGCACGCACGCACACACGCGCGCATACACATACACACAAATACACACACACACAGCTTCGCTGCCGCGCCCGACCCTCTTCTCCCTAACCTACCCTAACACCTCTCACCTTAACATACCACCACCTGAACGGATGAAGCCGGCCACATTCCCTGAGGCCTTGACCTGCGGCTCTATATGCCCAGCCTACAACACTTCCTGACAAGCTCCCCACCCCCCTCAAGCAGATACCCGCCGGGCGGCCCGCTTCATCTTCCGCCGCCGCTCCGCCTCCTGTGCAGCTGCCGCCTCCCACTTGCGGCGCTTGCGGTCCGCCGCAGAGGCCGAACTGCCTAGCCTCGTTGGTGTATCCATCAGGCAGAAGGAGTGCGCCACGTGACCCAGGTGCAGATTTCGCACTGCGAAGACGCGCTTGAGGTCACCGGAGTGAGAGGCGTAGGCCCGCACAAAGGAGCGAAACGCATCATTCGCCAACTTAGCGGCGTGCGGGTCATGCGACACCGCCATCGATACGTGGCGGTGAAGCTGCTGAGCTAGCTGCCGGGCGGCCGCACCACTGGCCCCACCGCCGTCCCTGGCATCGCTGCCTTTGCCTTTGACCGGCCGTACTTGGTCCGGCGGCGGGGCGGGCATCCAGCGCGCTAGCTTGTCTAGCTGCTCCTGCTCAAGGAGCACGCCGCGGGACCGCAGCAGGTTGACGTACGGCACCTCGTGTGGCATGAGCATCAGTACGGCCTCGCCCGCTGCGCCCATCCGTGCGGAACGACCCACGCGGTGCACGTACCTGCGGGTGTCAGGCCAGGACGCGATCGGAGCGGCGGTGGTTTAGCAGTCTAAGTAAGAAATGATCCGCATATGTATTTTATACATGTTCACATGCTTACCTACACAAGAGATAATATATACACCTGTAAACAGTAAACAGGTTTTGCGGCAGGATCGTGAAGTAACGCGCACTGGGTCAACAGGCACGGACTGAGAGACGTTTGCTGGGAAGGGAGGTCATCTTGCTACTTCCTAGGGCCCGGTGGCGGGTCCCACCAGCACTTTCCGAACAAGCTTTGGGGCGCCTGTTTTGAGACGCAATCTCCTGTACGCACTCTGATGGAGCTCCCGGCACGTCGTACTGTATGATGGTGGTGACGTTTGGGAAGTCGAGTCCACGAGCAGCCACATCCGTACACAGCAACACGCCGTCGCCCTCCTGCGAACATGAATTGCATTCCCAAGATGATGTGGGGATTGGACACCATTGCTAAAGTGCCGCGCATGACGGCTTAGCTTCAATACGGTTGCATGTTTTCCTAAGCCCTTCAATTTGCAAAATGAAAAGGGGCCAACATGGGGGTCATCCGCCCGTCGCGCAAAAACTGGCAGCATCGGCACCCCACTCGAAGCGAGAAACGATATACGTTACAAGGCGCTAATACACAAGTATACACAAGGTATCGCTTTTGAAGCAGTAGGCGCCACTGACAGCCCCACCTGTGAGAACCCCGCAAACGTCTCCGTGCGCTCCGCCTGGGGCATATCCCCATGCAGCTTGAACAGCCTGACGGATGGCGGCAGCAACTGCGCCCCCGCAGCCGCCATCCACATGTCCCCCAACAGGTGATGGAGGAACTCCACCTCGTCGCACGACGCCACGAACACCACTGCCTTGCTTCCGCCCACCCGCCGCCGGGCCACACGGCTTCGAAGTATTGCCGTCAGCGCCACCAACCGCTCCTTGGCGGGGACCTCCATCCAGGTCTGGCGGAGGCTCGCGGGCAGGCTATAGCGGGACAGCAGATCATCGTCGCCCTCACCGCCGCCGCCACCGCCGGCCGCACCAGCGGTGAGCAGCTTAAGGCCCTCTCCGGTCTGCGGTGGCGGCAAGACCAGACATTATCACTGGACGCTCATGTGTATGATGGGAAAGGAGAGTGTCGCGCAAGGCGGGCAGGGGTGGGACATTCAAGCCTAAGCTGCTCATGATAGAAAGGTTGCGAAGGGGGCTTGACTGCTGAGGAGGACAGAGAAGGTGCGCGTGAGATTGAGCACGTGCAATAGGACAAACGTCTAGGGCGCACTGATCCCAACTCCCGCTCCCTTTCTCTCCCGCCCCCGCGGAAACTGGTGAACAGGCACTCCTAGGCTCATACATAGTGAGTTCCATGTCGTTAGGCCCCGCCCGCCTCCTCACTTTGCGCATCTCAAACCCAATCACTGCGGGCTCCTTCAGAGACAGCTCCGCCAGCGCCCCCAGCTGCTTGTGCAAGGTGGCGCTGAGCAGCACAGTCTGCCGCCGTTTGGCGCCATCCACAACCCCACTCAGACCCCCATTATCACGGGCGGCACTTGGCCCAGAGCTGCTCTTCTGCTTCAGCCCCGCGGCCCCCTGGCTTTGTCGCCTCCTGCAAGCATCCTCCTCCTCTCCCCCCCCGCCGCAGCTTCCGCCAAGCATTTCCTCCCCCTCGTCCCCCTCGTCCTCCTCCTCCTCCTCGTCCTCCTCCTCCTCCTCGTCCTCCTCCTCCTCCTCCTCATCATCATCCCCCTCATCTTCGTGATCCCCTTGCTGCTGGCGCTGTCGCTTGCTGCGCTGCTGCTCGGCTGCTCCAGTCGCCACTCTCATTTCCGCTCCGGCGCGTTTGCAGAGCTGCTCCGTGATCTGCCGCAACTTGGCTTCGAAGCCCAGGTCCAGCAGCCGGTCGGCCTCATCCAGAACCAGCCACCGTAGATTGGCTGCGTCAGGGGGTGCAGGGGAGTGCCCCAGGTAAATTATGCGGGTTAAGTATCTTAGAATTTGCGGCTCTCCAACAGGGAAGAGCCAGAGATGCCGGAGAGCGCGTCCTTGGGCCCAGTGAAACAGCCTGCTTATGAATGTGCGCCACATGCCGCGCGAAGGGGGTGTATGAATAGGGAGATAAGGTATGGGAGGGTGCAAGCCCGTACTCACCTGAGTGGGAAGGCGGCCTCGCTCAAGTGAGTAAAAGTATGGCGACACGCTTCACATCCCTCAACATCCCTTCTCTCCTTCAAACGAATTGATTTTAAACCGCGCGCGTCCCTCAACTCACATATCTCCTCATGTCTCATTATCATCACTCCATCCTCCAATTCATGTGTCCGACGCCCGTCCTCCTCTGGAGTCCGCAACCATCCCCCTCCCTGGAGCTATTATGTATAGGTATGGGTATATCTATCTACCAATCTATATATCTAGATAGGGTTTTAGGGTTTTTAAATCTAGATAGGTAGATAGATATGAACATCATTCATAACACTGCACATTCACATTCCCCCTTCCTGGAGTCCCCTGTACTTGCAAATGCTGGCTTGCCTTGGACGTCCTTCCGCTATTGTCTCCCCCAGAAAACGGAGTGGCAATTATCAATGTCACCCATTGGGGCCCTGGTCGTAATCCCCTCTTGTTCCCTTCCGACACACTCACAGGTCTTGAACGCTGCGGTGCTCTCCAGGTGGTCCAGAAGTCGGCCCGGACTCGCCACCAGCACCGCCATTCCCTTCCGCAGCCGCGCTTTCTCATGCTGCCGATTCTCCCCGCCAATCAGCAGCCCGGGAACAAGCCAGTGGTAGCGCTTTAGCAGAGCAGTGGCTACGTCGTATACCTGGATGCAGAGCTCCCGAGTGGGAGCCAGCATCAGAGCGAACGTGCCCTCGGCCCGGGTGATGCGGGGCTGCTGGGCCTGGAGGGGGTGGCCGCAAGGGGCCCGAAGATGGGGATATGCTTAACATTAGAGCTGGCGGATCTGGATCCCACGCGCGTGCAATAAGTACGAGAACTGCCATGCAAATGATGAACGAAAAATCAGAGCTTAAAAAGGGACCGGGAAAGAACCCAAAATGCGTTTCAGCACTGCCCGGTTCAGTACACCTTCCTTTGGACGGCACATCCAGTCTCTTCTCTCTTCCCTCCAGCCACGGCACGCACACACATGTATATGTAGGTAGGCATATAGGTAGATAAAAAGATAGATAGATAGATAGATGTAAATACATCATTTGTTTAATACGCAATTTCATCAGCCGTTCTACCCCTTAAGTTGTTGTTCAGTTAACCGCCTGCCTTCCTCCTGCCTATTGCATTGCACATCCCCGGCCCCCTCCCTCCGCCACATGCCCCCAATTACCTGCAGGTCGTTAATGATGGGCAGCAGGTAGCTCAGCGTCTTACCCGACCCCGTCTGCGCCTTTACCAGCGCGTCCCTACCCGCCATCAGCACCGGCAGCACCGACCGCTGAATCGGAGTGGGCGAAACGAAACCCAACGTAGCCAGCTGCTCCCCAAGTGACGCCGCCAAACCAAGCTCCAACCACTGATTGCAGGCGCTGCCATTAGCACCTGCGCCGTTAGCGCCGCGGCTGCCATCGGCGGCTGCAGCGTTCGTCCCCACGTGTACCAGGCTACCGGGGACGTAATTACCGCGGCCCGTGGCCCTGGGACCTGAAGCAGCAGCGCTGCTGCCGCCGCCGCCACTGCCGCTATCGCCGTTGAGCCGGCGGCGCTTGCGGAAACCGCCCTCGCCATCGTCATCATCATCGAACTCCACCACGCCCTCACGCTCCTGCCGAATCACAATGCAGAAGGGAATGGACAAATCCTGTCTGGTCAGTTCCACGTCCCTTCACACAGCTCCAGTCCGATAATAATTGCACTCGCGCCGCGCCCGTATCCGTACCTGTGCCGAGTCGAGCCCTCCCACCATCGAGGACCCCCTCCCCGGCCCCCTAAGCGCCCACAGCCACTCACCGCCGCCGGTGCCCTGGCGCCCTTACCGCCCCTGGCTGCTGCCGCTTGCTGCTCCTCCTGCCGCAATGCCTCCTCCCGCTGGGCCATCAGCGACATGACTGCGCGCAGGTCGTCCTCCTGATCCTCCTCCGGCTCCGGAGCTCGCATCAGCTCCTCGGGGTTATCTGGGTCGGTGCCTCCGCCGCCAGCTGCAGAAAGTAGCCGGCAGGAGGTAAGGGTGGAGATGCAAGACAAACAAAGATGAAGTGTACGGGGGAGGGATAGAAAACTATGTCGGTCGTCGGTCGTCGCGGCGGAAGAGAAGATGTGTATGTGATAGGATTTGGAGATGGTGACAGGGAAGGAGGAATACGAATGGATGCAGGGGAGGGAACAGAGGTGGGACAGTGACGGAGGTAGGCAGCACACGGCCGAGATCGGATGACCCCAGGGTCAGTCAAATAGGACGCGACAGACAGAGATAGTGACGTGAAATTTGCTGTAATGGGCTAGCCAATACGCAGGCGTGCGCAGGGCTGAGCGAGTCTCTGTCGCGACCAGCGGGCTGTGGGTTGCCGTTGGCTGGCTTAACCCGACATGAACTTCCGATGTCATGCGCACCGCCGGCTCAGATTACCTCATCGGAAAATATGCTTACAACTCCGTAGCATGGTATGCCGCAGTGATCGTCCATGTCTCAGCACCGAAAACCAGGCCAGGCCAGACACAGAAGGGGCAGCAACCCACCTGACCGCTTGAAGCGCTCCTTTCCAGGCCGCTGCTGGACACGCTTAGATTTTCCGTTAGCAGTACTAAGATGCTTAGGGGCACTATCTCCCTGAGTGACGGTGCCAGGCCGCTTCTGGTCATGGCCAGCAAAATGGTGTCGACGGGTGTTGGCCAACTTGCTGTCATATTGATGACGGCCATGAGTCTTGGACTTTGAGGTTTTACCATTAGCTTGGTTACCCGTCGCCGGCTTTGCGGCCGGCTTGGCACTGTCGCCATGTCGTTTCGCGCCGCCGTCCTTCCCAGGGTTCACAGCTTTCGAGGGCTTACTAGGACATTTTTTGGATGAGACTAGTTCAGCTATATTAAGTTCCAAATCCTCGTCCATGACCTTTTTCCTTGTTAAATGGTGTTGCCTTGCCTCAGTTGGTTAATTTGCACATTTTGTCGAATGCCAACCGAATGTTTGCCTGCTTTATATAATGCTTATGATTCCATCAAGGTAGTTATACTAGAATAGTGTTTTTGTCCTCGGTGATTCTACTAGCAGGCAGCAGTATCCGTGCTTGGCGTTATTGTGGACTTGGGTTTGCACGAAAGCGCACCCAAGTTCGAGCACAGAAACATACAAATTCGCAATCTGTAATAACAAATATTTCTTGCGAGTGATTTATTTCCAAGCGTACATGCAGCAGCAAAATGCACGCGACCCGCCGGGTCAGCCTCGGGGAGAGCCAGTCCTCGCTGACAATCAATCGGGGGACGTAAACGTCGAACTGGAATCAACAATAAAATTCTCTGATTCTCCGTTGTCGCCATGGTGAAACTCCAAATTACGTTATGCCACACTTGCAATTGCAAGCTTACACACTTGTTCGTGTGGGACAATGGATACGATACACCACCTACGAAACGCTTCGATGCATTTTCCGGGGGCCTGCATGAGAAACCGGATCGCATTTCCGACGCATTCCATGACCGGTTCCCGCCTTGCGCCTCAGGTACGGCGTTGGCGAGCTGTCCTTCCGCGTCCCAACCCTGGGCGTTGCTACGGCATCTCCCACCCCGCGAACACAACACGACGCCGTTCAGCAACAGAGCTATAATTTCCCGGGAATAACTCCCGAGCTACATGAACGTGAAACCACAGAACAAAAGCAGCTGACGGATGTTGAAGGAGGCGCGAATTGCCGAGGCCTCGCCGGCGATGGTTCCACCCAGGCACCCGAAGCGCCCATGACACTAACAAATCCTGCTGCTCAATCTGTGGGGCCAACGTCTTTTGGACAAAGTATTACCAGCTATTCCTCTGAGAACGGCACCGTTGCTGCGGCAAAGGAACCGCATCCGCAGACAATGCTTCCTCCCCTACCGCTGTCGCCTAAGTCTCAAGCGTCGCCAGCACCTCGAGCGCCAGGAGCCCTTCCCGCTGACTGTGCTACGACTCCTGCTACGGTTGCTGCTACGGTCACCGCTACTGCCACTACTGCCGTGGCTACAAATTCCAACCGCACTGAATCCAACGCGCAACAGCAGCCGCAGCTGCATGGCGTGCCGCCGTCTGTACTGATCGCCGTGACCGCTGCGGCCCGTGCGGGGGGCCTCCGTCGTCGTTCAGGCACTAGCACCCCGCCGTTACAGCAGCCCTGGCAGAGTACGCTTCATCGACAACGGAACCGAAACCGTGTCTCAGAATCCCACTGCGCGCCACTGCCTGACCTAAAAGATGGACAGCAACAGCCGATTTTACTACACACACGAACGGCGGCAGAGCTCTCTATTCCCTCCACCAATGGTGGCGGCGGCAGCACTAGCGTCGACGCCGCCGCCGCCGTTGCCCGGGTATCCGCCGGCGGTGGTGGCGCCGTCTGGACGTCCGCTGGACGCGGTGGCGCTCTGGATGAGGTTGAGGAACAGCAGCGGATTTCCTGGGGTTTGCACGATGACAGCCGCGGCGGCGCTAATGGCTCCAACGGTGGGCATAGTGTCCCGTACGACGCCGACCAGGCCCAACGGATGTCTTGGGCTTTGTATTGCCCTGGCGAGTTGCTGTACGGCGGCTGTAGAAGTGGCACCCACAGAGGCATCTGCGGAGGCGGCGCGGCCACGGTCGCATCCATTGGTGCGGTTGCCATCGACAGCTGCAGCAGCACTGGAGGAGCCGGGAGCGGCGCGGGCGACATGCAGCTGCCCTCGCCCAGGAGTGCTTTCCCAGGGTCCAGCCCCGCTCTCCTGAGCTCCCCCGCGCCCAGTCCGGTGGCCACCAGCCCCCGAATGCATTCAGTGGTGGCCCGGCAGCGCTGGCATAGGGCCCTGGCTGCAGTGGGGGAAGTGCACTTGCTGCACCGCCGGGCGCGGACACTGGCGGACAAGGAGTCAGCACCAGCGGGTGGGTTGGGCTTGGGGACCACCGCTTTGGTCGTCGGGATGGGGGGGATCCACGATTTCGGATGTTGAATTTAGTCGTGGAGGCGGTAGAGGGAGCAGGAATCCCTTTTCTCGGACGCCGTCAGTTTCTACCCGTGCGTGGTCACATGATTATCTATCCATCCTGAGAATAAGACATTATCAATAGATAAATAAATACATTCATATATATTCTTTAAATTAAACCCGACATTCTTTGGTCCCCGAAGATCGGCTGTTCGCTGCGCTGAGTCTCGCTCTTCAGCGCCGTGCCTGGGACAAGCTTCTGGCCGACAACCCGCACCGCCTGCTGCTGCGGCATTACGTGGAAAAGAAGAGGGCGGGGCAGTGTAGCAGCCTCTGGGAGCGACTTGAGGCGGGTGAGTGGCGGGTTGGTGGTCGGATAGCATTGGAAGGGTTGAGCATTGGGATGGAGGTTGGGGAGTGGCGGTGAGTACCTCCCGGATCCGGCCTGGAAGGAAAGAATCCTTCTCGCCAGTGACGAACGGGACCGACACCGTCCCGTGTGTGTCGGGACGTCACAGGTGACAAGACGGGACATGTGACGTCACTCACACACACACACATCACACCACATCACACATCACACATCACAATGTGATGTGCACAAATGCTGCTACTTCACGGATTGCGATCCAAGTTCTTTCCTTCCCATCGTTTTCCACTTCTGTTAAGGAAAAGGGGAGGGAGTCCTCCGCCTTCCCGTGTATTTTTGCCGTTGCCCTGTTCGCCTTCGTCCACCTTTCACACGTATAGGAAATCCAGTTCCGCTTCGCGTCCGAATTTCTTCTGATGTCATGAATGTCTGATTGGCCGTAACAAGATTCCCCGTAACGGACCTCACCCCGGACCTCACCCCGGACCTCACCAAATCACTGTTCCCAGAATTCATGATCACCGGAACCATCGTTTTCGACTGGTGGGTGTGGATGGGTTTAGGTTTAGCAATGCGTGGTGAAGTGAAGAGCCGGGCAGGCAATAGCAGGGGCGCCGAGAAGACGACGAGTAGACGGAGCGGCACCCGGTGATGTGTTGCAATGCAGGTTTTGGTTGAGGGTTGAGGTTACGACCGCACAAGGATCCCGGTTGGGGTGCAAAGCCGCGTGACCTGTGAGGGGATATGGGGTCCAGGTGGGAGACAATAAGGCAATGGCGCCTATACCCTTAGCAATCCCCCGGAGGTCACTATCGGCGAACCCGGGTGGCGGTTCTGGTTAGGGCCCCTAGCGGCAGGGGGGATGTGCGGGAGCGGACCCGTCGTCGTGCGGATGCGGCGTCATTGCCGTTGCCATGCTGCCGGGCTTGCATCATGAGGTCCATTGTACCCGTGAGCCCGTCCTGACAACCACGTCACGATCATATCGCGTTTGTCCACCCTAACATCCGTAAGATGCCCAATGCGTGCATGTCCATCCGCTTGCGCGAAAAAAACAGCAGACACATGTGCCTCATGCTCCCTCGTAATAACTACGTTTCAGCCCAACCACCCGTAGCACAGTCACCAAATACCAATACCCTCCGGACGTTAACACGGAGGGGTTGGTCCTTACCCTTGGTGCGTATGGTAGAGGCCATGATGCCGTTGCGCCTAAGGCGAAAAGGCCTCCAGACGATAAAATTCGGACCCCTGCCCGATATGGCTTATACCTGCAGGTGCACTCCTGCCCGGATGGGGGAGCACTGGCCGCTGTTTACCACGTCATTCCTGGCTGTGGCTGCGCTGTTGTTCGCCTTCATGGCGGGACTGTACCCGCACTTCGCAGTGCTGGAGGCAGAGGCGGCGAAGGGTTGCAGGGCCCTGGCCGAGGCGGAGAGATCTGATCTGGCGGCCAAGTGGTGAGTGAGATGGTGACCAGCGTCCCAAGGAGGTGCGGCGGGGGTTTTGACTGAAGAAGAATTCATCGAGGCTGTTCTGTGTAGTAGGTGTCATGACGGATGGTGATCGTGATCGCCGCTGAGCGGCGTGGGTGCAGAACGATCGCGTGTACGATCACGATCGCGTCACTCTTAAATAAGTATATAACGCGGTCATGGCATCCATCCGGCGTGATATGGACCCAGGGAAAAAGAGTGGTCTCTTTATATTACTTCTCACCTTGAACAAAAGCATCTCTCCCCACCGGCACGCAGCTGGTCCAGCTGCTTCCTTCCTGCTTCTATCCACAGCGGACCCCGATTTCTGATGGATGTGTTGCTGCATCCGGGCAGCCTCCCCGCCACGACCTTCAGTGGCGCCTTCCTACGGGCCTGGGGTGGGCTCTACCCGCCAGACTTGCAGCGGGGCCAGGCATACCGGTGGGTAGAGGCAGCAGCACCAGCAGCTATGCGAACATCTCGTGGGGGGAGGAAAACATGGGTCGCCAGGAGAGTCGGGCTTTGAAAACGTCACGCTGGAGAGATGCTATTGAAAAGCGCGTGTCACATGCCGAGCGGGGACGCTGCAAATGTTTTATGAGCCGTCCTCTCGGCCAAGGTGCTGCGTGAACCTCCCAGCCCTGCAGGGGCCTCGTGGAGAAATCTGAAGTCGCGAGGTGTGCTGATGCCGTCTTGATTGGGGACATGCCGTTTGCCGGGCACGGCAAGCCGTTGCCGTCCTCCAGGCGTGAATATTGTTTATGTATCGGCCATTTCCCCTTCCACATTTTCACATTTTCACATTTTCACCTTCCCTCTCTGAATCCTCCTGCCCACCCCATCGACTATGATTGTCCGCCAGTCACCTTCGCTATGCCTTCCAATCCCCACCCTCCCCATCCCTCATGCGCCTTTTTACATTCGAGATTTCGCGCAGCTGGCTGACAGCCCAGCTACTGCACACTTCCTTTAGGCACGCCGCCGCCAACCTAGCCCTGACGGCGGCACTGGGCTGGCAAATGGAGGTCAAGTATGGCACTGTCCGGGTGATGGTGGTGTGGCTGGCGGCGGTGGTGGGCGGGGAGTTGCTCAGCACTGCTGTAGAAGATCCGTGCCGGCAGGTGGGGGACAGCATGGGGCACGGTAGGCTCCTGTCACTCTTTGTCCCCCTCCCGGGAGATATGGATGGCTCCTAAATCCGGGGGGGGGGGCAAAGGAGGAGGATACACAGACCGGCCTGTTAAGGATTTCCCGGACGCATATAGATGTTAGGATACGGGTCCTGCTGGGAACCAAGAGCAGGAGAAAAGCCGTATGTGCAGCGGGAAGGGGAAGGGAAAAGGAGATGTGGCGGTGACGTAAGGTTTGGGGACATCGATCGGGGGACATTGATCGACATTGACATCCACATTGTCGTTGACATTTGCTCTGTGCCTTGAGTGGATTGAATCATCAGCGAGGGTCCGCCATGGCTGTGGCGAAGGTTGCCCCTAACTGCCGCTCCATAGGCCACTGACCACGACTGATCTCATTTAACCCCAAGTTGCCACCACGCCTGAGGAGGGAGCTCGACGCGAAGCCTTTATTCCGCACGGCTTCCTCATCCTTCGTTCTAATTAATCGCTCGATGTATGGAACCCGATTATTACCCCGTCCGTGCCTGCTGCTGCTGGGCTCTCCGGGGCCATTCCCCCGTTCCGTGAGATGGCGCCGGGCCGTGGCACGGCGGCTTGCCAGCCAGTCACCTGGCAGGGATTTTCAGCTCTCGATAATTGCCAAGCGCCCGTTTGTTTGGCGGTACCTGTGTCCGGTTATGCCGTTTTTGAGACCGCCTCCGTGATAACCCCTGGGCCCTCAGGTGGTTGGGTGCAGCGGTGGCGCGTTCGGCCTGCTGGGTCTGTTCTGCGCCGACACTCTGTTGCACCTACCCAGACTGCGACAGCCCATTCTGCGGTGCGCCACCATCGGGGTGCTGCTGGGATTCATGGTATATACGCTGGCGGTGCAGCAGGTAAGAAGTGCGCGAGCGAGCGAGAGGGGGGCGGCAGGCTAAATTACGAAGCACTGTTGCGGACGGTCGGAGCCGTAATGTAGTAAGGGGGAATTCGGTTGGCGGGGAGGCCGTGTTCTTTATACACATGTTCTTTTCTCCAGCTTTCTGTGCAGCTCTGCGGCCTAGTTTTAGATGCACGTGACTACCTTATCTCGATCAGACAAACCCTCCTAGGTGTCTGGACAACCCATCTAAAGCTAGAAAGAAAAATGCGCACTTAACACTCTCTTTTGACACTGCTGAGGTATATTCTCGTCCAGGGGACAAAACCCAGGCACCATCAACGCGCACTCAAGGCACACTGCGTTCTCGGGTCCATGCGAGCATCCACCCTTGTCCTAGGCTGTCGCAAACTTGTCTACCCCTTACCCTCCAAACAGCATTCTTGGACGGGGTTGCTCCTCACATACATCACTCGACAGGTATTCATCCCTCATCGGTCACTCATTGGCCATGCCCCCTCTGCGTGCAGACACACCTGATATACTACAGCTCTGTTGCCTTAAGCTGATGTTTTGGGATCTTCGCCGTTACCCTCATACTCTCTTCCCTTCCACCTGCCGTACTCCGCTCCTACTCCCCTCATGGGCCGGCGCGGCGGCGCCCTCCGAACCTCCCGGCAACAACAGGGAAACGTCTCCTCCATGGCTCATGTGGGCGGCTTGTTGTGCGGCTTGCTGCCATCACTGTTAGTGCTGCCCCGGCTGGGTTCAGAGCGCTGGGAGGCGGCCTGGCCGGCGCTAGGGCTGTCCGCCGTGATGATATGGTTCTCAGTGCTACCTGCCTGGGTGTATACTCGAAGGCTGCCGATGGCGGCGGTGAGCTGCGCATAGCCATTGTCTCCGAAGTCATAACCCATATTGATGTATCGAAGCCGGCGGGTAGGAATACACCAGGTGCCGGTGCAGAGGACGCTGTATACATCTGCGATACAATATAATATGCTGTTGCGATGTGTACGGGTCATACACAGGACCATACATGCTGCCGGATGTGGCTTAAGCCGCAAATTCTGTACTATATTAGGCAAGGCGTGCGAAGGCACCGTTCCCGTTGATGTGGCGGCGGCGGGACGTACAACGCACGACAGTTTTGGATGTGGCTTGAACACGTCGTGCGTAGGAGGCCCCAAGAAAGAGAGAAAGTCCGGCGATGGCAACGACGACGAAGGAGACGCCCCTTGGGAACCGGGCAGATGTCCGTGTCTTTGGCAACGAGTATCCGCGAGGTACCGCTGCCTCACGCGTCTTACGGGGTGGAGTGAGGAGCACTCCGCAGTGAGATGGTGTTGTCCGCCATCGCCCAGTCCGTGTACTGCGCCAAGTCTTTCCGACCTTACCTCCGAACCCTTTTCTTCCCAAGATCTCCGAATTTTCCCCGATCCGGCCTCCTACCGCCGATCAGCCTCAGGTCGCAGATAACACGACGGGGGTTCCTTTCCTCAGCAAGGCTCCGGCACAGTAGCGGGGCCTTTTCCGGCCCCCTGCTAAGTCCCAGCCTCCTTTTCCCCCTTCCTCCTGTCAGTCCAGCCGGGCGCTGCGGTCTGCCATGTCTAGCACGAACAGGTTGCCCTTATCACCCCGGCTGATACGCAGACCTTCGTCAAGATACGTCACAGCCAGCTCCCCTAGAGCAAAGGGAAACAGGGAGAAGAAGGATACATACGATATCAATGAGAAGTTTTGTGAGACGGCCGCTAAGGAATTCACGTGTGAGGGTGACATGGGAGTAAGATACGGCGGAGTAGATATAGCGGGCGCGCCTCGCGTGCTAAACCTGTCCCTGGTCCTACCCCGGGCGCTGGGCGGTGCCGTGATGTTGATAAGGCCCAGCAGCTTGAATGTCCGGAATTGAACTGCCACCTTGTTGGGGCTCAGCGGTGACAGGTCCGCTGAGACCTGAGGGTATTGTTTTCAGGAACGATATATAACGATACTGGTCAGTAGGGGACAATTTCCTCGTAGGCCTGCGTGGGATGAGTCCAGTCGTGCATACACAGCATGGGGACCACCCTGGGGGGACAAAATGGGATCGGGGGGATGATATATTCCCCAGACTGCTTGCGGGCTTGCATCATGTGGAAGTCATGATTAGGTGGCCGTATGTGCGTGTGTATGCGCGCGTGTGCGTATGTGTATACTACGGCTCGGCCGCGCTTCCCCTACAGTGTAGGCTTTACCGTCAGGGCACTAAGGGGTGGGTGGTTTGAAGCGGTGTTCCAGTTGTACCCGCCACAAATCCAAAGCAGCAAACCGAACCAACCAGCTGGCGTAAATCCGTCGTTCTCCACCCGCTAGCTTCATCGCCGACCACGCACCTGGTTAAAGAATGGCCACGTCTCGCTGTTCCTGGCCTTGAGCTTCTCCACATCTGCATCATGTAGGAGGCATTTAGACTCTTCGTGAAGCAGCTGCTTCACGTGCATCAGCTAAGCATCGCAATGCTCTGCGTTGGCAGACGCAATTGCAAACGGACCACCCCGCGCGCCGGGATAATTGGTTGACCTAGTT
Organism: Volvox reticuliferus; assembly: GCA_019650235.1. Classification (NCBI taxonomy): domain Eukaryota; kingdom Viridiplantae; phylum Chlorophyta; class Chlorophyceae; order Chlamydomonadales; family Volvocaceae; genus Volvox; species Volvox reticuliferus. The sequence continues at coordinate 293,862 of BNCP01000037.1, read as the reverse complement.
ACTGGATTGGAGGGAAGCAGCCGGATTAGGCCCCACACACCTATGGTCTGGTAGATGGGTCCCTGCGGCCTCAGAGCTGGAGGCCGCTTGGTACCCAAGATGGAGCCAGAGGTGGTGTACAGCAGGCGCCACTTGCCACTGAGCAGCTCCGGCGCCTTCAGCGGCTGTGGAGTTGGGTTCAGTTGCTCCAGAGACTTTACCAGGCGCTCCACTTCGGCCTTGTCATCTGTGCAGAAGTAATATATATGTGCGCGCGGGTGTGTGTTTAAGAGAGAGAGAGAGAGAGAGAGAGAGAGAGAGAGATGGCGGGTGGGGGAGAGGGAGAGAGAGTGGTAATGCTGGGAAACTCCGCTGAGATGTCAGCAGTAGACGTTGGTGCAGGCCTCCGAAAGAGGCAAGCAAATGAACGTTTTCACTCGTTACGGCAATCGAGGCATTATAACATGCGTCCAGAATGTACGAGGATATATATTATTTACTCTAGAGCCTACCGGCCGAAGCCGAAGCTCCGCGATTGAGACTCTCCAGTCGTTCCAAAAGTTCCTCCTTAATCGCAAGGCGTTGCTCTACTTTATTATTTCTCTGAGTCAAAAAAGAAAAGAGCCCTGCCTTGGGCGTTACTCGCATGCGTGTGGATGTTGCAATTCGGTGGTGAGGCCGGACTAGAGCCATTATGAAGAACAATTATGGCACAATTTCAGCAACTACAGCAGCTTATATCTTACTTTTAATAAGGATGCTGTTGCTGTCCAATAACAAAGCTTCAACGTATTGCCGGGGCCTTCTGCTCGTACTTCTCCCCATCAGGTAAACGAAATGCGCCGTACATCAAGCAAGAGCAATCCGCACATACTCGAGAAGCTTACAGGTCATGCAATCTTGAACATGTGTAAAAACATAGCATCAATACCATTGATTTGAAGATTCCACTGCAGGGCAGGCCCACGACCCTAGGGTCAAGGTCCATATGCTGTTCCCCAAAAGCGGGACACGGGCTGCAAACAAGGGAGAACGTAGTTTCATGCCTACATGGCAACCCGTTGTTAAAATCAAGCGATGCGAAACTGAGTTACAACTGTAGCCTGGCGATGTGAGCCATAACACAGAAGCACAGAGCCGGAAACGGGCTAACCGTAGGAAACACGGAAGGCGAACCTGCAAAATTGTGCACGAGGAGCATCAATACCTAATCGAGAAATTAAACAGCTGCAAAACTGTTGGAAGGTCCGACTATACACCACTACCCAGCATCTTTAATTCAACGCCGCGGTTGGAACGGGTCCACCTACCATACTTTATTGTGCAGTCGAACGTTCTAGAAAACTTCTGTCTACCTGTCAAAACCCTCAGGCGTACGCTGTATACTGTTCCGCGAGCCATCAGCTGCCGAAAGTCGCCGCAAAATCGTGAAGACCCCATCAGCCGGCGCCATATGTCCCAATGCCGTGAGCTCCAGCTGCTCGTGAAGCTCATTGCGCATCACGCGGCGAACACTACCACATGAGGTGACAGGTAATCTCTCCCATGTTCGTAAAAGTCGCGCTGCCGCACGCCACGCAAAGCGTTGCACTGCCGTGCGAATGCTAAATCACCAATCACCGAAAAACCACCCGGGTCCTGCACCCACTGGGCCTACTTCCCATGTCAATAGTGCCCCTTCTGAACCGCACCACGCAGGACCACCAGCCCCTTTGGGGGCTTCGCCAGGAATTTAGCCACTGCAGCCTCGGGTTGCCGCTGTGGTTTGCGTTGAGGCCACCATTAACGATAATAATAAGCCATAAGCACATCACTTGAATTCCTTTTCCCGTCTTGTGGTCTGGCGCTTCGTCCTTCGCAACGCACGCACGCACGCACGCACGCACACGCCTGAATTGAACACCCCAAGGATCACTAGGATCCGCTGCCCTCCGAGCTCCTAGCTGCGAAATCGAAGGCGCTTTTCCTCCCCTACTCAGTCGCCGCGACAGCCTGGGGTGATTATGCCTGTGGGGCACGTGTTGCACGATGAGGGGCACGTGCACTTATGCCTGTGCACGTGCCCCTCGTCGCCTCTCACTCCACACCTGTGAACCCCAGAATGCAATGTACACTGCATCATGTCCATCAATGCTTCTGATCCACAGATTGTTGTGCTGCCGCCGTGATTGCCGTAAACCCCTCTGGTGATTAGGGCAGCCGTGTTGCTGCTACTGCTGCCGCCGCCGGTGTAAAGGTGCTGTTAATGCCCGCGTGGGCGTTCCAACAGGAACACGTTACCCTTGTTGTCGCGGCCCACTCGCCAGCACCCAAACGGGCCGCCGGCCGTCCCCTGCCCCTCCACGTCCAGGTAGGTGATGTCCAGGTGGCCCTCGGGGTTAAAAATGGACAGCAGCAGATCGAGGTTCGCTTCGAAGATCTTTTGAAGTTGACTGGGGGTCTGGAGGGAAGAATTAGGGGGCAAGAAAAGGATTGTGAAAGAGACGAGGAGCAGGAGAGGGAAGCAAAATGTTTCTGGCGGAAGGCGTCCCTCTTACCCAGGGCTTCGACCGACCCGTGAATCCGCCATCTGCATCCGGGCTTCTTAGGAAAGCCGCCCTTCCTTCTGGGCCTCGCCCCATCCCCTTTAATCTTGTCATCACAGCTGTTGCTGTTGTTGTTGTTGCTGCTGTTGTTGTTGTTGCTGCTGCTGCTGCTGCTGTTGTTGTTGTTGTTGTTGTTGTTGTTGTTGTTGTTGTTGTTGTTGTTGTTGCTGTTGTTGTTATAACAACAGCCCTTCCCCGTATCATCACCACTCATCCTCACTGCTGCGCGGCGCTCAACCAGGCGTGTGTAACGGACAAACCCAGCACCCTGATGCTGAACCCACCCACCATGCGCTTTAGTTCAGATAGGTGCACAGACCCACGGCGCCAATCAGGGATGTTGCTTCTTCCTCCCCCCGGGGTCCCAAGTCAAGTCCCCTGTGGTTGCCGATACCTCCCTGTCTGCATGACCGCCACGTCAACACCCTCTACCCACCCAAAGCCTTGCCGCCCCAGGCCCCTCCCCAGACTTCCCACCAACATACGGATCCCAAACTTGGTAATTGTTCCAGCCCCTTCTGCCCCATCACCCACCAGTGCCGAGTCCAGGTAGGTGATGCCCACCCGCTGCTCCGAAGCCACCTGGTAGTTTGCACGTATAGTGAGGGAGCCCTTTATGGCTGACAGCCCTGAAACTGAAAATTCGATCCGGTTTACCTGCATCCAAGGAGTGGGATTGGCATAAGGAGGGAGCGGCCCCTAGATCCAGGACTCGGTGTCTCCTCCACCACCACCACCACCACCATACCACCATCACCGGGAGGACGGACATGGCGACTGCCAGCAATGACGTGGGGGCTGTTACAGTGAAGGGGAAGCGGGGCAAATGGCAGCCTACAGCTGTGATCCCAACAACACCTTCCTCGCGCACTACTATAATTGATGGGATCTGGGGACACGCGCTAGTTACAGCTATTGAGCTATGGCCGGTAAACGGCTTCCCCGGAACCCCATTTCCGTTAAAGATAGCTTGCCCGCTTACCGCTAGGTTATTGGTCGTGTCGATGTGCTGCGTGAACTCCCCCAACCGCACGAACTCACGGAGGCCCAGCTTGGTGCGCTTGGCGCCCTAGACGGTGGAAGAACCCGCAAATGCGCAGAATTATGTGAGCTTTCAGGAGAGGACAGGACGTGGGCTAGGTCCAGAGGGAAAGCATCTGGAAAGAGGCTGCCTGAGACTGCCACGGAGGGCATTCCAGTTGCGTCCCAGTAGACTGTAACATGGGGGTAAATGTAAGCCACGCATGCTGCGTTATCATTGTGGCGGCATGGAAGCACTTGTTGTACTAACTTTCCTGAGCGGCTCCAGTGGGCGCGCCGACCCATTGGTCACGGAGGAACACATATGTCGGCACTAAGGCCCTGGCAAAGCGAATGCTCACCGTAATGGTGATGGTGGAGTAAAGAAGTCGCCAGTCTCCTGCTACAGATTCCAAGTTCGCCGTGGGTGTTGTCTGCGTATTATGCTTCTCCAGCTCGCCGATGAGGGCCAGAATCCGTGCTTTCTTGGCCGCCTGTGTGCGTACCCCACAGCGTTATTCAATAAGCATAATGAAGGTTTCATCGCGTATAGACGTTACTGCTCACCGGCGCTCCAAAAATGCCCCTATCCAAGCCCACTAGCTCGCTCAACAGCTGCGTCTTAACTTGGTCGACAGCCGCCAAGTTCTTAGACAGCTCCAATGACGATATTACATATGTATTAAATCCATTTGAAGATGCGCGCATCACATGTGACACCCTCGCCCTGAGAGGGACAACGTGCGGTGCCCTGCTAGGCAGTTTCCGCTGAGATAATATTTGTAGCATTTTTAATCATCACGGAAGAATGCATGGCTATATGATATCTTGGCAGGCGAAGTCAGAGCAACCATGTACGGTTACAAAAACGACAATCATCGCAACTGTTCGCACCGTCGCCCGTAACCCTGTCTTTATATAGTTCTGATCAACCAGATATCTACAAATAGGTTTCAAACTTCAATCTTTTGCATATCAAGTGACTTTTAAGCGCTTTCGTTCAAGAATAACATCTGAGTTTAGCTACCCGTCGGGCGAGCGCTGTCAGCATGTCGGCGTTCGAGGAACTTGGCGTAATGCCGGAATTGTGCAAGGCCGTTGAGGAACTCGGCTGGACGTAAGACTATGCACGCTCGCTCCGGCCTGGCACACCGTCCCTTTGCTCGCCAACCGCAGCTCTGACTCGGGTGCCCGCTCCGGCGCAGGTTGCCCTCCCCGGTTCAGGCGGAGGCTATACCGCTCATCCTTGGAGGTGGTGACGTCATGGCGGTAAGCTATGAAGTCCTACGGCCGGGACAAACAAGCGCTCCTACTAATCCACACGTTCCACCCGCCCGCCCGCACCGGCATACTTTCCAGTCCTCATAAAACAGATGCCAGGAGCCCTCAATATCGCGTCATCTATTTCTCTTTTCCGCTGACCATTTTCACCGCCGGGTGCCCCGCTTCCTTCACAGGCTGCTGAGACTGGCAGCGGCAAAACCGGGGTATGTGCTCTCCGGTCGCAGAAGATCGGAACTCTCTTTATCCCAACCTGTAAAGGGCGTCAATCTGCAGCGCTAGCGAATCTACGGATTTGTTTGTCGCAAGATCGACACAGGAGTCCAGGCCACGCCCGGCTAACCGGGCTTGGCAATGGGTGGAACATGCGTAGTGGTTTCGGTGCCAGCAGCCAGTCGAAGGCGCTTCGCCACTTCCCGCAGAGTTTCTCTTTGCGTTCCTCGCTTTACACCGCGTGCACCGCCCGGCCGCCCCGGCCGCCAGGCCTTCGCCATTCCCGTCCTGCAGATCGTCCATGAGGCACTTCGTCAGCGTATGCACAGCGGTGCGGCCGCCGGCACTAGCAGCTATGGTGGCGGCGGCGGCGGCGCCAGTTCTACGGTGGATTGCGTGCTTAGCATGGAGGACCGCGACCTGCATGTAGCATTATCGGCAGATGGATATACGGCACAGAGCCGATCCGAGAAAAGCTGGGGAGGAGTGCGTGCAACGGTCGGGGTGTTCGCGTCATGCGGTGGCAAGGTGTACTACGAGGTAAGTGTGCACGGCAGATTTTGGCAATCCAACGTACCTCGTCAAGGTGCCGTTGAACTGGCAGGCCAACCGACATAACTCCTAACCGACAGGTCACAGTCAACGATGAGGGACTGAGCCGTGTGGGTTGGAGCTGTCCTACGGCCTCCCGGGATCTGGGCACCGACCTACTTGGGTTCGGCTTCGGAGGCACTGGCAAGAAATCACACAAACGCCAATTCGACGCGTACGGCGAGCCGTAAGTTCGACACGGGGTCGCCAAGGCAAGGAATTATCATACAAGGATACATGGTAGGGGCGAGGGGGGTAATTTAACACGTTGTGACCAGCACGCGGATGAGATGCGAGAGGGGGGCTAATTGCATTATGCAGGGGAGCAGGGCATGACGCGGCCGCTGCCTTGCCTTTGCATAGGGCGTATGAGAGGAATCTATTGGGAAGTCAATTGTGGCTGCTGTCGGTTGGCGTCAATATTCACTCTGCGATGCAGGCACATGCGCACCCGTTACCAGCGCCCAGTACAGCGCCTGACATGCACACTCTCCGAATCAGATCACATCGCATCGTCATGGCACAGCATAGCACAGCGCAGCTCGCTAAATGTCTGATTTGACGTCTTCACCCCGCAGCTTCGGCCAGGGGGACGTAATTGGCTGCATGCTGGATTGTACAGCTGGTGGATCTGTGTCTTTCTGCAAGAACGGGCGGCAGCTTGGCGAGGCATTTAAGCTGCCGCCGCACCTGCAGAGCCAGGTGTGAGACGTGGCGTTACTTTATCATTTATGACAGGAAGATTCTGTGTGTGTGCATTCGTACATGCATGGTCTCTCTCTTGAGTCCCAGGTCACTCCGGGGAACGGGAGAGGGGAGCTCCCAGGCATCCTCAACTACGCCCTGCTCGAACGGGGGCACCATTTGAGACTTCACGGCGTGTGAGAAAGTGAACCTGATGCTGCTGACCCGGGTTATCCCCCTTCTTATAGAATCCATTCCATCCCCCTACCCCCCAGGTGCTGCACCCAGCCATCTGCCTCAAGAATGCGGAAGTGGCCGTCAACTTCGGCATCACGCCTTTCGCCTACCCGCCCCCATCGGGGTTCGTCGCATTGGCCAAGGCGCACGCGGCCTGGGTTGCTGCCGGTAATGATGGCACTGCTGCCGGAGGTGGAACCGCCCGCCACGGCTCATCGGCCACAGCCGGCCGCAAGCCCGTATGCGTCATCCTAGAGCCCGCCAAGGATCTTGCTGAACAAACCGCAAATTGCTTCAACGACTACGGCAAGCACCTGAACAACCCGAAGCTGCGCACCGGGCTGTTTGTCGGCGGGATTGACATAGCGCCGCAGATTCGATTATTACGCGATGGGGTGGATATCGTGGTGGGCACCCCCGGCCGCGTCATCGACTTTGTAGAGAGTGGCAAAATTCCGCTGGAAGAGGTGCGGATGGGGGGCGGGGAGGTGGCAGACAGCTAGGTCTTGCATTGGCTTACGCGTGTGTGTACATATGTGTATGTGTTTAAGGACCGAGTCTTTGTACGGATGCTATCGTCAGTGGGAAAGGGTCAGGGTGAACGTGTTGTTGTTGAACTAAGATATTCTGCCTGCCCTTCCTCTCGCCCCGGACCGCGCCCTGCTCGGGTGCCCAGGTCCGCTTCTTTGTGCTAGATGAGGCGGACAGGTGCGTGTGGCGGACGTGTGGTTGTGAGTGCGTTCGCGTTCGCAGGGCAATGTGTTTAGCTTCTGGGGGACGAGATGGTTCAGTTATCATGCCGCGCCATGAAGCTGCGTCACAGGCTTGAGTAGGCCCCCACCTTGCGGCCCTGCAACTGGGAACTTCATCCCCGTCTATTTGTTTATCCTATTATGGCGTCTCCACTCCGGCCCCCATGTCCTACGCACTTGCTGTTCGCGACCATACTTCACCTAACACAGTCCAGCATGCAGCACACGCATTCTACCGCATGCCCCACTGCGTATATCATTGCCCAAGCTACTTACTTGCTACATGGTTGGGGTCCTGCTTGGGTTGTCCTTCTACACCCTCATAACATTTCGCATCACCAGTGAACCGAGCCTATCTCCATGACGAGTCCAAACTTAAACCCATTCCTTGTGTTGGATCCGCCGCCCTTTCATCGCACCCACTTCCCCGAACTCCTCCTAGATTGATTGCCGACAACCCGGACGTGATCACTAAGATCTACAACCGCCTGCCCAAAACGGGGACCGGGGTCAATAGGCTGCAGGTGGGTTGTGAGTGGATGGACCGGGAAACGCAACAACGGGGCTAAACAGAGAACCCCGGTGGGTTGGGGGCAGTGCGAAGCGAAGGAAGTTGGGCCAAGGAAGTTGGGCCAGATTGAGGCAGTGCTCCTTGTTGTGCCGCTCCCCTCCCAGTCCCTTGCAGCCATTTTCCCACAGAGGAGGTACGGGTCCCAGGCCTTCACCATCTTGCCGTGCGCATCTTGGCTCCGTGGCCCCTGGCCCCTGCTCCCTGCTCTGCCAAGAGCATAAGAAGTCGTAATTTATATAGAGAGCCTAAGCACAAGGATTGTCCCCTTGCCTGCATCTCTCGGCCCGTGCACCTAACCCTGGAACCCCAGGTGCTCCTGTTCAGCGCCACGCTTCACAGTCCGGAGGTGAAGGACATGGCGGCCCGCATCTGCGTCAACCCCATCCTGGTGGACCTCAAGGGCAAGGATGCAGTTCCGGAGACCGTAGACCATGTGCTGGTGGGTAGGGAGGCGTCCGTGGCGCGCGCCTTCATTTCGTACCCTGAGTGACGCACCCAAACGGGACGCTTGGGGATCAGTTGTGGGGCTGGATGGTAGTGGGTCGACATGGACTGGAAGACGTTTCTTTTCTGGTTGATTCTATCAGCGGGAGGGATCAACGGATGTGCCTCAGACAAACACATCCGGCGTCGCCAGCTTGGTCAGCTCTGGTTGACGGTGGGGAGCCGGTCGCTTTTGAAGCAGTGTAGGACACGTGGACACCATTCACGTCCATGGTGTGAACTCTCCGTGCACCCTTCCTGGTTCACAGGTCCGTGTCAACCCTGCTGAGGATCGCAGCTGGCTTCAGAGCAAACCCGAGGTGGTGGTGATGGGGATTGGGGGGGGGGAAACTCCAGTTAAAAAAGGTTGGGGGTGTGCGGGTTGGGGTTCAGCATGCATGGTAACGATGAGTTGCGGGTGAGATTGATGCAACACGCTATGCATAAGGATGCGGTGAATCGGCAACTTATGCAGCGGAGAGCGCAGGGCATGATAAGTTTGTAGGCCACAGGACGGCATGCCACTTCCACCGGCATCGGCCTACCGCAGGCGCAATACGTGGTATGGCACGAAGCTCTCTCATCACCTTTCCCACCTTCCATCTCCGATGCGCCCAGGCACCCTCGCGAATAAACTCAGGATGGCTTGACTTTTACCTTTCACTTCATCTTCCCCTTTGCTGTGCCCTTGCCTACCTTAATACAGGTGTTCACGGACGGCTGTCATGCACTGGACCACATCGGACCCAACTCGGCCTCCACACCGGAGTGCCTCTCTGAGGCCACAAAGCGCCTCAAGCAGCGGCTGCTGCAGCGCATCATCGACACACTCAAAATGGAGCAGTGCCTCATATTTTGCCGTACCAATTACGATTGCGACCAGCTAGAGAAGTTCCTAAACAATCTGGGAGGTGGAGGTGGTGGTGGCGCCGGTGGGTTTCGGGGCAAGAAGGAGAGCGGCAAGGAAAACCCGTACAGCTGCGTGGTGCTGGCAGGAGCAAGGAGGTGCGTGTGGGTTGGACGGGTAAGCAAACGGGATGGGCTTGGTCACGGCCATACCACGTATATCGCATTTATGTCTAGGTGTTGGGGGAGATGAAGAGGTGGTGTGTTTGTGTGTGTGCCCCAGGGTGCTGAGGGAAGGGGATTGGTCGGGCAATTGAGTGGACCTTAATAAAGTGGAAGTACCAGCCATGTAAGATGTGGGCCTTACGTGTGGTATGGGGCCTGGGGGGGCCGGAGGAGGGCGGCTTGGGTTTAGGGCTTTTGGGTTACAGGTAAGGAGAGGACCGCGGGGTCCTCAATGTCACCGAAGACTGTGACATTGAGGACTGGATTATATCTGTTAGAGAGGACAGCGCTCCAGGGCTTTCTCCGCATTACCAAATCTTTCTTATTTCGGACATAACTTTTTGTAGATCGTGTACTTAAACAATGTCCCCTGGCAGGGAATCCCTTCGTCTCACGCCCTTCATCATCGCTTTGCATGTCCATTGCGGAGTTACGCCTCATCCCCCCTCGGCCTACCTCTCGCGCAGCTATTCTGGCCCCGCGCTCTGTGCTCTTTACTGTTTCGACTGCTAGCCCCACCTCACTCCCACTGTTTCTCTCCCTCCCCATCCTTGTCCACGGCCTTGAGGACACACAACTCCTCTGTTTTTCCCCTTGCCGAAACCTCCCTCCACGTTTCCTCAACTGACCGTCTGCAGCATGGATGAACGCCGCGCAGCTCTGGCCGCCTTCAAGGAGGGGGACGTGCGCTTCATGATTTGCACAGACGTGGCGGCACGGGGTATTGATATCAGGGAGCTACCGTACGTCATTAACATGACACTGCCGGACAAAAGCGAGGATTACATTCACCGGGTGGGTGAAACTTTGATGCGAAATGCATTGAAGTGAGAGTGAGTGGCCGCCTTCGCGCCTAAGGACAAGAATCCCGGGGGCCAAGACGCCCACGCCGCACCAGAGCCATGGCCCTCCCTACCCCCACCTTGATTTCCTTGCATACATATGCTGGTAGTCATGAAGACAACCATCCGGGCTAGATGAGCGTAATCGCTGTATGACTGCGAGCAAGAGTATATAAGCAATGATGGCTTCCAAAGTTCGGGATAGGGGCAGGGCGATGATGAGAGCGTGATCGCTGCACGGATATGTGCCGCCTACTCGTTTCCTTCACTTCTCGTTCCGTCACAATTCGGCTGCAAAGGTTAATCTGCTTCTGGCTTCCTAACCTTATTAATGCAGATCGGTCGCGTGGGTCGCGCTGACACCATGGGCCTGGCTATCAGTATGGTTTCTGAGGTACCAGAGAAGGTGTGGTTCTGCACCGTCAAGGGCCTAAAACCCTGGATGGCGCCGGACTCCTCCAACACGCGCACCACCGACAAGGGTGGCCATACAATATGGTAAGCGGGAAGGGAGAGGGAGAGGAAGGGGAGAGAGAGGAAGGAGAGAGCGAGTGAACTGACATCCTTACACATGGCGTATTTTGGGGTGCAATTGGCCATAGGGGGCCACAAAGGGAGATCCCTGGGGCAGTACACAGTATCCTTTCTGTGGGTGATGGTATCAGGAATATGTGCAAAAGGGTTGCGAGGACGTCGTTCCGTAACTTGTACATAGGTAAGGGGGATGGGCGCAGGGAGCGAAGCGTAACCACTTGGCCTGTGGTGGCATCAACGTACCAGGAAGTGTACCGTCTGCCTGGCATTGTTGTTATTGGTATTGTGAGAGAGGCCGGGGTGAGGAGTGCCTGGGGTGGGGAACCGGTTCCATGGCTTTCCCGTTCTGGTCCCGGGAGGGTTTGGGGCCTCGCTTTGGAGCTGGGTTCGTACAGCCCCATTTGGCGACTGCTTTATTCCAAAGATATCGCGCCACGCGGGCACGGAGGCACTGGGCCCTAGTTTCTGCGATGCCATGCTGTTGACGCGTTGGTGGGCACCCCTTCCCTAGGTATGATGAGAAGGTATTGCTGGCCGCCATTGAGGCGCGACTGGGTCGCTCCATTTCCTGCATGACCGAGGACCTGTCTCTGCCGCCCGAGCTGAAGGAGCGACTGGCCAGTGCCGGGGACAAGTACGGCCAGCAGCGGGGCGGCGGCGTGAGCAAGGAGGTGGGTTAACGGACCGGCGGGGCCACCCGCACGTAACTATACCGCATGAATAGTTCACCCTCTTTCGTCAATAAGCAACGGGCGTTCTGGTGGACCGCAAAACGACTGGCAAGCGCACTGTTATTACGAACGTCGCTGTCTTAGTGCACGTGAAAATGTGCTCTTAGGATGGGCTCGCGCCAGCGGGACCAGAGAAAGAACCGTGTGGATCAGCCAGTGTGTGAACCCTTGTAGGGCGAGTCACCCACAGTGTAACACCCCATATATATGTATATACATGTATATATATGTGTGTGTGTGTGTACGTGAGATGCGAGGGGGTAGGTGGACCATAGCATGGGAGCGGCACTTCACCACCTGTAATAACACCTTGAAGAATACGGGCAGCTGCACCCACGGGCTGCTTTTCGACGGCGTCCGATTTGCGTCCGGCAAGTTCGGCCACGTATTTAAATCCCGAAGGCGGTGTGGGATGTCGGGTCCTTGATGATGCTTTCCTTAAAGCATTTGTGCCGTTGATATCGTTGATGCTGCTAGTGCTACAGCTTCGTGCCTTCGACTAGTGTTTTTTCTGTTGCAGAATATCATGATATGCTTTCTATTGTCAAAATACGGTTTTTGAGTTTCCCCCTTGAACATTTCCGTAACACTTGCCGCTCAGGTGACTGAGCATCTGGAGCAAATATCGCAGAATGTGCAGCAGCTCGCATCTCTGGAGTGGCGTGTGCAGACAAGCTTCCTTCGACTGAAGCAGCGGTGGCAGACCGCTGAGACCCCAAGCTGAGATTGAGAAGGGCGTAGAAGGGCTGATAGCTCTAACGCTTCTGCGAAGCGTTCCGCCGCCCAAGATTATCAGGAGGCTGGTTGGGTTTCTGTGACGCAGGATGTGTGGATAGAAGAGGGGTTGTGCATGGACTCTTGGGAAGCGCTGGAAGTTAAAGCGTCTGTCTTGCAGGGGTTTTCAGATGGCATTGCGAAAACGTTGAGTTGAAGGTTTTCTGCTTGGAATTGCACTAGGAACGCCATAATGACCTGTTCGAAGAGGAGACTCGCCGTTGTGCCCTGCGACTGGGCTTCTATCCTGCAAATGAGCTTATTACAGAGTTTCTGCAGTTATTAGGTAAATGAATATATTGTATTGTAATTTCTGTCTACGCATATGTCATGCATGAATGTTTGGGTAACTTGGAAAACGCAGGTTTACGTACCTTTAGTACGGCTTTTGGTTTCGCTGGGGTGCCCAGTTACAAAGAGAACATTATTTGATACGGGGGTTGCGCAAGTTTATCTAAGAGACATACGCGACTCGCAGGCGGTCCGCCATACGCGGTCGCCGGAGTTGGCAATTTTACAAAGACTGATTTTCATGACGACTTCCGGGCAGGCTCCTTAACTAGTTAATATTCCTGTGAAGAGGACTTATCTTGTATAGCACCGGACGACGGCATCTACTGGAACATAGTCCAGGATGTTAAACTTGAAACACCGCGGTTCTTGCTATATGATTCGGCAGCGCACGACAGTGTTTCCTCGAGCAACATACAGGAGAGCGGTGACCTGCCAAGCGATGCTGCCTCTGGGAGTGCCCATCAGCGTGCTCAGCGATAGCTACAAAGCTACGCATTTCTTACAGTATCCAAGGGCACAGAAGATGGTCGCGGTGAGTTAGCTGGGGCTTATCGATTATGCCGCCAAGTCCGAGGTGCTGATGGACACAGTGCGCAAATGCTCACGTCTCCTATGTTGTAGTATGGCGAGTTTCGCCAAGGGTTTAATAAAGACAAGGCAGACACACGCATGGTCTCTTACGGCATCCGATATCTTGTTGAGAATTATATTGCCAAGCCCTGGACCATTGAGGACGTTGAAATGGCCGAGGCGTTCTACAGGTACGCGGCTTTTCGGGTAAATCCAATCATTCTCTCATCTTAGATCCGCGTAATGAATTCCTCTACACTCGCAGGACGCATATGTCGCCCGGCTACACACCGTTCCCCTTCCCTCGCCAACTTTTTGAAAAGTTTATTCGGGAGAACAACGGTAGGTATCTGAACTTACCACCAACAGCTGGTGCCCTGCCTAACTCTGCTAGGATTTAGGGATCCCATGCCAGGCTGGCTGCTTGGAACGGATGCAGGGGGTGGGTCGGGAGGGCAGACGCGCTGGCGCAGCAGTTTCAAATAGAGGTTCTTCCCCTTAAAGGTGTTCTTGTATCCCTCACACTCATATTACAGGTTTCTTTCCGGTAAAACTGGAGGCACTCCCGGAAGGAACCTGCATCCACGCACGTGTGCCGGTCTACCAGGTACGCGGGTGCGGTCTTGCGGCAAGTGCATGATTGCTGAGCGCGGCAGAATAGGCTGCCGAGCAGCGAGAGATCGTGAAATCATGGCGTTGTTTTCCCAACAGATTCCTTATTTGCGGGATGGCTCTGTAATGTGGTACTTGCACAGGGCGTAACAACTTAAGGGCCCTTAAAACCAACGAAGGTATAGTGTAATGTGGGGGTGTGGTATGGAGTGGGCGGAAAAGGCTCACACGTAGTACTGGTGAGGTCCCGACAAATCATTACCATAAGCAGAGCAGGAAAAGCGCGAGAAGTAATAGGTTGGGTTAAGCACAGCCTTTCAACACCGACCTTCTACCCATGTTAAGTGGGCAGACGGGGTCAGGATAACCCCCAGGATATGCTGCGTTCTGCCGAAAGTTGGGCCGCCCGATTACACTAATGATATGCTGCACAGCCCTGCGCACAGCACATCGGCCAGTGCGTGCACAATATTGAGTGCTGCGAGAGGACATGCACATAGGATTGGACGCGAATGTTCCATGCAACAAGATACAGAACCACAGATTCAATTATATGAGTTGTAGACGCAAAGAGATTCCAAGAAGCCAACCGTTCAAGATGTGCAGAAGTGGATAGGCCCGTTGGGGAAAGCTCTCGTCGGGGCGCCAGCCGCAGGTCGAGTACGTAGTGAAGGACGCGTTTCGAGAGCAAAGCATGATCGGCTACGGGCCCCAGCACGTGGGGCTGTTGGTCGAGGCAGCCATACTTAAGCGTGTGGTCTTGTGTATGGTATTGAGGAGGCTGCCTCGAATGGAACAAGCCGGGAGGGAACACGCGTGCGCATTCCGTCGATAAGCACTGGAATGTTTGGATTATGCACTGGGGTGCTCGCAAAACGACGACGAGCCCTTTCCTCATGTCGTTCTCTGGGATGCAGCGGAGCAGCCTTGTTGCGTAGAGTCGGTCCTATGTACCATGTATCTGCGCAGCCGAAGGTCTGATGCTTGACATCGCAACCAGCGGAAAATGAGATTTCTACCCGGCAGGGGTTCTTATGCTCTGCGTTTCGTTCATATCATACTTTCTCAATATTCCACTACCCAACTCCCTATCTGTACCGCCTCCAGATCACCGCTACTGGGGAGTACAGCCCGCTGTGCACGTTTTTGGAGACAATGTTGACCATGATCTGGTACCCCACGTCGGTTGCTACTCTATCGCGACGGTCACGGGACGTGGTGGAGGCATCCTTCGGCCGTACAAGCGACGGGGGCACCTCCAGCCCGTTGGTGGAGGGCCGCTTGGTGGACTTCGGCTTCCGAGGCTGCACCTCCGTAGAGCAGTCCATCATCGGCGGTTGCGCGCACCTCCTCAGCTTTACTTCGTCGGACACCATGTCAGCAGCCTTCTATGCACAGGTAGTCTGATATTAAAGAAAATCTGCAATTACCAAAAGCTTGCATGTGTGTCCGTGAGTTAGCTTTGTGAAATGGAATGAGATGGGATTGGCTGGGAATTTTATGGAATGGCCATGTCAAGGAGGTGCTGAGGGCGATGTCAGGCGCCGTCAAGAATGAGGCCTAAGTCCCATTTGTTGCAGCATAAAGGACTGCGGCATGGGTGGGAAAAACGTTGGCAGTGCTGCCGGAGCCTCACCCGCCATACCAGCACTGTTTTCATTAAAGCATTAATAATAGTTTAGGGTTGATCAAGTACAAGTCCATCGACGTACTACGGTGTGGCGGTGGTGATGGTGGTGGTGGTGGTGGTATTCGTATGCCTGAATGTGGCCCGCAGTTTAAGCTGAATGGCGGGCGACCCGTGGGTCAGTCCATTCCTGCCACGGAGCACAGCGTGATGACATCGTGGCCTACGGAGGCGGCAGCCATGTCCAACATGATTGACAACTTCGGGACAGGAATTTACGCTTGCGTCATGGACAGTTACGACTACTGCAAGGTGAGGAAGAAACAGGGTTTTGCTACCATGGTTTGGGCCTAATCATTAAACATCAACTGATGTAAGGAGCGCAGATCCGTAGATATGTAACAGCTTGCAGAAATATGACTGTGCATCTCGGACGCTAATGCTGGGAGGTGCAGTATGCTCGAATGGCGGCCATGGTGCGTAAATAGTCCTGGTGGTAAATATTGACAATCTGACATGACCAAAGTATTCACTTGGCGCTTCGCGTTTATTCGTCAGTGCATTGCTTGTTTGAAGCTCAAAACAAGCCGCCGATCTTGTTGCACTTCCCCCTGTACACCCTGCCTGGTGCTCTAGTCTCCCACCAGATGCCACTCGTGCCACTCATCCTCATGTTATGTGCGAATGTCCTCTCTCTTCTCCACAACTGTGTGACCTTCCGTAGGCCCTGTCGGAGGTGCTTCCCTCGGTGGCCACGCATAAAGTGGCTAGGGGCGGATACCTGGTGCTACGACCTGACAGTGGGGACCCCACAGAGGCAGTGCTTATGGTAGGGACAGGGCCGTGGACAAAATAGCTGTCGTGAACAGGGAGAGAGGAGTCCCTTCCGTGATCTGGGGCTGCACGTCAACCTTTCCCTCTGGGGAAGCGCAGCCACGGGGTTGATGCTCGCCCTCTATTCGAAGAAGTTTTCCTGCTTGCCCAGGCGCCCTCCTTGTTTACACAGGCTTATCCATGGTAGAAATTTCGTCAGTTGTTCCTGTCAGCATCCCCTCCCTCGGCGTCCGGCCGCATCCTTCCCTTGGCCCGCCAGGCCCTGAATGCTGCCGACAAAGTGTTTGGTAGCATTCGGAATAGCAAAGGCTTCCGAGTTATCAAAGGCTGTGGAGTTATACAAGGGGATGGCATCGACCTGTCCACCATGGAGAAGATCTCGCGGGTAGGGCATGGACTGTAGACGTGCCGGCTGCATGGAAGATGTTAAATTGCATGTCCGTGTGTGGACGGGAAGCCTGGCGGAAGTGGGCTCCCTTCGGAGGATGGCCCTCTTTGTGGTGGGACTGATGAGGACACCAGGAGGAATAGATTGGAAAACAGTCGTATGAACGGCCACCGGAAAACTGACATTTTGCTTGGCGAATATTTGGCGCATGACCAGGTGCATGACTGCTGCAATCCTGAGTACCGTTGGCCTGTCTTCCGTTCCTCACTCTGCCTGAACTGACCTGTGCCGCCTCTTCCTTTGGTCAGCGTAGCCTTAGCCCCGCCTCCATTTCGTCAGCCCGCCCCGCAACGTCTCACTGACCTCCACTTGCCTTCCTATGAAGGCGATCGAGGAGGCGGGCTACGCCGCAGATAATGTGTCTTACGGCATGGGAGGCGGGTTGCTTCAAAAGGTCAACCGTGACACGATGTCCTTTGCCACCAAGCTATGCCATATCATCTATGAAGACGGTCGGGCAGCGGACATTATGAAGCAGCCGCAGACGGACACGGGCAAGTTCTCACTTCCAGGTGAGGAGGATAAAGAAAAGCCGTGTGAGCTCATGCACAAAAATGTGCCTGAACTAAGTGTCCGCGGGATGGTATGAGTTCTATGGGGCAAGTTACGACTGCGCCGCGATCGGCTTATTTGATGGGTTTTGGGTGCGCAGGGATGTAGATTTCTATTTCGTGCGCAGTTCATCATCATCTTCATCATCATCATCTTCATCATCATCATCATCATTGCTCGCATCTTAAACACAAATCTTCCGCTTCCTCGGCTCATCTGGGTTCTTGGTTCCTTCTCTAACCAAGCCGCTTTACTGCTTTCCACCATGCAACCTGTCCCGTCAAACGCAGGCATCCTTGCGGTCAAGCGAGTGAACGGAGTTCCTACTGTGTTCCCTGCTGATAGCGGCGAGGTGGCACCCCACGAAAATCTGCTGCGGGTAGTATATGATAAGGGGCCTCTGGATGGCGTGTGGGACAACTTTGACACCGTGCGCGCGCGTGTGGCAGCAGAGTGGGCTGCACTGCCGCGCACCGCTGACAACATAAGCGTGTCGCTGCGGGAAAAGGTGCAGCAGCAAATGGCGTTGCGGGGCAAAGTGCCGGCGATGGCGCGCTGAGTGCTGTTCTGCTATTGGCGAAGGGATAGGCCACGCAGGCCACCGGCAGCGGGCCCCGGCCAACAGCCAAGCCTCAGTTCCCGCAGGACAAGGACCCGAGCACCCAAACGCTGGAAAAGGAGGGCGGGAACGCTTGTAGGTCAGGCGGAAGGCATCAGCTTCGGCGCCCACCTACACCCATCTAAAGCCTTACGTGTCGAGAAATCTCCCAGTAGTATTGTGCATGCGGGTGCTGAAGGTTCGGTTCGAGTTGAGCAGGCGTCCCAGCCATAACGAGGCAACGCACAAGTCTCACTCCTCAATGGACGATACAGTCGTGTGACAACTGGAAGGTGTACGTCAATGAACGACTTAACCGTTGGCGCGATGGTAGCTTCTATTTTAGCTGCGTCCCCGCGTGCGCACGTGGTCCCTGTCGGCGGCGAATTCGCCTGGTGGAGGTGCGAACAGCAGCGTCTGATTCCAAGGTGGTGGTCAACACAGCGTGCGCAGTCGGCTCGGCGTTGTGCGGTGCTCTGCAGGACATTCGGGCAAGTAGCAGCTGGCTTCTTGTGCCATCCTATTTTCGGGATCCGGCTTTTGGTTGGTGTTAATTGGTTTAAGTGGGCAATGGCGATGGGCGTGACGTGAGGCTGACAACGGGAGCGCTCCTGTAATTAGTTAGTTTGGTCGTGCACTGACAGGTGTGCGCCCTTTGCTATGCCCCAGGGAAGAGTGTCGTCGCAGCTGTTTGATGGGTAAAGATAGTTAAATGGAAAAGTGCTGAAGTGGTGGCTAGGGTTACGGGTCTAGTCGTCCCGAGGCTACGGCTCCATTCGCTGCAGCTGGGCCGGGGTACCCGGTGTGTACCCGCGTCTTCATTTCGGTGATGTCCCTGATATGCTGTCGCCATTCCTTTTATGGCAGCTTAAGGTGTTGGACGGGACGGACGAGGCATCGTCTTGAAGCCATGAATGCTTCGGCAGGCGGATGGGAAGGAAGGCTGCGCTGACGAGGGCATTGCGCTTGGGGATCCCTTGACTTCGCTACAGCAGCACTTCTGCTATGGCTACATAACGAATTAGGCAAAACATGGTTGGGGGTAAATACGACAGTGCAACGATGTTTTCCGTGGTAAGACCTCACGACATGGCGTGTGAGCCTCCGATTAGGGGTGGCATGTGTGATTGACGTCGCATGGACGGCGTAGTACGAGATAGTTACCGGGTGCCGGGGTGGCGAGTAGCAGGGCAGGTTGTGGCGGTTCCCACTCGAGAGGAAGAGGAGAAGGGGGCTGCATTCTGGCGGGGGCTCAGGAGTGCTAGTCCATCCTAGGGAGCAGATCTTCTAAGGGGGGTGCAATCTTCATATGTGTGGCTGACGTTGGCCGGCTCAGTGGGTGAACCGGACGCTTACTCGCTTTGATTCCACTGGCGCGCTTCCACCACTTTCATTTCAGCGGCGTGTGTGCATTTTCTGTGATTAGGATTGCCAGTTGATAAAAAAACACGGTACGCCACCGTTTAGTTAATAACGTAATCCAACTGCTGAGGCTGAATTTGTGGCAGATGCGCTACACCAGGCATGACGTGCCACACGTCACGCCCGTTTGGCCCGGCTTGATGTATGAACGGCGGCATGTGCTGTGCGCTACGCCACGCCTCCTGAAGGAAAGGGGTGGTGTTCGCGTGCAGAGCCTTGCAGTCGGACATGTCCCGCGCATTCGCGCTCAGGCACAGCCATGTCCTACACCCGTTTCCAAGGTTTATGGTCTGTGGATGCCGAGGACTGCTGTTATATTATGTGGAATGATGGGGCATGTATTAGCGGCTGGGGTTTGGCTGCGTCACGCCGCTGAAATACCCTTATTGGCGATGGAGAATGCATGGGCAAAACTCTTGAATTCGTGAGCATCTAACCATGATGGGGGATTGTTATGGGAATGGTAATGGGACCGCATGCGAGAAGTACGTGCACCACCGCTTGATGGTGTGCCAGCGGCGTGCCTGTAATACCACAGCTGTGTATGACAGTCTGCTTGGGAGACCTGCTTTGGGGCATACCACTAAATCGCGTGCTGTGTAATATTTTGCCGTGCACGAGCCGTCACCCCTCACCACTACAGCCCTAACCCCACTAAAGTCCCATAAGCAAAAGCACGACGGATCCTGCTAGGCTGTGGCCTGGCCTACGAAAAGCCCCGTCATCGCGACCCAAAACTTTACGTACAAACTTCGATCGAGCCACGAGCAACCTGCAAACTTTAATAAATTTTCGTTTGCAACGCTTATGTGGACCGCGGCTTGCCCCAAAGAACAGTCAGCTGGACGAGTGCGGATTTTCGTGATACCAAATGGATACACCTGAGTATGCTTAACTGCACATGCACTTGGGTTTGTGGAAAGCATGCCTGGTAGGGGCTACCCGCTCGCGTGATAGCAGCTCCTCACGTTATGCCCGAGAAACTAAGAACGCGTGGACGGACGCTTGTAAATGCATGCGATTGGATGACTATTTTTATTTTCATCACGAAGCTCCGTCTTGAGGAACATGGCCTCGAGCACTTGGGTTCAATGGGTTAATGGCCGGTCTGGATGGAGCTGGTTCTCTCGTAACATCATGTACAGTATTGATTTAAGTTCCTTGTATATCTATCGATGGGTGACACCAGGGAGCCAAGATAGCCCCAATGTACGGCCAAAAAGCGAGACACCGTTGAAATTGGCAAATCAATCTATCTATTTGCCATTGATCGCATGATTCCCAGATTGCGGACGGCCTTTAACTTAAACATTCGGCTGGTTCCGGTGACAGTGGCTCTGTAGGAGGCTATCAGTGCTAGGATGTCGCTTTCTAACGATACAAGGCGGCTTATCAGGCAGATTATTAGGCAGGTGCACCCTGACTTGTTTGCTGCCAATCCTTATGAGCGGCAATGCAACTCGGACTCTTTGCAGGTGTGTGTTTGAACGGTATGGGGGGGTTCTTGACGGCCAGGCGACCCTTGGCAGGTAGCGTGTCAGACTTTAATATGTCGTGTACATTTCAAAGCAATCTAGGGCATGACATCAATGCGCAGGTGTTAAACGCCTACGTCGATGACCTTGCGAAAGGGTTGAGTCCGCCTCCAGCGCGACTGGAGTTCTATGTTCGCGAGGCCGGCGCACTTATGAAGCGGGAAGCCGAGCTTCCTGACACAGGAAGCCTGGCGCCGCTGTTTTTTTCGTTTGGACTCATCACCGCCGAGGAGCTCCAAGCTGCCGACCCATACGCAACAGTTCAGGACACCAACTTCCTCTCCTGGCTTCAGGAGACCGTCCACGAAGCCGTGAGAACTGCGGAGCAGCACGAGCTTCTTAAATGGCGGATTAGGAAATACCGCGACACGCTGCAGGAGAAGTTTTCGCTTACCGCGGTACAGGTAAGACGACACGCCAACCTGTACATCAGGAGCCGTACCACCTCTTAAGTCATAAAACGAACCCCATCCCCGTCAGAACGGGTAAGAAGGGTGACTAATGTGTGCTGGTATACTTGACCCGTCGTTGCTAGGTCGGTGCGGAGTATGCCGTCAGCTTGAGCGAGCAGGAGCGACAGGTGGAGGCGCTGACTACTCTGGAGTACGGACTGAGCAGCTTGTACCAAGAGGGCATGTCCTTTGACGGACTTAGCATCCAGCTTTACCATCCCGATATGTGTCCTGTTGAATCCTATGCATATATGGATGAGCAGGGGGAATACCAGATGCAAACCAGCTACATGAAGAGCTACATTGCAGACGACGGCACAGTGCACCTGGTGGCCGACAGCACAACGATACGTGAGCAAATTAAGGCACTGGACTTAGACAGGGCACGTATGCTCGCTTTCGTGGCGGATTTCTGGTTAGGGCGGGTGAAGGAGCTGACGCCTGCCGTCCAGACGCTGTTGGGAGTCAAAGCGGTGTGGTGCGACACGAAGACGGAGCAAAACTCACAAAAATTTGTGATATGGGCCGGCTACCTGTTGGAAAAACGGTGGGTTGCACTTGGGTTACGTTCGAGTCCTCGATGTGGGATTGGGCGCGCATTACATTGCAGGGAAGCCCAATACGGCCCAATACGGCTAGGCATGCTACTAGGCCGGCATTTACACTCCTCGAACGTACATACGGCCAAAAGATGCATGAGATGAGTCTGTTGCCCGATTCGTTATCACTTCTTCCTTGCTTGCGCTTTGCGGCTTTTTTGTTGGCACCCATTGACCAACGGTGCCGATTGACAATTCGCACAGTACTTTCCATGCATGTGCGCAGGGAGGACATCCGGCGGCACCTTGGGGGTCGGACGTTCGCGTTTTCACTCATAGTGCACTCTGAGTCCGATGGGCCGCTCATAAACT
Source organism: Volvox reticuliferus (assembly GCA_019650235.1). NCBI lineage: Eukaryota > Viridiplantae > Chlorophyta > Chlorophyceae > Chlamydomonadales > Volvocaceae > Volvox > Volvox reticuliferus. The sequence goes on along the minus strand of BNCP01000037.1, from coordinate 271,659 downwards.
TCCACACCTCCAGCCCTATCCTTAACGTGCGGACAGACTGCCCGCCCCAGCACCTTCTCGAGTTCCTGGTCTCGGAAACAGGCATAGCAGCCAGCGAGGCGGCGACGGAAGTGCAGAGCAGCAGGTAGGCCTTTCCCTGCAGAGGCGGGTCGTGTGAATTGCCCTCCGTGGCTTTGCGTCACGCCCCTTAACGAGACGTCTTGCCTCAACAAAAACGGTATTGATCGGGTGTGGCACTGCTTGTCGTGTTCGTATATAAGGGCAGCGCGGAGCGTTTTCCGGTATTGTGTCCGTTCCCGTGAGCGGTTGGGGACGTAATCTGCTCAGGAAAGGACACCGGTGTGGATGCCCATGTGCCGGTATGCTTATGCGACGGCGAAGCGCACAGATCCAACCAGAGAGTCGTGCTTTCAACCGGGGAACTAGGTGAGAGGCACGGAGTTGCCGGGCTGAAGCCGCTGTGGAGTGCAAGGAAGATCTCATCTTAGATGCTTGCCGGCTCCTGAGCTTCAGCAAACTTTGTACCTTGTTGCTGCACGTCACGTACCCTAGGGAGCGCGAGGAGGCGCTCTTAGAGAAGGTCAGGAAGGCCTTCGGACTCAAATGCATCATTAAAATCTGCATGAACGATAAAGTGCTTGAAGGAGCGCAGCGGTTGTTGGAGCATGCGGACCTCATCAAGACGACTGTGAACCTCAAGGGTGCATCAATAGCGCTCGACGATTGTTACGAGGTGAGGGGGGCTAGGGGCTCTCGTGCTCTGCAAATGCTGCGTTGCTAATATGCTTTTGTGGACATCCTGGGTGGGCATTTAAGGTAAAGATTGTGGCAACTATTTCCCGTCCCTAAAAAATGCCCACGTATCTTCTTGTGCAGCTGTGGGACTCGGGCTTCATCTCAGTGCCGTACAATTTCAAGATTCATGAGTTACCCTCGAAAATTAAGCTGCTCCAATCTGGTCAGCGGCTCAGTGATGTATCCTCGTCGAATGGAGCATCGTCTTCCGCCAGTCTAGTAGCGCGTGCGGTTCCGTCTGGATTACGCCAAAACGCAACAGGGCCGCTGACCAGCAGGCCGTGCTCACGAGTCGGCACACGGCTTCACACGGCTTCGCAGCCGCAGCGCTTTTCACGACCCAGCGGGACGGCACAATCCGTAACTGCGCAAATCATTCTATACGTTGGCAGTAAACCAGGGCGTGGAGCTTGCACATTGGTGCAACGGTTTGTGGTGTAGCGAGTCTGGTTTGGTGGTCCTGTTGGATGTGTGTCGAGTGAACGAGAGAGGAGAGTCGTAGCGTTTGTTGTTGGTTTTGTACGATATTTCGTCTGTATTGAGTGTTTATGTTCAAGTGCCTGCTGCATGCAGGGCCTACTTTCGTATGACTCGCGGAGATATGTATTTAGCAGCCACTCAGGGTTACAGTGGATGGTGCCCTGTGCCTTGGCGGACACGGTAACGTGAGCAGTATAAGGGCGCTCAGGTCGCCACGCACTAACAGGGATGACAGGGAGCAGGTGTCTCCGTGGCACGGTTGGCTATATCGTACCTCCGCACTCTCACCGCCTGGAGGATAAACTACCAATTACTACTACATGCAAATGACTAGTGCACCGAAGTACATGGGTGCACCGTCACGCAGGGACGCAAGCCACGCGTTGATTCTTCGATTGCGGATAGTTGCAGTTACGGCCCGGCAAGGACGCTGGGTCCGAAGCATATGCTTCGAGTCGAGTGATCTTGGTTGAACATCCTTTGTTACCTTCTTTCGCTGTACGGTAGCTGCAACAGCGGTCCTAACGTTCCCTCGTCTCCCCGAAGACCACAATGCATCAAAGCAACACGCAGTTGCGTCTCACCGTCTTAACCAGCACGTCTATTTCTTAATAATTTCTCTCCTCCAGACGCTGCTAAGTGCAGCATTCCGTCCACCCGCCCGGAAGTGCGGGCTCTCTCGATGCGAGACAAGATCATTAACACCCCTCGCCCCGTCATTCGGCTCCTGCTGTGAAAGGGGTGTCCTTCGACTTCCATAGGATAACGTGGTACGTGTCGACCTGCACCGACCACATATATGCCGGTGTGAGTAGTTCATGCCTGGCACCCATCACTTTGTGACCTCTTCGTACCTTCATATGGATAAATTGCCGGGTTTCATGGCTGACGGCACCTATGTAGGTAAAAGGGAAACCGAGATTGGATGGCGTGAGGGCAACCCTGACCCGCGCCCCACCGCTTACTTGCAAAACTCTTGCCCACGATGCAGTGGTAGACTCCCTCCGTCGCTTTTCCGCTCCCCGGGTATTTCTTATCGTATTCGTGCTTAATGTAGAATGCTATGTCCTTCAGTTGCCGGTACTTATCGACCGCGACGAGCGCTATTTGCACTGCATCCTGCTCGAAGCTCTCCGGCATGTAGGATGTGATTATTTTATAGTAATGTTGCTTCTGTAGCTGGTATCCAGTCTGCTCCTGTGGCTCATCGACTCCTTGATGCGCCATGCTCGAAGTCGAGTGTTAAACCCTCTTTTACTTAGGTTTGGATTGAGAACCCAATAACTATGTTAATCTATTTAGGCCCAAGGAAGGGTAGAGGGTCAACGCGGCCGCGCATCGAGGTGTCGACGCAGCGTAGAGGACACTAAGATGAACCTGATCGAGGCAGACAAAGAAAGTTGAGCTTACACAAGAGAACTACAACGTAATTTCCTGCAGAGCAAACGAAAGTGGGCGTGAGCACATAGTTACGGCTTCGTACTACATTTCTGATTTCTCTTTCCGCAGCTGTTCGCAGCTGCAGCAGTACCCTTCTACAAGTAAGAGCTTTCAAGATGACGGTGTCTTCGAATACCTTTCCACTTGTGATTGCGAGGTTTATGCTCGCTTGTCCTTTCCTTGTTGCAAGCGTCACCACGCTCGTGCTCTTGCAAGATACGGCAACAGCGGGTTATGTTACTGAGCAAAATATAGCTTTGATCAGTACGTTAGGAGATCTTGGAAAGCAGGTGCCACAGGTAGGCGTTGTCGGAAGCTCAGGATAGCCCGCTTCCCCCGATTGCTCCATCGTCTCTAGAACGAAACTTTGCGTCCCCATTTTTACCACAACATGTCTGCCATTTCATCTTGTCCGTTTTCCGCGGGCACATTTTGCTGTCCCCGCCCAACTCCCGGATAACGGTGGCAGGACAAGCTTGCGGTCTTCCTGGCTGTTATGCAAGGGATGGGCGGTTTCCTTATGGTATTTAATCATAAGTTTGGTGGCCTGCTTCTGGTGCGTTGACACCTGATCCGTAAATCATCCGAGACACTTGTGATACGTCGTGCGGTCGAAACCTCTTTCATAGTTCGTAATGGATTCTGGTGTACCCTGCCTTAGATATTGCTATTACCCGCCGTACCTTCGTGGACTCGTAACCTGCAAGACGCGCTGCAGATGTTGTACCTGTTGCCCGTAACTCTCCTTACACAACAATTTTGGAAAGAGGAGCACATTAGCCTGGGGCTGCAGCAGGACGCCCTTGCCAACTTCTTGAAGGCAAGCGGGGCAGGGTACTTCACCCCGACTGGGACCCGGAACTTTTTAGAATTTTAGGAAATGCCCGTAAAAATCACCGGGAGATTTTGGTCGGGCTTTCCGGGGGCAGAAAAAACCTGCCCCGTGAAGAAAAAGAAGATCCTTTTTCGGGTGCACCCGGAAAACATTTTCTTATAGGAAGGTCAAGTTCCGGGGATTACTGATGTATGCTTGACAGCTTGACGCTTAGGAAAAGCAGAAAATACATAACATTATTATTAGCTGAAATATATAGCTAATTTGTAAGCAGTTAGACAAAACAACATTTTCTACAGAACTTATAGCATTGAAATTTTGGCCTTTATCAAGCAACGGCAAAGCCAGCCAAGCAGATTCCCAAGTCACGCAAGCCAAAGCTAGCTTAAAGCAAGCAAATACTAAGCATATATCGGATGGATAGGTTAAGCGAGCTAGGGAAGCTGGTATCTGTGTTAGTTAATGAGCTCCTGATGCCGGGTATTCGGTATATGAGTAGCGAAAACGACAGCTTTCAAAAAAACAACTTATCGTACTTCTTTATTTTACCACAACAGAAGGTATGAAATTTGTCTTTGCAGGGAAAATATTTACCATGTAACAAACACGTGTGTTTTGTGTCCCAAGAAATTTTTGTGCAGGGTCCGGGGTCCCCCGGAACGTCTTCGGGCTTAGCCAGGTAGACTTCCGGGGGGCCCTCCCGGAAAAGAAAATTTTTCCGGCTCCGGGGAACCCCGCCGGAAAAAGCAGCGACCCCCTTGAAGAGCCCTGAAGTCGGAATACCAGTAGCACACAGCCGCAGACCTATATAGGGCTTTCCGGCAAATAAGAGGCGCATACGTTCCTCACGTGCACGCCCAACGCCAGATAGGACAGGTCTGCGTGCTTACCTTAGCCTCAAGGTAGAACATGGGCTTGCTTTCTCATTCCCGGGCGATTATTAGAGGCAGGAAATCTCCACCTTGCCCCCAGTGGGGCTGATTGCCACTCCTCACCTTTGCTGCTACGCGCCGTCAAATTCTCAGCCCCATTGGCTGCAGTCGTACAGTCCTTGGGCGCTGACAACTTTTAAATGACGCACAGAACCCCCGGCTTTAAGTCCGCTACATGCCCCAAGCTGAGTCCTGTGCTGCCCCGTGTGCGCTGTCGCTGCAAACGACCGAACGACTGGATCTTCACGACCGACAGAACTTCGGCCTCTTGGGCGGCATCCTCATGTTCATGGCAACGACGGACGGGGTCCCACTCAAGGTCAAGCGGAAGGCTCATTTGGACTGACAGCTACCCTGGACCATGCCATTACGTCTCAATCGGTCGATCGGCTTGACTATCTCAATTATCTCAATGCTCCGCCTGTTTACGCAACTGCTTCGCCCTCCCCCTACCCCGCTTCCGCGGGGAAGCATTCTACGAAAAAAAGGTCACGACCGAAGGGGATTGAGTCCGGACGTCAAAGCTTGTTAAGACGCTGCAAAGTGGCCATTAGTGCCCCTTTTCCGTAGTGGAGATGTGTTGGATGGTGGTGGTTAACTTGTGGTGTGAAGCACACAGGTGCTGGATATGCGCAATCTTCCGAGTGTACGGAAGCGCTGTCTATATCGTGTTTTCGTAAGCTCTTAACTGCATCTCGGCCGTTTGTACAACATGAATGGTTTAGTGTTAGTGTTAGTTGCTGTTTCTTCTTTTCTGTTCCACCTTCACTATGGACGGCGGTGATGGTGATGGTGATGGCGGCTACTAACCCCCCACCTGAGAGCACCTCCCGCCCACCTAGACGTATTACCTACCCGGTCGATAAGTGGGCATGTCTCTGTCTCTCTGTCTCTCTGTATATTATATATATTATATATGTGTGTGTGTTTGTGTATGTGTGTGTGTGTCATGCCACTAAGAGCAACTAAGGAATGTCGGTGTACTAACGTGTATTTGCAGGCCATGGTGTTTGGGCCCAAATACCGATGAGGCAATCATGAGAGTTCGACCTGCTGATTGTGTAATGTACTGAGGACAACAACCCACATTCCTCAGCAATGCTCTGTATCTGTCACGTTCACGTATCTTAATGAATTCAGCGGGTGGACGGAATGGCCCGCACGGTGAAGTGGGTGGTACAAGCTGATTGATGATCGGACGCACAAAGCCAATGTTGTGGTTGGAGCAGCGAGTGCCGATTGGAGTGCCTTGCTGCTGCTGCTGCTACTGCTACTGCTGCGTCACATCGTGATGGGATTAATGCCATATGTTAGTTACAAGGTGCAGGGGAGCTCACGCATGAGGGGCGCGGTATTGATGCTGCCGTACGTTTAGCGGATCTGCAGGAATCCATGTTGACGATAAATCGCAACGGCGGTACGAGCAGAGCGCCAGAAGTTGTGTATGTATGCTTTACAGGGTGTTGCCAAAGGCGCGCATAGCCTCAGTTGACGCGCGGCCAGATGTTCTATGTGGTCAAGGGTTTCGTAGTTGCTCCGCAAAGAAATGGCATTGCCCCTCCTGCCGAAAGCGCATCGTCGTCAGAGAAAGCATCATCGCCACAAGCTTGACAGGGATGCGGCGGCAGTGTTGGAGCGCATGCCGTGCACGCCATTCACTCACCGCACATGAGGTCGCATGCAGCGTTGGCTGATGATTATCCCAAATCAAAATGTATCGCTGCGTATTTGCTCATTTCAGATATTTTGGAGGGACACGCATCGGCTTTGTTTGGGTGCTCGCTGCCCAAGAGCGCAACTATCTGGCCTTACGCCTCAGAAGCACCGCTGATGTGGATTGCTTGACATGCTTCACGCTTCACGTCCGAGGCCAAGGCCGCTCGGGCCAAGCTTCGGCGCTGTAACGCCGAGGGCACTCTGGAACAGCGGGTGCAGCCTGCAATAAACGACGGGAAAAACAGGCCAACCAAAACAGCCAGCATCAACCGTCCAATTCTCCTGATTGCCACCGTGTCATTCTGCGCTCGTGCTCTGAGCACTTCCGGGCCTACATAGGGCGCTAAGGGGGCCTCTGTCCCCCGCCATACCTGCCCCTACGAAGCCTGCAGCACACCCCGTCGGTCAGCGGCGGCAACGGCCACTGTGCCAAACGAGCCCGCCGTCGGCACTCCTGTCACCATCTTCCGGAACAATGGCAAAAATGGCAACCAGAGCGGTGATAATGTTGGCTGCGGTGCAAGGCTGAACGCACATTGCGTTGCCACTGAGCATGACACCGCTGCTGCGGAAGGATCTGCCGCAGCTGAACAATGACGACGGAGGCAGCGGCAGCAGCAGTGACAACGTTCTTTTCGACCCGGCCCGCGGCACCGGCAAGCGGAATCGCGGGGCCGTCAGCCACAGATGCCACAACCGCCGCCGGCGGAGGCGGGCTCCCCACCCCATCCTCATTGCGCTGGGGAGTGAGGTGGAGACTACCGCCGCGAGACGCGCGCTGCGTTTCATGTGGCTCATGTGGTCAAGGGACTCACTTGACCGAGGCGCGGAGAGCTGCGATGATGCCCTAGTGAAGAAGCTGGCGGTGGAGGGGTCCATAGACACTGCCACCGTGCTGGATGCATACCATGCCGGTAGCGCCTGCGTCAACAGGGTCTGTTTCTGGAAGTACGGACCAGCGGTTTGAACGACTACCACCTGGCGCACAGGACGCAGTTTCACCGGAGCTTCACATGAGTTCCGCTACCGCGACCGCTCCGGAGGTGTCAACTGCCGCCAGCGTTATATGAAACGAAGTTCGTACCTAACCAGTGCTACAGTCTGGGCACACTAATACCATGTCCTTCGGGCTGGTGACCGTCACGATGCTGCGGGCACCTCCTCAAGCCGTAGGTGCCCGGTGGTTGAGTGGCCGCCGCCACGGCCGCTCTGGAATGAGGTCAGCGACTCGAACGAAGACGGGCTTGTTAAAGAAAGAAGAGTTGACTGGAGGTGCACATTAACTGGAGGTTCTAATTCACGGACGATATCGTCAGGACTGTAGTGGCTGTGTATGACGCGTGGGGGTTGCGGTCATGTCAGCCACGGCGGTTCCTTTCCCTGGAGTTGGGTAGTTGTTGCACAACGAATGCCGTACATATCTCTTATTGTCGTATTGTCAACCATGCTGATGGCCCCGGGACCGAGGCAGGACAGAGGATTCTGGAGTTGCGCATGCACAGGGGTATGCGGGCGTGTGTTGTCCGTTCTTATTCTTAAGTGCATTTTTGCGCTGGTGGGATCTGCTGCCAGTTTAGCTCGCAGCGGGATCTCGGAACGCAAACGAGGCTCACCGCCGCTCGCACTCGGTCCGCTGGACGGATGGACGGATGCCGCACTCATGTAAACATTGATGTGGCGCATCGTACGATTCCTAAATGCTTCAAGAGAGGCCTTCCAAATGGTTGATCATCTTTCCTGCCCTGTCTGACCCTCGATCAGAAGACGCTTTCCAAGAGACCAAATAAGCACCTAGGCTCTGCGCCGTGCCCGGTTGACATCCGGACACGGCCGCGACGATATATCTCCCCCACCTTCCGAACCAAGCGCCATTTCCACCGTGCGGTTGTCGTACTCTCAACAACGGCGATCACGGCCATAGCTCCTCAACTCCGCCCAAGGTGTGCTGATAGTCATAGAGACGGACAGGCACGTGAAAAAGAGGCAGAACCATCAAAGTCGACATACGTTAGCACAACTATGCACACACACACACACACATATATATAAATATTATATACACACATGGATTATGCTTCATGGGAACCGACAATGTAGTAAAATGACAGTTAAGGCAGTACGCGGAGAGCCTAGTCCTAAGAAGGCCTATAAAGAAACTCTTTATGCAACGACCTTCGCCCCAGCAGCAGTCCTGCGTCCTGATCTCAGATGTTGCCTTGCGCCATCGTTTCGGTCAGTGACAGCATTGCCAGTGCCATGATGATGATGGTGATGGTGATGGTGAAGATGATGATGATGATGATGGTAGTGATGATGATGGTGGTGATGATGATGGTGGTGATGATGATGGTGGTGATGATGATGGTGGTGATGATGATGATGATGGTGGTGGTGGTGGTGGCGGCGGAGGGCCCCATATCAGGTTCTGTGCATCGCGGGACATCTTGGGCTAGTTACCAAGGTATCCCCGCCCCGCGAGGATAAGGCCCCTCGCCGTGCCCGGGTGGGACAGCTTTCAGGTTTTCAGTTGAAGCCAGCTCCTCTGACCTCTGTCAGAATACAGGCTCCGTCGTGCAGTAGATGTTCCAAATGATGGTACCTAAAACGTACAGCACGGCCGTCAAGCTGAACACTGGCGCAAACGAGTGTGTGGCTTCGACAATGAAGCCCACCGCAGTAACCCCCACGATCCCGGACAGGCATCCGAACGTGTTGCACAACCCGAACATCTTGCCCGCCGCGCGGGGCGCTACATCCGACATGTTGGCAACAAAGCCCGCCTGTCCCAACGAGGTGGTGCCCAGAGCCATCGTCATGCAGCCCACCGCCATCGCGGGCGAGATTCCAGGCTGAGATAAGACCAGCAGCGCTGCCGCCGGCACCAAAAAGGCGACAGTCTGCATGCCCTTCCGCACCGCTGAGACGGCGACACCCTGTGAAACCAGGGCGTCTGCGAGCAGTCCCGCGGCGGAGCTGCCCACCGCCATCACCAGCCAGGGCAGGAAGGCGGTGAAGCTGCTGGCGCGGAGATCGAAGCCCAGGGCCTGACGCGATCCGGGTGGGTTTCGGGGCGAGGGGTCCAAGAGTACGGAAAACAATGTACCAGTGGCCACAGGTGAGTGACTCAAGGGAGGTATTGGGCGAAGGCAACGAGTAGATGGACAGGAGGTGGTGGTGGAGGCGGATGGATAAGGTGGGGGAGGTAGTAGGTGCAGGCAAATGGAGTCCCTGATTGGGAATAGTGCGCGTAGGCTAATACTCGCCTGCAGGGCACCCTTCCTGCTACCTGGGCACAAAACCGTTTCCTTATCACGCGTACCGCTGCCCCGCTGCCGCACCGACAACTACAGCACTGCAAGTAACGGTACTAGTGGACCACTACTCATCCACTCAGACTCATTAAAACTTCATATCCCTCTGGACACCTCGTCCCCCCCCCCGGGGGACTGCAGCCGCCGCACCTTGTTGAAATAGGCGGGCATCCAGTTGAGATAAATGAAGTACCCGAAGTGGTTGACGACATTTACGGCGATGATCGCCCACGTGGCACTGGATGCCAACATGCTCCCAATGCTGACGTCGCTGCCGCTGGCCGCGCTCGTTCCTCTACTACTAGCATTGCCACCGGCGGTTGCCGCACTGGTTTCGATATGGGGACTGTCAGGTCCCGGGCCTGCCGCCACCGCCGCTGGCACTGGAGCGGTGGAAGACGTCGCGGCAGCCTCCGGCCCCGTGACCCTTGACTTGCCTGGAGACGCGGTGGTTGTGGCGGTGTCGGTGGTGGTGTCGATGGCAGGCGCTGCCGCCGCCGCAGTCTGGCGCGCGGGGCTATCCGGTACCACCTTGAGCCACATGAAAAGCAGCGGCAGGCCCAACAAGCCGAAAACGTAGAACAGGCCGCGCCAGCCGTAAGACATTAGCAGCAGCGGGGACAGGATCAGACCGGCCAGGTTACCTGAGCACCGAACGGGGATAGTGGCCATGCGAGGAATGCGAGGTAGGCCATCGGCAGCAGAAGCGCATGGCTTGTGGTGAAGGGAACTATCCTAAACAGGCAAGGCAAGGCAGGGGCCGCGCGTCGTTCACTGGACGCAAGGATCCAGTAGGCGTCTACGAAATGGTCGGGTGGTCCGTTCAATCAGGCAAGCGATCGCTCCCTTGAGATGGTGCCCATAGGCGGCAAAGAATGTAAGACAACCAAGAACGGAGCTCGGAGCAGAGCTGGGGCTGCTGAGAGGGGGTAACAACCGCCGGCTCCCTCGTGACCGCGGCTGCGCACCACATCGGACCAAGGACCCGGTCAGGCCCGATTGGGACTACCGCCGACCGGCCGCCGTTCCCCCCCCTACCCCCCCCCCCCCAACACCTCCCCCGCACCACCAGCCTGAAGTCTCTTCACCTCGAAGCGCACGGATGTCCAAAAAGGTGCTACCGCCACCGCTGGACACCTGAGCCGGCATCAGAGGTGCCAGGCGAAGGAAACAGGCGGGACCTCCCACAGTCCACAGCCCGGAGCCCACTGACCCCCAAGACAGCCAAAGTCGAGGAGAGACCGGATGTGGGACCGAATTTCTCACCGCTATGAAAGCCGGAGAAGCAAAGTCCAAGTGCGCGTGCCTTAGAGGCCGCCGGGATGTGTGAGGCGATCAGGTTGCTCATGGAGGGCAGCGCCACGCCCTCGCCGAAACCCTGCCCGCCACCGTATCAGTCGCAATCGTTGCAGCGCACGTAGCAGCAGCCACACCAGGGATGCAGAGGCGGAAGAGACATTAAAGCATATCAACTAGAGGAGCGGCAGTGCGAGCTCGGAGAAGGGTTTCTCACAGGGTGAAGGGTGACACACATTGTAGGAGCGAGGAGCGAATTGGAGCTGCTGCTGAGGCAGGCTGCACTTCCGAGTGGCGGTAGACACCGCTTCGGCCCCGCTTTTCCCTCCTGGGCCCAGCGCCCGTCAGCGCTCGACTCCCCGCCGCCCCCCTGCTGGCCCTCTTCACTATCCGCACCCATCACAACCTGGATAATCTCTTTCCCAGCCCCGCCCTTTTCCCCTCCCGGCGTTACGCATACACATTTACCACCTCCCAAGCACAAACGCAAATACAAACGTACCGTAAGAAACCGGGACAGCAACACCACTGGCACCGTCAAGCCCCCCGCCACCGTCGCCGGTGACAAAGCCAGCGGCAGCAGCATGGATGCGACGGAGAACCAGGCGATGCCCCCCGCAAGCACCAGCTTGCCGCCGTATCGGTCCGCCAGCGCACCCCCCACCAGCTGAGTGGCCATGTAGCCCCACAAGAACGCCGACTGGATGACGCCCTGTGCGCGAAACCAGGCGCGCAGAGGAGGGAGCTCAGCAAACCGGTTCCTTAAATCCAATCGACGGACACTGATGCGGACTGATTGGGAGAAGCTACATTAAGCCCATTTGATGCATGCGCCCTACACAAGGCCCCTCCTCTCCTGCTTTGACCTTGGCCAGCTTGTAGGTCCCTTCCCCCATCAGCGGGTGCCTGAAGACCCATTGCTCCCATATCAGGAAACCTTGCCCGGCCCAAGGCTGTGTTGGGGGATACCCAACCTCCTCATCCTCGCCTACCTGCAGGCTAGCCGGCCAGCCGAACTCCGCCGACATGGGCAAGATGGCCACACTTAAACAGATGCGGTCCATGTTGCAGAGCAGCAGGGCCAGAGCGGTGGGCAGCAGCACGGTGAGGAAGGGGGCCGCTGCAGGTACGGTGGTGGCGGCGGCGGCGGAGGAAGATCCAGGGCCTGACGACGGCGGCACTGCCGCCGCGGAGGAAGCAGATGATGCAGCCAGATGCCGTGCCCTAGTAGTAGGCGCGATCAATTAGGATGTTTCGAGGGTGCATGCGGAAAGCTGAAATGGTGTGAGGAAGGCAGGGTTATGCTGCTGGCGTACGCGATCTGGGTTAGAAAAAAAGTATTTCTTTTCTCCTGGTGGTCCTGGTGGATGCGTTCCTGCACTTGGTGATGTGCCCGAGTCGGTTTGGGAGGGGCCGAAAGGAATAGGATGGTAGACAGGCGCGTATTGGCGCGGGATTAGACGCTTCCACACGGGAGGTGGTCTGGTAGGTCTGCCCAAGTAGTCGCATAACTTACACGATTTGAGGGAATACGAATTGAAGTAGTCCATTTGGGGTTTTCAATTGTAAGCGTACTTCTTTCCTTTCCGCTTCTTACCTGCTAACCCTCGACAGGCCGCTGCGGCGTTGACGCAGTGGAGCCTTCGCTGCCGCTGCCAGAAATACCGGAACCCGTCCCGTGTCAGGTAAACATGGAGATCGAACTCCTTGCGCGTGGCGATACTTTGCAAACGGCTGCGCGCACGACGACGAGAGGAGGGCCATCTCGCTTGGGTTCCTTTCAAGGATTTTCCTAACAGATTCCCTATCCCAGGTAATACATTATTGCAGATTTGAAGAAGAAAATGAGTCATTGTGTGAACAGTGGCGAAATGCGATCGATGTTAAAGATACGGAAAGGTACGATGATTGCGTTCGCCAGGATAATTATTTTCGTGCCCTACGCTAGGTAAAATTATTTTAAAATTCTACATTAATTGCAGCTTATTCATATCAGCTTGAAAGCAGTGGTGCCGTTCTGAGAGTGAAATGGGCAAAACGTTCATGCGGTTCATACGTAACAATTTTATCTGAGCTAAAGGATTCCTTCAGCTTTTAAAAAAGGTTAAACATTTGGGGTTCGCCCGAAAGTGATAGGAAAGCAGGCCATGGTCAGCATCAAGGACATTTTGAAATCATAAAGTTTGCCTGGCCCGAACCTGCAGAGGGATGCCTTCAATTCTCGCGGAGAGCATTTCCGCTTGCTTGAGATATCTCACGGAATTTTAGTCGTGATGAAATCACCAGGTGCACATGCCGCCTAAATTGTACAGCCTGCGGTACATACGGTGCAAGCAGTCCACGGTTGTCTGCCAATTAGTAGGCTTTCGTTCCAATCATAATGATTCCATCCTCTCGCTGCCAGCTTCGAAATTATTTCACGTTGTGCAAGATGCGCCAACGTGTGCCAGGATTCCCAACTTCCAGGGTATCGTGCAGCATGTGGGCGCCATCAGAAATTCTTCCTGCACAATTGGCATACGTGATCCAATCAATTCCTAATGGCATGACTAGCCGGCTGGCCGTTTGCACTCTGTTGGATGCTCCGGCACTGCGCAAAAAAATACCATATTGGCCCTCTCGTTGTAGCCGCATCCCCCATAGCAGCGGGAGACACCCCAGGTTGCCCCAAACTGATTAGTCTTCTGAAGCATAGCCAAGAAAATACGGTTTTATGCTATGCTCGAGGTATGAACGATTGTGCTGCAGGAGCAAGGGAGGCATGTAGGCGGTGGTGTGCTAGTGGTCTTACTTTTCGAGTTGCGTATGTATGTAGCCATCGGTGTGGATGCTGGGCCTTTGGCTGGCCATTCTTCGTCACATCTGCATCGGTGTTCCCAGTCGGCTCGAGCCATCCCTTTGTTCATTACCCCACTGGGGACAATAGTGTGTAACGAGATTTAGCAGAAAAATGCAAATGGCATGACACAGGAAAAGCAGTCCATGCTGGCTGGCTTAACGGAGCTGCATGCAATTAATACAGCATTCGGCATTCGCCGTGCATGATGACGGATAAATTCCGGCTAGTCGTGGCCCTATACCCGCTCCGCGGGCCTCCGCGGGTTAATGCCGCGGACCGCAATGCACTCGTCGCGTTTCGTAAGGGAATGAGCATATCATTAGGGACCTAGACGATTAAGATTTGATATGAATTTTGGTTGGATTATGTTCAGTCCAAGCATCATTAAATTGCATAGACGCCAATGCGCGCACTTGGAGTGACTGGGACAACTCTGGTACCTAGGAGATGTACTTCAACGAAGTATATTTACACAAGACCTACCTACAGAATTTCCTGTATTTTTCACAATATAAATCAGACGAGATGACACCATACGTCCAGACCCAGGTGTCCACAACGACACGACGGGCACGGCCCACGGTCAATAGATAGCGAGGCTATCCCACAGTCCTAGAGGTAAAAGGCAGGAGCTTTAACTTTCTAATATTATAATAAGATGGTAAGCATGTAGCCTTTCGCAAGGCGATTGGGATCGTTCTTCGCGTGCTGGGACGACATTGCGAACGACAGTACGAGCACTGGCCGGGCGGAGCATGAAAAAGCTCGGTTTTTCCGCCACAAACGTAACATTCTCCTGCAAGGTTACATGACGAAATGTTCACAACTCAGCTTGCGATGTCTTGCTGTTAATTGCGCCGCTGATGCGGTCGCGAAAGGAATACTTTTTTGCGTCTGCAACCACTGGGATGAGGAAATCATGCGAGCAATTTAAGCAACCTTTCTCTGCATAAATTGCATCTATGTGGGGAAACTTTGTGCCTGACCTTGGGAAATTGGGGGAGCAGTTAACAGCTGTGGCAGGTGAAGCGTTGCAAAAAGCCACTGCGGATGTGGAGAAGAGCATTGACAACACTCTTGGTATCCGGGGAGGTGCGTACGAGATTTTTGGACTTTGGGACAGTTATTCCTAGCTGTAGTGACTGAGGAACGGAGATTTTCTTGACGCCCAAATTGATTTCCCCTTTGCCCTGGACAGGACTAGGTAACAAGGCAGCAGCAGGAACTGTTGCAGTCGAGGTGCGTCAACCATGTATGGAATGTTGTTGCCTAAAGATTTCCTTTACTGGTGAATTGGTGTTATGAGTCCGTGATCCTTGTAACTATGCCAGGCTCAAGTCACGAGCGCGTCGGGACGCAGTGATGGCTCTGCACCATTGGACCCAACCACACCCAACGCTGCGCCTGGTTCTAAGCCCGGCCAAAAGAAGGTGGTCAAGAAGATTGTCAGGCGCGTGGTCAAAAGCAGTGGCACAGACCTTGCAGCAGCAGGAGCAGGAGCGGCAGCAGCTGGCACCAGCATTAACGAAGAGGCCACACACACACACGCGGAGGACGGCAACACCGCATTCGGCACCCGGCCGGCCGGCGTGACCGAGTCTTCTGCAGACAGCCAGTCCCAGCCTAATCCTGTATCCTCTGAGCAGGCAATAGAGAAAACCAGGCACACAACCCCATCGCTTCTTAATGGAGATGTTCTCCCGGAGCCGGAACCCGATTCCTCTCCTCCTTTGGGCAACGTTGCGAGTACGGACGCGAATGCGCAGCCGGTCATGGTACCTGTTGCCACCGGGCAAGGGAATCGGAGCGGGGAAAGCGATCACGGCACGGCACCCAATGGAATTTTTCAGGTGGGCGAGAGGAGTTCGAAGGCCGCGGAGGCTGCCGATCTGCCCTCACAGAAGCCGCAACGCAGGTCGAGCAGCGGCGGAGATGCAGATAACCATGCGGTCCGAAGCCGTGGCCTCTCAGGCGGTGAGCTTGGAAGCGGAAATGCTGCTTCTTGCCAGCACCAGCGGCAGGAGGGGCAAACACCAGCGGCAGCAGCGGCTGCAGCGGCAGCGGAAGGTGCCGCCGAGCTTGCCGCAGCGCCGTCGGCGGGAAGAAATGACTGGGATACTTGGCCGGACGAGGACAGATCAGGTACCAGAGAGACGGACGTCACCGGGCCGGCAAATGCCAAGGTGCCTGAAGGGGCCCTGGCGGCCACAGTTCCAGAAAGGGATGCGGCGGCGCTGGGTGCGGCGACGGCGGGGCCGAAATCTGAGAAGCCGCTGTTAGGGGGCTCCACAGCCTCGGAACAGATGGCATCCTGGGGAAGGGAGGATCTCATCGAGTGCGGCGACCCAGATCAGGAGGTGGTATCGGTCGCTGTCGCTGGCTCTCCGGATGCCGCTTCATGCGGGACCGTGACGGCCCCGGCAAAGCATGCTGGATCCGCAGGTAATCAGGGAAAGGTCAAGGCAGCGGCGGCGCCCGACGGGAAGGGAAAAGCCGCCAGCCTGGGTGCGGCGGATGATGCGGCAACGGATATGTCATCACCATCATCATTGGCGGCGGCGGCGGCGGCGGCGGCAGCCTGTCGGGAGGTCGAGGACTTGCGGCTGGCGGTGGCTCAGCTCCAGGGGGAGCTTCGGGAGCGGGACCTTCAGCTGCAGGTGCAGGCGGTCCGAGTATCGGATCTGCAGCAGGTCAGAGGGGGGCTCCCAACAGGTGGGGGCCTAGGGGCAGGCCGGAGCCTAGGGCTGGCCGGCGCCAGGGGGCCTTGGCCCCTGGGCCGCATTATCAGGGCCATCTAATGGCCCTAGTTCTCCAACCCCGAAGGAAGGGCAATCAACTCGAGGCTCAACATGCGTATTCCGCGACTTGCCTTGCCTCCGCTTTTCCCGCCCGTTATACGTCATATGGCGGCACGCGTGTTTTCTGCCCCCGATCAACAGCTCTCTCGTGTGTCCCGAACTGGTGTTCGCATCAGCACCCCGTCCCAACCCGTTCTCCTCTTCTCCCTCCCCTGTCCTCTATTAAGCGCGGCCTCGATTTTATGTGCCTGGGTCCATTTGCCTTATATTATTCTTCCCCCTCTTCCCGAACGGTTATGCTACGCTGTACAGTCGCATCCCGGCTTCCCCGACTCATTTTCTGATATATGTTTTATGGGCGTATGATTGTATTGTTGTTGATTTTTTCGTATTTTTCTTAATTTGTAATTCCCATTTCCCGTACATGTGGGCAGGTGGTTGCGGGACTGCAGACACGCAACGAGGAGCTGGCGCTGCGCTCCGCCGGGCTGAGCGAGGCGGATTTCGAGGCCGTCCGGACCGAGTTCGAGCAGCGGCTCGCAGCGGCGGAGCGCAAAGTGTACGCACTGACCAAGGAGCGGGACGCGCTGCGCAAAGGGGCGGAGAAGCTTGCGGATTATGGAGCGCTTGTGAAGGAGAAGGATGATATCATAAAACAGGCACGTGTAGAAATAAGTTAACGAACAGGGTAGGAATGTCTGTGTGTGTGTGTGTGTGTAGGGTGGTGTGTGGGTGAGAGGGTGTGTGAGAAAGCGAGAGCGCTTCCCGGGATGTCGATGTGTGTGTCGAAGATGTTCAAACTTAGGGGGTTTCCCTGTTAGGGGTAAGGAAGCCCCTTTGCAGCTGGGTTCGGAAATTGGAAATTTGGAGATGCTGGTACCCGTCAGGAGGAGGAGGGGGCACAGGGGCGTACAGGGGCGCAGGGGACGCCCAGGGTCCTGGGGGCCACAGCGCCCTCGTCGACTGGCTTAGACGTGGTGTGCGGGGCCAGCTAACAGTGCTGCTCTGGCTCGCTGGCCGAGTTCCTCTTTGCCGGAAAGGGCTTCGTTCAGGCAGCCTTTCGTTTATGCCTGGTGCAGGTGATGGATGAGGGTGAGAAGTTGAGTAAGAAGCAGGTGGAGCTGGAGAGCATCATCAAGCGGCTCCGTAGCCAGCTGACGGCGGTAGAAGCTGAACGAGATAAACTTGCGACGCGGCTGGCGGCAGAGGAATCGGGTGCTGCCGAGCTGAGACGGGTGAAGGTCAAACTGGAGAAGGAACTCGTGGCGGCGGGTAAGGGCTATGGCACCGGTTCTTTGGTCATGGACGGGCCGGTGGGGAAGTTGGAAGGTCCTGTCTGAAGGATGCAAAATGAGCGACAGACCAAAAGAAAAACGAAAGGGAAGGAGAGAGGGAGGGATCTCGATTGGGAGCTCATCTTATGTGGCTGCGTGGCCTCCTCTAGGGGTTAATTCATTTCGTCATTTTAGGCATAGACATTTGTCGTACACATACGGGAAATGTAGGAGGTGGGTGTCTGTGGCCTAATACATGCATCGCCATGATTCCAGCTACCGGAATAACCCCGATCGATCCCGGCGCCAATCGTTATCCCTCTCTTCGCAGGCGAGCAAGCCAAAGCGGATCTTGACTCGCAGCGGGAGCACTTCGAACTGCTGCTGCAGAAGGCCAAGAGCGACCAGGTGCGGGGAGGTACGGAAGAGTCGGTTGGGTCTCGTTGGTGCTGGTCACGGATGATCGGTGTCGATTTCCTCTGCGTCCGAAATCTCTATTAGAGGTATTTCCTGTGGATAAATGTACTGGGTGTAATCCAGTGAGCCAGCTGCAAGGGAGGATGCAAGGGAAAGCACAGGGCGCAAGGCTGCGGCGCGGGCGGGATGGGTGCCGCAAGCTCGAGGTAACTGCCCCACCGTTGGGCCGCACCCGCATGAGGTATGTAGGTGAATTGGGGAAGGGAGCATATGTTGGGGAGCTTCAGGAGCGCGCTCTCATCACTGAGGAGGGGCGGTGGCGCCAACAGTCATAGAACAGTTCGGTGAAGAATGGGGAGAAGAGCTTGTAAATTGCGCCCATCAATACATGAGGGGCGGTATGGATCGTTGCACGCGTCTGTAGGTGGATGCGGAGGAGCGTGCGCGCGACGCGGCGGCGCAGGGCCTGGGTCGGCGGCTGCGCGAGTCGGAGACCCGGTGCGAGGCGCTGGCGGAGTCCTGCGCGGAGCTGCGTGACGCTCTGGACCGGCAGCGGCAGGCGGCCGACCTGCGGGAGGAGATGCTGAAGGTGAGGAGCGGAGGAAGCGGCTCCTCTTTGGAGTGGGGGAACTTCAGGCCGGGAGGGAGGGAGGGCGGAATATCGGCACCACATCGGGTTTTACTCCGCGTATGCGACTGGTCCCCGGGGGGAAAAGAAAGGAGGAGCGTAGGAGGAGCGTAGGTCCTGGTGATTACGAAATGTCGTGCTGCGAAGTATAGAATATCCTCGCTTGTGATCTCCCCGGTCCTCCTCAGCTATCTCCATGCCCGCCATCACACACATATACACACACGCACACACTCAAAGACACACATACACATACACACACACTCAAAGACATACACACATATACACACACAGACATACACACACATACACACACACTCTCTCAAAGACACACAAGTACACATGTGTGTATTGGTTTCTTTGGCTGGGTTGCGGGCTGCGTTTCATTTCATCCGCACTGCTCCGCTTCGTTTTCCCCTCCGAAGTCACGGAGCCGCCATCTTACCCCCCCCCTTCGCAACGGGCCACGCAGGCCGATATCAGCGACTTGGAGCGCCGTTGTCAGGCTGCAGAGCTGCGGCACCAGGATCTGGCCGCCAAGATGCCCGAGGCCACGAGACCGTTGCTGCGTCAGATTGAGGCAATGCAGTCCGCTATGGAGGCGCAGGCGGAGGCGTGGGCGGGTGCGGAGGCGGCCCTGCACTCGCGCATTACGGACGCGGAGGGGCGCGCGGCGGCGGCTGGGGAGCGAGAACGGCTAGCGATGGACAAGATGCAGGTGGGCTGATGGCGGGCGGTAGAGATTGGGTTGAGGGCTGGGCAATCCGTTGACTTTTCATGTCAGTTTGACTAAAGGGATTGGTGGTAGGTTGTGTTATCGAACTGGACTCGGACTGGTTGGACCTCTTTGGCTCTTACTTGGCCCCAAAGAGCCCCCTTATCTTTTTGCCGTACGTATCCCGCAACCGCCAGCCCTCCCTGACCCCTCTTCACTTCCTCCGCGCAGCTGCTTTCCTCGAAGGTGTCCGGTCTGGAGGCCAGTCTGTCCGCCAGCCGCTCCGAGGTGCGGTTGATGAACGAGAAGTTGGAAGCGGCGAGTCAGGCGCTGGCGGGGGCACGGGAGGCGGCGGAGGCGGCGGTCCACCAGGCGGAGGTGCTGTCAGAGCGCTGCCGGTTGCAGGAGCAACAGCTGGAGCAGATGGAAGTGGACATTCGGGAGCTCCGCGACGCGGAGCGGACCGCCCGGGCGGCGGTGGAGCATGACACGGCGGCGCTGCGGCGCGAATACGAACGGCGGCTGGTCGAGGCAGATTCGGAGCTGGGAGCGTTGCGGGCGCAGGTGAAGGCGGAGGCCATGAAGCGGTGAGGGAGGGAGGGAGGGAGGGAGGGAGGGAGGGAGGGAGGGAGGGAGGGAGGGAGGGAGGGAGGGAGGGAGGGAGGGAGGGAGGGAGGGAGGGAGGGAGGGAGGGAGGGAGGGAGGGAGGGAGGGAGGGAGGGAGGGAGGGAGGGAGGGAGGGAGGGAGGGAGGGAGGGAGGGAGGGAGGGAGGGAGGGAGGGAGGGAGGGAGGGAGGGAGGGAGAGAACATACGAAACCTGGTGCTGGTGCTGACGAAACAACGACTACGGCTGCCCTCGTCCACTCAGCTAGCCGGCATGGAGAGAAAAAGTCAACTATGTCGCCGCCGCCACTAGGGCCGTGAGTAAACGCAGAAGAAAACGCAATAGAAGCCGTAATGGTGTAATATCCTGTCGGCCTCTTGCTGCTGGCGGCCTTATGGTATCGCCGGAAACGAACCATTGGCTGCTCCTGAGAGAAGAAGACTGACATCTGTCTGCTAACGCTGTTCTTATGCCAGGGCACCTCCCAACCCCTGTTTAAGGCGTAAACGCGCCCGGGCCGGACCAACCAACCTGCCCCGGGCTAGCTTGATGACCGCGCACGCGAACCAAGTGAACGAAGCACGGTCCCACATGAACTCACCTTAAAAGGCGGCGGTGGAAATAGTGCAAGCTGCAAAGACATGCACATGCAGTCGATAGGAAAGAGGGTCAGTGTACGAACATTTGAGGTCATGCAGGGCAGCAAAAGCACGAGACACGACACGAATACATGCTCCCAAGGAAACCGTGCAGCTGAGGTTCAGAGAAAGCACGAAGGATGAGGAGTGGAGTGCAGTAGTGACAATCGGCTTATGAATAGGGACAGGAAAAACTAAGGATGGAAGTATATTAGGAAGGAAAATTACGGCACAGGCATGCAGGAGGGGCACAGGACACACAATGGAGGCAAGGTCAGAACTCAGAAGGGATAAGTTGGTAGAGGGAAAGGAAGGAAAGAAATTATCATGAAAGGGGAAAAAGGGAGGGTCGCAGGGACGTAGGGAGGGAGGAAGGGAGGGGACCAGCACGAGCGCACAGGCACTTGTGGCTGTAGCGGCAGTAGCACGAGAAGGGATGAGTCGGGTGCTCATGATGCTAGTTCCTTGCATTCGTTCCTGTCTTCCTCCCCTGGACCGCATCTCAACCCACCCCGACCCCTCCACAGCAGCCCCGAGCCCCCCGCCATGGCGGCCCCCGGCTACCGCTGGGTACTGGTCAAGGAAGGCGAGCAGCAGCCGCAACATCAGCAGCAGCGGAACCCCAAGTGAGCACGCTCGCGGGGGGGGCCTTGACGCAGGGGGTGGAGTGGTGTCTGGGCTGCCGCATTTCGGTTTCTTAGGGCCGGTGGGCAGCTGTGCTGTGGAGCGAGAGAGTGGGATAAACAGAGGGTGGTGGTGGGGCCGACGCAGAAGGCAATTGGGTACTTTCCCAAGCTTCCAACAACACTCAGTGCGCATATCGGATTTCACGCTTTGCCTCCTGGTCCCTCTCCCTCCCTCCGCCTCGCGGTCCCGTTTGCTCGCTTCCCACCGCCCACACATGGGTACTCCCGACCCCTCCGCGCGGCAGCTCCTCTGGTGCCGAGACGTCATACCGGACAACGAATGCCCCCACCACTGGCGGCGTCACGTCTGCCAACATTGGTTCGGACCTCCTTGCCAGTCTCCGCAGTGGTGGCGGCGGCGTCGCATCCACAGCGTCATCTTCCGGGGGTGGATCGGGGTCGGGGCATCACAGTGTTGGCGGTGGCACGGATAGCGTCCACGCGGTCATGGCCAGTGAGCTCGAGTCCCTGCGTGCGGCGCTGCGAGCCAAGACGGGAGAGCTGGTGGCAGCGCAGCAGCAAGTGTCGGAACTGGAGGCGACACGGGACAGGTGTGCCTGCGTGCCTGCGTGTGTCCTGTCTTAGCCACTGGGGCAAAGAGAAGGCTGTTGTTAAGGCTGGCCGAGCTTAGCTTCTAAGAGCAGTAAGTACCTTTTCCCCCCGGGAGGTTCAGAGCAGGCTCCCGACGAGATCCCTCCTCGGCCCCATTCCTGGGCTCTTAACCCCTCCTCCCCTCCTCCTAGGTATTGCGCAATACCACGTGCTCCGGCCTCTACTCCCTTCCCCCGGTGATGACGAACCTCCGCTTTCCGTGTGTTCTGCGTTTTATTAATACGCGGAGTCGCGGCACCCCCCCCCCACACACACACACTGCCCCCGACAACCCTTCGGAGCAAGACCAGGCGCGCCAGGACCGTACCCCTTCCCCGTCCCCTTCGCCCGTCCTCCTTCTCCCGGCGGCCTAACCTAAACCCCGCTCCGAAACCCCTTCCCTGTCTACATCATGTCCGAAAGACTGGCTGAGGAGCTTGTGGCGGGCTCCGCTCGCACGGTGGCGGCTGAGGAAGCTGTACAGCAGCGGGACCGTCTGGAGGCCGAGGTGGCCAATCTGCGGACCAGACTGAGCAACGCGCTGGAGCTCGTTGGTGAGGGGCCGGAAAAAGGGGGCGCGATGACTCCCGGGAGGGAGAAGAGGGAAGCATGACTACCCATTACCGAACGCAGACCCGTTACCCCGTACGACGCAAACCGCAATCGCCTTCCAACCTGACCGTACAAACACACACACATACACATACGCACGCACGGACCCCACGCAGGTGAGCGCGATGAGCAGGTGGAGGAGCTGCTTGCGGACCTGCAGGACGTCAAGAGCATGTACAAGGACCAGATCGAGTTCATGTGCCAACAGTTGTTGGAGCTGCAGGGACTGCAGTCGGCTGGGGCACACGGACACGGACATGGACACAGTCCCGGTGCCGCGGGCGCGGGCGCGGGGGCCGTGCACGGCGCACCGGGGCGGCCTCCCGCCTTGGGTGGGGGGGCCCTGCTCGACGGTGGGGTGGGGGCGGGGCGGGGAGGTAGCTCCTCGGGTGTTCAGGGATGAGAAAGGGAGCAAGGGCGGATTTCCGGCATGATGAGACGAGGTACGGGGAGGCACATTCAGAAAAGGTAGGGCGATTATTGAGGCGGGACGTGTGAGGCAGGTGTGTGTGTGTGTGTTTCGTATGCGTGATGGTACGTAACAACCATGGAAAGGGTTGAGCGTACGGTTTCGGTAGCTTTGCGGGGAGAGGGGCATCTCGGAAGTCCTGACGGTGATGGTGGTGGTGATGGAGCTGCTTCAAGAAAATGTGGTGGGAGGGGGAGATATCAAGTGCCATACCAACAGCTCTAAAAAAGAATGTTAGCACATTGACTTGTGCTGAAAATGTCTCAGCACAAGTACCTGAGCCTAGCAGCACATGATCATCACATCACCAGGAAAGTAGAAATATATGCTCAACAATGGCGCAGTGTCAGGCTGAACCCTTGTGTACATAATATGCCAGGAATGCGTTGGCGGACGGTAATGTCCCGCCAGGGCCGAGGCAGTTGAGAGGATCTGTCCCCGAAGGCGACGGAAGAGGCCGGGTGCTCTCCCGGGAGCCTCCCCCCGGCCCCCTGCTGGGCCCCTCCTGGACACAGGACCGCTTCCCGACACTCCGCCGTAACAAGGAAGCACTTGCGGATCGACATGACTGAATGGGGGAGGTGTAGGTATAGGGGCCCCAAGTAGGGCTGTGGTGGCCTGTTGGCTCTTCCGGGACTCGGGATTTGGATTGGTCCATGACCTAAAAGCTTGTTGCTGCGTGTGCTTTATGAACTGGGTCGTGGGGCGCTTGTGTTGTATGTGTGTGTGTATGTGTGTGTATGTATGTGTGTGTAATCTTCTCTTATGTGTCTTCTGTGTGTCCGTACTTGACCCATTTCAGAGCTTGGGGTCCACCACCTGCGTGTGTATTACACATGCGCTGTGGCCATGGTGCAGCCCCGCGCAGGGAGAGCTGAGTGGTTCCGTACGAAATACACTCGAGCAATCCACACGTATCATCATCCAACAGATAGTATCAGGATCACATCGGACGTAATTGCTTCCTCGGGGAACCCCCTGAGCTGCCTCCTGCTAGCCGGTGCTTCGGTGAAAGGCCTCCGGGTGCGTTTGGAGACAGAACGGAGCCGTTCAGCGAGCATTTGGATGGCAGAAAAGACAACGTACATCTCTATGAAGGACGGTGGAACCTATATGCCACCACGTGTTTGGGGCGCTGTCACTACTTGTGCCCCTTCCCTCGACATTGTGTAGGTCGCTGATACGACAGGTGGTGGTGGCGCAGTTCGATGTTATGAGGAGGGGTGAATGGAGACGTAGGTTAGGCCTTGAAAGACGCAGCAGTTGGACCCCCTGTGTGTGTGTGTGTGTTGTTGCTCCACTGTGTGCGGATTAGCAGCTTCACACATTTGGGGGGAGGATCACAGTTCCCTTCTGAGGGGTGGGGATGTCAAAAGCCTCAGGTTGGGAAGCGGGCCCAAACCCCGTGCGTGCCGAAACATGTATGCATGCAACGTAACACCGTCACGACCCTCTTGCGGAGTGCCCGGTGTTGTGTTGTGTTGTGTATGTGTGTAAAAAAAGGGGGTGGGGCGAAAGGGAGGGCTCGGTGTCTGGGGCCGGCTGCAGTGTGGTGTCGTGGCCACCCGTTTCCTTGGTTGGTCGGGTGCGTGCTGGAGGGGCGTGCATTATGGCTCTGCAAGGGCGGGGAGAGAGGGACCAGGGTCATGAGGGGCTCGTAAACGGAGGGGCTGTCGCGACAGGATAAGTAACCGCACATGATGGTTAGTTGTACATCTCACGAAGCATAATGGCGGAGAGGGGCTGGTAATCTTCTCGCGGTAGTCGGCGTGGGAAGTATATGTTCGCGGCACGAGGTGCATCAGTGAGGGACAGTCACAGAACGTTTATCAGCAGTGCGCGCAGCACACTTTCATCGAGGGCTGAAGTGTGACCTGCTGGGTGGCTCTTGTGCTCACTAAAGCGCCTGGGGGGTGGTGGTGGTGGTAATGGTGGTGGTGGAAGTGGGACACAGAAGCGGGACGACATGGAAAACGGCCCGCCCTGCGCCAACCAACTACTTGGGTAGTTTGGGTGCCTATGGGGAGAAGACACGGCGGCGCGTCCGTCAGCCGTATGCACTTGCTCCTTGCGCTTGCGAGTGCGGGGCAGCGTTGCGCGAGCTGCAGCTATTGCGGCCGCTGAATGGAGTTACGTAACGCTCCCAAAATGACCCATGGGTCTGTGCTGTGGTGTGGTGTGGTCTTGACACTTGGGGCCCCGCTGGGCGTGGCGTGATGCTTTAGCTGCTGAGGCTTACGAAAATGCCAACTGCAAGGAGCTCTTGGAGAACAGCTGCGGAAATCTATAATTTAAAATATGTTGCCGTATTCCGCATTTCTGGTGTCTTCGAAACGCCAGAGGTGAGGGGCGATTCGCCCTGGGTATAACACCTTGTGCTTGCTTACCTTGGACTTGGTTGGCATGGTTCGATGGGGCTAAAAATTCCCTTAGTGCCCCCGTCGTTATGAAACGAAGGTAAGGACAGATTCCTCAGAAGAATGGGAGCTACATATTCGTACACATCGTATGCGGGCCACATATTGCAACGGTAGTGCCAGCCGAGAGGACAGGGGGAATTTCGCTGCACCGAGAACGAAATGGCAAGGACACCAGGCCCGCCTTAATCTTCTCGCCTCTGTTGTGGTCATGCGCGCGCGCGTATGAGTGAGAGGGGGAAAAAAGGTCGAAGGCGACCAGAAGCACCTTTTTAATCTTAGCTTTTTAATCGTGGTCTTGTTATCACAGGCCGTCTCAGGCGAAGCTCTAACCGCACAGAACAAATAAAACGGAATTGTTTGGCGATGCGTCATCATCGCTCCTTTCGGAACAAATACGACATCCCGGGTCGAAATGGTGATAGCCAGCCGGCATAATGATAGTGGCCCTTCAGGCCAGTACGACTAGCATGCCTGGACGCATAATAAGGCCCACACTGTTGTTCGGACGGCGTTCGTTTGGACGCCGCATTCGAGCCATCGGAGGTCCACTAGGTAAGTCCGACATAACGATAAAAACATCATCCCATGCTTCCCGACATGTTAAAAATCCTGCGTCACTCCCACGTCATCCTTTACTAATGCGGTATCGTGCAGTTCTCCCGTATCTGCCGCTTCCTCTCGCCTCACAGCTGTCAGCGCGCTACCACGTGCTCGGGCCCCACGTTCCCGGCCATTGCCAGGACCGCCGCCGTCCACATCGTGACACAAACACGGCCGCCGCCGCCGCCGCCGCCGCCGCCGGCTTACCTCAGGTTCGCAGCGTCTTTCTCCCTCTCCCGCCGCCCTCGCAACCTCCCCAGGACGCCTCCTCATCTCCCCCTTCCACCGCGGCCGCAGCCCCAGCCGTGGGAGGCCGTCAACCGCTGCCTCCCACAGATCACCAGGGCGACCGTCGGTGGCCTGTTGGCCGCCTTCTCCTCCGCCACCACCACCACCCCGGCTGCCGCCGCCACCACCGGCTCATTGGCTATGAACGACCCCAGCCACATGAGCCCCAGCACCTTGAGCGCCTCGCAGAATCTGGATCTCAATGACGAGCCATTGCCGCCCTCCAGCAATCTGGACGACAGCCTGGCGGTTAGAAAACAGGCAACCGTGAGCTCACTCACCCACCGCGGCGCGCCAACGGTATTCCCACTGGTGAGTGGGTCGAGTATAGTCCCATGGGTCAGTGTGAGGTCGTCCTCATCCCGAGGATGATTGGGGGGTGGTATGACGGCGTGGACGGCGCGCGCCGCGACGGCGGACGCAGATGGTCCTCGAGTGGGTCTCTCTCCCGGTGAGTGGGTCTAACGACTCCCGGTGGGTGCATCCTGTTCGCGGCCTCCCTGGTCCCCATTGACCACATCCACGGACGATCCTGTTTAGGATCCGCTTCACCGAATAAGGCTGGTCCAGCTGCCCCGCGCGATTTGGGTTATCCGGGCATCCATTCTCCCATTAGGAGAGGGGGGGAGAGATGGGGGGGAGAGGGGGGAGAGAAGGGGGGGAGAGGGGGGGGAGAGGGGGAGAGAGCTTGATCGCACCGTAGCACTAAAACCCGCAGCACGAAACGCTACGATGGCCCCGAAACCAGGGCGTGCTCGTTACAGGCGCGTCTATACGGGACGTGTACCCTTGCCGCGGATGTCACAAAAAAGGCTGGGCCGAGTTCGATCAACGCGAGGCCATGGGTCAGCAGCAGCCAAAGCCGCGGACTGCCTGAGTGATGATGATCTCGGGGTTTTTTAGCTTCGGTATCTCTGCCGTATCCCGTACCGATAAGCATGCCGTACGGGGGATAGCGATACCATGCCGGTGGCCATTAGGCTCAAATCTTGTGGTGGTGTACGGGCTAACCCTCACACACACAAACGCACACACACACACACACACCCCTCTTCTCCCCCCGTCCCCCCTCCTCCCGCTTGTGTTTGTCTGTGTGTCTGTGTGTGTCTGTGTGTTTGTCTGTGTGTGTGTGTGTGTGTGTGTGTGTGCTTGTGGGGGTGCACTCGGCTTCTCCGTTTATTCGCAGGTGCTGTCGGAAGGAGGTGGTGGTGGCTTCAAGTGGGTGGTCGGAGAGGCTCAGGGCCGCCGAAAGAGGATGGTGGGATTTCGCCCCTCGAGAGGGAGGGTGGCGGTGGGGGGTGTCAGCGGGGGGAAATGGGGGAGGCGAATAGATAGGTGAGCGGCCTGGTCTCAGCAGCTGTTGTTGAGGAGGAGCACCAAGGCCTTACTGATAGACACCCCCCCAGTGATACAACAACTGCAGGAGGCGGGGGTGTGTGGTACTCGATGTGGTAGTGCGCGCGCGCGCGCGCGCGTGTGTGTGTGTGTGTGTGTGTGTGTGTGTGTGTGTGTGTGTGTGTGTGTGTGTGTGTGTGTGTGTTGAGGATTATCACGGCGATGGCGATTGAACTTTATAGCCGTGTCGTACAAATGACCAATGTTGACCACATTTCATCCTGCGGCCGGTGCGTTAGCAGTTAGTACGACCGAGCCGAAATCTAACGAAGTCAAAACGTGGGTCTGATCCGGCTCCCGTGGGCAGCATCTCGCCGGGTTTTGCCGTGGAGCCGGTAGGGGTTAGGGTTCACCGGCATTGCCGTATTTCACGCATGTTCCACCCCTGGAGGCGAGTGATGGCAGTGCGGCCCACACTCCCAGCAAAATTGGATGAACCCAACCAACTTGTTTTCCGTACTTCCCGTACCTCTCGTACCGTATCTGTACCGCTGTCATTATTAGGAAGATGCTCACGTGGTCAACCTGGACATTGACGGTCGCGGTACGGCGCTCTTCGCCGTTTTTGACGGTCACGGCGGCCAAGAGGTGGCGGCGTTCTGTGCCCAGCACATCGTGAGTCCGCCACCTCACCTACTCTCACTGCGCATTGAGGGCCGGGGGGAAGGGGGGGAGGGGGGAAAAGGGGGACGAGGACACGGATAAGTACGAAATGCTTAGCAACGACTTGTCCATTCATGCCGGTATGACGGTACGACGATATTTGGACTCACACCTCACAGACCCCCTCCACCCCGTCGTCACGTCACAGCCATGAAGGCCACCTGAATATGACAGTCAGCCCTCAACCGCGCCCGCATCCGCCACGCAGGCGGAGGAGGTGGTGCGTTCACCAGCCTACTCGCGCGGTGACCTGGAGGGCGCTCTGCAGGAGGCGCTCCTGGAGCTGGACCGCCGCATGCGAGAGGCGGACAGCCGGGGGGAGCTGGAGGAGTACGCGCAAGGGCGCCACACCAGGTGCTGACTGGAGGGGGGGGACGGGGCGAGTTGGGGGTGTCCCACGGGTCAGAACCGCCCCTACCGAGTGACGACTGCTCAACACGTTCAATCACGCGGCCATGCAGTACGACAGTACTGGACAAACAAGGTCGGTATCAAGGTCCTCGTGCTGGCTCCACGGCGGCGGTGGCACTGATTCACGGGAATGAGCTCGTGGTGGCGCACGCGGGAGACAGCAGGTGGGGGGATGGGTGTATGCGTGTGTGTGCATGTGTGTGTGTGTGTGTGTTGTAGCATAGCTTATTTTAATCGGATTATTTAAATAAGCTATATAACGGAAACATCTGAATTGATCTCAGACAGAAATGCGCTAAGTAGCATTTCCTAACAGAAGTTCCCAATCGACTGAAACAGTTGTTTTCGGTTAGAGGTCCGCGACGATCTTAGATGAAATAACAGCTCTAGAATCGTGCACCAAGCATACCTACGGATATAAGGGAACTAAAAGGAATTTTAAGACAAAGAACCAGACGAGTTTAGAACGGGAATTCGTCGTAATTCCATTACGACGAATGTCCGTAACCTCCTGACCCACTGACCCTGTTAGTAACGGCTCAGCTCAGCCGTCACTCCAGGGATACATCGAGCACTATAGAAACAGCTAACAGAAGTCGTTTCAGCTCTCTACGAAACAGGATATAAGAACATCCTGGAGGGGAGTCGGGCAGACAGAGCCTATGAACCTGCTGAACCTAGAACGGAACTCTGTCCTGAAAGCCTGTGCTTGGCGGGTCGTACCCGTCCTGAGACTTTAATAATATTATTATATTAATTATAATTAATATCCGGCGAATTTAGGGTCCCACCTACAACATTTTGGAGTCTCAGGCTCTTACGGCCTGAGCTGTAGCAACCACGACTCGCATTTCACAGGACCCTGAAGTGCGAGCCCAGGACTTGCGCTATCTGAAGGAGCATACTGCACTTATTTTAGAAGCTAGGAAGCTTTTAGCGCAAAGTCCTCCCTCTTATCCTGGACTTATCTACCAAGCGGAGTCCTGTGATTTTGGAGACGGAGACGAAGACCCCCTTTGCCCCCCTATGCTGACGACTTCAGACGTCGCAGCTCTTCGTTCTGCGCTTCCAACATCACACCCGCTTAGGAACACACGCAGTAAGTGACTTTGACTTGCAAGAACCCAGAACCCCTTTGCTGTTACTAAGAACTACAGTCGTAAGACTGGAAGGATGAATGTCAGCCACTGGTGTTGACCCCTTTGAACCTGAAATTGTCGAAAATGATACTTCAGGTATTGCGACCCAGACCCTCACACAGAACGCACAGATGTCAGCGGAAATTGCAAACCGTGAACTGATGCAGAAGCAGATTGATGAGCTCACCAGAAAGCTCGCAGAAGTGCAGTCCCGACTGCCGCCAGAGCCCCAGGTGAGAACTGAAACAAGAGACCCTGAAGTGCAGCCTATTGCTGTTACCACTGCGGTTACACCTGTTGCTCTAGCACTTCCTGAAAATGCAACTGCGGGATGTTCCTCGGATTTCACGAACAGAACTGGGAAGACTTTTGAAAATCCCGTATCCAAAGAATTCATGGCGAAACTCCCGAACCCCCAGTTCAACGTCAATGATGATCCTGAAATGTTCATCGGCGACTGTGAGATCTTTACGCGGTGGTACAAGACACCGGCATTCCTGCTACTTCAGACCGGATTTGGCAAGAACCCTGACGCGAAGCAATGGCTCCACGACCTAAAGGAGCAAGACCCGACTGCTATCGACAAGAATATGAAAGAACTTTCGACACTCTTCCTGAAACGTTTTGCACCTAAGGTAGAGTCAAGGAAATTAGAAGCCCAGAAGTCCTTGGTCGATGGCAAGATCATTATGGACCCAAAGAAGGGCGTTCCTGAATATGCTGCACGTTTTCGAGCTGTTGTTCAACGTGCGCGTTTGACTGATGTGTCATTGACCTTGCTGTATTTCCGTCGTGGGTTGACACCAGCATTGTTAGGCCCTTGCCGTGTCAACCATGAAGGTGAAGAATTTCCAGACTTAGATAAGCTGATTACTCACGCTATTGGTGAGGAAAAGCGCTTGCAAGAAAAGAACCCGAACCGAATTTCCCTGAACTATGCCCATGCCGATCGCACCCCTCGTCCGAAACGAACCCGCCCTCAGCTGGCTGAAAAGCGCAAATCTAATGAAGGCTGGAAGAACGTTCCCGCTAAGAAGCCGCGCTCAGAGACCCCGTCACCAGCGCCAAAGACAAAAGCGGGTCAGACTACGGCAATCTTTGCGGAGCACCTGAACCGCAACTTGAGCCAGATTGAATGGGAGGCCTACAAGAAGGAAGGCCTCTGCATCAAGTGCGGACAGAAGGGGCACCGGGCCAAAGACTGCAAGAAGACGGCATCCGCCAACGCCATGGAAGTAGAGAAGGCGGATGACTGAGAAGTTGCCCAGTTGCTTGTTGGCCAAAGAACTGGGATAGATTTGCTATCCATAGAATCCAGTAGAACGCGTGATGTGAAGTTGCGTGAGAAGACCAACAGAGTGAAAGATGCCGAGAAAGATGCTGGTGAACTAATGCGCTTTGACCCGCAATTGTTTGCTGAAATAGAACGAACTATTAATAGGTCGTTTTCTTTAGATGCGGCAGCTAATGATGATGGACGGAATGCCTTGTGTAAAGTGTTCGCTTCACCGTCCCGCTCTTTCCTCTCTATGGATTGCTCCGGCCAAACAATTTGGATTAATCCTCCAAAACAGAATATTTTTGCTTTTCTAAAGCACTACAGAACTTGCAAAGAACATGACGCCAGTACTTCTGCTTGTGTAGTCGTACCAGCCAGACCAGGAAGATTCAGAACTCTGCTGAAAGAAATGACTTTGTTAAAACGTTTTGAACCTGGAGCAGAAATTTGGGAAGCTTTAGATGCAGGCTGTGAAAAGCCGCCACCATTGACAGAGCCAATGGAAGTTTGGTTTGATCCTCCTTTGATGAAAGAAGCCCAAATTCCATCTTGCTGTGTATCTGAATCTCTAGCTAAATTAGACCTTTTTGCTGCACAGCTGAGCAATGCTTCTGTCCGAGCGCTCCCTGACACTGGAGCTACCCACTGCTTTGCCTCCAAGGCTTTGGCTGAACGACTAGGATTAAAGATGAATCCTTCATGCTTTTCTCCTGTTCGTTTGGCAGATTCCACTTCGGCACCAATTGTTGGAGAATGCCGAGCCCCGCTAAAGATGGGCTCTTTCAGAGCAGACCTAAGAATCCTGATCCTCCCAACACTAACCATAGCCGCAGACTTAGTCTTGGGACAGAACTTTCTAAAGAAATATAAAGCAGTACTGACTTCGGCTACGGGAGAACTTCGGTTGGTCAAAGCCTGCGGCCATGCCGTGACTTTGCGACCAATGAACGCACCAGAACCGGAACCCGTTCAGCCGCAACCGAGCGTGACCTTGCTAGATAGGAAACCGATTTCTGCTAAAATCGTTTCTCCTAAGTGCGCTTTTAAAGAACTGCAGTCGTCTGATACGCGTGCGCTGCTAGTGGTCGTGCGCGAGGAAACCGCACCTGCTCTGCACGAGTCCGCTGCCGCCAAGGTCGACGCCCTAGATTTTCCTCCCGAAATTTCGCAGAACACTAAACTTGTCGAAATTCTGTCCACATTTCCTCAGGTTTTTATGCCAATTGAAGGGTTACCTCCAGATCGTGGTGTTCACCACACCATCCCACTAGAACCGGGCGCGCACCCTGTTTCGCGGCCACAATTTAGATTATCCCTTTTAGAACAAGAAGAGGTTGAAAAGCAAGTCAAGGATTTGCTTCAGAAAGGCTTTATCCGGCCTTCGACGTCACCATATGGTGCCCCGATCCTCTTTGTGGCTAAGAAGACAGGTGATCTACGCATGTGCATTGATTATCGTGCGCTGAATAGGATTACTGTGAAAAACAAGTATCCACTGCCCCGGATCGATGACACCCTCGACAGACTTTCGGGAGCTTCGATTTTTACGGCCCTAGATTTGGCCTCTGGATATCACCAGTTACGAATACACCCTGATGATATTCCGAAGACAGCTTTTACCACACCCTTGGGACACTTTGAATGGCTGGTGCTGCCCTTTGGACTATCAAATGCCCCGGCTACTTTCCAAGCCACTATGAACAGAATTTTCGCGCCTTATCTGAACTCTTTCGTCACAGTTTATTTAGACGATATCCTGATTTTCTCTAAGACCCCAGATGAACATGCTGAGCACCTTCGGTTGGTGTTAGCTGTACTACAGAAACACCAGCTTCACGCTAAGCTATCGAAATGTGAATTCTGGCGCAATGAAGTTAAATATCTTGGGCATATTGTGAACTCCGAAGGTGTCCGGATGGACCCCAAGAAAGTGGACATCATCCGTAACTGGCCACAGCCAAAAGACATTACCGAACTCAGATCTTTTGTGGGCCTAGCGAACTATTTCCGCCGCTTTATTGCTGGTTTCAGTTCGCTAACTGCACCGCTCACTGACATGTTCAGTTTGACACGGTTGCCAGACATGTGGCCATCCCAGGCCTTACATGCGTTCACTGAACTTAAGAAACGGCTCACAAGCGACGTGCTGTTACAGTACCCCCGACTTTAAGAAACCATTTGAGGTTATTTCAGATGCATCTCTAAATGGTACCGGCGCCGTTTTACTGCAGGATGGACGCCCGGTTGCTTTCACAAGCAAGAAATTCTCCCCCGCCGAAAGAAACTATAGCACGGGAGAGCAAGAGTTACTTGGGGTAATTAATGCCTTACGGGAGTGGCGATGTTACTTGCAGAGTTCGATCCCTTTCACGCTGGTGACTGATCATCACCCGCTGACTTTTCTGAAGACCCAAGCGCACTTGAGCCGCCGGCAGGCTCGCTGGGTAGAATTTTTAGAGCAATTCAACTTCGAATGGCTTTATCGGCCTGGCCGTTTGAATGTTGTGGCCGATGCTCTATCCCGCCACCCATCCCTCGCAACAGCCGTGGTTTTCAATGCGGTTACCACGTGTCGCCAGAATGCGCCTGAACCCCTTATTCAGCGCATAGCCCAAGCTACGAAACGAGACGTTTGGTTTCAACACCCCACCAACACCCGTACCCTGGTGCAGAATACCCTCGGTTTCTTTCAACGGGAGGGGGAGGAATGTGAATTTCGCATTGTTGTTCCAAATGACCCAGAACTGAAACGCGAAATCATTGCAAGAAGCCACTCAGAACCCATGGCTGGTCATCCTGGCCGTGACAGAACAATAGAACTGATTGAACGAAATTTTTGGTGGCCATCTCTTCGTGCAGATGTTGCTGATTTCGTAGCCATGTGTGACCCCTGCCAGCGCAACAAAGCTGTGCCAGGCAAGACAGCTGGATTGTCCCATCCACTACCCATCCCAGAACAACCATGGCAGAGCGTCTCGATGGACTTTGTACTTGGCTTGCCGTCGACTAAGAAAGGACACAACGCCATTGTGGTGTTTGTTGATAGATTGACTAAGATGGTGCATGTGCGCCCATGCAAGAAAGCCATTGATGCTGAAGAAACTGCAGACCTATTCTTCGATGCAGTAGTCCGCCTACATGGACTACCTGAAACAATTATCTCTGACCGTGACACCAAATTTACTGGTGCTTTCTTCCCCGCACTCCTGAAACGTGTCGGTACGAAGCAGAACCTCAGTACAGCTTTCCACCCAGAGACTGACGGCCAAACCGAAAGAATGAACCGAATCCTTGGGGACACTCTACGAAACTATGTGGATACAGAACCAAACTCTTGGGATCAGTACCTCGGACCCGTTGAGTTTGCAATGAATAACTTGAAGAACCGGTCGGTGGGCTCCACCCCATTCTATCTGAACTACGGTTTCCACCCCCGAACCCCACTTCAATTGAAATTGGGAGATACCGTCCCCGCTGCGAAGCATTATGCTGACACATATGCTAAGCGCCTGGCCGATGCGAAGAAGTGTATGTTGGCTGCACAGGACCGTGCACAGAAAGATGTGAACCGAAAACGAAGGAAGGTAGAATATGTGGTGGGCCAACAAGTCCTCCTAAGTACCAAGAATTTGAGCTCCCAGCGTGGATCGCGAAAACTGATGCCAAAATGGTTCGGTCCTTTCACCATTGAGAAAATGATCAACCCCGTTGCGGCAAAACTGACCCTTCCACCAGAATACCGGTTCCACAATGTTTTCCATGTTTCCCTATTGAGGCCATACCGTTCTGACGGTACGGTACAGCCCCCTGCCCCCGTGACTCTGGATCCGGACACCACCCAACCTGTCTGGATCGCTGAGAGAATTATTGACCATGAAACGCGTAAGCTGCGTTCCCGAACCCTGAACCGTTACCTGGTGAAATGGCAAACCTACGGCCATGAGCACAACACCTGGGTTGAAGAGGCTAACTTCGTAGATCAAACCGTGGTCGATGAATACTGGGCCTCAAAGACAGAACGCCGTGAGGACACTGGCGCTTAGAAAAGGGGAGCAGATGTTGTAGCATAGCTTATTTTAATCGGATTATTTAAATAAGCTATATAACGGAAACATCTGAATTGATCTCAGACAGAAATGCGCTAAGTAGCATTTCCTAACAGAAGTTCCCAATCGACTGAAACAGTTGTTTTCGGTTAGAGGTCCGCGACGATCTTAGATGAAATAACAGCTCTAGAATCGTGCACCAAGCATACCTACGGATATAAGGGAACTAAAAGGAATTTTAAGACAAAGAACCAGACGAGTTTAGAACGGGAATTCGTCGTAATTCCATTACGACGAATGTCCGTAACCTCCTGACCCACTGACCCTGTTAGTAACGGCTCAGCTCAGCCGTCACTCCAGGGATACATCGAGCACTATAGAAACAGCTAACAGAAGTCGTTTCAGCTCTCTACGAAACAGGATATAAGAACATCCTGGAGGGGAGTCGGGCAGACAGAGCCTACGAACCTGCTGAACCTAGAACGGAACTCTGTCCTGAAAGCCTGTGCTTGGCGGGTCGTACCCGTCCTGAGACTTTAATAATATTATTATATTAATTATAATTAATATCCGGCGAATTTAGGGTCCCACCTACAACAGTGTGTATGTGTGTGTACGCGTGTGTGTGTGTTGAAGTATAATCCGATACGGAGTGTTGAAAGAAGTGACCCGTGGGGTGATTCGGTGCGATGGTGCGCCCCCAGCCGGGAATTGGTGGGCCCCAGTCGTCGCGACTTATCGTACGGAGGGGGGAGGGGGGAGGGGGGAAGGGGGTAAAAGGGGAGGGGGGGGGAGGGGGAGGGGGGAAATAAACACATCCCCCTCATGCGGCTCATGTTTTGGTGCACCCTCTGTACGGCATGTAAACCAACATGAAGGGTGGTACTGTCCGACACCGGCGTGGCGTTGCCCCTGACGGAGGATCACAAGCCGGACTTGCCCCGGGAGCGGGAACGGATCTACCAGGCAGGTGGGTCGGGGGGCATCCGATCACGATATGCTGGTACGGCGGGTTCGAGCCCCCTCTGAAGGTTTAGTAGGCGGCAGTGGAGGCGCCTCGTACATGTGCGCGATGGCACTCAGGGGCTGAGTTGCGCTTCCCAGCTGCATTCCCAACAGCCATAGCGTCATTGCAGTTCGAGGGGGGGGTCGTCTGGTCAGGGGGGACTGACTCGTCACAGAATGAAGGTCCAGTGTGGCCCAGTACCCTCGAGAGTACGAAGTCCGTACGACGCATAACTTTTGAACAAACTTATTAGGATCGATGTGTTCATGTGTTGGCCCATTTGGCACAGGAGCCAGGCCAGTGCGCAGGGCCATTAACAACGACAGTTGCAGCTCCCGTAACTGACTAACTGACGCGCCTTTCTGAAGTGATCACGGCAAACGCATAACTAACTAACTGTCAACCTCAGGTCAGTTTGTTTTGGAGCGGCCCGGCGGCGTCCCACGGGTCGGTGGCAAGCTGGCCATGAGCCGCGCCATGGGGGATGCGCAGGTCGGTGAGAGGGTGTGCCGTGGGGTTGAAGGGGGCTGAGGGTTTGGTGAGCCTGATATGGGCGTGCTGGGGTGAAGGACTGCCTTCTTCCTCCCTCCCTCCCTCCCTTCCCTCCTCCCTCCTCCCTTCCTCCCTTCCCTCCCTTCCCTCCTCCCTCTCCTCCTCCTCCCTCCTCCCTCCTCCCTCCTCCTCCTCCCTCCTCCCTCCTCCCTCCTCCCTCCTCCCTCCTCCCTCCTCCCTCCTCCCTCTCCCTCCTCCCTCCTCCTCCTCCCTCCTCCCTCCTCCCTCCTCCTCCTCCCTCCTCCCTCCTCCCTCCTCCCTCCTCCCTCCTCCCTCCTCCCTCCTCCCTCCTCCCTCCTCCTCCTCCCTCCTCCCTCCTCCCTCCTCCCTCCTCCCTCCTCCCTCCTCCCTCCTCCCTCCTCCCTCCTCCCTCCTCCCTCCTCCCTCCTCCCTCCTCCCTCCTCCCTCCTCCCTCCTCCCTCCTCCCTCCTCCTCCTCCCTCCTCCTCCTCCCTCCTCCCTCCTCCCTCCTCCCTCCTCCCTCCTCCTCCTCCTCTCCCTCCTCCTCCTCCTCCCTCCTCCTCCTACCTCCTCCCCTCCTCCCTCCTCCCCCTCCCTCCTCCCTCCTCCCTCCTCCCTCCTCCCTCCTCCCTCCTCCCTCCTCCCTCCTCCCGCCTCCCTCCTCCCTCCTCCCTCCTCCCCTCCTCCCTCCTCCCTCCTCCCTCCTCCTCCCTCCCTCCTCCCCTCCTCCTCCTCCCTCCTCCCCTCCTCCCTCCTCCCCTCCTCCTCTCCTCCTCCTCCTCCCTCCTCCCTCCTCCCTCCTCCCTCCTCCCTCCTCCCTCCTCCCTCCTCCCTCCTCCCTCCTCCTCCTCCCTCCTCCCTCCTCCCTCCTCCCTCCTCCCTCCTCCCTCCTCCCTCCTCCTCCTCCTCCTCCCTCCTCCCCTCCCTCTCCTCCCTCCTCCTCCCCCTCCTCCTCCTCCCTCCCCTCCTCCCTCCTCCCTCCTCCCTCCTCCTCCTCCCTCCTCCCTCCTCCCTCCTCCTCCTCCCTCCTCCCTCCTCCCTCCTCCTCCCTCCTCCCTCCTCCCTCCTCCCTCCTCCTCCCTCCTCCCTCCTCCCTCCTCCCTCCTCCCTCCCCGCCTGCAGTACAAAGACCAATCCCTAGCACCGCATCAGCAGGCCGTCACGGCGGCCCCAGACACCACCACACGGCGGTTGAGGTGCGGCCAACAGCGTCAGGCCGAGGGCGGGGGGCCGCCCGCCTGTGCTCCGGAACCGTACCCAGCAGGTGCTGCAGCTGCTGGTGGAGGAGCGGCGGAGGAGCCGAGTGGGCATCTGCATCCGCATCCGCAGTTGCTGGTGGTGGCGTGTGACGGACTGTGGGACGTCATGAGCCCACAAATGGTATGAGGGGGGATGAGGGGACACGTCATCACCATCACCATCATCACCATCACCATCGTCACCATCAGCCTAACAACCCCGTAAAGATAGAAACACTCCTTATCGGAATGCTCAAGTACGTACGAATTCCGGTTGATATTTGCGGCAACTGAGAAGTGAAATTTCGCATAGTTTGCACCGCCACTGCTACTGCTGCTACTGCCCCAGGTGATCAACTTTCTGGAGCAGCAGCTGGCCGCCTCGGGGGACTCATTGCGCGCCGCCGTGTCCGCACTGCTGCACGAGGCGCTGCGTCACGACTCCGACACGGCCCCCACCTCCGACAACGTGACGGCAGTTGTCGTACAGCTGCCCTCCGTGATGCCGCCCACATGAGCACACAGAAGTCACCATGAGGTCACGACGGCTGTACGGCAGCGCGCGGATCTCATACTGCTGGATCTCGTTCCTTGCGCAAGGCTATGCTGCCTAACAGGCTGGCGCACACCGGGCAGCCGCCAAGCGGGTGGGGGGAAAGGAGGACATTGGGAGCGCAACAGAGCACTGCTTAGTAACGATGGTGGCGACGTGCTTGTTACATAATCCTCTATGCCTATTATAATGCCGTTAATAACTGAAGAATGATAACTGAAAACTGTAATCAACTGACCTCGTGCGTTACGTCGGTTAAACGCGAATGGTCATCCAGTGGAGCACTGAGTCGTTGGATTTCATAAAGGATATGCGGTGTTGAAGGAGGGGACGGTTGGAAAGCGGTTAATCGTTGTACGGCAAGGGCGCACATTGACTGCCTTCGTGGCGGGATTGTTGATGGTGGTTCCAAGGCGGGGCTACATAAGGCCTCTTGAAAACGACAGACACCCGCCTCCCCAGACGCTGCTGCTGAGAAAGGGGGGGTTTGCGGGTGACGGGTGCACGTCGGCGTTGGTACGGACAAGACATACACACGCCCACGTGCATGTACATACCCCACACGTCCATTCCTCCTGCCTGACGTGTTCTTTGCAACACAAATACACACACACACACACACACTCTGAAGTCGCCTCCATATCATTACACAGTACACCTCCTGCTCTAACAGAAACTGCATTCTGAAACACGGCTCAATTTGTAAGAATTGTTTTGGGCTCTTAGTGGGGCCGAGAAATGGTTCACTTCATCCCGCCATGCATTATCATCATCATCGTCGTCGTCATCGTCGATGAATACGCATGACGATACGCTTTGTATGCGCGCACTCGGCCTGTCGGCCAAGAAGCCTGCCTGCCAGATAAGTAACCTACTCGGCGTCTCCCCGCAATATCGTACAGGTACGGCACGTGTTTTGTATTTTTGCATCACTCAGTGCCACTCAGCAGACCAGCAACGAACTAGCAAACCAAACCAGCGGAACATGTACACGTCGTACATATGCTTACGTGCCGTGCCGTAGTTGCCAGCGAGTCGCGAATACGAAGTGTGAAATCCCCCCCTCCTTCTGAGACATCCCCCCTTCATTAAAGTCCCGCGAAGGGCTTCTTGGGCCCTTTGCGGGAATAGGTGCAATAGATGCTTCCTGCGGCAGTCCCGGGGGATAAGGCCCTACTGGCAGTACAGGGCATACACATGCAGGGCGAGCAGCACTCACAAAATCGACCCACTTCTCTAATGTATAATTATATATTATATATTATTTTTTGATATAATAATTTAATTTAATTTATGATGAATGCAAATAGCTAATTTGTTTTGGCCCCTCTCTCTGTGATGGGCGACCTAATGGGCACCTGCTGAAGCTGTCCGGCGTATTCGGGGGCGTCAAGACAATGGCGTCTGAGGATACGCGTCCGCAGGTCAACCTCCCCTTTTGTCAAGAAGAAGGGCTTGGCCTGGCCGACGTGCGGATAGCGAGCTGAGATCGGAACGCCGGGGCGGGGATGATGGTGAGCGAGAAGACGAGAACGGGATGATGGTGGTGGGGGTGGGGAATGTGACACGGT
Source organism: Volvox reticuliferus (assembly GCA_019650235.1). Classification (NCBI taxonomy): domain Eukaryota; kingdom Viridiplantae; phylum Chlorophyta; class Chlorophyceae; order Chlamydomonadales; family Volvocaceae; genus Volvox; species Volvox reticuliferus. Next base: position 231,461 of record BNCP01000037.1, on the reverse strand, counting down.
TTGGATCCGAGCCGTGCGGTGGACAGGTAATTTTGACACATACAGGCATAAACGCCGCCCCATCCTTCACAAGGATCCGTTTTTATCGTTGTACGACAGGTGTCGTACATGGCTTGAGGCTTCGATCAGTTGAGATCAGTTGAGGCTGAAGATGGGTCAAGCCTGGTCAAGCGGGTTGCGACATAGACATACTCGATCTCCGCAGGGCATTGGGAGGAGGGCGAACATGCTTTGTATCGTAACGTCCAGTATTTCTTTAACGCATCCACACGTCGTACTGCTCTTGGCGGGTATTGAGAGGCCTGCCTGCTTCCTCTCTTCCTCCCGCCGCGCCGCCATGATCGGCAGGTCGTTTCAGACAAGACTGGTCTGGCAGAGGCTGTAGTCAAATTGCTGAAACCATTGCTGAATTGGACTCCGTCTTAGCTCGTCCCATCACGTCCTCATCTGAATGCAAAACCATCGCTAACAACGATACATAATTCCCCCGCCTGCGTTCGACTGAAGGATATCATGACGATTTATCATCACTTTAAACGTAAGCCGTCATCCCTGAAGGCATTAGGGCAATGAAGTGTTCGGCGATGCTATCCCATAAAGATGATAGCATTTACGCATCAGCGCTGCATCATGACAAAATGACAGAACATGAATAATGTAAAATTATGTCCTGGATGCTCTGCCGGGGGACACGCTGAGTGGCCCGCGGGACTGCCCATACCAAGACCTGATGAAAATCAATAACTTCTCGGGAATCCATCGTAGCCCTAACAATGTTTCATCCCTTTAGAATTTCAGCAGACGTTTTCCGCAGGTATAACTTCAACGTCGTGTATCACACAATTTGAGCCCTTACCTGTGCCTTTCGAATGATGAATTACGGGAGATTTCATAACACTGAGAATACATTTTTGTGCATACGCCTGTGCTCACAACTTTGTTGCGACTGCTTTTACCGGCGACACTATGCGCGGGAAGTGTGCGAGTTCCTACATCTAACCGTAACGATATGCAAATGGGATAGGGCAAATGTATATCGAGGTTCCTATAAGTGGGATCGTTAAGGAGGCCTGTAGGCTTGTCGATAGCACCGACGACTCGGACGTCATCGGCGCGACGGCGAGCGTGCTGCACAACGTACTAGTCGCCGGCGAACCCAGTGCTTCTCATAACACTTCAGATTATAATTTTAAGGCGCAAGAGAGGGCATGGAAGCAGTTACTCCTTTACCTGCACGAGCTTGACGATGCCAGGCGACGCCTGGATGCCTCCACCGTAACAGACTCGGTGCGTGCATCTTTCTTCTGGCTTTACTTCGAGCCATGGGCAGCGATGCTTCTGCCTGGTAAGCGTCTGGCTCGGCAGGGGTCGGAGTCGGTTGGGGTAGCGGCGGCACTCGCCTTTGTTGCCCCAAATCCACCCATCCGCATGGAGAGCGAAGAAGGCGCCATATGCGTTTAGGGGACATGCAACATAACCCTGATGGAAAAAATAAATGTAATAATTGGCCGATTGTTCTTGGTGTTGCATCGGGGGAAGAAGGGGGGCAAAAGGGTAGGCAGGAAGCACGGTTTCAGGAACCGCCCATGGACGACCTGGGGCCGGCGCCGGGAGATAATTAAAAGGCAATGTGGCAGGACGGGCCTTGAGCGCCGATGAGCCATGACAGGCAATCAGACTGTCAAGCCCTTCAGAGGCAGGGTGATAGACAGGGTTAGGGTCAGGCGGACTGTCGCTTTAAGCATGCCGCATGGCATGGCGAGGCCCCTTGGCGGCGGTCTCGGACACCCCTCCGCGAACACATGCCGTATAAGTCGTACTATTCTCCCGTGTTCTGTTCCTCAATTTGCATTCCGGCATGAAAGCGGCATCCTGCCGGCTGCCTCAAACCCAGCAACAGCGCACGGGACCAGGGACCCGGTTGCCGCTATTGCTGGCTGCCCTCATGCAGCTGGCACCCGCCCCGGTGCTGCTGCAAAGTCTTGTCAGGTGAGGGGTCTTGTCAGGCGCTTCCTTGAATGATTGGGAATGATGGGGGCCGATATGCTTCTCTTTGCATGTCGCGGCGCGATGACTGTCGGGGCAGCACAAACTGAAAAAACTGTCAGTTGGATTAGGTGACGACACAGGCGGTGATGGGCCGGGGCCCGACGGCGGGCTGTCGCCGGAACGCAAGCCCCGCCCTCTTTAGAACTTTGCGCAGCCAGGTGAAGCTCGGGTCGGTTAGGGAAGCCGAATCATCGGGAGAGACAGAGCTGACCAATTATCCCAAGTATTCACTGGGCACGCACCCCATGCAGCCACCTTTCCCTGGTGACACCCGTGGATGCATCATCTTCTGAGATTGGACCCCTCAAAGTGGAAACGGGACCCCGCCGGGGTCGGATGAGTAGCGGGGCTTCTGCACGGGTGACCTCCCGCGGCGCAGAGCTTGCCGCCGCCTTCCTCGCCCAGCGCTTCGCCACAAACACCGGGGTTCCGGAGCTCCTTCTTCACCTAGCTGCAGACGCGGCTCTGATCCGTGAGTCATCCAGGCAGCAAATCCCCCGGGAGGGAAATGCATCCGCACAGCGATCATGGCACAACCAAACTCCCCACCACCACCAGCAGCACCAGCAGCTGGAGGAAGCAGGAGTGCGGAGTCGGATCCATGCAGATCCGGATCCGTATCCCAATCTTAAACCACCCGCGGACAGGACGCAGGCGTGCGGCAGCGGGATTGCGATGTCGAAAGCAGATGAAGCGGTGCTTCGCCACCTGCTGCTGCTGCCGCCGGCGGTTGCCCCCCATCAACATTCTTCACGGCCATCATCATCGAAAGCGGCGGCGGCAAGCATGTATGGACTGCAGGACCCGGCGTTGCTCGCGACATTGCTGGTGTCAGTGCCTGACCGCGTGGCGGGGCTTTCGGCTGCGGGTTCAATAGCGACAACTTTGCCCGGAAGCCCGGACTGTCTGTCATGGCTGCAACCAGAGGCCTTCTACTGGCGACTGTTGCAACAGCTGCTGGCGGTGATTGGAGACCCAGGCTACAACGTGGTGGCGGCATTGCAACGGCTACGATGCAGCCTGGATGAGGGTACGGCACCACTGACGCTCGCTGAGGCCGGCGTTGCACACTGCAGGGGCGTTGCGTCAACGGAGACGGCAAGTGGAGACGGAACAGACGACAATTCCACTGATGCCAATGGCGACGCCAACAGCGGCGCTGACGGCGGCAGTGGCGGCGACGCAGGGGTTAGCGCTGCCGGTGTCACGTCACTGGAGCCCTTTGTGACGTCCGCGGCCGTTGAGCTGATGGCAGAGGTGCTTGCGCGCCTTGCCAAGCGCGGCCATGCGGCCACGGCAGCGGATGCGCTGCTTGCGTGTACGTCAGGTCTGGGGCCCGCGTACGAAACGGACGAGAAGCACTATGGGGGCAGTGGTGATAGGCAGCGACTGCAGGAGGGATGTTCAGCCGCTTTGCTACAGCTGGCAGACGCCGACTCAGCGGCGCTGGAACGATTGCTGACGGCGCTGTTGGATCGGGGTGCAGCAGCGGCCCTGGCGCTGACAGCGGCATGGGCGTCGGCGGCAGAAGGGCATAACGCCGACGAAGTTGCACCCGCGACTGGCGGAAGAGAGAATGAAGGGAGACGCCAGGCGGAGAAGTCGGCGGCTTCCTGGCAGTCGGCGTTACATCTACAGCAACTAAAGCAGCTACATCAACGAGAGGTGACGCTGGGGTTTTCACCGCCGCTATCTCCTGCCGCCCTCGCCGCCGCCCTCTCTGCCTTGTCCTGGCTCGTGCCGCCACATGTGGCAGCACATCCCGCGGTATCGTACATCCTCAGTGACCGCATGCTGCTGTCGCTGCAGCGGCAGCCGCTGCCGCTGGACTCACTTCAGCTCCTGTTGGCGCTGCTGCCCGCCGCCTACCCAGGCGCTCAGCCCACTGCCGCAGCCACCATGCTGGCTGCGGCGTGGGGCGATGTTGCGGCGGTGAGCCGTACCTCGGTGCAGCGGCAGGCGTACCTGACTCAGGCCCTGCTGCTGGTGCTGGCGCGGCTGGACCGTGTCACGGTGGAGGGTACCCCGGGGCTGCTGGGGGGTTTGCTGGGGGGTGTCAGTCAACGGCTGGGCAGCCCGTTGCTGGTGACCCAGCGTCAAGCCATGCGGGTGGGTCGGGCGTTCAGTCTTGTACTTGATCCCGCCAGCGACCTGTTCGTCGACATGGGCGACTTGGGGCTGGCCCTGGAGGAGCTCTGGCCTGGTGAGTGCTTGCGCTCCTGAGGACCATACCTTGCCGTTGTTGTGCGCAATGTCATGTGTGTCAACCATGGACAATAACAGGAGTGAACAGGAACGGGTTTTGGCGGGGGCTCAGGCTTGCATCGAGGGTCTGCTCTTCTCCCTGTGTGAGTTGCCTCACAGCGGCGTCAGTAACGGAGGGGTACGGGTTGGGGCCACATTGCGGCGGACCGCAATTGCGACTGCATTGGTTATACTCCTGTCGGCGTTGAAGGCAGGTCATGGTGACCACCGTAGGGCTGTGTTCGTCGCCGTCACCGTCTACCTGAATCCTCGCCCACCCTCCAGTTGCCCTACCGCGTGAGGTCCAGTGGCGACCGGCTTCCGGCCCGAGGACCGGGAGCCAGCTGCCGAGGGCGCCTGGCTTCACGTCGGCTGCTGTGGGGGAGGCGCGGGGGGCCAAGGCGGCGGCAGACGTTGCAGAGACCGTCCTCGCGGACACGCACGGTGCTGTAGGCGAGGGTGTTGGTAGGGATGCCCGCAACGAGCCATCGTGCGGCGCTGATGGCGCCGTAGAGGACGGGGAAGGTCGTGGGGACAGCGGCAGCGTCTGTACGGCGACGGACAGCGACGATGAGGACACAGTCGAAGGCGGCGATGCGGATGAGGATGCGGATGATGATGGGGAGTTACGGCCGCTGGGGTCGGTTGAAGAGATGGAGGGGGATCCGGAAGCGGAGGCATGGCGGCGCGCGGAGCCATCGTCGCTGCAGCTGCGGGCGCTGGCGGCGGCGCTGCGCAAGCAGGATGACGTCAAGGGGGTGTTTGCGGCCCTCAAGTACCTGGAGGTGGGCGGACAGCAATCAGGTTTAAGCTCCTCTGTGTGTGTGTATGTGTGTGTGTGTGTATGTGTGTCTCTTTCTCTGTCTCTCTCTCTCTGTACGCATGTGTGTGTATATATATATATATATATATATATACATGTGTATATACATGTGTATGTGTGCATCAGTTGTGGGTGGGGATGGACTGGTGGGATGCGAACTGTACATTTTTTACTTCCGGGACTCAACACACGCGTCCGAAGGCGGCTTGGATGTGTGGATGGCTGGGTGGGTGCTTTGTAGCGGCGGCTGGTTTTGACACTTAGCCGTACACTGACCTTATATCTGAGTTTCGGTGGAATGCTTCTGGGAAACGTGTTGTTGTCGAAGTGCCAGCCCTCTGCGCCCCGGGGACCTAAGGGGCTTTAGTCTTGGCACTAGACTAGGCCAGCGGCACTCTCAGTGCTATGACGGTGTCGGTCCTTGGCATCGTTGCGTGTCACGTCCGAGGCCGAACGACCGGTGCGAACCCGCAATCCTCAGGAGATCGTCCGCGCCGCCCCGGATGAACTGGGCCTAATGGCGCCCGAGCTTGTGCGTTCGCTGCTGCACTGCCGGGTGCCCGAGTGGGCTGAGGAGGGCTCGGAGGGACGCGAGGGTAGCTCGGGGCGGGGTCCGGGCGCCGCGTCGTCGTCGGCCCTAGATCAGCGGCGAAACTGCCTGGTGGCCTTGTTGGCGGTTGCGCCATTTCCAGGTGAGGGGGGGCCAGGTCGCGGGTATGGCATTGGGGGGTGGTGCGGAATAGCGCTCTGTTCCGGTGGGCATAGGGGGTACCTGGCGAGTGGTCTGGGGGGGGCCGCTATCGGCACCATGCAGGGGCGCGGGTGGACGGCAGCGGGATCCCCCAGGGGGTTGTGGCCCCCGCAACAACAACATGGACGTCCCGCTTGCCGCAGGGGGAAGCAGGGCCCCTCCGCCCAGGTTGGTGTTTTGTGGTTACTGGTTACTGGTTGGTGGTTGGTGTTTAGTGGTTGGTGTTGAGGGGGCCTTCACCTGGCGAACAAGATCCCTGGAGGCGAAGCGACCACATGGCTAACACCGATAACATGGTTTGGAGGTCGGCATGCGCGCCTCCTTCGCCGACTTGGCTCAGGGACTTCTTTTAGCACAATGTCGGAAGATGCACTGCTCCGTACCCTCCGTCCCTCATTCTGTCGGTGCTTGTTGTTGCTGCCGAGTTCGCTTGGCTTTTGCATGTATGAAGCCGCTCACATCACCGCTTAACCCTAAACCCCTTCAAAATCACAAGGAGCTCAAAAACCTGGTGGCGGCTGACTCCAGTCACTTTCCCACGCCGCCTCATGCACCGCAGCCGGCGACGCGCTGCTTCCCGAGGTGTACTCGCCCCACTTGGATCTCCACCAGCGCCTCACGCTGTTGGATTCCCTAACAGCTGCGGCGGCAGAGCTGGCTGACCCGCGGATTGCACCGCGCCTGACGCAGGGCCCAGGTGGCCGGCCAGTCCTGCAGCGTCCCGACCTCTCACAGCTGCCTGCCGCACAGCACCGGCATCAGCTATCCTCCGGAACCCAAACGCCCGCCGCGTCATCACGATCAGGAAAAGGTAACGAAAGGGCCAAGGGTTGTGAGGCCAGCGATGGTGTGCAAGGTGGTGGTAGTGCTGTTTTAAGCCAGCCAGGTGTGTTGCGGCGAGGTCCGCGGACGCGAGTGTGGGCACCAGCGGCACTGCGGAAGCGTAAGGAGCAGGAGGCGGCGGCTGCAGCGGGGACGCAGGCCGGGGGCTCGGTGACGTTCCGAAACCGCTTTGCAGATGTGGCGCTTCGCTGGGCAGCGGGGCTGCTACGGGAGGTGGGTTCGCAGGAGGAGGAGGGATGGATGGGAGAAGAAGAGAGTGGGGATTGGATCGTCAGGTTGTTGTCAGCAACAACCTGGGCAGCAAAGATCAGAGGATCGGTGCGGAGAGAGCTGCAGCGGGGAATGGAGCAGTGCCATAGTAATGACGTTGCACCTTTCTCTCTGTATCTATCTATCTATCTATCTATCTATCTATCTATCTATCTATCTATCTATCTATCTATCTATCTATCTATCTATCTATCTATCTCTACTTGTCACATTCCGCTGCCGCCATGCTGCCGCCCAGGTGGACCGAGTTAAGCACGGTGTGGACCTGCTGGGTCGCGACCACCAGCTGTTGGGCCGCCTGCTGACCACTCTGGCGGCCTTCGCAGAGGCAGCGGCGGGGAGCGCTGCGCTGCCGCCTCTGGCCAGCGCCACGCTGGAACTCATCCGCGCGCCGCAGGTAGGAGGTACTGGCGGTACCTATGGCGGACAGGAATCGGGGGCGGTGCGGACAGGTACTCGCCAGTTCCGCCAGTTCCGCCACGATACCGGAGACCAGATGATAGATGCTCCTCCCGCCTCCTGCAGTTGTTGTAACACTGGGGGGGGTTCTATTAGTAAGGCCTTGGGTGCTCCTCCTCAACAACAGCTGCTGAGACCAGGCCGCTCACCTATCTATTCACCTCCCCCATTTCCCCCCGCTGACACCCCAATGGCTTTACCGTAGCCTTAAAAGCTCAATTAATTGCGTCGTCATGATGATGAGTCGCCAGGCGCCTTTATGATATCCCCGCAGGTGCATGGCCACCCCGAGCCGTATGTCCGGCGTGCTGCTCTGCTGTCGGTCGGTCAGGTCCTAGCACAGCTGCCGCCCGCTGCGGTGGCGGGCGCACTCCTAGGTACCGGCATCGGTGGCACTGGCGGCACTGGCGGCGCTGGCGGTTTGGCGGAGCGGCTGGAGTGGGCGTCTGTTTGGTGTCGCACCGTGGCGGAAGGCGATGTGGACCCGTATTGCCGGACGATGGCGCAGGCGTGTGTCAACCTGCAGGTGGGTCAACCCGTTGGGAAATCGACAATCAAAGCTGAGGAGCTGCCGCGGTCGGCCAGTACCCGGCTGTGAGCTCGATATACGAAAGGAGCGCGGCCGCGAAGGGAGGCCGAGGGCATCTGGGTCATGCGCACGTGCTTTGGTTTACCTTGATTTATCTCTTAATATACCTCTTGATTGACCTCTGATAGGTGGGGAGGTAATGTGGCTGAGGCTATGTGAGGAGAGGCGCGCCTATAGATATGGCATAATCACATATAGATATGTGCAAGTGATGAAAGCGAAGGCTGCGCAGGAGATGATGTCCCGCATAGACGACCACCTCGCACATTCCCGTCATCATGCCGCCTAATCGCTTAGGGTTTGGGTGCCTCCGATTATGGGGTGCCCACGTAGAGCGTGGGCGTTTGGAGGGCGACACTTTAGGGCATGCATAATGAAGATTACGTCTTCTGAGTCCACTGCACCAGTGTCCTTAAAAAGTTCGCATTGCCCCGCTTCGCAGGCCGACTTGGCCTCCCGCTGTTTGGTCTCGATACAGGACGCTGCCAGTGCTGCAGCGCCCTTGGCGCCGACGTTGCCCACCCTGGACCTGGCGCGTACAGCGCGCTTGCTGGCGGAGTCGCCGACGCCGTCTCTGATCGGCGATGGCCATGGCGGTTGGGGCGGGTTGGGGTCGGCAGCGGCGGCGCTGGTGCGGGATGTAAGTGCGTGGTAGCCAGTTGGTGGGCTATCAGTGGGCTATGACTGCACGAGTAGCTGGAGATGCGAAAGGAATGGATTTGTTTAACGATTGTGGAAACCTTGTTGGGAAATGTCTAGAGTAGTGATCGCAGGGCTGCTGGAAGAACCAGCAGAGCTGTAAGTTTCCGAGGACTTGGTCCCCGCTGCATGTGTTTGTCGACATAACACCAGTTATCACAGGTTTTTGGGACGCAGTTAAAATGCGATCGTGCGTATTGCATTTCTTGCTCCCCAGTTGCGAACGGAGGATGTTTCCATAGTAAAACTCAACTCACGAGTGCTTCCAAATGATTTGCAAATCGTTCGACAAGAGCACGACAGTAACGCGCCGTTAGATTATGTTCGAGAGGTTCGTCACATTTACACGGTCATTTCGAAACTTGTTAAAGGTCTCGGAGCTAACGGTCTCGGAGCTATAGCTGCGTCTTACTAACCCTAGTAAGTATGTCTGACGTAACACTACTTGGAGTCTTGAATTGCTTGTTTTACAAGTATCGTTATTACATCTGCTCAAAATTATCGGCAGAGCTCTATCCTGATCTTTCAAATAAACTGGGGGATGAATAACATTTTCATGTAAAATCATAGCACAATGAAAGTCGCCTTTAACATGAAATCAATTGACTGCACATCATTGACGTCGTGCGGAAAGAAGCTGAACGTTAGGCATGGAGCCCTGGTCGGCCGCCGCTGCTTGCCGTTAGCGGTAGGTTGTAAACTTTTATCTTTGCTATGTCCAAACATTTCTTATGACTACACCAGTCTTCCAATAAGTCAAGCGTTGACTGCCGATGTGAAATTACGGCTTCGGAAGTTAGCGCAGGGTTCACATGGGCCGAATGCACTGGAGATTCCAAGAGTTGACGTTGCATTTAAAAATGCAGAATTCATCCGGGGGACCTATCTATGCTTGTGGGACCGGCAGCAGCATCGGCGGCGGCGGCGGTGGTGGTTTCGTGCACCGTGCGACCAACCGCAACCGGAACGCATCACGCAATGTGGGTATTGCTTCTCCTGCCGCCATTCAGGACTACTGGTGGGGATAATTTTAAATATCTGGGCGAAGATGCTAAATCCGTCCAAGGAATTTTTAGCGTCACCTTGAACGGGGCCCCATATGGCGTGATGGCCCCAAACCGCCCCGGTTCCAAACCTTCTTAGATGTATGTGTGTTTGGGATATACGAGAGAGCGCTCAATCAGGGCTATGTGTAAGTCATATTCTGTGTGGGAGGTCCAATTGGCGTCGGTGCTTCACATGCTTTGCTTGGCACAGGGAGAAGCACACACCGACTGCATGTCGTGGGCCCCAAACCCACCCTCGCATCCCGCCTTACCGGCGCAACCTCCCCCCAAGAAAATGCGTCCCCAGGGGCATCGTACATATGAGTAAGTAGACGTACCCCTTGCACGTGAACAGGTCCTTTGCCCTTCTCGGCGGCCAGCCCGCTGCGGCGGTCGCTTGACTCCTTGCTCGCCTTCCTGGAGCCGTGGCAGCATCTCCGCCGGCGCCGCCGTCCCCAGCAGCAGCGAGCGGCCGCTCTTCCCCCCCACAGACATCCCGTCGGACCCCGCCATCTCGTTCGCCATCTCCACGGCCGACACCTGGCAGAAGCTGCGGGACCTCTACACCGCCGCCGCCCGGAGGATAGACCCAGGGCAGCTTCTGGCGCTGACCCAGCGGTAAGTGCTGCGGGCTCCGGAACCACACTTACTTCCACTAACTTGGCGGCGGCACATCGTGGAGGATGTTTTGTCCGGGGTTTGGACTCTCTCGGTTTTCCGAGGCTCGCACCACTGGGGGACTCGTACTGCTGAGCGATCAGCCAATGGATTGACCGCCTCGTCAATGCCGGTTTGCAGCCCTGTGTGCCCACCGGTGGGACCGAAGGGGGCAGGGAGGTGGGGGTCGGGGTCGGGGTGGCGGTATCCGCCTCCCTCCTCAACCGGCGCTGCGGTATGGGGCCGTCAGTCCGGCAGCGTGCCATCATCACCCGCGACCCTTCTGTGCCCTCTTCCCCCCTAAGCCCATTGCCCTTACACGCCGCCGGCAACCATGCACTTTCCCCATCTCCCGCGCCCATCCCCCCTCGCGCCGGTGGCGGGTCCGGCCACCTCCCGTACCTACCAGGTTGGCCCACGTCACCGGGGCGGTGGTGTGGCCGGAGGGAGCACCGCTGCCTGAGCTGGCACCTGCGGGTGGAGCCCCTTGGGCGCCGACCCTGACGGAGCAAGAAGCGGAGGAAGTGGTGGTGAGCGGGATGGCAGGGGCGGGAGAGGCGCAGTGTGGTGGCGGTGTCGTGGTGGTGGTGGCGGTGTCGTGGTGATGTCGTGGTGGGGGTGGGGGTGGGGGTGAACAGTAGGCAACACAGCGAACCCAGTCACTGGAACCCAGAGGGACGCTGCGCACACCGAGGCTGGAGGGAAGGGGGAGAAACGGGCTTGCGCTGCTGCTCACGTGCCCCAATGCGTGCCGGTGAGGGTTGTGTTTTGCCCCGGCCGGGTGGAATCTCAACCGGCATAATGGGGTACGGTGGTGGGCGACGGAGTTGAGGCTGCGGCGGGAGATGGGTTGGAGGTGGGCGGGGAGGTGGCGGGACGTGGGGGGGGGGGTTGGTCGGGTAGCTAGGACTAGGGGTCTGGGGCCATGCGGGGGAGTGGCAACGGCGCGGCAGGGTGATACCATGTCAGAGGTTTGATATCATTATTGTGCTGCGGAAGCTGCTGGAGCTGCTGGAGCTTTTTCACTTGCTGCCTTTAACCCCTTCGGTGCCATGAAACGCGTGCGGGTTTGTTCGACCCCTCCTTGTTTGATCATTGTGTGGCGCCGCAGGCGTTGGCGCAAACCCTGTGCCGAGCCACCCAGGTCTGCCTGCCGGAAATGTACAGCATGCAGCAGGTGGCGGGGTTATTACAGGTAAGGAAGGAAACGCACCGCTGTACGGCACATATGGAGGTTGGGTAGCTTGGGGAAGGAGGGGAAAGCGGCAGAAAGTGCGGTACGGTACAGACGATGCACTCCTGTACGGAGCAGGGGCTGTAGAGTGGATATCATATGCAACTTCATTCGTACTTCGAGTTCATCCATCCATTTCAGCACCCGCGTCCCTGAAGCTTCCACACACCCGCATACATACACACACTTACACACACATACACACATACAGCGCGGCTTGATGAAACTGCGGTCTCAAACCTCCAAATGCGGTCCACACGGCGGAACCCCGTGGTCGCTCCAAAACCCACCAGGCGCTGGTGAGCTTGGGTGTAATGCCCCCACCGTCCTGGCTCAAGTCCGCGGAGCTGGTGGCGCTGAGGACCCAGAGGGAGGGCGACACGGAGGGGGGACGCCGAGCAACAAGGTGGGCATAACCCCAAGTGCGTGTACGTGTTTGTTCTCGGACGGCCGGGATGATCCCTCTCTTGCCACCCACCTCCCGCCACGAGATTCGGAACCTGGTTGGTTAGGGTTCGTTAGGGCTCTGCTGCAGCGCTGACCTGGGGCCTGCAGCCACATTTCTCTTAGTCCCTCTTCTTGCCGCAGCAGCACCAGGTCTCGTCTTTTCGCCTGCCCAACCCCAAGCCCCTTTTGAGCACCTCCCCCGTCGCCCGCATGGTGCCTGCAACGCGCACATACGTGGCGACTGCAGCGCTCTCACATGCGGTCTCTCTCGTGTGAGGGCCACCGTGGGCTGTTTCCGGTTGGTACTGCTTTTGTTTGCTTGCTTGTCTCTTGTGATTCACCCCCGTATCCACCTGCCGTACGACGGCCCCTCTCATGGCGGGTGTGTTCGGCGTCATGGAGTTCCCCTGAGGTCCCTTCCGCCTCAACCCCACACCGCCTCCTGCGTCCTGTTCCCCTCTTCTCCTCCTCTCCCTCTTTTCCTTTTCCACCCCCTTCTCAACCCCTCCTCCACCCCTTCCCCGCCTCCTCTCAGCGAGCTGCTGAACGAGCTGCTGGCTATGGCGGCCTCGTTCCAGCGAGTGGGGCACGTCCCGGACCGCAGCTTTGTGGCGCTGCTTGGGGCCGTGCGGCCGCTGGAGGAGGTGCAGACGGACCAGGTGGGCAGAGCGGGGGGACGGGACTAGCGGGCGTAGCGACTTGGCATGTCGTTGGGCGGTGTGTGAGGGCTTGTGCGGCTTGGCGAGACGGCAAACCGGGCAAGGGATGGGGCTTGGTGGGCGAGACAGTGGACCTGGTCAGCGGTCCGAGGGCCCGATGACACCAAAGAGCAACGAGAGCGAGTACGAAATTATGTGGGCGTACTTATTTATTTGCTCGCATCGTAATTTCATCACATCACCTCTTTTCCTCCCTGGCATCCCTTTCCGTGCCGCTTCCGTACGGCGCCACAGGCCGACGCGCCCTTGCTGCTGGTGTTAGCGGCGCCGCAGCTGCTCTGTCTGGCGAGGGCGGTGCTGCTGTGGGGGCTGCAGCCGCCGCCAGAATGGCCCGAGCTGTTCCTGCAAGTATGCATTCATGTGTTCATGTGTTCTTGTGGAAGGGGGGGGAGAGGGGGAAATGGGGACAACCAGGACTTGGGGAAGCGGGAAGGAGGGCAACCTACTCACCACCTTCCTTGCCAACCGCTTTTTAGGGTTTTCGGCTTTTAGAGCTTTTCGTTACCACTTGCGTTCGTTACCTCCCACCTAAACGCGGTACAAAGCCGTACAAAGCACATGCTAAATGATATGCACACCCGTGACGCATCCATTCTTCGCCGTGCAGGCCACCTACACTCGAATCTCCCGTGCTAATAAACTCGCGGAGGCGGGGACGGGACTAGATGGCCCGGATGAAGCGGTGGAGGCGGCGGAGGCGGAGGCGGCACTCGACATCGGCGGCCTGGCCGCGCTGCTGTGGGCTGCCGCCATGGTGGAGGCCCGACCTGCAGATCCGGGTGGGATGTGAATCCGGGTTTGGTGGCGGGCGGGTATTATTATATAAGTATTACTAATATATTATTAATTTATGGTAATTAAGGTATAGGTTATCCTGCTTCTTTAATTATAGAGATATAATTTAAAAAGCCGTTCATTATAAGAATGATCTTCTCTTTTTCTCCCTTTTATCAGAGTTCAGCTTAACTGTGCAGGGAGCTGTTCGTTTAAATTATCTATCTATCTATCTATCTATCTATCTATCTATCTATCTATCTATCTATCTATCTATCTATCTATCTATCTATCTATCATGAGACAATGTTAGCTTATTATCTTAAGAGTATATTGGCTAATTGTGATTTATATTTTTTGTTTTAATATTTTCTTTTTAATGATACGTACGGAATGTGTACGGGGGTTCTCACGATGAGGATGCATGCGTATAACTAATAACCGTGCATGTTAGGGGGCTGCACCTGCCACTGTCGCCGCGGACGTGTCCTTTAAGGCGTTGAATCTTTGACACGTTCGTGGACTTAGCCGTTGTGTTGTGCACTTCCGGCTTGCTTATTCATGCTACCTGGTGTATGAATGCGGTTATGACGGGAATTTTACGTCGCACCTGGTTGCCGTACCGTCTGGCAGGCGGCCGATGGATGGCGGAGCTGCTGACGGCAGCGCTGCGAAGGTTGCAGAATGTGCTGGCGGCGCCGGCTGTGGTGGTGGCGGCGCAGGCGACCAGCGGAGACGTCACCGCTTCCACCGCCGCCGCCGCCCTGACGGAATCTGCAGGTGGCAGTCTACAGGTCGGTATATCAGTATATCACACGCCTTCCTCTCTCTCTCTCTCTCTCTCTCTCTCTTTTTGAGCATTTTTGCGTAAAGGGAAAGGGGGCATTGTACGTGCGGAAAAGCCAAACCCATGCAAATTGACGGTTAGGTCATAACGTCCGTACTCTTAACTGTGAACTGATCGGCAGTTGGAGGCGGTTAATCGCTAATCGCGGTGGACGTTAATGAACCCTTCAGGATTTCATCCGAGCCCGAGCTCTCCCGTCAATCCCATTTCCCCCCCTGTCCCCAAAAACACACACACACACATACAAACAAACTTACACACTCGATAGAAGGTTCTCCTTTTAAAGACAACCCCTGTACGACACCTGGCGATGCGACAAATGCGATGCAGGACATGGCGAGCTTGCTATCGGCCCTACAGCAGATGATGTACGACCCGGGGCCTGATTGGACCAATACGTGCTTGCAGGTACGGAGTACGGTATGGTAAGGGAACATGTGCGCGTTTTACTGGACATCTTTCTGCCGTACCCGTGGTGTCCTTTGCGGCGGCGTTGGTTACGGCAGGTTGCAGGCGGCGTTAGGGGGGCTGAGCGAACAGCGAGAGGGGGTTTCGGTTAGGGCAACAACCGGAAGCGGTTAGTGCAGCAACCGCTTCCGGTTTGGTGCTTGCAGGAAGGGGATGATGAGAGGAGGAGGAGGAGGCGAGGGAGGGGAAGGGGGCAAGGATTAGGACGAGTATCGTACTCTTTAGTCCGACAGAAAGTACGGTGCCCCCGATGTTTCTTTAGCGCCTTGGCGCCAAGTGGGTGCGATTTTCACAACGCCGACGTATCCCTTGCTATCCATGCGCAAGGAGCGGTCTCAGTGCTCTGAAACCAAGTACGGCACCAAACACAACACGCCGGTGGTCAGTGTGGCCCCTTGCTTTGTCCAAACACGCAAGCTTAGTACGGCACCACCTTCGTGTGGTATTTATCGTACTACCTTTCGGAAGCCCTGAGACCGCCTCATGCCTTCATGTCCCCGCCCTCATCCCGTCCCGTCCCATACTCCTCATGTGGCCAGATCTGTTATTTGTGGCCTTCATATATATAACCCTGTGTGCATAACTTATCATCTCTTCCAGCTCCGTACTGAAAAAGTCGCTCATTCCACCCACTGGGCCGATGCAGGCGGCGGCCGCTGTGCAGGCGCGCACGGATCCGTCAGCTGCGGTCAACGCAGCCGCCACCACCGGCAGCCCGCCGCCGGGAGACGCCCTGGCGGCCGTGCTGTTCCTGGCAGCGCAGTACGATCATCCACAGGATGATGAGACCCGTGGGTCAGTGGTGGGCATGGCCCAGGCGGCGCAGGCTTGGATGCAGCTACAGGATGACGTCATGGGGGCGGCCGCGTCTGCGGGCTCGGCAGCGCCTCCTCCGCCTCCTCTGTTCTCGAGTCGTGGCCTGACCCAGCTGCTGATGGCACTGGTCCGAATGGGCGGACAGCCCTCGGATGCATGGGTGGCGACGTGGGCGGCGGCGGCGGAGCCGCTCATGAAACGCGGCAGCGGCGGCGGCGGCTTCGACGTGGACCAGGTGGGGGACTAGAGGGTCCGGGGGCGCACGGGCAGGAGAGATTCGTACACCGTGTGTTGTTGTGGGTGTATTGGGGTCATGGCAGTTGAAAACTGACAGCGTGGGCAGGTGAGGGAAGTAAAATGTACGTTGTGTACGGTATACATATGTACGTATGTGTATATAGCTTTTCGTACGGAAGCCCGGTTGCACTGGTCAATCTTCCCCCACTCTGATCGGCCGCCGTATACGTACCTGCTTCGTGACCCAGTTTCTCTGTCTCCTTACCCGGGGGTTGATTTAATCCCGACCTCGTCTTGAATAATGTGTGTTTGTTATTGGGTCGAACACTTGTTGGCGGTTTCTCTGTTGGCGGTTTCTCTGTTGGCGGTTGATGATGGTTCTCTTTAAGATCTCCAGCTCCCTACCATTCGCCACTGGTTCCGCCGCCGCACGGGTCTCCGGTGCTTTTCCTCACCGCACTGCGCACTCGCGCCCTTTTAATACCCCCCTCCCTCCCCCCCTCCCTCCTCCGACAGATGGTGGCCGTTCTGGCGACAGCTGCGGAGGCGGAAGTGCAGTTGCCGGAGCAGCTGCAGAGGGCCATGGTCCAAGGCCTGTTGATGCCGCAGCCGGTGGCGGGCGCGACGCCGCATGCGGCGGCCCCGGCGGCGGCGGTTGCAGCTGCCGGCGCGGCACCGGGCATTTCCGGCCCTGGGGCCTTCTTGCCCGCCAGCGGTGCCGCCAGCGGTGCCGCCGCCCCCTCCCCCACCTCCCCCTCCCCCGGCGCAGCGGTCCGATCGCTTCTGCAGTTCCGGCAGTTGCTCGCCATCCTGGAGCTGCAGCCGTACCCCTTGGAGACCGACTGGTTGGACACCTTGGTCGCACTGGTTGAGGATTTCAGGTGTGTGTGGTGTGTGTGTGTGTGTATGTGTATGTGTATGTGTATGTGTATGTGTATGTGTGTATGTATGTGTGTATGTATGTGTATGTATATGTGTTTGCAGACAAGTTGTCGGCTTGCAAGTTTTGCCGCCGTTGCTTGTTCTCAAGGCTCCCCCAAGGCTCCCTGGCCCCGCTGGTCCCCGCAACCAGGCTGAGCTTGGGCTCGCGGGAGCTGCTGGCCGTGCTGCGCGTGCTGGGCAGCTTCAGGTGCGCCGAGCACAGCGTCCCGAGCGACAACCATAGACACAAAACGCGGCACGAACGCAGAACGGGCCTTATGAATCCGGCCTTGCCTCGTTGCGGCACGACTTGTGTGTTTTTGAATTACCCCCTCCCCCCGGGTCTCTCGCCCTCCGGAGAGAGAGAATGTGTGTGTATGTGTGATCCAAATGAACGCGGCAGTTGGTTAGGACGTGTGGGGTTCGTTGTCGCCGGTAGTTGACAGTTCGACCTATTCTGCCGCCCGGCACCCGACACCGAGCAAACGGGCGAGCTTTGACTCCGGTCTTGCCCTGTTGCCGGTTAAGTCGTACAGGGTGTTGTCGTTTTGTTCGCTTTTCTCTGAGGCTGTGTGCAGATGGCGGCGGCGGTGGCGGCGGCGGCGCTCTCTCCCCGTCTCCACGCACGCAGCGGAAGCATGCACCCGCGCACTGTCGCTCCAGGGAAGGGGCTGCCGCTCCAGGGATCTCCCATCCCAGCCGCAGCCCCGTACTCAACCAAATAACTACCATACCTAATCCCTAACTACCTGCTGCCCCACCCCACCCCACCCCTTCTTCCCCCTCCGGTGTTTCCCGCCTCGTTTTCTCTTCAGAGACACGCTGCTGATGGACACGTCGGATGCCGCCGTACAGCCCTTACCGCCCTCCGCATCCGCGCCCTCACCCTCACCTGCACCGTCAGCGGGCCGCCAACCTGCCACCTCCACCTCCGCCACCTCCACCTCCGCCACTTCATCCCGTCGTTCCGGCGGGCCCCTGGTGCTGCGGCTCCCGGAGTCCCCAGCCGCTGCCGGGTCCCGTCCGGCCCTTCCCCCGCCCCCCTTCCCCTTCCCCTCCGCAACCTCGCCACCGCAGTCCCCCGGCCCGGCTACCGCAGCCAAGGGCGGGGGGGGCCGCGATTCCGCCGCGAGCTCCTCCTCGCCCGTGATCTTGGACTCCGTCTGGCTGGGGTCCCTTCTGGAGGATCTGAAGGTCCGCGGCGGTGTCCGGGGCCCCAATGATCTGATGCAGCTGGCACAGGTAAGGAGAAGGTGAGGAGGAGAGCGTGAAGGCTGCGGGGTGAGAGGGGAGAGGAAAGTCTCGAGGGAGGGCGTCCTTGTCAGGCAAGGTGTGGGTGTAGGTGTGGGTGTGTCTCACATGTCAGGAGATGGCTGGAAAACCTGGCAGTCCAGGGTGGGTTTGTGCCCGAGTCGTACAACACCTCGATGCCGTACGAAACACCCGTGGGGTCCTGTGGCCCATGGGTCCGCTGTGTTTTGTAACCCCTCTTTTCCCCCCCCTCTGCCGTCCCTTTTCGCCGACTCTCAGGCGCTCTCGGCCCTCAGCGCGCCACCGTCGCTGATGTCGTACGTGGAGGTACGATACATCCAGGGAGGGTTCCTCCTTTTAGTAAGCACCTGACCCATATCACGGCCCTGCAGACCAGACCCCTCATCTCCTTCACATCGTCCCCACAGCCCCAACCCGGCAGCTCTGATGACGTCGTTTCGCGACCGCCCTCAGGTCTTTGCGGTGGCTATCACGGGGGAAGACGGCCGGCGCCGGGCGCCTACGCCGCGTACGGCCGCCGCCGCAGGCGTCGGCGCCGCCGCCCTGGCGGCGTCCGGGTTGGCGGCGGGATCTGAATCACCCGCCCCAGCCGCCACCGCCAAGCCGTCGGCGGCTCGTATTCGGTTGCGGCTGCAGAAAGAAACGAGGGAACAGAAGGTGCGTTGGGGGGAGGGAGGGGGTTTAGGGTTTTAATTACGTAAGTCAGTTTTAGACGACGAATGGATAACGGCGCAACGGTTGGATGGAAGCTTGACCGGGGGCCAAAGAGAGGTCCAGGGAGGAGGGGGCCTAAGAGAAGGATCGGGCGGGGGGATGGAAGGCGCACTCTCATGGCTTTGCTGGGCAGTTATGACAGTTGTCAGTTAGGAAGTTAAGCTAAGAAAGGGGAGGGAGAGGAGGACGGTGAGCTGAGCTGGCCACTGCCCCCCCTGTCCCACCGAGTTCCGTTAGGCGGCTGCAGCTGCTCAGGGGGCGGCTGCAGAGACAGGTGCGGCGGCTGCAAGCGCGGGGGCGGAGGAGGAGGAAGAGGAGGAGGTCCAACAATGGTCATTGGCCTGGCCGGCGATGTTGGGAGCCTTCGCAGCTGCGGGCCACATCCCGGAACGGAGGTACGGCAGCCAAACCCAACGGAAGTCTGGAAGCGGGCTACCAGGTTCCGTGCTGTGCGATGCATCGCTGTGCTGTCCAGGTTTTAAGCGCTTACTGATGCCGCTGCATGTACGGCACGGGTATGCGTCGTGGCTAATTTCGGAAGTTGAGGGATTGGGGGGAGGGGGGTGTAGAGGGGACTGCCGCTCCTGCAGAGCTGGCGCATTGGGGGGAGGGGGGTGTAGAGGGGACTGCCGCTCCTGCAGAGCTGGCGCATTGGGGGGAGGGGGGTGTAGAGGGGACTGCCGCTCCTGCAGAGCTGGCGCATTGGGGGGAGGGGGGTGTAGAGGGGACTGCTGCTCCTGCAGAGCTGCGCGCATTGGGGGAGGGGGGTGTAGAGGGGACTGCTGCTCCTGCAGAGCTGGCGCATTGGGGGGAGGGGGGGTGTAGAGGGGACTGCCGCTCCTGCAGAGCTGGCGCATTGGGGGGGGGGGGTGTAGAGGGGACTGCCGCTCCTGCAGAGCTGGCGCATTGGGGGGAGGGGGGGGGGGTGTAGAGGGGACTGCTGCTCCTGCAGAGCTGGCGCATTGGGGGGAGGGGGGTGTAGAGGGGACTGCTGCTCCTGCAGAGCTGGCGCATTGGGGGAGGGGGTGGTGTAGAGGGGACTGCCGCTCCTGCAGAGCTGGCGCATTGGGGGGAGGGGGGTGTAGAGGGGACTGCTGCTCCTGCAGAGCTGGCGCAGGGGGGGGGGGTGTAGAGGGGACTGCTGCTCCTGCAGAGCTGGCGCATTGGGGGGAGGGGGGTGTAGAGGGGACTGCTGCTCCTGCAGAGCTGGCGCATTGGGGGAGGGGGGGGTGTAGAGGGGACTGCTGCTCCTGCAGAGCTGGCGCATTGGGGGGAGGGGGGTGTAGAGGGGACTGCTGCTCCTGCAGAGCTGGCGCATTGGGGGGAGGGGGTGTAGAGGGGACTGCCGCTCCTGCAGAGCTGGCGCATTGGGGGGAGGGGGGTGTAGAGGGGACTGCTGCTCCTGCAGAGCTGGCGCATTGGGGGGAGGGGGTGTAGAGGGGACTGCCGCTCCTGCAGAGCTGGCGCATTGGGGGGAGGGGGGTGTAGAGGGGACTGCTGCTCCTGCAGAGCTGGCGCATTGGGGGGAGGGGGGTGTAGAGGGGACTGCCGCTCCTGCAGAGCTGGCGCATTGGGGGGAGGGGGGTGTAGAGGGGACTGCTGCTCCTGCAGAGCTGGCGCATTGGGGGGAGGGGGGTGTAGAGGGGACTGCTGCTCCTGCAGAGCTGGCGCATTGGGGGGAGGGGGGTGTAGAGGGGACTGCTGCTCCTGCAGAGCTGGCGCATTGGGGGGAGGGGGTGTAGTAGGGGACTGCCGCTCCTGCAGAGCTGGCGCATTGGGGGGAGGGGGGTGTAGAGGGGACTGCCGCTCCTGCAGAGCTGGCGCATTGGGGGGAGGGGGGTGTAGAGGGGACTGCTGCTCCTGCAGAGCTGGCGCATTGGGGGGAGGGGGGTGTAGAGGGGACTGCTGCTCCTGCAGAGCTGGCGCATTGGGGGGAGGGGGGTGTAGAGGGGACTGCCGCTCCTGCAGAGCTGGCGCATTGGGGGGGGGGGGGGGGTGTAGGGGGACTGCTCCTGCAGAGCTGGCGCATTGGGGGGAGGGGGTGTAGAGGGGACTGCCGCTCCTGCAGAGCTGGCGCATTGGGGGAGGGGGGGTGTAGGGGGACTGCTGCTCCTGCAGAGCTGGCGCATTGGGGGGAGGGGGTGTAGAGGGGACTGCCGCTCCTGCAGAGCTGGCGCATTGGGGGAGGGGGGGGTGTAGAGGGGACTGCTGCTCCTGCAGAGCTGGCGCATTGGGGGAGGGGGGGGGGTGTGTAGAGGGGACTGCGCTCCTGCAGAGCTGGCGCATTGGGGGGAGGGGGGTGTAGAGGGGACTGCTGCTCCTGCAGAGCTGGCGCATTGGGGGGAGGGGGGTGTAGAGGGGACTGCTGCTCCTGCAGAGCTGGCGCATTGGGGGGAGGGGGGTGTAGGGGGACTGCTGCTCCTGCAGAGCTGGCGCATTGGGGGAGGGGGGGGGGGTTGTAGAGGGGACTGCTGCTCCTGCAGAGCTGGCGCATTGGGGGGAGGGGGGTGTAGAGGGGACTGCTGCTCCTGCAGAGCTGGCGCATTGGGGGGGAGGGGGGTGTAGAGGGGACTGCTGCTCCTGCAGAGCTGGCGCATTGGGGGGAGGGGGGTGTAGAGGGGACTGCTGCTCCTGCAGAGCTGGCGCATTGGGGGGAGGGGGGGGGGGGGGGGGTGTAGAGGGGACTGCCGCTCCTGCAGAGCTGGCGCATTGGGGGGAGGGGGGTGTAGAGGGACTGCTGCTCCTGCAGAGCTGGCGCATTGGGGGGAGGGGGTGTAGAGGGGACTGCCGCTCCTGCAGAGCTGGCGCATTGGGGGAGGGGGGATGTAGAGGGACTGCGCTCCTGCAGAGCTGGCGCATTGGGGGGAGGGGGTGTAGAGGGGACTGCTGCTCCTGCAGAGCTGGCGCATTGGGGGAGGGGGTGTAGAGGGACTGCTGCTCCTGCAGAGCTGGCGCATTGGGGGAGGGGGGTGTAGAGGGGACTGCCGCTCCTGCAGAGCTGGCGCATTGGGGGGGGGGGGTGTAGAGGGGACTGCTGCTCCTGCAGAGCTGGCGCATTGGGGGGAGGGGGTGTAGAGGGGACTGCCGCTCCTGCAGAGCTGGCGCATTGGGGGGAGGGGGGTGTAGAGGGGACTGCTGCTCCTGCAGAGCTGGCGCATTGGGGGAGGGGGGTGTAGAGGGGACTGACTGCGCTCTGCAGAGCTGGCGCATTGGGGGGAGGGGGGTGTAGAGGGGACTGCTGCTCCTGCAGAGCTGGCGCATTGGGGGGAGGGGGGTGTAGAGGGGACTGCTGCTCCTGCAGAGCTGGCGCATTGGGGGGAGGGGGGTGTAGAGGGGACTGCTGCTCCTGCAGAGCTGGCGCATTGGGGGGAGGGGGGTGTAGAGGGGACTGCTGCTCCTGCAGAGCTGGCGCATTGGGGGGAGGGGGGTGTAGAGGGGACTGCTGCTCCTGCAGAGCTGGCGCATTGGGGGGAGGGGTGGGGGTGGGGATGCATTACGTGGTAAGCCCGGGCCCTGAGGTGGCACGTGCGTGGGGTGGGTGAGGGGGTGGGCGAGGGGCGGAGAGCTAGCCAGGCGTAGTTGCGCAGCTCTCATGCGGCTGGGGAAGCGGGTAGCGCACGCTGGGGGTCGCTTCGTGACCGGAGCGCCCTCTTGTCGACATCCCTCATCCAGAGCCTGGAGAGCCTGAATATACACAGGACGTGCGGAGCCCGCGATTCTGCCTCCCCCCCCCTCTCTCTCACACACACACACGGCAGTACACACGCACACACACACACGCACGCACGCACGCACGCACACACACACACACATACACACACACACGCGCGCGCACACACACTCACACACACACACACACACCCCGCTCTTCCAACCTCCCTCCATGATCCTTAAGGTGGTGGGATCGCTTCGCGGCTGCAACCCTGCCTGCCTTGGAGTCGTACGAGGGGCCGCGGCTGGTGTCGACGGCGATGGCGGCGCTGGGCTTGAGCAGCCAGGCGGCCGCCGCCGCGGCGGCAGCGGAGACGGACGACGGCAGCGATGACGACGAAGAGGAAGACGAGGGCGCCCTGGCGGCCAAGCTGCTGCCCAGCCTGGACTGGCACCAGCAGGTGGGGTATCGGAGGTGCAATGCCGTTGCGCGCGTTGGGGTTGCGCGGTAAGCACACCCCCCGGGCTGCTCAGCGGCGAATCCAGCTCCATGAGGAAACAGGACTGTAAGGAGTGAGGAGGGTCTTAATGGGTCGGAGAAGAGGACGGAGTGCGCACCTGGCCGCCACGCAAGGACCCCGCTGAACCCCCCTCCTTCCCCGCACCATGCACCCCGCAGGCCCTGACCTGCGTGGCGGAGGCCATCCGTTCGTGTCCGATCAGCATGGACGAGGTACGGCACCTTGTTGGGCTCTTCGTACGGCACACGTTGACCAGCCGATTTGTTACATGCAGCGGAGGACAGCTAGGGGTTGACCGGGGGCGCTGCACCGGGGTACACCGTCAGGATAATGAACGGCCTTTGTAAAAGTATATGTGAGGGTGAGGGTGAGGGTGAGGGTGAGGATGAAGTGATCCAACCCACCCCCAACCCCCCATACACCTCCCCACCCCGTCCAGTCCCCCACTCCCACCCTTTGCGATGGCGGCGGCGAGCCCACCGAGGCAGCATCCCCGCTTGCCTAGGCGCATGTCCTGCCGTACAGAGACTATTAGAGGGGAGGAGATATAGTACGGCCGACCTCGAGGCCGTACTACACCGGCATTCTGGCCGGCTGTACGGCACGTCATGCATTCTTCTGGAATTGCCATAATGACACCAACCGTGACCGCTGACAAAGCACACCGGCCTTCAACCCCGAAATAAATTAATTAATATACTATACTATAATATAAAAGGGCCGTACGTATATATATATATAAAGTGTGCATTTTTACGCACGTATACACACACGTGCACACACATGTTTAGAATGCATTTCCTCGTTCATCGGTTCTGTCCTCCCCCGGGCCCCCGAGCTGTGCAGGTGCGGGATCAGGCCGTTCAGGTGCTCTCGGAGCAGCGCCGCCAGTCGCGCCTGGCCTCCACTGCGGGAGGAGACGCTGAGAACGGCACGGTCGAGCTCACGGACGACGTGGACTTACCGTACGAAGAGTTCACGGCGGAGGAATTTTCTGAGGCATGTCTGGCGCTATCTTCCGAGGTGCTGATGCTGCTGGAGCCGCTGGCCCAGCCCCGGTTGGCGCTGCCGCCACAGCTGCTCGCGCTGCTGCAAGATATGGCGGAGGAGGCGGCCGACGGAGCGACGGAGGCCGTCGCGGCGGCGGCGGCGGCGGGGAATGGCGGGGTTGGTGGTGGCGCCGGCGGCGAGGCGGCAGGGGAGGGGAGCGACGGTGTGGATTTGAACGCTATCGTGTTCGCGCAACAAATCATAACCCCGGTCATGCAGGTGAGGGGAAGGATGGAGCGGGTGCGGGGGACAGGGGCAGGGGGCCGAGGTGCGGAATGTTCTGACATGCCGGTGTCGGGAACGGACTGGTTCTGCCCCCGGTGGGTGTCGCGCGGGGGGCGGGGGGCGGGGGGCCCATGGCAGTTGAGGGGCAGTGGACTCACCGAAGCAGTGGACTCACTCCCGAAACGCACCTCCTGCGGTTTTCTGTTCTGTCGGCCCCTCGAGATCTCAGCTGAATACCACATGTGGTATTCCTTGGTATGTACCTTGAGTTGATATTCGTTATTCTGTTTGTTGCGAGTTGATTGACCTCAGCATATCCTAATTAAGACGTACGCTTGTCCCCTCCCCTTCCCGCATGCTATCGCCCATCGCCGCTCCGAAACCAAACCCGCAGGCTCTGATAGCTTCGGAGCAGGCCCCCACTCAGAACTGGATGAGCCGGGTGGCGGAGGTGATGCTCGTCAGCCGACCCGGCTGGGGTCCAGGTGGGTGATACACGAGACGAGGGGAGGGGCCGGGGAAATACACACACGCTCACCGGGACAGCCGTGACTTATGAAGACCTTCCGTGCACGTGTCCTGAAGACCACCGCTTCCAGCTCCCTGTCGGCGCTTCCTCCGCGGAAAGACTCCAGCTCGTGCTCGTGCTTCTTCCCCCGGTGCGTGTCACAGGCTCCGAAAACGGGGAGCTCCAGCAGGTCCAACAGCTGCTGTTGAGCGCGGATCAGCTCACGACGTTGTCATACTTGGCCGGGCGATTTGAGATGTCACTGAAACCGGAACAGGTGTGCGTGTGTTCAATTTATCGGAGTGTCTGGGTGGTGTCTGGGTGGTGGCGGGGTGGGTGGGCCGCGCGCGCGTACGTACGGCCAAACCAGGTCCGTTCACATGCTGACAGCTGAGAACGCCGAAACACGTCCACTCAGAAGGAAGTCGGAGCGCTTCCACTTCCCCCAGTATGCGGACGTTAACAGGTACGGCAGATCGGCGGCTCCTGGACGTCCGTACGTGGTTACGGGCATTAGCGTACGTGACCGGCGCATGTAAGCCTTGACCGCATGCGGGCTCGACTTCTTCTCTCGCGTCCTTACCTCCGGAGAGCTGTGGTTTCAGGGCTTGCGTGGCCCCCTGTCCAGGTCCGGCTCATGCTGCAACACGCAGCTCGCCTGGTGGAGGGCGGGGAGCTCGCCGCGGGAGAGCTTGCGGCGACACTGGCGGGCCTGTCCGGCGTTCAGGATGTAGATGTGGTGGAGGAGGGGCCAGAGGAGGTGGCAACCCTGCTTGAGGTGTGTGTGTGTGTGGGGGGACGTTGGGGGGGGGGGCGTGTGGCCCTGGCCAACCCGCGCCCGGCGAAGGGGATGTCGTGACATGTGGGATGCCGTACGGTACAACATATTTATTTTGTTGTGCCGCAACTATTGCTTTCGCGCTAGTTCTGCATCTAGTGTGTGAGCAGGAACAGCGAAGTTGTGCCATGTGACAGGCATCAGTGTGCGCGCGGCAGTGCGAATGGACAGGATCGCCACCTCGCATCGTCACCTCGCATCGTCACCTCACATCGCTTCGACCACGAGAAGGGCGGCCGCCGCAACCTCCCTACGGCGTAGTGCGCAGTGCGTAACGCAGCCGATGTGAGCCCACGAGAAGGGCCGCGATGTGGAAACCCTTCGGCCCTCCGTCAGCCGTCCTCAGACCCCGTCCGATGGTTGCCTCCTTGCAGGCGCTGGCTTCACAGTCCGGGCGGTTGTCGGCTCAGGGGCTGTCGGAGGCCGCCACCGCCCTCTTGCAGCTGGGCTTGGGGCTGAACGCGGACATGGCGGTGCGGTTCCGTGCTGCCACCACCAGGTGCTTGTCGGAGCTGACTCCGCAGCAGGTGCTGAAAGGGCTCGGGCTGCGGCTCGTATTGGGGGGAGGGGGGAAGTGGAGTCATGGCACCCGCGGCCAGGGGCAGGATGGGGTGTGTGGGGATGAGGACGGAACACACACACACACACGCACGTAGCACACTGTGAAGGCATCATAACCCAGTTGTCTCCTCATCTCGCGTTCATCGCACGCCCCCGCGTTGGATTGTGGCCTGGCTGTTTGGTTGGCACATGTCTGTGAGGAGGTCCGTCTGTCCAATTACGACACACACCAGTGCAGTATGGAGAACAGTTTGCGTGCACACATCCAACAAACGAAACGCGAAAACGCAAGAAACACCCCGTCCTCCGCTTCCCCGACCCCCGCTTCCCCCCGTCCACCAATACACGAACCCCAATATCCCAGATGCTGACGGTACTGACAGTGGGCGGCAGCCTGGGGTTGGATCCGCCGTCCCTGGAGCTTTTGGTGGCCTTATCGATGCAGGTAGGTGCTAAGGGGCGCGGTGGGGTGGGGCGGGCTTGGACGTGTCTGAGGCCGCTGCTGCCTCCCGCAGCCGGTGTCTGATCACCCGCGCACACAATCAGCCCCAATCAGTGGATTCCTCCTGAGGCTCGGCATCCAAGCTTGGGCCGCCCATGCGGTACCCCCTCGCCGCTGCTGCAATGCTTCTGTAGGTGGGGCGGCTGGCGGCACATCTCGATGCCCTGGCCCCCGCGGCGGCCACTGAAGCCGCGTACGAGGTGCGGCGGGGGAGGGGTTGTGTGCGTTGTGTGTCAGCGGATCACCGGTATGTGCTCCAGCACGTTGCCAACCACGTGACCTCCGATGTTGAATGCAGCACCCAATACGGGGGTGGAATGGCTCGTTTCTCTCTCACTGGCACGAGTCTTAACACTCTCCTCAGTACGAGGTGCGCGCAGTTCGGAAAAAAAATACGTCCACATGAGAGACAGATGAAGTCACAGATGCTGGTGGTGGGTGCTGAACCAGTGCGGGGAAAATCACTGGTTTCGGAGCAGCAGTCCGCGGATGAGGGTGAATGGATCAGGGTGCCCCGAAATACAGTACTGGGGAAGGTAGGGACGACTGCCGGGTAGGTAGTGGCCACGCACGGGTGAAGCAAACCTCCCCCCTTCGTATTCCACACACAGATGAAGTCATCCACCGGCGTATGCACGACACGCTCTCATAGCTGCTGCGTCTCGTTCTCGTAAGCAGAGAAGTCTGATACGCTCCGTTCCCCGCAGGTCCTCAAGTGGTTCCCGGAGGTGGCCCCCAACGACTCCAACACATACATCGCCCGGCTCAAGGCGGGGCTGCAGGTGCGGATGTGCGGGTATGTGGACTCTGTGTGTGTGGGGTTGTCTTCGTGTGCTTGTGGTCGTACCCCATCTTTCAGAATCCTATCAACACCTGCAGTACGGCACCCTGAGACTCATACCCCACCAAAATGGCTCCTCCACATCCCCTCAAACCAACCCGCCTATTAAGGGGGTTCCAATCCAATTGCACTTCCCCAATCGCGCTATCACACACATACATACACACATACACATACACATACACACACAGACACTCAGACACACAGACACACACACAGACACACACACAGACACACACACAGACACAGACACACACACACAGACACACAGACACACACAGACACACAGACACACACACAGACACACACACTCCACGGCGCTTTCGTAAGCCGCCCAAAACCCTAAGCCTCCGTCTGCCCCTGCCTCATCCGCAGCCCCTGCTTGGGCGGCTGGATGAGATCGTCCCGGTCTCCGCGTCCAAACTGGCGCTGTTGCTGGCAAGCGCTGGGGTGGTACCGGAGAGTGGCAGTAGCGGCGGCAGTAGTCCAGAGGGGCTGCGGCAGCTCCGGACAGCCGCTCTGTCGCCCCTAGTGGCGGCCACCCTGGAGGGCCTTCCCGACTATGACAACGAGCAGCTCTCCAACGCGATCATGGGGCTGAGCCTGCTTGGGGTGCAGCTGTCAAGCAGTTGGTTGGAGGGCTTCATGCAGGTGAGCGAGCTGCGCGGTGGAGGAGGAGGGGAGGACGGGGGATGGGGAGGGAAGGAGGGGCTCCCGTCCCACGTGGGTGTGCCCTGATGGTTTGAGAAATGTAGCGGCACCGGAAGTGGGTTGCGGGGGGCGGCCTTCACCTGTACGGTGGAGCTGGTTCCGGGAGAGGTGCGTCGTGCTGCTCCCCACCTCGCCCTGGCTCATGCCGCCCAAGCACTAGGGTACTCGCATGGGGTCCTGTTGCCCGTTGCCGTTGATCGTTGGCAGAATCCGTTGTGTTTACCTCCCCCCCACCGCCCACACAAACACACGCGCGCGCGAGCGCTGTAGATTCATGGACTTGCATCCGCTCTCCTCGTCTCCTAACCAAGCCTTACCTGGCGGCCCCCCCTTACCTGGCCGCCTCCTAACTTGGGTCCAACACTCCTAGCCTGTTATACATCACCCATCCATCCCGAACATTCTGGATCCCTCTGGATTCCATCCCTCAACACGAATCCACCGGGTTTCTGCACACACACACACATACACACACACACACACACACGGCGCGTGTTTTCTCCTGGCGACAGGCCTCACGAAGGCAGCTGGATGAGGCGGACGGACGCAGCCTGGCGTATTTGCTATCGGGTCTGGCGGACCAGGGCGCCCTGCCAGATGGGCCCTATGCTGCGGCCTTCTGGGACGCGGTGCGGCGGCGGGCTGCGGGCCCGCAGCGGGACCTCGACCTGTTGTCGGTTCGCACCCTGCTGGAGTCGGCTGGGCAGCTGGGTCTGCGGCCGGAGCGGGAGCTCATGCAGGTGGGAGGGGATGCCGGTACGGGCCGCAGGTTCCAATGAGCGCTGCAGGTTCCACCCCTGGGATGGCAGGAGGGCGGGAGGTGGGGGAGACTGGCGGTGATGGGTGGGGAGGAGGAGGGAGGTGGTCGGCGCAGCGCGAGATGGAGTTCGACCGCAGCTGCGGAAGGCGCCTATGTCCCCATCACAGCGGAGCACCTGCCAGACCGGCGGCAGTTGGTCAACCGGGTAGGAGGTGCCGTATTGCCACTAGCCCCTGCGCTTCGGCTGGCCCGCCTGGCGTCAAGGCGGCGTCACACGGCACTGGTGGTGGTGGTGGTGGTGGTGGTGGTGTCACTGCATCCCTGTCTGTCTGTCTGTCTGTCTGTTTGGTGGCCTGTGCACCAAACTCGCATAGCTTAGCACCTAGAGCTGATCGCAAGGCCCCAATCCTTGTTATTGCTCCATTGCTTTTCCCGCGGTTAGTTGAAAGGCCGTTGTGCGTTCCAACGGCTAACGACCAACCCCCGTGATCCGCCCGCCTCAGTCTGTCCTTGACTGCGCACTGCTGCGGTACCGGGAGGCGCCTGACCCGGAGGGCTTGGTGGAGCTGGTGCAGGTGAGGGGAAGGGCCGGGGTGGAAGCACACTTTTCAAACTGATGTGGTTGTAGTACAGGTCGTACAGGGAGTACGAGTACAGGGAGTACAGTACAAGTCGCGTTTACCGGAGGAAGGTGGTACCGCATGTTACGGATGTGCGGTGTCCTTGTGTGTGCGGTGGTGGGATTGCAAATACGTGTGCAGGAGGCATTTGCGATGTTGCACTTTTGCGTGCAAAGATACTATGCTGCTGAAGTGGACACGTTAATAGTATTTGTATGTATGTAGGAGCAGCAGGGGGTCTAAACAAGAGGTGGGGAGGACGGTTGGATCAATAACCTCTCTCACATCAGGAGAAAATAAAACAAAATTTCAAACTCTGCGGTACTGTTGTACACAGTTGCAGTACAGTAGGATAACCATAACGGAGCGGCTTTGCTCCAATCGACCGCGCGTACACACGTGCGATGTACACGCGCTTCCGTGTGACCATACGCGCAAACTGGAAATAGCCGCAGCCTCCCCCTGTCGGCCATGGTGGCTGGCAAGCCTGCCATCCCAGCATATCAGGCCTCTGGTCTCCTCTGCTGCAGCTTTGCTTGCTAGCGCTGTTGCTACCGCTGCTGCTGAGATGGGCCTTATCCGGGCTTATCCACCACATACACCCATCCGTCCCGACCCGTACTCCGCGTCCCCCGTCCGCCCATCTACCCAGGTAATGGCATCCTTCGACTTCGTGCCATCATCCATCTGGGCGGCGGAGGTGCGCTCGTTGCTGGCTGCCCCTCTTGCCAGCATGCCCCACGAGGCCCGTGCGGCAGTCGTCGGCTTCCTGCAGGGCCTCCTTCCTCAGCAGCGGTAGCAGAGGGGTATGCGTGTGAGCGAGGCAGACGGCGCAGACGCAGCAGACGGCGCAGGAATGGGCCGAGGATGTCCTTCCCCCCCTGTGTGGAAGATGACCACCACTACTAACAATGAGATGACGACGATGAGGTCAAAGTGTTTAGTGTAGGGTGTGGATGTGTGTAGGGTGTGGATGTGTGTAGGGTGTGGATGTGTGTGTAGGGTGTGGATGTGTGTGGGGTGTGGATGTGTGTGTAGGGTGTACGGGTGCCTTCGGAGCAGGAAAATAAGTTTCGCCCATGCAGGAGGGGCAGGTGTAAGAGGTATAGGAGGCACAGGAAGTGGGACTCGGGAAGTGAGGGGGGGGAGGAATGTGAAGTGGTAGGCTCGCAGGTCACCTGTGTGATATAAGGGGTGCGGCGCTAGGGCGCTACTGGAAGGACGTGCTCTGTCGTTTCGGGAGTATAGTACGATGTAGGTCAGCTCTTCAAATTGTGGATGGTCGGGGCGGGTCGAGTTGCACATGCAGTACAGCTCTGCTTGGGTCGAGAGCTCGGTAGGCACAAGTTGGCGCAAATGCATTTCGCATGGAAAGCCTTGATGGGCGTCAGGGCCTTGCTGCCGATGCCACTGGTAGTGCTGATGGGTAACACGTGAGGTGGTGTGAGAGCATTTGCGTCCCCGGTGGACCCACCGCAGCACGTGTGCTCCTGTGTGCTGAATATTTATGTGGGTAGATCGGGTTGTGGTCGTGATGGTCACGATGTGTAACGAAGCTAACGAAGCTAACGAACGAGGACTTTGCGAACGAAACTGGCATGGGGAATGGTGACCGATTCAGGTGCGCATTGCGTAGGTAAGACCTTTCGGAGGCCTCGATGGAGCACTTCCTACTAGTGACACGAAGGTGGCACTGAGGGGCGTCGTAAGATCGGCCCGCCACATGACCAGATTATGACCGCCACAAACTATTTTACAGGAGGGTATCTCTTCACGTTACTCTGCCTAGTGCCTACGCATGCTTCGATCATGCACTTTCTACGCATTTTATTCCATTAGCTCAAAATGGTTCCCACTTGGAACATACGCTCTGGCTCCCTTTGAAGGCAACAGCCGGCCAAGTACGGCACCATCTTAGTCAGCTTCAGTCAGAGTGTTCTCCTTCGATGCACATGGAATGCAAGGTGACGGATCAAACTTTGCGGAAACTTTAAACTTCCGTCTGAAGCAGTGGAAATGTATATTGCTACCAGGAAGAATCATTAAAGACATTGAAAAATGAGCCCATTGTACTTCAACACTGCTATGGAAGATAGCGGAAGACTGTCTGTTGATGCTGTGGTTACAAGATTAAGAAAAGTTTGCGCATTATTGGTTGCTATCCTGCAGGTTGGTCAACCTTGCTTAGGTCATAGGCCTGGCCATCCTCTGAAGCCCTGATGCTCTTCCTGTTTGAATTATCCGTCTTAAGATGGACATGAAACATAGTAACGATGTACTGTCCGCCAAGCCTCTTCGTCAGGCGCCGTCCGCGGTGGTACCGTCTCAACGCATTGTTTCTTCAATCGTCTTTGCCCGTGTTGCGAGATTTACCCGCGCTCCACCAGCACCAGCGCCAGCGCTCATCGAACTTGCACCCCCAACCGCCGTTCCAACGCTTACTTTCGTGTCTTGCTGTCTTCCTCCTGCACACCTATATTGCTCCCTTATGGTGTATTATGCAGTCTGACCGCTCTCGTTATCTGGAGGCACGCACCTGGCTGCTTAATAGCATCGCCTCACAGGTGCGAGTTCAGGGCGAGCCACGAAAAAAGGGGTTATTCTCGTCACAACGGAACGCTCATGAAGGAGGGGGGAGGCCACTGAGATCAAAAGGACCTTAACGCCATACATAACTGTGTCTAATAACTGCTTCCATACCACATTGGATTAGGTTGGGAGCCAAGCTGCTGACTCTTTATGTGGAATAGTGAACCAAATGTAAAATGTCCTGGACGTGGTTGTGGCTCTGTAAGACGCTCATGGACAGGGTCTCCGTGCGTCTCACCCGATGCTCTGTTTTAAGACAGCGTGTTTACCCCTGTGTTGGCCCCTCTGTTGTTTTCCTCCCTACAGTCCCCGCCAGCGGATGTCCGTCTGGCCTGCTGGGAGCCACTGTTGGCACCGGTGTCAGCACGGCAACCGTCTGCTGTCCGAACTCCATCAATCCGTCCGTCCCCTTGCCATGATCTTCCCCAAGGTGGAGCTCACGCCACTGGGACTGGGGTGGGGACATGTTGGACCGGACGACTGCTGTCAGACGCACAGACCACCGGCCCAAATTGTGGCGATGCGGTTGCCCTGGGCGAAGGCCGTGGCGCAGCAATCGGCTCAGTGCCGGGCCCTATGGAGCTCGTGACGCAGCTGTTGATGCTGGTTTCAGAAGTGTGGCCGGAAAAGGTCAGTGCCGGGGGACGCACTGAAGGGAAGCAGATAAGTTACGCAGGGAATCATGTGCGGTGGGGATCACGCATCGCCTTCCTGAGTCCCTAAATACACGTCACGGTATCGGGGGAGGGGGGGGGCACTGCGCTGGATGTTGCCGTACAGTTATTGCTGGGGGTTACGGCGCGAAGTGTCTGTCGCTCCTTCTTGAGTTATTCCTTCATGTTCAGCGCCAGACGCCATCAGCGTCCTCCTCCTCCTCCCTCCTCCCCCCTCCTCCTCCTCCTCCTCCTCCTCCGAATGGGCTTTGATAAAGATAGGGCGACGATTGAAGGACACGAGGAACACACGACTCACTTGGGTTTGTGTCCTGCCTGCCTGTTGGTCGCCGCGCTGCATAATCTTCTGAGTCACACCCCTCGAGTGTTTATCATACTCATCTTGTAGGTGGCTTCGCTGCTGCTGGACAGACCACGAGTGTTTGTGGACTTCTTTCAGGGTTAGTGCGGCAGGCTTGGGTGTCGTGGGCGGGTTTTGCTGGTGGTGAGGCGGACTGCATGTGAGATGTCGATTGTACGGAAATAACTGTGAAGGGAAAAGTTGCTTTTGGATGGAGCCTTTAAGGGTTTTAATAAAAGGGCCTTCACTTCGCTGTGCATGGGGCACAGCTCTGTCACAGGGTTTGACAGACGCAAGAGCCTGGGTTGCCCCACAGCGTGCACCCCAGCGGAGACTGATGAATGTGTGTCCCGTGCATTTGAGGTTTGCCGCGTCCGCCCATTCCATTTAAAAGGTCCCCCGTGCACTTGCACCGCGCGGCAAGCCTCACTATGTGCCCACACAGCGCAAATGCACGAGGAACCACACTGAATGCCACACTTGCACTTGCACTACTGTGCAAGTGCGGCATCGGGGTACCTGCTCCAGCTGGCGGGCACGTCACGTTCTTTCGCCCATACGTTTTCTGTCCTTTCCTGGATAAGGATATCTGTCTCCTCCCTCACGCCGGTTGCATCTTCCGAACCCCAAGACGATTTCCATCGCCCTCTCCCTTGTTCCGGCCTGGGACCCTGCCGTGCAGGCCCCAGCTCCTCACGCCGCATCCTCATGTGGTTCAGCCACTTCTCGATGGATGGCATGCGGGCATTCAAGTACGGCTCCTACGCACTTGCACACTACGCCCTAGCACATCGCGAGGAGGTACGTGATTTCTACACCCAGTCGCCATGTGCCATGCTCGCCTGGGCTAAGGAGTCCCCAAGTGGTCTTTCCAGTGGTCGGGTTCCTTCTTTCCGTGTTTGCATCCCCCCCGACACCCGACCCGGTCCGCCGTTGCGGCCTCCTGGTTCATTCAATTAGGGGCCTTAGTCGGATGGGCACATTCATCTTCCGTCTACGTCGTGTGTTCCGGGCCTTGTGGCCATTACTGCCACCGTCGCCGGCGCGATATTTGGGATTAAACCTTCCCGCCGCTCTGCCCACCGGCCGGCCCGCACGCCATGACCTTCGTTTCTGCGGCGCCCCCTGCCTCCCCACCCCCAGGTGTGGGACCTGCTTGAATGGGAGGGCAAGCATCCGCAGGCGCCCGTGGCGGTGGCCGCCAAGACGCACTACTTTTGTGAGTTGGCGCTGCTTCCCACTGTGCGCTCGTTATTGAAGCACCATCCGCAGTTTTGGGCCAGTGAGCAATGGCGGGCGTGCTGCCGGGACGGTGCAGTGCTGGAGCTGGACAGAAGACAACTTTGCGAGGTGTGCGTTGGGGACCTCAGGGAAATCGGAAATGTGCGGATGGCACGACGGCCAACGAGCGCCCAGACCGGTGGAGATGAGAGCATTATGCACACCCTAAGATCCCCCAGGGGAGTGGGGTCGCGACACACTGGGTTATTGACATTTTGGTTACTGGGGGGGTTGCGGCTTTTGGAGGAGGGGGAAATATGCACAGGTGATGAAGTTTGGGGCTCGTGTTGCGGGAGAGCTTAAGTTTGAAACCGGGAGGAGGTTGCGAAGCCTGCGTTTCCGGTGGAAGACTCCTGCGGTGATGGACCCGGTGAAGGAGAGCTGGGTTGTGGGGGACGGGCGAAGGGAAAGAGGGGAATGGGGCGGCGTGGCAAAAAGATGGGAATAATAATATATAATGTTAATAATAATAATAATCATAAAATAATCATAGGATTATTATTATTATTATTCACATTATATAATTAGAATATATATTGGGTTGATAATCGACTGGGATAAGACGTCGCTAATCGCCGTCGCGCAATGGCGTCACGGCAAAAAGATGGTGATGCGACGCAAAGTATGCGCTTGTGGCTTGCTGTATGACTTAGATGACGGAAGCTGAAATACCGACCTGATGCTGCAGCGACCGAGCGCTTTGTTACGCGTGGCCTCATGAATTTCGGACAGCGCCAGCGTTCCTTTCTTACGCAGCTGGTTGTGCCTTGCGTTGTAGGTGCTTCTCAACGACCTGCGCGGCGATGACAACTACGAACCAACAAGCTCAGACGCCGGTTTCGGCTCTGGGGCCGCCCGGCTCGCCGCCCTAATGCGCGACTTCCTGTCCGCGCCCACTCCCACGGGCGCTGTGCCGTCCCACGGTCACCCATACTGGCAGCTGCTATGCCAGCGGCTGCTGCACCAGCTGGATGAGACGCAGCTTCTGCGGCTTGTGAATACATTGGCTGCAGGTCAAAGACTGCAGGTCCCGCAAGTGGCATTTGCGGCGGCCACTGCTGACGCTGGAAGTGGCGGCGGCGGCATCTCAAAAGATGCCGCATCGGCAGCCGGCTCCTTCCCCACATTGGTCGGCGCCTATGAGGGCGTATGCGGTCAGGGTGGGTGGCAGGACCTAAGTGATCTGGTGTTGCGCGGCGGGGCGGAGTGGGGCTCGGTGATGGAGGCGGTCCTCGCGCACGTGTTGGCGGCGGCGCGGGGACCAATGCAGCGGCTTCTGGCGGAGGACCGGGAAGAGCTGGTAGGGCAGTTGGAAGAGGTGAAGCAGCTTGCGGTGGAGCTGCACGGATCTCCTGGCTGCGAGGGACAATCCGCCAATGCGGCGGAAGGCTGCTCGGCTGCGGTGGGTGGCTCAGGGATTGGGTGGGGCAATCAGTAAATGAACGAAGGTCGAGGATGATGAGCCTGAGTGAGAGGCATTGCGATAAGGTCACTGGTTGGCTTGCTGACAGACAGGGCCGTGGCAGCAGCGGGTTTCCGCACTGCTGCTTAATTTGCGGAGGAGTAGTAGAAGTGTTGGTAATAGAGTATTGTGAGGCCGTCCACGGGATCCTCTGTTATCTCTATTATAACACAGCGCTCTCAGCCCTGCCGTGGAGGAGGCCGTATGAAAGCCTTAGCAGAAAGAACGGTACGGCAGTCTGTATCGCCGTGTGGTGGAGTCCTTGCGAGCTTCCATATGAAGGACATATGGCGGCATACAAGTTCATTGCAGTTCAAGTTTGGCCAAAGTGGCGACGCAGTGTTGCTGACGACCACCCGACCACCACCGTATGTTTCTGCGGTCCAGGTGCATGCGTCACTTCTTCTCGATGGGCGGCTTGATATCGCAGGGCCTGGGAGGCGGTGCGCAAAGGACAGGCTGCTGCTTTTGTCGGAGCTGTGGACGCTGCGTGAGGCACTTCGAATTGCAGAAGGAACAAGGGGGAACGGGAAAGCCGTCCAAAGCGCATTTGAAAAATCGATGACCGCCACTGCCACCGTCGCGGTAGGAGCACCAGCGGCAGCGGCAGCGGCAACATCTTACCTTGCAGCGCCGGAAGAAAGAAAAGATGGAGCTGTGGGGCGTGACAGACCCGCCTCTGGCGGTGGCGTGGGTAACAGTGGAGGCGGTGGTGACTTGGACCGCGGCAGTCACGCTGTTCGTCTCCCGCTGGAGGTGGTCATGTCGGAGGTAGGCGGCATCACGTTTGAGCGACTTCAAGGCGGTCAAGCGGACGGCGGAATCGGCGGTCGAGATGCCACAGCGCTGCGGGATGGGGTTACCTCCGGGGGACCAATGTCAGCGGTGGCCACGCCGGCGCAGCCAGGGGGAGGTCTTTTTGCCGGTGCGGACCGCTCCACTGCTGTGGCGCAAGGTGGGACTCCTGCGGCAGGTGGGTGTAGCGCAGCGGCGACCACTGGTCAGTATGAGCTGCTGCTGTCTGAGGACGAAGAGGAAGCTCACCGGTGGACTCAGCGGCGCCGCCGTCGGACCCGGGACATCTCACGAGATGGCTCCCGAGGGAAATCCCGCAAGTCGAGAAAGCGGCGGCGCGACGCAGAGGAGGGCCGGCGGAGGCGCCATGGGAGCAAGCACGAGCGGAAGGGCCGGCGGCTGCACAACCGAGGAAGATCGGAAAGCCCAGGCCGCACACGAAGCAGGAGTCGTAGTCAGAGTAGCAGCAGCAGTAGTAGCAGCAGCAGCGAGGACGGGTCACGGCTTCGGACAAAGGCACGCAGGTGCGTGCTTGCATGTCGGGGATCGGGGCGGCGGTGGTAGAGCTCAACCTTACCTCAGGTGATTTCTGCAAAATCATCGCTGGCGGGCTAGGTGGAAAGTGATAAGCAGGGTAAGGCGCTGCCGTTCCAAAAAGACGCTTTTAAGTCGATATCAGCAGGCTGCTTACGTGCATGTGTTGCGGGAGCACCGACGACAGCCTACTCGCCCGTGGCCAAGCGCACCGTGGGCCTGTCGTTGGCCTTGTATGGCTGTCTGGCTAACGCTCTCCCTTCTTTACGCGCGGTATCGGGGGGGGTCCTGCGATAGGATGGCACAGAAAAAGCGGAGGCAGAGGCGGATGCACGTGAAGAGGAGGTCGAGGAACAGCAGCAGCAGCAGCAGCAGCGGTTACAGCGGGAGGAACAGCAGCAGCAGCAGCAGTGAAGCCGCAGCGAGCAGTAGTGGCGGCGAACGAGACAAGACAGAGCATCGAGAGCGGTGCGGCAGCAACGGCACCGATGGCGGTGCTGCTCACGGGCGCAACACGAGGCGGCGACGGCGCTCCGGTAGCAGTCTGCGGGATAGCCGAAGATCCTCTGCTCGGGCTACGGGAACCGGTCCTGCAGTCAATTCCGATGAGCTGGACGAGCTGGACCCTATCACTCACTTCCGTGGCCATCGAGGCGCGGCCTGCTACCGCGATGTCCGTTGCACCGCTGCAATCTGGAGGGTGCGGCTTCCAGGGGCCAGCGGCGCGGTGGTCGGGGGCGCTGCCGCGGCGGCGGCCAATGTCGAAATTGTAGGTGCATGCGACGATGTGGCAGACTTGCTAGCAGCGGCAGCATGTAAGCACTGGGTCATGGCGATGCTGCGCCGCTACGGCGGTACTGGTGTGCACAACTTCTCTAGCTTATCAAGGGCTGGGTCCGGATTTGGGACGATGGGAACGAGGCCGTAAAATCCGCAGGTGGAAGTTCTTTTCGGCATATGGAGGAGTGTTCTGGTTCTGTTAGCAAATGGCAGAGACGGCCTGCTGAGCAGGGGTTCCCCCCTTCGGGGTTCTTGGATTCACGGTGCTGGACTGCGGGTGGCCATGATACCAACAGCTAAGGGATCGGTGTTGGTTATGGAATGTTTATTATGGACTGACCGAGTAACGAGATTGTGCGAGTTGTCGTACATCGGCTATCGTTATCGTGGGTTGTAAGACGAAGGCTAGGTTCGGTCTTCTTCTTTTATATGGATGTTGCAAGGTGCATTGGAAGCGTGATCAAGACTATTTTGCGGTCTGTCGACCGTGCTCTTCGCTGGCAAGTCCCCGGGACATTGAAGGGCGGCCATGATGCAATAGTGAGCATATCAAGCTGTCCTTAAACTAACTGTAACCCGCATTGAACATGAAGAAGCGAACATGCTTGACAAAACTTGCATATAGTGGTAAGCTCTTTCTACTCAGGCGTTGCTAGGGCGAGGACAGTTGTGTTGTACTACCAGTATTCCATCTATGATCTGTCCTCCTCCAAAGCCACGGAGTAATACGCAGACGACATACAGTTTTATACTAGGCCGGTGAAGGTTTACGATTGTTGCGTAGCAGCCGTCTTTTCCCCTTTCCTGTAAATGTAACTCCACTTGTGGGCGGCGGAACCTTGGTTGTTTCGTGGCATCTTCGGGGAACATAATAGATAACTATGAAGGTTAAAGTTATTAGCCGCTCTGAGGAAGACTACACACGGGAACGCACAAGCGATTTGCGCAAAGTGCAACGCAATTATGACCCGCTGCTGCACCAATTCGAAAAAGCCAAGGAGTACACGAGAGCGCTCAATGCCGCCAAGCTTAACCGAATATTCGCAAAGCCTTTCCTAGCCGCTCTGCAGCACGACGATGGCGTCACTTGCCTGGCACGCAACCCTAAGTTAGTTAACAGCATCGTAGCCGGCTCAGCGGACGGAGACATCCGTATCTGGGACATCCCCCGCGAGCGCACGCTGCGGCGGCTGGTGGGCCACACAGGCGCCGTGAAGGGCATCTCCTTTGCACCCGATGGCGAGACGTGTGTGTCCGCCAGCACGGATGCCACGGTCAAACTCTGGAAGGTGCCATACGCGCCTTTCGAGGCCGGCGTCGTTCAAGACGATGCCGAGGCCGTGTTTGAATTCCAAGGCAAGAACGCATTCCGTGGGATCGACCACCACTGGGACCGCTCTACCTTTGCCACTGCGGGCGTGGCCGTGGATATTTGGGACCATAGCCGATCCGAACCCATCCAAACCTTCACGTGGGGCTCCGACACGGTCACCTCCGTGCGGTTTAACCCGGTAAGATAAATCGAACTTGGGCTCGCGAGCATTTGCGGCTCGGACTGGAGGGAAGTGATTTGGGGTTGGCGGCCGAGGTTCCGATGTAAGGGTTTAGGTTGGCCTTGTTCGGATCTGGGACTAAATCTCGGGGGGGGTCACCCAACTTTCCGCGACCCAAATCACCAGTCATGCGTCCCTTTGCCCGTGTCCCATACGTTCGTTGCGTACCTCCCCTTCCCGATCCCGGCCTCCAGGCGGAGCCCGATGTGTTCGCGTCCACGGGCTCGGACCGCGCCATCACGTTATACGACCTCCGCCAGGCTACGCCTCTGCGCAAAATGGTAATGCAGACGCGCTCCAATGCACTGGCCTGGAATCCTATGGAGCCCTTCAATTTCACGGCCGCGAATGAGGACTGCTGCCTGTATACCTTCGATATGAGGAAGCTTGGATCGGCCCTCTGTGTGCACAAGGTGCAGGGCAGTGATGGAAAAGGGAGGCCGGGAAGAACCCGATAATGGGCGGGGGGAAGGTGTTCAACGCATGGGTCCACATTGGGAAGTTTGGATTCGCTGTCTCGTCTCTAAAGTTACCTTCGCACCCATTATCGGAGTACATCCCCCCCCCGGTTTCAAACCCCACTGGTGGTTTGCATTGGCCTTTCCACGGAGCATACCGCCTATTGTGTGGGGTTCGGATTATCCTTCCTTCACCTGGCAAACTCTCAAACCCTCTCTCACCCGCACACCACACAGGACTTCGTTTCCGCGGTCATGGACGTGGACTACTCTCCCACTGGGCGGGAGTTCGTGGCGGGCTCTTACGACCGCTCACTGCGGATATTTTCGGTCAGCGGCGGCCACTCAAGGGAGGTCTACACCACGAAGCGCATGCAGCGTGTCTTTGCCGTGCGGTTCAGTGGGGACGCCACCTACGTCTTCAGCGGTAGCGATGACATGAACGTCCGCTGTTGGAAGGTGCGCAGTGCTTGAGGGGCTGGCAAACGAACCTTGAGGCGCAACGATGGGGTGTGTCAAGCTCACTGGGAGTGTGCGTATATGTGTGGATGTGTGTCAGATCAAAAACCGTTTCTCCGCTGCAGATGTGACTCTCTGATGTCGGCGAGATACGGCGCTGAATGGAATGGACGGATGGATGGACGGACATGTCGACAAGCCCTGAGCTATTTATGTCGATGTAATGGTGTTATGGGAGCTGTGCCGTGTTGTGATATTTTGTGATGGGCCCCAAATCCCGCTGTTGCGCGCCCTCCTTTTTCTTAAATGGTCCGCGACTGGTCTGATATGCGCAGCGAGACCCGTGCGCGCATAACGCTTCCTTTGCCCCCCTGCCCGCTTCCTCACGCGCCCACAGGCCAAGGCTTCGGAGCAGCTGGGAATTCGGCTGCCTCGTGAGAAGCACAAGCAGGCCTACAACGACGCTTTGCTTGAGCGCTACAAGCACATGCCGGAGGTACGTGGTGTCGTATTACACTCGCGCTCCGTCCTACCACGACGACGTGCTTGGCTGCGTTGCGTTTCTTTGTGTTGTGTTGCATGGCCGGCTGGGTCCTGAGCCGCCTTGGCGCAGCCGGAGGCCATCCACAGACTCGTGGAAGCTGGCGCCTTCCTCCCGGTCGGCAAGATGACCGGGGTGATCGGACTGTGATCGTGTACTTGCACGAATGGGACATTCCTTATTAGGGAAGGAGATTGACCGACTGATACCCCGCTGAGTCGCATCTCGATCGGCAACATGTACCGCGTGATACCTGCACGCGATATGCCACCTACCATATTCCTTCCTGATGCCTTCAATGACGCGCCAGGGTGTAGTGGGAACCGCATTCCCTTCCCCGCGTCTCCTTTGGGTCTCTGGTGATATTCGTTATGCGGCACCCCTGCCCCGACAGCGCCAGAGTGCGCAATGCTGACACCCCGAGTGTCCGGCCCCGTTCTCGCCCTCTTGTGGCATACGTGTGGCTTACGAAACCCTCACGCTCCGTATCAACCTACTGTGTCCTCCGCTGGCATGCTCTTAAACAGGTCAAGCGCATCGTACGGCACAGGCACCTTCCGGCAGCCATCTACAAGGTGAGGAGACACTGGAGAAGACAACTTGTCGAATTGGGCGCCCAACCCGTTGCATGGCATGCTGGTACATTTCGTTTTCCTTTCTTCCCCTTGCTCCATGAGTCCAATACATATTTGCGTCCTTAGCTTACGGCTTTATAGCCGCTAGCATCTTCTATTTGTGGCAGCACGTCCTATTCGCTGGCTGGCTGCGCCGGCCCAGGGGGCTTACTTTCCTTTCCTTCCACACTGTCGATTCCCCCTCCCCTCGGCCCCAATTATGCATGACAGACTTTTTACACATGGTTTTCCCTCCGCTTTGTTTAGATGTTCCTTGCACCACCTCGTTGCCGTGATGCTTCACAGGCCGCCAAGATGCGGCGCACGGTCGTTGAGAGTGACAAACGCAAGTTGCAGCGCCGTATTGAGCACAGCGCGCCCGGATCCATCGTGGTCCAAACAGAGCGGAAGAAGAAGATCCTGGCACAGGTGGAATAAGGACGGACAGGGCCTGTGGCGACTACTTCCATGAGCGGCTGCAAGGCAATAGGCGGATGGGAGCTTCGCGAGATGCTTGCAGTATCAGAGTAACAAAAGAAGCGAGATAAAGCTGGGTTGCCGTAGCATGTTATGGGTTTGGAAGTAACCGCAGGAGGAAAAGGGGAAGGTGAGGAGGAGGCTGCGAAAAGCGATGGGAGGTGGCGGCCGCATTTAGCACGAGACCTGGCATGGCTGGCCGGTAGCGTGGCCCATGGCACTATACCAGACACTGCGTTTGGCGCTTTCGGCATATTATTGAAGAGGGACATGCTACGAGCACACCGTGTGTGTGTGTGTGTGTATCCCTTAGCACAAGAAGCGGACAAGAAAGATTTTTTGCCCCCCCGTGGTTTTAAATATGGCGGCAAAGTTCCTCTTCTTTTCATACATTGCACATGCTGTTGTTGTTCACGATCATTCATGGCTTAGGGTCAGCAGCTGCTCAGCGTTAGGATCAGCTTACAATAATACCTGCACATAGTAAAGCTCCTCGCAGGTTTCCGTAATCCGCACTTGTACGGCAAACAAACTCAAATACTTGAACACGCTTGTACGGGCCTCACGGGCTCTAAGAGGTTGTTGACATCAACATCGTCAAACAGGCTGACGCTATTATGTGCAATTGCATGCCATGATACACCACACCCATTCCCCACTCACACGAAGAATGAAGAAGCAAGCAATCAAGTATGACATCATGACGACGAAACCTAAAAAAGACGGTTGCATTC
Organism: Volvox reticuliferus; assembly: GCA_019650235.1. Taxonomy (NCBI): domain Eukaryota; kingdom Viridiplantae; phylum Chlorophyta; class Chlorophyceae; order Chlamydomonadales; family Volvocaceae; genus Volvox; species Volvox reticuliferus. Next base: position 188,503 of record BNCP01000037.1, on the reverse strand, counting down.
CGGTACACGTGTCAAATCCCTGCACATCCCCATAAGCCCCCGACGTGTACAGGAGGATTCGAACCTCCCATCAGGTATATGTACTATACCCTGATGGCAGCCGACTGCCGTACACCCGCCCCAGGATAATGAAACCCTGGAAAATAGTCATATCCCCGCCTTGGGCTTTTCTTAATGGCGGTTCCCTCCAACGGCAAAAAGGGGATACGACAAAAACCGGCCTAACCTGACGACTACCAACGCACCAGGTCACCATCACCTCACCAACAAAACCGCTCTGCCCGCCACGATCACCCTAAGCCCCTTTCCCCCGGCACCCACACAAATCCAAAACTCCGTCAGCCCTCCATGTATACACACACACATACACATACACGGCAGTACACACGCACACGCGCACACGCACACACACACACACACACACAGCGGTACACACGCACAAACACACACACAGCGGTACACACGCACACACACACACACACAAAACGAACCCTCTTTCCTGCTCGACCCCAACGCCAGCCAATCAAGTGTGCTGTACCCTTGCACCCGTGCTCCCGCCCAGGGTACCAGTAGTGGGAAACCGCAGCTGGGTCATGATGACGATGCAAACGCACCTATCACTGGGTCTCAGCCTCCATGCGCAGACACTCATAGGCCTCCTGCAGGAAGAGGAGGGGCTGACGCAGCTGCTGCTCAAAGTGCCACTGGAACTTGAGCTGTTTGAGCATGTTGCGCTTCATGGCCCAATGAAGGCCATCCAGCTCGTGCACCATGATCTTCACATCGTCACCCAACCCGAAGAAGGCACGGGACCTTTGTGATAGAGTGCTTACAGTGGTGCACGTAATGGCGTGCCCCACGCTGGGGTCTTGTGGCCCCTCTGCGCTGGTCCCCAGCGGTTCGGCCCCATCTGCATCGGCAACCGCCACTGCGTCGTTTGCCACTGTCAACGACGCTGCCGGCTTATCCTCGTTTTGACCTTCGTCCCCATGGAACACGTCCATGCCATCTGCCACAATTGACGGCACGGACTTCTCCTCACCCTCCTCCTCCTCCTCCTCCGCCTCACCCTCCTCCTCCTCCTCCTCCTCCGCCTCACCCTCCTCCTCCTCCTCCTCCTCCTCGCTCTCCTCCTCCTCGCTCTCCTCCTCCTCCTCGCTCTCCTCCTCCTCCTCGCTCTCCTCCTCCTCCTCGCGCTCCTCCTCCTCCTCGCTCTCCTCCTCCTCACCCTCCTCCTCGCTCTCCTCCTCCGCCTCACCCTCCTCCTCCTCGCCCTCCTTCTCCTCCGCCTCACCCTCCTCCTCCTCGCTCTCCTTCTCCTCCGCCTCGCCCTCCTCCTCCTCGCTCTCCTCCTCCTCCGCCTCACCCTCCTTCCCCTCTTCCTCGTCCTCCTCCTCCACCTCCTCCTGATCCACCCCATCCTCCTCCCTATCCTCCGCCCCGTCCTTCTCCCAAGCTTGCACCCACCGGATCTGTACTTTACCATCAGTGAGAGCCATGGATTCAGTATTGTCGACCTGCTGATCTTCCTGGCCCTGCTGGGTAGCGTCCTCGTCGCCTACTGCTACCGCAGACGACATGTGCGCAGCCTTGTTGTCATGATCAGTTGCGCTGGAGATGTTAGGAGGTGCCATTCTCGTGGAAGCCGAAGCATCCTTCTGCTTCGGTTGAAGAGCTGCGGCTGAAGAAGTCGGCTCCTTCAGCACAGTCACCACCGAAGCAGAGAGATGCGTCGACGACCATCGAAAGTATGGAAACCAAGTCGTTAACTTCTCCATAGGCAGCATCTCGCAAGCAAAGCTGCTGAATGCCGCAAGCGCAAAGATCAACGTTCTGCGTGAAGAAGCAGGGCGGCGGGACATAGTGTTGGGTGGGACGCGTAATGTGGAACGCGAACCTAGCTGGTAAGTGAGCGAGGTCCTGCCTACTAATACCAACCTATCGATGTTATGCACAAAAAAACACAAAGAAATGGTCCATCTGAGTAGTCAAGAAACTTGTTCTTCCGTCAAAGCAACGCAAGATGCTAACACCCATCGTCAACACAGTTCCCTAAAATCGAACATGATGATATCTTAAAAACATGGAATGCGCTGATCCACACAAGGTCAAGAAGAAATGGCAGCCCATATCGTGCAGCGCAACAAGCAACGACGAAATGTATGTATGTCTGATGACGCACACATCGTGACGACATGGTGGCTTGCGGCTATCCAAAGGGCTGGTTTCAAGCCGTCATTAATAGCATCAGTCGTATGTAAACGTATGTTTGTTGAGCTCTCTGACCAGGCGTACCTGAGAACTGCGTGGACACCACCCAAGGCCAGGTTCACAAGCAGGTTGGCAATACCAAACCTCCATGGAGCTACGGCTGCCATGAAGATAGATTTCTCTAATAATGGCGGCCGAAGCTGGAACTGATGGCGAGCCTTAACGGCTGGACGAGTACCGGTAGTTGCAGCGATTAAAGTCAGGTTATTCGCAAATGAAAGCAGTAAAGCGTGAAAGCATGATAAGCACTGCAAGAATGCTCAAAATGCACACAATCGGTGACACAATTTATAGACTCTGGCCTGAAATCGGTTGCGATCAGTTGTGTACAGCGATACAGCAACGAAACTTGCTACGCTGAAACTGGACCGCCGGCTAGCTAAGGGCCGCACATATTTGCACTCGATCTTATATTTTTCACACACATACACATTTTTCATGGATATTTTCATCTTGGCGATAGAGACCGCCATGGAGTATGTTTGTAAAATTGAGAGGACCGAGTATGCCAAGGATTGCACATCCGACGGGCACGCATGTCCGGAGAACGGATTTTTATGACTTACCGCCACGGACCCAGCCACCATGGCGGCGTCATGCCCTGCCAGTCACAAGAGTCTACGGGGCCGTCCAGAGACGCCTGCTGGACAGGTTCGAAGAGAACTGGAGAACTGGCGTGCGCGTCACTCTGGTGCGCGCGTTGTTCCCCCCGTGTGCACTCCCCCGTGCGTGCGTCACTCCCCCACGTGCAAAGCAACCCGTGCACGCACCACTACTCCGCCGTTTGCGCACGGCTCCTCTCTCTCGTGCATGTTGCTCCTCTGTGCGCTCTCGCTGCCCCTCCACGCAAGGGCAACGGCGGGCTCTTACGACCGCTCACTGCGGATATTTTCGGTCAGCGGCGGCCACTCAAGGGAGGTCTACACCACGAAGCGCATGCAGCGTGTCTTTGCCGTGCGGTTCAGTGGGGACGCCACCTACGTCTTCAGCGGTAGCGATGACATGAACGTCCGCTGTTGGAAGGTGCGCAGTGCTTGAGGGGCTGGCAAACGAACCTTGAGGCGCAACGATGGGGTGTGTCAAGCTCACTGGGAGTGTGCGTATATGTGTGGATGTGTGTCAGATCAAAAACCGTTTCTTTCTCCGCTGCAGATGTGACTCTCTGATGTCGGCGAGATACGGCGCTGAATGGAATGGACGGATGGATGGACGGACATGTCGACAAGCCCTGAGCTATTTATGTCGATGTAATGGTGTTATGGGAGCTGTGCCGTGTTGTGATATTTTGTGATGGGCCCCAAATCCCGCTGTTGCGCGCCCTCCTTTTTCTTAAATGGTCCGCGACTGGTCTGATATGCGCAGCGAGACCCGTGCGCGCATAACGCTTCCTTTGCCCCCCTGCCCGCTTCCTCACGCGCCCACAGGCCAAGGCTTCGGAGCAGCTGGGAATTCGGCTGCCTCGTGAGAAGCACAAGCAGGCCTACAACGACGCTTTGCTTGAGCGCTACAAGCACATGCCGGAGGTACGTGGTGTCGTATTACACTCGCGCTCCGTCCTACCACGACGACGTGCTTGGCTGCGTTGCGTTTCTTTGTGTTGTGTTGCATGGCCGGCTGGGTCCTGAGCCGCCTTGGCGCAGCCGGAGGCCATCCACAGACTCGTGGAAGCTGGCGCCTTCCTCCCGGTCGGCAAGATGACCGGGGTGATCGGACTGTGATCGTGTACTTGCACGAATGGGACATTCCTTATTAGGGAAGGAGATTGACCGACTGATACCCCGCTGAGTCGCATCTCGATCGGCAACATGTACCGCGTGATACCTGCACGCGATATGCCACCTACCATATTCCTTCCTGATGCCTTCAATGACGCGCCAGGGTGTAGTGGGAACCGCATTCCCTTCCCCGCGTCTCCTTTGGGTCTCTGGTGATATTCGTTATGCGGCACCCCTGCCCCGACAGCGCCAGAGTGCGCAATGCTGACACCCCGAGTGTCCGGCCCCGTTCTCGCCCTCTTGTGGCATACGTGTGGCTTACGAAACCCTCACGCTCCGTATCAACCTACTGTGTCCTCCGCTGGCATGCTCTTAAACAGGTCAAGCGCATCGTACGGCACAGGCACCTTCCGGCAGCCATCTACAAGGTGAGGAGACACTGGAGAAGACAACTTGTCGAATTGGGCGCCCAACCCGTTGCATGGCATGCTGGTACATTTCGTTTTCCTTTCTTCCCCTTGCTCCATGAGTCCAATACATATTTGCGTCCTTAGCTTACGGCTTTATAGCCGCTAGCATCTTCTATTTGTGGCAGCACGTCCTATTCGCTGGCTGGCTGCGCCGGCCCAGGGGGCTTACTTTCCTTTCCTTCCACACTGTCGATTCCCCCTCCCCTCGGCCCCAATTATGCATGACAGACTTTTTACACATGGTTTTCCCTCCGCTTTGTTTAGATGTTCCTTGCACCACCTCGTTGCCGTGATGCTTCACAGGCCGCCAAGATGCGGCGCACGGTCGTTGAGAGTGACAAACGCAAGTTGCAGCGCCGTATTGAGCACAGCGCGCCCGGATCCATCGTGGTCCAAACAGAGCGGAAGAAGAAGATCCTGGCACAGGTGGAATAAGGACGGACAGGGCCTGTGGCGACTACTTCCATGAGCGGCTGCAAGGCAATAGGCGGATGGGAGCTTCGCGAGATGCTTGCAGTATCAGAGTAACAAAAGAAGCGAGATAAAGCTGGGTTGCCGTAGCATGTTATGGGTTTGGAAGTAACCGCAGGAGGAAAAGGGGAAGGTGAGGAGGAGGCTGCGAAAAGCGATGGGAGGTGGCGGCCGCATTTAGCACGAGACCTGGCATGGCTGGCCGGTAGCGTGGCCCATGGCACTATACCAGACACTGCGTTTGGCGCTTTCGGCATATTATTGAAGAGGGACATGCTACGAGCACACCGTGTGTGTGTGTGTGTGTATCCCTTAGCACAAGAAGCGGACAAGAAAGATTTTTTGCCCCCCCGTGGTTTTAAATATGGCGGCAAAGTTCCTCTTCTTTTCATACATTGCACATGCTGTTGTTGTTCACGATCATTCATGGCTTAGGGTCAGCAGCTGCTCAGCGTTAGGATCAGCTTACAATAATACCTGCACATAGTAAAGCTCCTCGCAGGTTTCCGTAATCCGCACTTGTACGGCAAACAAACTCAAATACTTGAACACGCTTGTACGGGCCTCACGGGCTCTAAGAGGTTGTTGACATCAACATCGTCAAACAGGCTGACGCTATTATGTGCAATTGCATGCCATGATACACCACACCCATTCCCCACTCACACGAAGAATGAAGAAGCAAGCAATCAAGTATGACATCATGACGACGAAACCTAAAAAAGACGGTTGCATTCCGGTACACGTGTCAAATCCCTGCACATCCCCATAAGCCCCCGACGTGTACAGGAGGATTCGAACCTCCCATCAGGTATATGTACTATACCCTGATGGCAGCCGACTGCCGTACACCCGCCCCAGGATAATGAAACCCTGGAAAATAGTCATATCCCCGCCTTGGGCTTTTCTTAATGGCGGTTCCCTCCAACGGCAAAAAGGGGATACGACAAAAACCGGCCTAACCTGACGACTACCAACGCACCAGGTCACCATCACCTCACCAACAAAACCGCTCTGCCCGCCACGATCACCCTAAGCCCCTTTCCCCCGGCACCCACACAAATCCAAAACTCCGTCAGCCCTCCATGTATACACACACACATACACATACACGGCAGTACACACGCACACGCGCACACGCACACACACACACACACACAGCGGTACACACGCACAAACACACACACAGCGGTACACACGCACACACACACACACACAAAACGAACCCTCTTTCCTGCTCGACCCCAACGCCAGCCAATCAAGTGTGCTGTACCCTTGCACCCGTGCTCCCGCCCAGGGTACCAGTAGTGGGAAACCGCAGCTGGGTCATGATGACGATGCAAACGCACCTATCACTGGGTCTCAGCCTCCATGCGCAGACACTCATAGGCCTCCTGCAGGAAGAGGAGGGGCTGACGCAGCTGCTGCTCAAAGTGCCGCTGGAACTTGAGCTGTTTGAGCATGTTGCGCTTCATGGCCCAATGAAGGCCATCCAGCTCGTGCACCATGATCTTCACATCGTCACCCAACCCGAAGAAGGCACGGGACCTTTGTGATAGAGTGCTTACAGTGGTGCACGTAATGGCGTGCCCCACGCTGGGGTCTTGTGGCCCCTCTGCGCTGGTCCCCAGCGGTTCGGCCCCATCTGCATCGGCAACCGCCACTGCGTCGTTTGCCACTGTCAACGACGCTGCCGGCTTATCCTCGTTTTGACCTTCGTCCCCATGGAACACGTCCATGCCATCTGCCACAATTGACGGCACGGACTTCTCCTCACCCTCCTCCTCCTCCTCCTCCGCCTCACCCTCCTCCTCCTCCTCCTCCTCCGCCTCACCCTCCTCCTCCTCCTCCTCCTCCTCGCTCTCCTCCTCCTCGCTCTCCTCCTCCTCCTCGCTCTCCTCCTCCTCCTCGCTCTCCTCCTCCTCCTCGCGCTCCTCCTCCTCCTCGCTCTCCTCCTCCTCCTCACCCTCCTCCTCGCTCTCCTCCTCCGCCTCACCCTCCTCCTCCTCGCCCTCCTTCTCCTCCGCCTCACCCTCCTCCTCCTCGCTCTCCTTCTCCTCCGCCTCGCCCTCCTCCTCCTCGCTCTCCTCCTCCTCCGCCTCACCCTCCTTCCCCTCTTCCTCGTCCTCCTCCTCCACCTCCTCCTGATCCACCCCATCCTCCTCCCTATCCTCCGCCCCGTCCTTCTCCCAAGCTTGCACCCACCGGATCTGTACTTTACCATCAGTGAGAGCCATGGATTCAGTATTGTCGACCTGCTGATCTTCCTGGCCCTGCTGGGTAGCGTCCTCGTCGCCTACTGCTACCGCAGACGACATGTGCGCAGCCTTGTTGTCATGATCAGTTGCGCTGGAGATGTTAGGAGGTGCCATTCTCGTGGAAGCCGAAGCATCCTTCTGCTTCGGTTGAAGAGCTGCGGCTGAAGAAGTCGGCTCCTTCAGCACAGTCACCACCGAAGCAGAGAGATGCGTCGACGACCATCGAAAGTATGGAAACCAAGTCGTTAACTTCTCCATAGGCAGCATCTCGCAAGCAAAGCTGCTGAATGCCGCAAGCGCAAAGATCAACGTTCTGCGTGAAGAAGCAGGGCGGCGGGACATAGTGTTGGGTGGGACGCGTAATGTGGAACGCGAACCTAGCTGGTAAGTGAGCGAGGTCCTGCCTACTAATACCAACCTATCGATGTTATGCACAAAAAAACACAAAGAAATGGTCCATCTGAGTAGTCAAGAAACTTGTTCTTCCGTCAAAGCAACGCAAGATGCTAACACCCATCGTCAACACAGTTCCCTAAAATCGAACATGATGATATCTTAAAAACATGGAATGCGCTGATCCACACAAGGTCAAGAAGAAATGGCAGCCCATATCGTGCAGCGCAACAAGCAACGACGAAATGTATGTATGTCTGATGACGCACACATCGTGACGACATGGTGGCTTGCGGCTATCCAAAGGGCTGGTTTCAACCCGTTATTAATAGCATCCCTCGTATGTAAACGTATGTTTGTTGAGCTCTCTGACCAGGCGTACCTGAGAACTGCGTGGACACCACCCAAGGCCAGGTTCACAAGCAGGTTGGCAATACCAAACCTCCATGGAGCTACGGCTGCCATGAAGATAGATTTCTCTAATAATGGCGGCCGAAGCTGGAACTGATGGCGAGCCTTATCGGCTGGACGAGTACCGGTAGTTGCAGCGATTAAAGTCAGGTTATTCGCAAATGAAAGCAGTAAAGCGTGAAAGCATGATAAGCACTGCAAGAATGCTCAAAATGCACACAATCGGTGACACAATTTATAGACTCTGGCCTGAAATCGGTTGCGATCAGTTGTGTACAGCGATACAGCAACGAAACTTGCTACGCTGAAACTGGACCGCCGGCTAGCTAAGGGCCGCACATATTTGCATTCGATCTTATATTTTTCACACACATACACATTTTTCATGGATATTTTCATCTTGGCGATAGAGACCGCCATGGAGTATGTTTGTAAAATTGAGAGGACCGAGTATGCCAAGGATTGCACATCCGACGGGCACGCATGTCCGGAGAACGTATTTTTATGACTTACCGCCACGGACCCAGCCACCATGGCGGCGTCATGCCCTGCCAGTCACAAGAGTCTACGGGGCCGTCCAGAGACGCCTGCTGGACAGGTTCGAAGAGAACTGGAGAACTGGCGCGCGCGTCACTCTGGTGCGCGCGTTGTTCCCCCCGTGTGCACTCCCCCGTGCGTGCGTCACTCCCCCACGTGCAAAGCAACCCGTGCACGCACCACTACTCCGCCGTTTGCGCACGGCTCCTCTCTCTCGTGCATGTTGCTCCTCTGTGCGCTCTCGCTGCCCCTCCACGCAAGGGCAACGGCGGGCTCTTACGACCGCTCACTGCGGATATTTTCGGTCAGCGGCGGCCACTCAAGGGAGGTCTACACCACGAAGCGCATGCAGCGTGTCTTTGCCGTGCGGTTCAGTGGGGACGCCACCTACGTCTTCAGCGGTAGCGATGACATGAACGTCCGCTGTTGGAAGGTGCGCAGTGCTTGAGGGGCTGGCAAACGAACCTTGAGGCGCAACGATGGGGTGTGTCAAGCTCACTGGGAGTGTGCGTATATGTGTGGATGTGTGTCAGATCAAAAACCGTTTCTTCTCCGCTGCAGATGTGACTCTCTGATGTCGGCGAGATACGGCGCTGAATGGAATGGACGGATGGATGGACGGACATGTCGACAAGCCCTGAGCTATTTATGTCGATGTAATGGTGTTATGGGAGCTGTGCCGTGTTGTGATATTTTGTGATGGGCCCCAAATCCCGCTGTTGCGCGCCCTCCTTTTTCTTAAATGGTCCGCGACTGGTCTGATATGCGCAGCGAGACCCGTGCGCGCATAACGCTTCCTTTGCCCCCCTGCCCGCTTCCTCACGCGCCCACAGGCCAAGGCTTCGGAGCAGCTGGGAATTCGGCTGCCTCGTGAGAAGCACAAGCAGGCCTACAACGACGCTTTGCTTGAGCGCTACAAGCACATGCCGGAGGTACGTGGTGTCGTATTACACTCGCGCTCCGTCCTACCACGACGACGTGCTTGGCTGCGTTGCGTTTCTTTGTGTTGTGTTGCATGGCCGGCTGGGTCCTGAGCCGCCTTGGCGCAGCCGGAGGCCATCCACAGACTCGTGGAAGCTGGCGCCTTCCTCCCGGTCGGCAAGATGACCGGGGTGATCGGACTGTGATCGTGTACTTGCACGAATGGGACATTCCTTATTAGGGAAGGAGATTGACCGACTGATACCCCGCTGAGTCGCATCTCGATCGGCAACATGTACCGCGTGATACCTGCACGCGATATGCCACCTACCATATTCCTTCCTGATGCCTTCAATGACGCGCCAGGGTGTAGTGGGAACCGCATTCCCTTCCCCGCGTCTCCTTTGGGTCTCTGGTGATATTCGTTATGCGGCACCCCTGCCCCGACAGCGCCAGAGTGCGCAATGCTGACACCCCGAGTGTCCGGCCCCGTTCTCGCCCTCTTGTGGCATACGTGTGGCTTACGAAACCCTCACGCTCCGTATCAACCTACTGTGTCCTCCGCTGGCATGCTCTTAAACAGGTCAAGCGCATCGTACGGCACAGGCACCTTCCGGCAGCCATCTACAAGGTGAGGAGACACTGGAGAAGACAACTTGTCGAATTGGGCGCCCAACCCGTTGCATGGCATGCTGGTACATTTCGTTTTCCTTTCTTCCCCTTGCTCCATGAGTCCAATACATATTTGCGTCCTTAGCTTACGGCTTTATAGCCGCTAGCATCTTCTATTTGTGGCAGCACGTCCTATTCGCTGGCTGGCTGCGCCGGCCCAGGGGGCTTACTTTCCTTTCCTTCCACACTGTCGATTCCCCCTCCCCTCGGCCCCAATTATGCATGACAGACTTTTTACACATGGTTTTCCCTCCGCTTTGTTTAGATGTTCCTTGCACCACCTCGTTGCCGTGATGCTTCACAGGCCGCCAAGATGCGGCGCACGGTCGTTGAGAGTGACAAACGCAAGTTGCAGCGCCGTATTGAGCACAGCGCGCCCGGATCCATCGTGGTCCAAACAGAGCGGAAGAAGAAGATCCTGGCACAGGTGGAATAAGGACGGACAGGGCCTGTGGCGACTACTTCCATGAGCGGCTGCAAGGCAATAGGCGGATGGGAGCTTCGCGAGATGCTTGCAGTATCAGAGTAACAAAAGAAGCGAGATAAAGCTGGGTTGCCGTAGCATGTTATGGGTTTGGAAGTAACCGCAGGAGGAAAAGGGGAAGGTGAGGAGGAGGCTGCGAAAAGCGATGGGAGGTGGCGGCCGCATTTAGCACGAGACCTGGCATGGCTGGCCGGTAGCGTGGCCCATGGCACTATACCAGACACTGCGTTTGGCGCTTTCGGCATATTATTGAAGAGGGACATGCTACGAGCACACCGTGTGTGTGTGTGTGTGTATCCCTTAGCACAAGAAGCGGACAAGAAAGATTTTTTGCCCCCCCGTGGTTTTAAATATGGCGGCAAAGTTCCTCTTCTTTTCATACATTGCACATGCTGTTGTTGTTCACGATCATTCATGGCTTAGGGTCAGCAGCTGCTCAGCGTTAGGATCAGCTTACAATAATACCTGCACATAGTAAAGCTCCTCGCAGGTTTCCGTAATCCGCACTTGTACGGCAAACAAACTCAAATACTTGAACACGCTTGTACGGGCCTCACGGGCTCTAAGAGGTTGTTGACATCAACATCGTCAAACAGGCTGACGCTATTATGTGCAATTGCATGCCATGATACACCACACCCATTCCCCACTCACACGAAGAATGAAGAAGCAAGCAATCAAGTATGACATCATGACGACGAAACCTAAAAAAGACGGTTGCATTCCGGTACACGTGTCAAATCCCTGCACATCCCCATAAGCCCCCGACGTGTACAGGAGGATTCGAACCTCCCATCAGGTATATGTACTATACCCTGATGGCAGCCGACTGCCGTACACCCGCCCCAGGATAATGAAACCCTGGAAAATAGTCATATCCCCGCCTTGGGCTTTTCTTAATGGCGGTTCCCTCCAACGGCAAAAAGGGGATACGACAAAAACCGGCCTAACCTGACGACTACCAACGCACCAGGTCACCATCACCTCACCAACAAAACCGCTCTGCCCGCCACGATCACCCTAAGCCCCTTTCCCCCGGCACCCACACAAATCCAAAACTCCGTCAGCCCTCCATGTATACACACACACATACACATACACGGCAGTACACACGCACACGCGCACACGCACACACACACACACACACACAGCGGTACACACGCACAAACACACACACAGCGGTACACACGCACACACACACACACACAAAACGAACCCTCTTTCCTGCTCGACCCCAACGCCAGCCAATCAAGTGTGCTGTACCCTTGCACCCGTGCTCCCGCCCAGGGTACCAGTAGTGGGAAACCGCAGCTGGGTCATGATGACGATGCAAACGCACCTATCACTGGGTCTCAGCCTCCATGCGCAGACACTCATAGGCCTCCTGCAGGAAGAGGAGGGGCTGACGCAGCTGCTGCTCAAAGTGCCGCTGGAACTTGAGCTGTTTGAGCATGTTGCGCTTCATGGCCCAATGAAGGCCATCCAGCTCGTGCACCATGATCTTCACATCGTCACCCAACCCGAAGAAGGCACGGGACCTTTGTGATAGAGTGCTTACAGTGGTGCACGTAATGGCGTGCCCCACGCTGGGGTCTTGTGGCCCCTCTGCGCTGGTCCCCAGCGGTTCGGCCCCATCTGCATCGGCAACCGCCACTGCGTCGTTTGCCACTGTCAACGACGCTGCCGGCTTATCCTCGTTTTGACCTTCGTCCCCATGGAACACGTCCATGCCATCTGCCACAATTGACGGCACGGACTTCTCCTCACCCTCCTCCTCCTCCTCCTCCGCCTCACCTCCTCCTCCTCCTCCTCCTCCTCCTCTCCTCCTCCTCGCTCTCCTCCTCCTCGCTCTCCTCCTCCTCCTCGCTCTCCTCCTCCTCCTCGCTCTCCTCCTCCTCCTCGCTCTCCTCCTCCTCCTCGCTCTCCTCCTCCTCCTCACCCTCCTCCTCGCTCTCCTCCTCCGCCTCACCCTCCTCCTCCTCGCCCTCCTTCTCCTCCGCCTCACCCTCCTCCTCCTCGCTCTCCTTCTCCTCCGCCTCGCCCTCCTCCTCCTCGCTCTCCTCCTCCTCCGCCTCACCCTCCTTCCCCTCTTCCTCGTCCTCCTCCTCCACCTCCTCCTGATCCACCCCATCCTCCTCCCTATCCTCCGCCCCGTCCTTCTCCCAAGCTTGCACCCACCGGATCTGTACTTTACCATCAGTGAGAGCCATGGATTCAGTATTGTCGACCTGCTGATCTTCCTGGCCCTGCTGGGTAGCGTCCTCGTCGCCTACTGCTACCGCAGACGACATGTGCGCAGCCTTGTTGTCATGATCAGTTGCGCTGGAGATGTTAGGAGGTGCCATTCTCGTGGAAGCCGAAGCATCCTTCTGCTTCGGTTGAAGAGCTGCGGCTGAAGAAGTCGGCTCCTTCAGCACAGTCACCACCGAAGCAGAGAGATGCGTCGACGACCATCGAAAGTATGGAAACCAAGTCGTTAACTTCTCCATAGGCAGCATCTCGCAAGCAAAGCTGCTGAATGCCGCAAGCGCAAAGATCAACGTTCTGCGTGAAGAAGCAGGGCGGCGGGACATAGTGTTGGGTGGGACGCGTAATGTGGAACGCGAACCTAGCTGGTAAGTGAGCGAGGTCCTGCCTACTAATACCAACCTATCGATGTTATGCACAAAAAAACACAAAGAAATGGTCCATCTGAGTAGTCAAGAAACTTGTTCTTCCGTCAAAGCAACGCAAGATGCTAACACCCATCGTCAACACAGTTCCCTAAAATCGAACATGATGATATCTTAAAAACATGGAATGCGCTGATCCACACAAGGTCAAGAAGAAATGGCAGCCCATATCGTGCAGCGCAACAAGCAACGACGAAATGTATGTATGTCTGATGACGCACACATCGTGACGACATGGTGGCTTGCGGCTATCCAAAGGGCTGGTTTCAACCCGTTATTAATAGCATCCCTCGTATGTAAACGTATGTTTGTTGAGCTCTCTGACCAGGCGTACCTGAGAACTGCGTGGACACCACCCAAGGCCAGGTTCACAAGCAGGTTGGCAATACCAAACCTCCATGGAGCTACGGCTGCCATGAAGATAGATTTCTCTAATAATGGCGGCCGAAGCTGGAACTGATGGCGAGCCTTATCGGCTGGACGAGTACCGGTAGTTGCAGCGATTAAAGTCAGGTTATTCGCAAATGAAAGCAGTAAAGCGTGAAAGCATGATAAGCACTGCAAGAATGCTCAAAATGCACACAATCGGTGACACAATTTATAGACTCTGGCCTGAAATCGGTTGCGATCAGTTGTGTACAGCGATACAGCAACGAAACTTGCTACGCTGAAACTGGACCGCCGGCTAGCTAAGGGCCGCACATATTTGCACTCGATCTTATATTTTTCACACACATACACATTTTTCATGGATATTTTCATCTTGGCGATAGAGACCGCCATGGAGTATGTTTGTAAAATTGAGAGGACCGAGTATGCCAAGGATTGCACATCCGACGGGCACGCATGTCCGGAGAACGTATTTTTATGACTTACCGCCACGGACCCAGCCACCATGGCGGCGTCATGCCCTGCCAGTCACAAGAGTCTACGGGGCCGTCCAGAGACGCCTGCTGGACAGGTTCGAAGAGAACTGGAGAACTGGCGCGCGCGTCACTCTGGTGCGCGCGTTGTTCCCCCCGTGTGCACTCCCCCGTGCGTGCGTCACTCCCCCACGTGCAAAGCAACCCGTGCACGCACCACTACTCCGCCGTTTGCGCACGGCTCCTCTCTCTCGTGCATGTTGCTCCTCTGTGCGCTCTCGCTGCCCCTCCACGCAAGGGCAACGGCGGGCTCTTACGACCGCTCACTGCGGATATTTTCGGTCAGCGGCGGCCACTCAAGGGAGGTCTACACCACGAAGCGCATGCAGCGTGTCTTTGCCGTGCGGTTCAGTGGGGACGCCACCTACGTCTTCAGCGGTAGCGATGACATGAACGTCCGCTGTTGGAAGGTGCGCAGTGCTTGAGGGGCTGGCAAACGAACCTTGAGGCGCAACGATGGGGTGTGTCAAGCTCACTGGGAGTGTGCGTATATGTGTGGATGTGTGTCAGATCAAAAACCGTTTCTCCGCTGCAGATGTGACTCTCTGATGTCGGCGAGATACGGCGCTGAATGGAATGGACGGATGGATGGACGGACATGTCGACAAGCCCTGAGCTATTTATGTCGATGTAATGGTGTTATGGGAGCTGTGCCGTGTTGTGATATTTTGTGATGGGCCCCAAATCCCGCTGTTGCGCGCCCTCTTTTTCTTAAATGGTCCGCGACTGGTCTGATATGCGCAGCGAGACCCGTGCGCGCATAACGCTTCCTTTGCCCCCCTGCCCGCTTCCTCACGCGCCCACAGGCCAAGGCTTCGGAGCAGCTGGGAATTCGGCTGCCTCGTGAGAAGCACAAGCAGGCCTACAACGACGCTTTGCTTGAGCGCTACAAGCACATGCCGGAGGTACGTGGTGTCGTATTACACTCGCGCTCCGTCCTACCACGACGACGTGCTTGGCTGCGTTGCGTTTCTTTGTGTTGTGTTGCATGGCCGGCTGGGTCCTGAGCCGCCTTGGCGCAGCCGGAGGCCATCCACAGACTCGTGGAAGCTGGCGCCTTCCTCCCGGTCGGCAAGATGACCGGGGTGATCGGACTGTGATCGTGTACTTGCACGAATGGGACATTCCTTATTAGGGAAGGAGATTGACCGACTGATACCCCGCTGAGTCGCATCTCGATCGGCAACATGTACCGCGTGATACCTGCACGCGATATGCCACCTACCATATTCCTTCCTGATGCCTTCAATGACGCGCCAGGGTGTAGTGGGAACCGCATTCCCTTCCCCGCGTCTCCTTTGGGTCTCTGGTGATATTCGTTATGCGGCACCCCTGCCCCGACAGCGCCAGAGTGCGCAATGCTGACACCCCGAGTGTCCGGCCCCGTTCTCGCCCTCTTGTGGCATACGTGTGGCTTACGAAACCCTCACGCTCCGTATCAACCTACTGTGTCCTCCGCTGGCATGCTCTTAAACAGGTCAAGCGCATCGTACGGCACAGGCACCTTCCGGCAGCCATCTACAAGGTGAGGAGACACTGGAGAAGACAACTTGTCGAATTGGGCGCCCAACCCGTTGCATGGCATGCTGGTACATTTCGTTTTCCTTTCTTCCCCTTGCTCCATGAGTCCAATACATATTTGCGTCCTTAGCTTACGGCTTTATAGCCGCTAGCATCTTCTATTTGTGGCAGCACGTCCTATTCGCTGGCTGGCTGCGCCGGCCCAGGGGGCTTACTTTCCTTTCCTTCCACACTGTCGATTCCCCCTCCCCTCGGCCCCAATTATGCATGACAGACTTTTTACACATGGTTTTCCCTCCGCTTTGTTTAGATGTTCCTTGCACCACCTCGTTGCCGTGATGCTTCACAGGCCGCCAAGATGCGGCGCACGGTCGTTGAGAGTGACAAACGCAAGTTGCAGCGCCGTATTGAGCACAGCGCGCCCGGATCCATCGTGGTCCAAACAGAGCGGAAGAAGAAGATCCTGGCACAGGTGGAATAAGGACGGACAGGGCCTGTGGCGACTACTTCCATGAGCGGCTGCAAGGCAATAGGCGGATGGGAGCTTCGCGAGATGCTTGCAGTATCAGAGTAACAAAAGAAGCGAGATAAAGCTGGGTTGCCGTAGCATGTTATGGGTTTGGAAGTAACCGCAGGAGGAAAAGGGGAAGGTGAGGAGGAGGCTGCGAAAAGCGATGGGAGGTGGCGGCCGCATTTAGCACGAGACCTGGCATGGCTGGCCGGTAGCGTGGCCCATGGCACTATACCAGACACTGCGTTTGGCGCTTTCGGCATATTATTGAAGAGGGACATGCTACGAGCACACCGTGTGTGTGTGTGTGTGTATCCCTTAGCACAAGAAGCGGACAAGAAAGATTTTTTGCCCCCCCGTGGTTTTAAATATGGCGGCAAAGTTCCTCTTCTTTTCATACATTGCACATGCTGTTGTTGTTCACGATCATTCATGGCTTAGGGTCAGCAGCTGCTCAGCGTTAGGATCAGCTTACAATAATACCTGCACATAGTAAAGCTCCTCGCAGGTTTCCGTAATCCGCACTTGTACGGCAAACAAACTCAAATACTTGAACACGCTTGTACGGGCCTCACGGGCTCTAAGAGGTTGTTGACATCAACATCGTCAAACAGGCTGACGCTATTATGTGCAATTGCATGCCATGATACACCACACCCATTCCCCACTCACACGAAGAATGAAGAAGCAAGCAATCAAGTATGACATCATGACGACGAAACCTAAAAAAGACGGTTGCATTCCGGTACACGTGTCAAATCCCTGCACATCCCCATAAGCCCCCGACGTGTACAGGAGGATTCGAACCTCCCATCAGGTATATGTACTATACCCTGATGGCAGCCGACTGCCGTACACCCGCCCCAGGATAATGAAACCCTGGAAAATAGTCATATCCCCGCCTTGGGCTTTTCTTAATGGCGGTTCCCTCCAACGGCAAAAAGGGGATACGACAAAAACCGGCCTAACCTGACGACTACCAACGCACCAGGTCACCATCACCTCACCAACAAAACCGCTCTGCCCGCCACGATCACCCTAAGCCCCTTTCCCCCGGCACCCACACAAATCCAAAACTCCGTCAGCCCTCCATGTATACACACACACATACACATACACGGCAGTACACACGCACACGCGCACACGCACACACACACACACACACACAGCGGTACACACGCACAAACACACACACAGCGGTACACACGCACACACACACACACACAAAACGAACCCTCTTTCCTGCTCGACCCCAACGCCAGCCAATCAAGTGTGCTGTACCCTTGCACCCGTGCTCCCGCCCAGGGTACCAGTAGTGGGAAACCGCAGCTGGGTCATGATGACGATGCAAACGCACCTATCACTGGGTCTCAGCCTCCATGCGCAGACACTCATAGGCCTCCTGCAGGAAGAGGAGGGGCTGACGCAGCTGCTGCTCAAAGTGCCGCTGGAACTTGAGCTGTTTGAGCATGTTGCGCTTCATGGCCCAATGAAGGCCATCCAGCTCGTGCACCATGATCTTCACATCGTCACCCAACCCGAAGAAGGCACGGGACCTTTGTGATAGAGTGCTTACAGTGGTGCACGTAATGGCGTGCCCCACGCTGGGGTCTTGTGGCCCCTCTGCGCTGGTCCCCAGCGGTTCGGCCCCATCTGCATCGGCAACCGCCACTGCGTCGTTTGCCACTGTCAACGACGCTGCCGGCTTATCCTCGTTTTGACCTTCGTCCCCATGGAACACGTCCATGCCATCTGCCACAATTGACGGCACGGACTTCTCCTCACCCTCCTCCTCCTCCTCCTCCTCCGCCTCACCCTCCTCCTCCTCCTCCTCCTCCTCCTCCTCCTCGCTCTCCTCCTCCTCCTCTCTCTCCTCCTCCTCCTCGCTCTCCTCCTCCTCCTCGCTCTCCTCCTCCTCCTCGCTCTCCTCCTCCTCCTCGCTCTCCTCCTCCTCCTCCTCCTCCTCACCCTCCTCCTCGCTCTCCTCCTCCGCCTCACCCTCCTCCTCCTCGCCCTCCTTCTCCTCCGCCTCACCCTCCTCCTCCTCGCTCTCCTTCTCCTCCGCCTCGCCCTCCTCCTCCTCGCTCTCCTCCTCCTCCGCCTCACCCTCCTTCCCCTCTTCCTCGTCCTCCTCCTCCACCTCCTCCTGATCCACCCCATCCTCCTCCCTATCCTCCGCCCCGTCCTTCTCCCAAGCTTGCACCCACCGGATCTGTACTTTACCATCAGTGAGAGCCATGGATTCAGTATTGTCGACCTGCTGATCTTCCTGGCCCTGCTGGGTAGCGTCCTCGTCGCCTACTGCTACCGCAGACGACATGTGCGCAGCCTTGTTGTCATGATCAGTTGCGCTGGAGATGTTAGGAGGTGCCATTCTCGTGGAAGCCGAAGCATCCTTCTGCTTCGGTTGAAGAGCTGCGGCTGAAGAAGTCGGCTCCTTCAGCACAGTCACCACCGAAGCAGAGAGATGCGTCGACGACCATCGAAAGTATGGAAACCAAGTCGTTAACTTCTCCATAGGCAGCATCTCGCAAGCAAAGCTGCTGAATGCCGCAAGCGCAAAGATCAACGTTCTGCGTGAAGAAGCAGGGCGGCGGGACATAGTGTTGGGTGGGACGCGTAATGTGGAACGCGAACCTAGCTGGTAAGTGAGCGAGGTCCTGCCTACTAATACCAACCTATCGATGTTATGCACAAAAAAACACAAAGAAATGGTCCATCTGAGTAGTCAAGAAACTTGTTCTTCCGTCAAAGCAACGCAAGATGCTAACACCCATCGTCAACACAGTTCCCTAAAATCGAACATGATGATATCTTAAAAACATGGAATGCGCTGATCCACACAAGGTCAAGAAGAAATGGCAGCCCATATCGTGCAGCGCAACAAGCAACGACGAAATGTATGTATGTCTGATGACGCACACATCGTGACGACATGGTGGCTTGCGGCTATCCAAAGGGCTGGTTTCAACCCGTTATTAATAGCATCCCTCGTATGTAAACGTATGTTTGTTGAGCTCTCTGACCAGGCGTACCTGAGAACTGCGTGGACACCACCCAAGGCCAGGTTCACAAGCAGGTTGGCAATACCAAACCTCCATGGAGCTACGGCTGCCATGAAGATAGATTTCTCTAATAATGGCGGCCGAAGCTGGAACTGATGGCGAGCCTTATCGGCTGGACGAGTACCGGTAGTTGCAGCGATTAAAGTCAGGTTATTCGCAAATGAAAGCAGTAAAGCGTGAAAGCATGATAAGCACTGCAAGAATGCTCAAAATGCACACAATCGGTGACACAATTTATAGACTCTGGCCTGAAATCGGTTGCGATCAGTTGTGTACAGCGATACAGCAACGAAACTTGCTACGCTGAAACTGGACCGCCGGCTAGCTAAGGGCCGCACATATTTGCACTCGATCTTATATTTTTCACACACATACACATTTTTCATGGATATTTTCATCTTGGCGATAGAGACCGCCATGGAGTATGTTTGTAAAATTGAGAGGACCGAGTATGCCAAGGATTGCACATCCGACGGGCACGCATGTCCGGAGAACGTATTTTTATGACTTACCGCCACGGACCCAGCCACCATGGCGGCGTCATGCCCTGCCAGTCACAAGAGTCTACGGGGCCGTCCAGAGACGCCTGCTGGACAGGTTCGAAGAGAACTGGAGAACTGGCGCGCGCGTCACTCTGGTGCGCGCGTTGTTCCCCCCGTGTGCACTCCCCCGTGCGTGCGTCACTCCCCCACGTGCAAAGCAACCCGTGCACGCACCACTACTCCGCCGTTTGCGCACGGCTCCTCTCTCTCGTGCATGTTGCTCCTCTGTGCGCTCTCGCTGCCCCTCCACGCAAGGGCAACGGCGGGCTCTTACGACCGCTCACTGCGGATATTTTCGGTCAGCGGCGGCCACTCAAGGGAGGTCTACACCACGAAGCGCATGCAGCGTGTCTTTGCCGTGCGGTTCAGTGGGGACGCCACCTACGTCTTCAGCGGTAGCGATGACATGAACGTCCGCTGTTGGAAGGTGCGCAGTGCTTGAGGGGCTGGCAAACGAACCTTGAGGCGCAACGATGGGGTGTGTCAAGCTCACTGGGAGTGTGCGTATATGTGTGGATGTGTGTCAGATCAAAAACCGTTTCTCCGCTGCAGATGTGACTCTCTGATGTCGGCGAGATACGGCGCTGAATGGAATGGACGGATGGATGGACGGACATGTCGACAAGCCCTGAGCTATTTATGTCGATGTAATGGTGTTATGGGAGCTGTGCCGTGTTGTGATATTTTGTGATGGGCCCCAAATCCCGCTGTTGCGCGCCCTCCTTTTTCTTAAATGGTCCGCGACTGGTCTGATATGCGCAGCGAGACCCGTGCGCGCATAACGCTTCCTTTGCCCCCCTGCCCGCTTCCTCACGCGCCCACAGGCCAAGGCTTCGGAGCAGCTGGGAATTCGGCTGCCTCGTGAGAAGCACAAGCAGGCCTACAACGACGCTTTGCTTGAGCGCTACAAGCACATGCCGGAGGTACGTGGTGTCGTATTACACTCGCGCTCCGTCCTACCACGACGACGTGCTTGGCTGCGTTGCGTTTCTTTGTGTTGTGTTGCATGGCCGGCTGGGTCCTGAGCCGCCTTGGCGCAGCCGGAGGCCATCCACAGACTCGTGGAAGCTGGCGCCTTCCTCCCGGTCGGCAAGATGACCGGGGTGATCGGACTGTGATCGTGTACTTGCACGAATGGGACATTCCTTATTAGGGAAGGAGATTGACCGACTGATACCCCGCTGAGTCGCATCTCGATCGGCAACATGTACCGCGTGATACCTGCACGCGATATGCCACCTACCATATTCCTTCCTGATGCCTTCAATGACGCGCCAGGGTGTAGTGGGAACCGCATTCCCTTCCCCGCGTCTCCTTTGGGTCTCTGGTGATATTCGTTATGCGGCACCCCTGCCCCGACAGCGCCAGAGTGCGCAATGCTGACACCCCGAGTGTCCGGCCCCGTTCTCGCCCTCTTGTGGCATACGTGTGGCTTACGAAACCCTCACGCTCCGTATCAACCTACTGTGTCCTCCGCTGGCATGCTCTTAAACAGGTCAAGCGCATCGTACGGCACAGGCACCTTCCGGCAGCCATCTACAAGGTGAGGAGACACTGGAGAAGACAACTTGTCGAATTGGGCGCCCAACCCGTTGCATGGCATGCTGGTACATTTCGTTTTCCTTTCTTCCCCTTGCTCCATGAGTCCAATACATATTTGCGTCCTTAGCTTACGGCTTTATAGCCGCTAGCATCTTCTATTTGTGGCAGCACGTCCTATTCGCTGGCTGGCTGCGCCGGCCCAGGGGGCTTACTTTCCTTTCCTTCCACACTGTCGATTCCCCCTCCCCTCGGCCCCAATTATGCATGACAGACTTTTTACACATGGTTTTCCCTCCGCTTTGTTTAGATGTTCCTTGCACCACCTCGTTGCCGTGATGCTTCACAGGCCGCCAAGATGCGGCGCACGGTCGTTGAGAGTGACAAACGCAAGTTGCAGCGCCGTATTGAGCACAGCGCGCCCGGATCCATCGTGGTCCAAACAGAGCGGAAGAAGAAGATCCTGGCACAGGTGGAATAAGGACGGACAGGGCCTGTGGCGACTACTTCCATGAGCGGCTGCAAGGCAATAGGCGGATGGGAGCTTCGCGAGATGCTTGCAGTATCAGAGTAACAAAAGAAGCGAGATAAAGCTGGGTTGCCGTAGCATGTTATGGGTTTGGAAGTAACCGCAGGAGGAAAAGGGGAAGGTGAGGAGGAGGCTGCGAAAAGCGATGGGAGGTGGCGGCCGCATTTAGCACGAGACCTGGCATGGCTGGCCGGTAGCGTGGCCCATGGCACTATACCAGACACTGCGTTTGGCGCTTTCGGCATATTATTGAAGAGGGACATGCTACGAGCACACCGTGTGTGTGTGTGTGTGTATCCCTTAGCACAAGAAGCGGACAAGAAAGATTTTTTGCCCCCCCGTGGTTTTAAATATGGCGGCAAAGTTCCTCTTCTTTTCATACATTGCACATGCTGTTGTTGTTCACGATCATTCATGGCTTAGGGTCAGCAGCTGCTCAGCGTTAGGATCAGCTTACAATAATACCTGCACATAGTAAAGCTCCTCGCAGGTTTCCGTAATCCGCACTTGTACGGCAAACAAACTCAAATACTTGAACACGCTTGTACGGGCCTCACGGGCTCTAAGAGGTTGTTGACATCAACATCGTCAAACAGGCTGACGCTATTATGTGCAATTGCATGCCATGATACACCACACCCATTCCCCACTCACACGAAGAATGAAGAAGCAAGCAATCAAGTATGACATCATGACGACGAAACCTAAAAAAGACGGTTGCATTCCGGTACACGTGTCAAATCCCTGCACATCCCCATAAGCCCCCGACGTGTACAGGAGGATTCGAACCTCCCATCAGGTATATGTACTATACCCTGATGGCAGCCGACTGCCGTACACCCGCCCCAGGATAATGAAACCCTGGAAAATAGTCATATCCCCGCCTTGGGCTTTTCTTAATGGCGGTTCCCTCCAACGGCAAAAAGGGGATACGACAAAAACCGGCCTAACCTGACGACTACCAACGCACCAGGTCACCATCACCTCACCAACAAAACCGCTCTGCCCGCCACGATCACCCTAAGCCCCTTTCCCCCGGCACCCACACAAATCCAAAACTCCGTCAGCCCTCCATGTATACACACACACATACACATACACGGCAGTACACACGCACACGCGCACACGCACACACACACACACACACAGCGGTACACACGCACAAACACACACACAGCGGTACACACGCACACACACACACACACACAAAACGAACCCTCTTTCCTGCTCGACCCCAACGCCAGCCAATCAAGTGTGCTGTACCCTTGCACCCGTGCTCCCGCCCAGGGTACCAGTAGTGGGAAACCGCAGCTGGGTCATGATGACGATGCAAACGCACCTATCACTGGGTCTCAGCCTCCATGCGCAGACACTCATAGGCCTCCTGCAGGAAGAGGAGGGGCTGACGCAGCTGCTGCTCAAAGTGCCGCTGGAACTTGAGCTGTTTGAGCATGTTGCGCTTCATGGCCCAATGAAGGCCATCCAGCTCGTGCACCATGATCTTCACATCGTCACCCAACCCGAAGAAGGCACGGGACCTTTGTGATAGAGTGCTTACAGTGGTGCACGTAATGGCGTGCCCCACGCTGGGGTCTTGTGGCCCCTCTGCGCTGGTCCCCAGCGGTTCGGCCCCATCTGCATCGGCAACCGCCACTGCGTCGTTTGCCACTGTCAACGACGCTGCCGGCTTATCCTCGTTTTGACCTTCGTCCCCATGGAACACGTCCATGCCATCTGCCACAATTGACGGCACGGACTTCTCCTCACCCTCCTCCTCCTCCTCCTCCGCCTCACCCTCCTCCTCCTCCTCCTCCTCCTCCTCCTCCTCCTCCTCCTCCTCCTCCTCCTCCTCCTCCTCCTCCTCCTCGCCCTCCTCCTCCTCCTCGCTCTCCTCCTCCTCCTCGCTCTCCTCCTCCTCCTCACCCTCCTCCTCGCTCTCCTCCTCCGCCTCACCCTCCTCCTCCTCGCCCTCCTTCTCCTCCGCCTCACCCTCCTCCTCCTCGCTCTCCTTCTCCTCCGCCTCGCCCTCCTCCTCCTCGCTCTCCTCCTCCTCCGCCTCACCCTCCTTCCCCTCTTCCTCGTCCTCCTCCTCCACCTCCTCCTGATCCACCCCATCCTCCTCCCTATCCTCCGCCCCGTCCTTCTCCCAAGCTTGCACCCACCGGATCTGTACTTTACCATCAGTGAGAGCCATGGATTCAGTATTGTCGACCTGCTGATCTTCCTGGCCCTGCTGGGTAGCGTCCTCGTCGCCTACTGCTACCGCAGACGACATGTGCGCAGCCTTGTTGTCATGATCAGTTGCGCTGGAGATGTTAGGAGGTGCCATTCTCGTGGAAGCCGAAGCATCCTTCTGCTTCGGTTGAAGAGCTGCGGCTGAAGAAGTCGGCTCCTTCAGCACAGTCACCACCGAAGCAGAGAGATGCGTCGACGACCATCGAAAGTATGGAAACCAAGTCGTTAACTTCTCCATAGGCAGCATCTCGCAAGCAAAGCTGCTGAATGCCGCAAGCGCAAAGATCAACGTTCTGCGTGAAGAAGCAGGGCGGCGGGACATAGTGTTGGGTGGGACGCGTAATGTGGAACGCGAACCTAGCTGGTAAGTGAGCGAGGTCCTGCCTACTAATACCAACCTATCGATGTTATGCACAAAAAAACACAAAGAAATGGTCCATCTGAGTAGTCAAGAAACTTGTTCTTCCGTCAAAGCAACGCAAGATGCTAACACCCATCGTCAACACAGTTCCCTAAAATCGAACATGATGATATCTTAAAAACATGGAATGCGCTGATCCACACAAGGTCAAGAAGAAATGGCAGCCCATATCGTGCAGCGCAACAAGCAACGACGAAATGTATGTATGTCTGATGACGCACACATCGTGACGACATGGTGGCTTGCGGCTATCCAAAGGGCTGGTTTCAACCCGTTATTAATAGCATCCCTCGTATGTAAACGTATGTTTGTTGAGCTCTCTGACCAGGCGTACCTGAGAACTGCGTGGACACCACCCAAGGCCAGGTTCACAAGCAGGTTGGCAATACCAAACCTCCATGGAGCTACGGCTGCCATGAAGATAGATTTCTCTAATAATGGCGGCCGAAGCTGGAACTGATGGCGAGCCTTATCGGCTGGACGAGTACCGGTAGTTGCAGCGATTAAAGTCAGGTTATTCGCAAATGAAAGCAGTAAAGCGTGAAAGCATGATAAGCACTGCAAGAATGCTCAAAATGCACACAATCGGTGACACAATTTATAGACTCTGGCCTGAAATCGGTTGCGATCAGTTGTGTACAGCGATACAGCAACGAAACTTGCTGCGCTGAAACTGGACCGCCGGCTAGCTAAGGGCCGCACATATTTGCACTCGATCTTATATTTTTCACACACATACACATTTTTCATGGATATTTTCATCTTGGCGATAGAGACCGCCATGGAGTATGTTTGTAAAATTGAGAGGACCGAGTATGCCAAGGATTGCACATCCGACGGGCACGCATGTCCGGAGAACGTATTTTTATGACTTACCGCCACGGACCCAGCCACCATGGCGGCGTCATGCCCTGCCAGTCACAAGAGTCTACGGGGCCGTCCAGAGACGCCTGCTGGACAGGTTCGAAGAGAACTGGAGAACTGGCGCGCGCGTCACTCTGGTGCGCGCGTTGTTCCCCCCGTGTGCACTCCCCCGTGCGTGCGTCACTCCCCCACGTGCAAAGCAACCCGTGCACGCACCACTACTCCGCCGTTTGCGCACGGCTCCTCTCTCTCGTGCATGTTGCTCCTCTGTGCGCTCTCGCTGCCCCTCCACGCAAGGGCAACGGCGGGCTCTTACGACCGCTCACTGCGGATATTTTCGGTCAGCGGCGGCCACTCAAGGGAGGTCTACACCACGAAGCGCATGCAGCGTGTCTTTGCCGTGCGGTTCAGTGGGGACGCCACCTACGTCTTCAGCGGTAGCGATGACATGAACGTCCGCTGTTGGAAGGTGCGCAGTGCTTGAGGGGCTGGCAAACGAACCTTGAGGCGCAACGATGGGGTGTGTCAAGCTCACTGGGAGTGTGCGTATATGTGTGGATGTGTGTCAGATCAAAAACCGTTTCTCCGCTGCAGATGTGACTCTCTGATGTCGGCGAGATACGGCGCTGAATGGAATGGACGGATGGATGGACGGACATGTCGACAAGCCCTGAGCTATTTATGTCGATGTAATGGTGTTATGGGAGCTGTGCCGTGTTGTGATATTTTGTGATGGGCCCCAAATCCCGCTGTTGCGCGCCCTCTTTTTTCTTAAATGGTCCGCGACTGGTCTGATATGCGCAGCGAGACCCGTGCGCGCATAACGCTTCCTTTGCCCCCCTGCCCGCTTCCTCACGCGCCCACAGGCCAAGGCTTCGGAGCAGCTGGGAATTCGGCTGCCTCGTGAGAAGCACAAGCAGGCCTACAACGACGCTTTGCTTGAGCGCTACAAGCACATGCCGGAGGTACGTGGTGTCGTATTACACTCGCGCTCCGTCCTACCACGACGACGTGCTTGGCTGCGTTGCGTTTCTTTGTGTTGTGTTGCATGGCCGGCTGGGTCCTGAGCCGCCTTGGCGCAGCCGGAGGCCATCCACAGACTCGTGGAAGCTGGCGCCTTCCTCCCGGTCGGCAAGATGACCGGGGTGATCGGACTGTGATCGTGTACTTGCACGAATGGGACATTCCTTATTAGGGAAGGAGATTGACCGACTGATACCCCGCTGAGTCGCATCTCGATCGGCAACATGTACCGCGTGATACCTGCACGCGATATGCCACCTACCATATTCCTTCCTGATGCCTTCAATGACGCGCCAGGGTGTAGTGGGAACCGCATTCCCTTCCCCGCGTCTCCTTTGGGTCTCTGGTGATATTCGTTATGCGGCACCCCTGCCCCGACAGCGCCAGAGTGCGCAATGCTGACACCCCGAGTGTCCGGCCCCGTTCTCGCCCTCTTGTGGCATACGTGTGGCTTACGAAACCCTCACGCTCCGTATCAACCTACTGTGTCCTCCGCTGGCATGCTCTTAAACAGGTCAAGCGCATCGTACGGCACAGGCACCTTCCGGCAGCCATCTACAAGGTGAGGAGACACTGGAGAAGACAACTTGTCGAATTGGGCGCCCAACCCGTTGCATGGCATGCTGGTACATTTCGTTTTCCTTTCTTCCCCTTGCTCCATGAGTCCAATACATATTTGCGTCCTTAGCTTACGGCTTTATAGCCGCTAGCATCTTCTATTTGTGGCAGCACGTCCTATTCGCTGGCTGGCTGCGCCGGCCCAGGGGGCTTACTTTCCTTTCCTTCCACACTGTCGATTCCCCCTCCCCTCGGCCCCAATTATGCATGACAGACTTTTTACACATGGTTTTCCCTCCGCTTTGTTTAGATGTTCCTTGCACCACCTCGTTGCCGTGATGCTTCACAGGCCGCCAAGATGCGGCGCACGGTCGTTGAGAGTGACAAACGCAAGTTGCAGCGCCGTATTGAGCACAGCGCGCCCGGATCCATCGTGGTCCAAACAGAGCGGAAGAAGAAGATCCTGGCACAGGTGGAATAAGGACGGACAGGGCCTGTGGCGACTACTTCCATGAGCGGCTGCAAGGCAATAGGCGGATGGGAGCTTCGCGAGATGCTTGCAGTATCAGAGTAACAAAAGAAGCGAGATAAAGCTGGGTTGCCGTAGCATGTTATGGGTTTGGAAGTAACCGCAGGAGGAAAAGGGGAAGGTGAGGAGGAGGCTGCGAAAAGCGATGGGAGGTGGCGGCCGCATTTAGCACGAGACCTGGCATGGCTGGCCGGTAGCGTGGCCCATGGCACTATACCAGACACTGCGTTTGGCGCTTTCGGCATATTATTGAAGAGGGACATGCTACGAGCACACCGTGTGTGTGTGTGTGTGTATCCCTTAGCACAAGAAGCGGACAAGAAAGATTTTTTGCCCCCCCGTGGTTTTAAATATGGCGGCAAAGTTCCTCTTCTTTTCATACATTGCACATGCTGTTGTTGTTCACGATCATTCATGGCTTAGGGTCAGCAGCTGCTCAGCGTTAGGATCAGCTTACAATAATACCTGCACATAGTAAAGCTCCTCGCAGGTTTCCGTAATCCGCACTTGTACGGCAAACAAACTCAAATACTTGAACACGCTTGTACGGGCCTCACGGGCTCTAAGAGGTTGTTGACATCAACATCGTCAAACAGGCTGACGCTATTATGTGCAATTGCATGCCATGATACACCACACCCATTCCCCACTCACACGAAGAATGAAGAAGCAAGCAATCAAGTATGACATCATGACGACGAAACCTAAAAAAGACGGTTGCATTCCGGTACACGTGTCAAATCCCTGCACATCCCCATAAGCCCCCGACGTGTACAGGAGGATTCGAACCTCCCATCAGGTATATGTACTATACCCTGATGGCAGCCGACTGCCGTACACCCGCCCCAGGATAATGAAACCCTGGAAAATAGTCATATCCCCGCCTTGGGCTTTTCTTAATGGCGGTTCCCTCCAACGGCAAAAAGGGGATACGACAAAAACCGGCCTAACCTGACGACTACCAACGCACCAGGTCACCATCACCTCACCAACAAAACCGCTCTGCCCGCCACGATCACCCTAAGCCCCTTTCCCCCGGCACCCACACAAATCCAAAACTCCGTCAGCCCTCCATGTATACACACACACATACACATACACGGCAGTACACACGCACACGCGCACACGCACACACACACACACACACAGCGGTACACACGCACAAACACACACACAGCGGTACACACGCACACACACACACACACAAAACGAACCCTCTTTCCTGCTCGACCCCAACGCCAGCCAATCAAGTGTGCTGTACCCTTGCACCCGTGCTCCCGCCCAGGGTACCAGTAGTGGGAAACCGCAGCTGGGTCATGATGACGATGCAAACGCACCTATCACTGGGTCTCAGCCTCCATGCGCAGACACTCATAGGCCTCCTGCAGGAAGAGGAGGGGCTGACGCAGCTGCTGCTCAAAGTGCCGCTGGAACTTGAGCTGTTTGAGCATGTTGCGCTTCATGGCCCAATGAAGGCCATCCAGCTCGTGCACCATGATCTTCACATCGTCACCCAACCCGAAGAAGGCACGGGACCTTTGTGATAGAGTGCTTACAGTGGTGCACGTAATGGCGTGCCCCACGCTGGGGTCTTGTGGCCCCTCTGCGCTGGTCCCCAGCGGTTCGGCCCCATCTGCATCGGCAACCGCCACTGCGTCGTTTGCCACTGTCAACGACGCTGCCGGCTTATCCTCGTTTTGACCTTCGTCCCCATGGAACACGTCCATGCCATCTGCCACAATTGACGGCACGGACTTCTCCTCACCCTCCTCCTCCTCCTCCTCCGCCTCACCCTCCTCCTCCTCCTCCTCCTCCTCGCTCTCCTCCTCCTCGCTCTCCTCCTCCTCCTCGCTCTCCTCCTCCTCCTCGCTCTCCTCCTCCTCCTCGCTCTCCTCCTCCTCCTCGCTCTCCTCCTCCTCCTCACCCTCCTCCTCGCTCTCCTCCTCCGCCTCACCCTCCTCCTCCTCGCCCTCCTTCTCCTCCGCCTCACCCTCCTCCTCCTCGCTCTCCTTCTCCTCCGCCTCGCCCTCCTCCTCCTCGCTCTCCTCCTCCTCCGCCTCACCCTCCTTCCCCTCTTCCTCGTCCTCCTCCTCCACCTCCTCCTGATCCACCCCATCCTCCTCCCTATCCTCCGCCCCGTCCTTCTCCCAAGCTTGCACCCACCGGATCTGTACTTTACCATCAGTGAGAGCCATGGATTCAGTATTGTCGACCTGCTGATCTTCCTGGCCCTGCTGGGTAGCGTCCTCGTCGCCTACTGCTACCGCAGACGACATGTGCGCAGCCTTGTTGTCATGATCAGTTGCGCTGGAGATGTTAGGAGGTGCCATTCTCGTGGAAGCCGAAGCATCCTTCTGCTTCGGTTGAAGAGCTGCGGCTGAAGAAGTCGGCTCCTTCAGCACAGTCACCACCGAAGCAGAGAGATGCGTCGACGACCATCGAAAGTATGGAAACCAAGTCGTTAACTTCTCCATAGGCAGCATCTCGCAAGCAAAGCTGCTGAATGCCGCAAGCGCAAAGATCAACGTTCTGCGTGAAGAAGCAGGGCGGCGGGACATAGTGTTGGGTGGGACGCGTAATGTGGAACGCGAACCTAGCTGGTAAGTGAGCGAGGTCCTGCCTACTAATACCAACCTATCGATGTTATGCACAAAAAAACACAAAGAAATGGTCCATCTGAGTAGTCAAGAAACTTGTTCTTCCGTCAAAGCAACGCAAGATGCTAACACCCATCGTCAACACAGTTCCCTAAAATCGAACATGATGATATCTTAAAAACATGGAATGCGCTGATCCACACAAGGTCAAGAAGAAATGGCAGCCCATATCGTGCAGCGCAACAAGCAACGACGAAATGTATGTATGTCTGATGACGCACACATCGTGACGACATGGTGGCTTGCGGCTATCCAAAGGGCTGGTTTCAACCCGTTATTAATAGCATCCCTCGTATGTAAACGTATGTTTGTTGAGCTCTCTGACCAGGCGTACCTGAGAACTGCGTGGACACCACCCAAGGCCAGGTTCACAAGCAGGTTGGCAATACCAAACCTCCATGGAGCTACGGCTGCCATGAAGATAGATTTCTCTAATAATGGCGGCCGAAGCTGGAACTGATGGCGAGCCTTATCGGCTGGACGAGTACCGGTAGTTGCAGCGATTAAAGTCAGGTTATTCGCAAATGAAAGCAGTAAAGCGTGAAAGCATGATAAGCACTGCAAGAATGCTCAAAATGCACACAATCGGTGACACAATTTATAGACTCTGGCCTGAAATCGGTTGCGATCAGTTGTGTACAGCGATACAGCAACGAAACTTGCTGCGCTGAAACTGGACCGCCGGCTAGCTAAGGGCCGCACATATTTGCACTCGATCTTATATTTTTCACACACATACACATTTTTCATGGATATTTTCATCTTGGCGATAGAGACCGCCATGGAGTATGTTTGTAAAATTGAGAGGACCGAGTATGCCAAGGATTGCACATCCGACGGGCACGCATGTCCGGAGAACGTATTTTTATGACTTACCGCCACGGACCCAGCCACCATGGCGGCGTCATGCCCTGCCAGTCACAAGAGTCTACGGGGCCGTCCAGAGACGCCTGCTGGACAGGTTCGAAGAGAACTGGAGAACTGGCGCGCGCGTCACTCTGGTGCGCGCGTTGTTCCCCCCGTGTGCACTCCCCCGTGCGTGCGTCACTCCCCCACGTGCAAAGCAACCCGTGCACGCACCACTACTCCGCCGTTTGCGCACGGCTCCTCTCTCTCGTGCATGTTGCTCCTCTGTGCGCTCTCGCTGCCCCTCCACGCAAGGGCAACGGCGGGCTCTTACGACCGCTCACTGCGGATATTTTCGGTCAGCGGCGGCCACTCAAGGGAGGTCTACACCACGAAGCGCATGCAGCGTGTCTTTGCCGTGCGGTTCAGTGGGGACGCCACCTACGTCTTCAGCGGTAGCGATGACATGAACGTCCGCTGTTGGAAGGTGCGCAGTGCTTGAGGGGCTGGCAAACGAACCTTGAGGCGCAACGATGGGGTGTGTCAAGCTCACTGGGAGTGTGCGTATATGTGTGGATGTGTGTCAGATCAAAAACCGTTTCTCCGCTGCAGATGTGACTCTCTGATGTCGGCGAGATACGGCGCTGAATGGAATGGACGGATGGATGGACGGACATGTCGACAAGCCCTGAGCTATTTATGTCGATGTAATGGTGTTATGGGAGCTGTGCCGTGTTGTGATATTTTGTGATGGGCCCCAAATCCCGCTGTTGCGCGCCCTCTTTTTTCTTAAATGGTCCGCGACTGGTCTGATATGCGCAGCGAGACCCGTGCGCGCATAACGCTTCCTTTGCCCCCCTGCCCGCTTCCTCACGCGCCCACAGGCCAAGGCTTCGGAGCAGCTGGGAATTCGGCTGCCTCGTGAGAAGCACAAGCAGGCCTACAACGACGCTTTGCTTGAGCGCTACAAGCACATGCCGGAGGTACGTGGTGTCGTATTACACTCGCGCTCCGTCCTACCACGACGACGTGCTTGGCTGCGTTGCGTTTCTTTGTGTTGTGTTGCATGGCCGGCTGGGTCCTGAGCCGCCTTGGCGCAGCCGGAGGCCATCCACAGACTCGTGGAAGCTGGCGCCTTCCTCCCGGTCGGCAAGATGACCGGGGTGATCGGACTGTGATCGTGTACTTGCACGAATGGGACATTCCTTATTAGGGAAGGAGATTGACCGACTGATACCCCGCTGAGTCGCATCTCGATCGGCAACATGTACCGCGTGATACCTGCACGCGATATGCCACCTACCATATTCCTTCCTGATGCCTTCAATGACGCGCCAGGGTGTAGTGGGAACCGCATTCCCTTCCCCGCGTCTCCTTTGGGTCTCTGGTGATATTCGTTATGCGGCACCCCTGCCCCGACAGCGCCAGAGTGCGCAATGCTGACACCCCGAGTGTCCGGCCCCGTTCTCGCCCTCTTGTGGCATACGTGTGGCTTACGAAACCCTCACGCTCCGTATCAACCTACTGTGTCCTCCGCTGGCATGCTCTTAAACAGGTCAAGCGCATCGTACGGCACAGGCACCTTCCGGCAGCCATCTACAAGGTGAGGAGACACTGGAGAAGACAACTTGTCGAATTGGGCGCCCAACCCGTTGCATGGCATGCTGGTACATTTCGTTTTCCTTTCTTCCCCTTGCTCCATGAGTCCAATACATATTTGCGTCCTTAGCTTACGGCTTTATAGCCGCTAGCATCTTCTATTTGTGGCAGCACGTCCTATTCGCTGGCTGGCTGCGCCGGCCCAGGGGGCTTACTTTCCTTTCCTTCCACACTGTCGATTCCCCCTCCCCTCGGCCCCAATTATGCATGACAGACTTTTTACACATGGTTTTCCCTCCGCTTTGTTTAGATGTTCCTTGCACCACCTCGTTGCCGTGATGCTTCACAGGCCGCCAAGATGCGGCGCACGGTCGTTGAGAGTGACAAACGCAAGTTGCAGCGCCGTATTGAGCACAGCGCGCCCGGATCCATCGTGGTCCAAACGGAGCGGAAGAAGAAGATCCTGGCACAGGTGGAATAAGGACGGACAGGGCCTGTGGCGACTACTTCCATGAGCGGCTGCAAGGCAATAGGCGGATGGGAGCTTCGCGAGATGCTTGCAGTATCAGAGTAACAAAAGAAGCGAGATAAAGCTGGGTTGCCGTAGCATGTTATGGGTTTGGAAGTAACCGCAGGAGGAAAAGGGGAAGGTGAGGAGGAGGCTGCGAAAAGCGATGGGAGGTGGCGGCCGCATTTAGCACGAGACCTGGCATGGCTGGCCGGTAGCGTGGCCCATGGCACTATACCAGACACTGCGTTTGGCGCTTTCGGCATATTATTGAAGAGGGACATGCTACGAGCACACCGTGTGTGTGTGTGTGTGTATCCCTTAGCACAAGAAGCGGACAAGAAAGATTTTTTGCCCCCCCGTGGTTTTAAATATGGCGGCAAAGTTCCTCTTCTTTTCATACATTGCACATGCTGTTGTTGTTCACGATCATTCATGGCTTAGGGTCAGCAGCTGCTCAGCGTTAGGATCAGCTTACAATAATACCTGCACATAGTAAAGCTCCTCGCAGGTTTCCGTAATCCGCACTTGTACGGCAAACAAACTCAAATACTTGAACACGCTTGTACGGGCCTCACGGGCTCTAAGAGGTTGTTGACATCAACATCGTCAAACAGGCTGACGCTATTATGTGCAATTGCATGCCATGATACACCACACCCATTCCCCACTCACACGAAGAATGAAGAAGCAAGCAATCAAGTATGACATCATGACGACGAAACCTAAAAAAGACGGTTGCATTCCGGTACACGTGTCAAATCCCTGCACATCCCCATAAGCCCCCGACGTGTACAGGAGGATTCGAACCTCCCATCAGGTATATGTACTATACCCTGATGGCAGCCGACTGCCGTACACCCGCCCCAGGATAATGAAACCCTGGAAAATAGTCATATCCCCGCCTTGGGCTTTTCTTAATGGCGGTTCCCTCCAACGGCAAAAAGGGGATACGACAAAAACCGGCCTAACCTGACGACTACCAACGCACCAGGTCACCATCACCTCACCAACAAAACCGCTCTGCCCGCCACGATCACCCTAAGCCCCTTTCCCCCGGCACCCACACAAATCCAAAACTCCGTCAGCCCTCCATGTATACACACACACATACACATACACGGCAGTACACACGCACACGCGCACACGCACACACACACACACACACAGCGGTACACACGCACAAACACACACACAGCGGTACACACGCACACACACACACACACAAAACGAACCCTCTTTCCTGCTCGACCCCAACGCCAGCCAATCAAGTGTGCTGTACCCTTGCACCCGTGCTCCCGCCCAGGGTACCAGTAGTGGGAAACCGCAGCTGGGTCATGATGACGATGCAAACGCACCTATCACTGGGTCTCAGCCTCCATGCGCAGACACTCATAGGCCTCCTGCAGGAAGAGGAGGGGCTGACGCAGCTGCTGCTCAAAGTGCCGCTGGAACTTGAGCTGTTTGAGCATGTTGCGCTTCATGGCCCAATGAAGGCCATCCAGCTCGTGCACCATGATCTTCACATCGTCACCCAACCCGAAGAAGGCACGGGACCTTTGTGATAGAGTGCTTACAGTGGTGCACGTAATGGCGTGCCCCACGCTGGGGTCTTGTGGCCCCTCTGCGCTGGTCCCCAGCGGTTCGGCCCCATCTGCATCGGCAACCGCCACTGCGTCGTTTGCCACTGTCAACGACGCTGCCGGCTTATCCTCGTTTTGACCTTCGTCCCCATGGAACACGTCCATGCCATCTGCCACAATTGACGGCACGGACTTCTCCTCACCCTCCTCCTCCTCCTCCTCCGCCTCACCCTCCTCCTCCTCCTCCTCCTCCTCGCTCTCCTCCTCCTCGC
The DNA here is from genome assembly GCA_019650235.1 of Volvox reticuliferus. Taxonomy (NCBI): domain Eukaryota; kingdom Viridiplantae; phylum Chlorophyta; class Chlorophyceae; order Chlamydomonadales; family Volvocaceae; genus Volvox; species Volvox reticuliferus. The sequence continues at coordinate 153,503 of BNCP01000037.1, read as the reverse complement.
TCTCCTCCTCCTCCTCGCTCTCCTCCTCCTCCTCGCTCTCCTCCTCCTCCTCGCTCTCCTCCTCCTCCTCGCTCTCCTCCTCCTCACCCTCCTCCTCGCTCTCCTCCTCCGCCTCACCCTCCTCCTCCTCGCCCTCCTTCTCCTCCGCCTCACCCTCCTCCTCCTCGCTCTCCTTCTCCTCCGCCTCACCCTCCTCCTCCTCGCTCTCCTTCTCCTCCTCCTCCTCCTCCTTCCCCTCTTCCTCGTCCTCCTCCTCCACCTCCTCCTGATCCACCCCATCCTCCTCCCTATCCTCCGCCCCGTCCTTCTCCCAAGCTTGCACCCACCGGATCTGTACGTTACCATCAGTGAGAACCATGGATTCAGTATTGTCGACCTGCTGATCTTCCTGGCCCTGCTGGGTAGTGTCCTCGTCGCCTACTGCTACCGCAGCAGACGACATGTGCGCAGCCTCGTTGTCACGATCAGTTGCGCTGGAGATGTTAGGAGGTGCCATTCTCGTGGAAGCCGAAGCATCCTTCTGCTTCGGTTGAAGAGCTGCGGCTGAAGAAGTCGGCTCCTTCAGCACAGTCACCACCGAAGCAGAGAGATGCGTCGACGACCATCGAAAGTATGGAAACCAAGTCGTTAACTTCTCCATAGGCAGCATCTCGCAAGCAAAGCTGCTGAATGCCGCAAGCGCAAAGATCAACGTTCTGCGTGAAGAAGCAGGGCGGCGGGACATAGTGTTGGGTGGGACGACGCGTAATGTGGAACGCGAACCTAGCTGGTAAGTGAGCGAGGTCCTGCCTACTAGTACCCACCTATCGATGTTATGCACAAAAAAACACAAAGAAATGGTCCATCTGAGTAGTCAAGAAACTTGTTCTTCCGTCAAAGCAACGCAAGATGCTAACACCCATCGTCAACACAGTTCCCTAAAATCGAACATGATGATATCTTGAAAACATGGAATGCGCTGATCCACACAAGGTCAAGAAGAAATGGCAGCCCATATCGTGCAGCGCAACAAGCAACGACGAAATGTATGTATGTCTGATGACGCACACATCGTGACGACATGGTGGCTTGCGGCTATCCAAAGGGCTGGTTTCAACCCGTTATTAATAGCATCCCTCGTATGTAAACGTATGTTTGTTGAGCTCTCTGACCAGGCGTACCTGAGAACTGCGTGGACACCACCCAAGGCCAGGTTCACAAGCAGGTTGGCAATACCAAACCTCCATGGAGCTACGGCTGCCATGAAGATAGATTTCTCTAATAATGGCGGCCGAAGCTGGAACTGATGGCGAGCCTTATCGGCTGGACGAGTACCGGTAGTTGCAGCGATTAAAGTCAGGTTATTCGCAAATGAAAGCAGTAAAGCGTGAAAGCATGATAAGCACTGCAAGAATGCTCAAAATGCACACAATCGGTGACACAATTTATAGACTCTGGCCTGAAATCGGTTGCGATCAGTTGTGTACAGCGATACAGCAACGAAACTTGCTGCGCTGAAACTGGACCGCCGGCTAGCTAAGGGCCGCACATATTTGCACTCGATCTTATATTTTTCACACACATACACATTTTTCATGGATATTTTCATCTTGGCGATAGAGACCGCCATGGAGTATGTTTGTAAAATTGAGAGGACCGAGTATGCCAAGGATTGCACATCCGACGGGCACGCATGTCCGGAGAACGTATTTTTATGACTTACCGCCACGGACCCAGCCACCATGGCGGCGTCATGCCCTGCCAGTCACAAGAGTCTACGGGGCCGTCCAGAGACGCCTGCTGGACAGGTTCGAAGAGAACTGGAGAACTGGTGCGCGCGTCACTCTGGTGCGCGCGTTGTTCCCCCCGTGTGCACTCCCCCGTGCGTGCGTCACTCCCCCACGTGCAAAGCAACCCGTGCACGCACCACTACTCCGCCGTTTGCGCACGGCTCCTCTCTCTCGTGCATGTTGCTCCTCTGTGCGCTCTCGCTGCCCCTCCACGCAAGGGCAACGGCGGGCTCTTACGACCGCTCACTGCGGATATTTTCGGTCAGCGGCGGCCACTCAAGGGAGGTCTACACCACGAAGCGCATGCAGCGTGTCTTTGCCGTTATCTCATCGCGGTGCAGGGACTGGTCATGACGTCAGCGGCTGTGACGAGCGAGGGTCATAATGAATCTCGGAGGGCGGAGATTAGGGTGGAGGCCGGGGTAGTGCTGAGGCCATGGGGGCCCTGCAGCTTGCTAGCGTAGTTTACCACGCTGCCGTGTCTGAGGGTGGTAGTGGTGAAACTCCGGTGTGTGAGGCAGGCGCACAGACGAATGGGTGTCGACTTGATTGGTTCTGTTTTGAGAAAGAGGGGGAATAGCTGGCTGCTGGTGGGTGCTGTGTCAGCCGTGATAACTTTCGATGGGGTGCTGTTTGGCGATTGAATGGGCGTAGATCAGATTTAGATGGGGTGAGTTGCAGATTTAAGCTTCATGGATGCGCTGTGAAATTGCGTGACACAGTAACACGGTACGTACGTACGGCATACTGCTCGTTGGAGGAGTTGTTGCGACCGGTAAATGTAACCGCATGGCATGTTTCAAACGCAGGTCATATGGAACGTGCAGTGTATTATTGAGGCATGAAGGCGTGAAGTATGCGTGTAAAGTGGGTGCGAAAGAGAAAGATTACACCATCGATGCAAGTCAGTCAAATCGGGCCTATGATGCTCGGGCTTATTATGCTCATGCATGGATGTCATTTCTGTCCGCAGCCGAGTACGCCTATTGGTCGGGGTTGTCACGACCAACCCCAATCCACACATACACGCACATTAAGAAACGGTGGCCGGTCAGGCCAGGTGCAGACAGTCAAAACACACGGCTGTCAGCTGCTGCTGCTGACTGCAGCCACGAACTACTGCCCATTTCTCCGCCGCTCGGTACCCTTCACCAGGCCCCCTCGCCTCCGTTTCCGCCCCTGCCAACCCCCCAGTTGCCGACTCGCCTGGGGTTTTACAACTCCCATTTCTATTTATTAGCCACATCTATCACCACCGCTTCCAGACCACCATTTCCGTCCCGACTCTGCTTCCGTCACCACCACCTCCCCCACCGCCACCCTCCCTGCTAGCTGCCCCACGAAATACTGTCATTGAGAAGACGACAAGAAACACTTAAATACTGGCGGTAATGTGGAACAAAGGTGTGCTGAACAATGATGAATGCAATACAAAGACAGCCCAGGTACGGCAGAGAAGTGTCAGCAAACCGTGTGCGCGTAATCAATGGTACTAGGGTGACGCACCGCTGTAATGTCCATACCACTGCTGAAATACGAAAACGAAATCCCTGCTATATAGCCGATGTCATGCCCTGTGCGGCATGACCCTGCACAGCGCGCATCAATGGCCCTATACAGATGCCCCTTATCATTATAGATAAGGGGCATCCAGCTATTGTTCATTGCTCGGCAAGTATACATTGCCACATATTGCACCATCGCATGTAGCTAACGTAGACACACGCCCCACCATCCAAGGAAACAGAGACGTGTACGATAAGAAAGATGAGCACGCAACAACACACAGTACGGCACTTCATTGAAGCGGGAACACAGGACATGTCACAGTAACGTCAGGTTGTCCACGCTTCGCTAATTAATACATGCTGGTTGATAAACCTGGCTCTGTGTGGCTATCCACAGCTATCCGATTATGTGTCGGGGACGCACGACCATTCGGCCGAGATACGGCTCAGCTAGCTCTAGCTAGTTAAGTTCGGCACTAGTCTCCATTACCCTACATGCGCGGATGACGCTGTCATGGTCGTGCGATTCCCGTTCTCGCCCCCAGGGCTCTATGCTAGACTTAATTAACACCAAATAAAATTAATCATTGTTGCTAAGACTATATCATTAAACGACCGCAAGGAAAATGTGGTCATTAAAGACCACACAGACAAATAGGCAATACGCTTGGTCGGCGTGGTTCCCAATCATGTTGCCGACGCCTGGTGAATTTCGGGGGTCTCTAATTTCCCTCGCAGCAGTGAATCTCTAGCGGACCGGACACACAACATCAGCAGTGACTTGGCTGCCCCGCCGCAGCCTCTAGAAGCTTCGTAAAAATCGACTTGGAGGGGATGCGAGCGAGGCCTGGCCACAGAACCGCGACCCAAACACCTCCACAAACGTGCCCCCAATCCCTGAGGTGCCGGGAATCAAAACTGCTGCCCGGCTTGCACCGTGCGTGCAGCTGGCGTGCAGCCGCGCCTCCAGCTTCGTGGGAGTGGTTGGCTGTGTTGCTGACGGGGCAATCACAGACTCAAACGGGGCTGGGATAGTCGCCGACAGCGAGGGCTCCTCAAATTCGCTCATGAACTGCGCCATGTGCACGTCATCCTCATCGTTGAGGTAGCTGTCCTCCTCAACGGCGTCCACTGCCTGGCCGCGGGCCTGCGTGCGTGTTTGTGAGGGAGGGGGAACAAAGGGGGAGCTTAAAATCGACAAAGGATTCGGATGGACTAACCTGCCCGCAGCCCACAGCTTCCCCTGCACCGAGACCAGCCACCAACCCAACCACTAAGCACAGCTGTCAGACCCCCACCTATACGCGCGCAGGCAGCAATACACTGTAGGCACCGCGCATGCAGGCATAGCAGCCACCAAGGTCCGCAGCCTCCGCCCAGCCGCCTACGTCTGGGCCCTGGGCCGCACCATCCTCACCTGCTTCAGCAACCGCTTCAGCCGTCGTGACTGGAAGCGGTATTGCTTCATTGACTTCTGGACCTTCGCAAACCTGTCTTCCAGGGCATCACACCTCATGATCTGCGCCTTGCTGTGCTGCACCTGCGAGGGTGTGCGGTAGTGGGACAAGGTTCCAGGGTCCTTAGGTACGGGGTGGTGACGGAAGGAAATGCGAGAGCAACTGATGGCAACGGGGGGGACGGAAAGGGTGGGCCACCCTAAAGGGCAGAGAACGGTGGATTATAGCAAGCCGTACCAAGCGTGTAAAGAACACACCCAATATCTCGGGTTATTAAACGACCCCCTACCCTACGCAAACAAGTCAATTGTCTTCCTTCCAACGTCCAAATGCCCTACGACCAAAGAAGACATATAAACATACAATATGTCAGCCTGAAACCTGCCTCACCTGCTCTTCCAGCTTCACCAGCACTATGTGTAGCTTAGCAGCGGACGCCTCAGCGGCCTCACGCCGTGCCCCCTCCTCCGCCACCACCGCCCGCAGCTCGGCGGCAGCAGCCTCACACCGCGCCCCCTGTTCTGCCGCCACCGCCCGCAGCTCAGCTGTGGACGCCTCAGCGGCCTCACGCCGGGAAACCTGCTCTGCCAATGCCGTTCGCAGATCAGCTGCCGCAGCCTCTGCGGCCTCACGCCGCGCCCCCTGCTCTGCCACCACCGACCACAGCTCAGCTGTAGCAGCCTCAGCGGCCTTACGCCGTGCCCACTCCTTTGCCACTGCCGCTCGCAGCTGAGCTGCAGCAGCCTCATGCCGCGCCCGTTGGTCTGCCGCCGCCGTCCACAGCTCAGCTGCTGCAGCCTCAGCGGCCTCACGCCGGACAACTTGCTCAGCCAATGCGGTCCGCAGCTCAGCTGCCGCAGCCTCAGCGGCCTCACGCCGCGTCCCCTCCTCTGCCACCACTGCCCGCAGCTCAGCTGCAGCAGCTTCAGCGGCCTCACGCCGCGCCCCCTCCTCTGCCACCACTGCCCGCAGCTCAGCTGCAGCAGCCTCAGCGGTCTCACGCCGCGGTTCCTCCTCTGCCACCACTGCCTGCAGCTCAGCTGCCGCAGCCTCAGCGGCCTCACGCGGCGCCCCCTGCTCGACAACGACCGCCCGCAGCTCAGCTGCAGCAGCCTCAGCGGCCTCACGCAGCATCCTCTCATCGTCCTTGTCCGCTGTCACTTTTCCCTGCATCACAGCGGCGGTCGCAGCTTGCCTCTGTAAGCCCCCATCATCCTCTGCTGACGCCTGAACACATTCCGCCACCTGCGATGCATCAGGGACATGGCATTTAGAAAATAATACCACGCAAAGCATGAGTAAAAATGGATGCATATCAGACCGATAGTAAAAGTACCAAGACCAAGTCAGGCACATGAAACGCTGGAGTTGATGTGATTGAGGCCTTCAACTAATGTTAAGGTTCGGGGTTGGTTGGACCTCCACGCACAACAAAGACGGTCGGCCAAATCAGGTGCTGGTTGAAGGAACTCCTGACATCTTGCTACAGAGTCCCAAGTTCGCACCAAGACTATTGCAACAAACGCGTCACCCACACCATCACGCAACCCACTCTATCTCCGTGTCTATGATTAAGCGAAGCACTAAATGGCGGCCCAAAGTAAGCTCCCTTACCATCACCACGAATGGCACACATCACTCACCGCGACCGCCTTGGCTACAAAGCACTCCTCGCTGTTAGCCAGCGCCGAATAGGAGGCCGGCATCTGCGCCGGTGCTGCTGCTGGCAGGTATGCCTGCCCCTCGTCTTGACGCTGAAGCTTTGGAAAGTTCCACGATCCAAGCCATCGTTCCTTCGCGAATGCTTGTGAAGTAGCCTGTTGGAGGGCACGCGGGTGCAAGAGACAGAATGAAAGAAAATATGGACGAGTCTTGAGCGAATACTTCGTGGTCGTTCGTTCGGCCCAAACTCAGAATGAACAATATTTACGCACAAAAACCCTGTCACACCTTTCGCATCGCCATAAGCTTCTGCCTGGTATCATCCACCATTTGCCGCAAGCCGTTGCGCAGTGGCGTTGCACCGAGCTCAAGCTCGAAGTTTCCCCGGTTGCTGCTGTTGCTCTTGTTATTACTTATCGTGGACTTCTCCTTGCTAATGTTGTCCTCAGGTGCGCGGATAACCCATGTCTTCACCTTCGTGAAGGACGCCTTGTTCATTATCGGCAAAGTTGCCGGTACCACCTCAGTCGACCGAGGCCATGATCCGCTCACTTCAAGGTCGTCAATTGATGCTGTGGTCACAAAGGGCCCCTCAGGTTTAGGGCATAGGACAGGTGCCGCAGGCACGGAAGTCTGTGTGCGCGTGAACAGCGTCGGGGTGGAGTCGCACTCCATCTTAGAGTTCTGGATGTTGTGATTGCTGTCCGTTTCGTAAATAAGATGTCGATGTTGCGTTCGATGCGTCCAGGATTGAGCTGTCGAAGTCCCAAGCCTCAACGGCGGCGTTGCAAAAGCTCGTTTGAGAGTTGCACAAGTACTGGAATTTGTTACCCAAGCAATATGAGAAGCAGAACTTCTGTGATATGCTGTGGTAAACGGTGGGAACACGAGTCTGTCCAACTCCCTATCAAGTACCGTACGGCTGCGCCTCTTTGGAAGTACGTACATGGAGACAATAAGGAATCAATCTGAATGCTATCCTAAAGAAAATATTGCGCTCAGAGTTGCGCGACATGCAGGTCTGCGAACTTCTGGATTTGTCGGCGTGGAACTGCACCGCTTGAACATATAAACGCCAGCTTGCAGAAGGTCATGGACAGCGAGAAATACAACCCCCAAATTGAAAGAATGGCCATCTGACAACTGATTCCTCAGCTTGGACCGGGGATGAGGAACCATGAAGGGGACGGATGCACATGCCAATGATGGCCTTCACCCTATCCCGGGGCCCGCCCAGCTGCGCACGATCGGAGACACAATTTCGTGTTTCAAAGTTTGCGTGGAATTCGGCTGTAAGAAAACAACGCACACACGCCTTCACGACTCGACCCGCATCCCACCGCGAATCAATGTCCTGCGCCACTGTGCGTAAGCTTAAGGACCTGTGGTCCCGTTGTCATTGGTGACTGAGCATTGCGTGGGCACGCACATCGGCATGTAATGAACACCATCCCTTGCTGCTGGGTCTGTATGGTAAATAAGCTAAACCAGGCGCGTGGGACCGGGGGAAGCATATGCACATACACACATGCATCGAACACACGAGCACCTTTCCCCGGAACCCGCCAACGAGGGGCCCCCTACCCCGGCCCTACTCCCGAAACCCTTTCGTCCGATCCCTGGCTTTTTCTGTAATCGCTCGCTCCGTTTTATTCCTAACTATGTGCGTGCACGCACAGGCACATTCTTCTGTCCCGCCTCCTTCCCCTCCCCTTTCCATCACACCATTTCGTCTCATCATCGCTCGCCTCCCCCCCCTGTTCTGAACTGCGCTTGCTGCATTAGTGCCGCATACCTCTCTTGGGGGACGTGTGCATGTTTTTTACGATTTTTTATTCCTGGTGTCCAAAAGCCATTTCCTGGACTGTGAGTTCTTGTCGGCACAGGGCAACCTGAACGGAAGACAATGCCTAATTTTTAAATACTTAAGGTTGGCAAGGTTTGTAGGGGAACGATTCCTCTGCTCGTCTCCTCTAGCAACCTTGGCAACCACAATTCCACGAGAGGACTATCCGCTCACATGAGAAGTTCTCTACATTAGTCGTCACGAGGCATACACTGCAACGACGTCTATCAGTCGACACGAGGAGTGGACATGCCAACGCAGAATACCTTACGGAAACCAAGGATTTAATCATCGCCACCATTAGGCCAAATGCAATCCTAACAAATCTTCAGGTGAAGTTGAGGTCGATACAAACGGAGTATGTAGGAAACTTCAGAACAGCCTGTTATCACATCCCTGCCAACGCGCATCGTTCGCTCCCGCGGTGTATTAGGGATCTGGTGTGAGAAGCTTAAGTTGGCCTCGTTGGCCTATGCCGGATCAGTTTTATCTGACAACTCTCATCCGTCCATCAGTGCCCAACTAACCCTGCGACATTGCGAATACCACCTCTCAGCCATTATGATTATTCCGCTTCGTACTTGGCTTCACATGCACATACTGTCCAGACACTCTCATGAAGCCAACCCTCCGCAATACGAACTCGCAGCACATGCAGTGCTACCCCAGATCATGCCGCGCGACTTTGAAATCGCTCCGCTGCGCCATTCCGCGATGTGCCGTTACATTATACATCACCGTCATTGAAAAATTATTCCTCATTCATTCCTTAACATCCCGCGCGGATCACTCCGACGCACAAAGGCTTATTCACGAGGCCGGTACGTGGACGGCTATTCCCCCGCTGCTGGTTCTGCTTTCGGCAGGCGCTCCGGCTACTGCTACCGGCACGGCAAACAACGCCAGCGACGCGCTGTGGTGTTCGTGTGTCCGGCCGTGGCTGGTGTGGTGTTCGTGCACGAGCCCAGGCTGGTCCAGCAGCTCCGGCATAGCAGTCGGCAGGTCGTGCAAAGTGGGGATGGCTAGGTCAACGCCCGGTGAGAGCTTGTCGTTACCCACCAGCACCGTAGTGGTGCCCAGGGCATGAGCAGACGCGAGGTTGCGAGCTGAGTCGTCAAAGAATATCACATCTGAGAGCCCCACGCCCAGCTGCTCCGCCACCAGCTGGTAGATACGGGGGTTGGGTTTGCACAGGACGCCGTGCGACACGTCAAAGCCGTGTGATGCCGCCAGCTCCATAACGTTCTCAAAGTAGAAGAGGCCCTGCAACATAACGCAATCAGGAAGGGCTGGGTTGGGGACATAGCACTGGGGCACCGAATGGGGTGGTGATAAACAGCTCCCCGACTGCAAACAGAATGCCATCCTGGTACCGCATCGTTCCCTCCTTGAGTGCCGGCCCAGCTCGCCCCTCTATACAAGTAACGTATCCATTTCCCACCTAAGCGCGCACCAATCCCTCACGTCTTCCCCATAACACCACACACATGAACCTAACCGTGGAACTCCACCCTTTCGCAACCGACCCGCCGCTTGCACCAAAACAAACCTGAAAACAGTCAATGAGGCCAAGTCGCGCCAACACGCATTCAGCATGCATGCGGTTGGCGTTCGTGAGAATGTACTTGGGAATGTCAATAGAGCATAGGATGTCCCGTAGTGAGGGGTCAGGCTGCAGCAACGTATCGTAGTCCAATGCCCCTTGGTGCACGAACTCATGCCAGTCGTCATAGTCGATATGGTACCCATTTGCCTGGGTGATAGGACGGATAGGCTGTATATTAAGGGAAATATGCTGCCGATAGTTGTTAAAAACGCCAAAATATTAGCGGAACGAAGGGCCCTAAAACACAAGGGGCCATGTACGGTTAAGACACGGCAGTTTACCTGAGCACGCTGCACTACAAGGAACAACTTAACGCATCATAACGGAGGCAATAAGGGTCATTACAGCCCTGTTTGTCCGCCTGAGGTACTATATGAGCCACGCAGAGCTTCTGCCCTGTAATGTTCTGCTGCCGGACACGGCGGTGTGTTCTTAATGTTCACCAGTGTCCGCGCGCGCCCAGGTCAAGGCCGCGGCGCTATGCCAGCCAGAAGTCAAGACGAATTTCTGCGCAAACCCAGACGCTTTCCAGAACTTTCCCGATTACGTACCACCAGGCCTGCTAGAGTTGTGCCGTAGGCCAAATAGAACTCCGTTGTTTTGGTTGCGACCTCATCTTTACAAATCCCTAATTTCTGTACCATATACTCTGCAATAAACGGGCGGGCAGTGGCGTTTTACCTCCCCGTCCTAAATTCAGTGCTGAAGCAGACGATGACGCAGCTATAAAGCAACAATAGCCTCAAAGGCAAAAGCACCTTGTATCCGTTGCCTCACAATGTCGGCTACTTGATGCGCTCTGTATAGCGTGTCATCCAGGTCTATTAGTAGCACCTTAGGAGCTGGGCGCCCCTTTGCCAAAGGCCCCGGAGCGCTGCCTACTGTCATTTGCCCCAAGTTTGCTGAAAGGAACTGGGCTCTTAAGGAGTTGTAAAGGTTACAGTATGATAACTATATATTCGTCTGCACTGTTGTCCGTAAGTCGGGTATAGTCGCGAAGTCTATCCGCAAGTCATGACGAGACGAAGTCGGGCAATGGTAACAGCAATGTGACAAGTTGTGCCTTTTCTCTAAGGGAGAGCCACAAAGTCAAACCTATTGTCGTAGACGAGCTAATCGTACCCACGAACAACTCACATACGTCAGCGCGCCAAAATAACTATATCAATTACCTAACACACCTTCTTGCTTATCATAGCACCGTCCTCGGTGCTGTAACAAAGTCTAACAGAACCCAAATGCGAAACCCAAGGGATATGGCACGCGAGGGGAAATGCACGCGAAATAAGGCCAAACCTGGAGCGATGCGGTAGGAGGCTAAAGACGTTTAGTCGCTTCAGAGGCCTGTACATATGGTGAACACCGCCCGGGTATCCACTTTATCTATTAGAGGTTGGCGATCCATGGGTTTATTTAGCGTTAGGTAGAGCTGGGTAGAGGAGGTTGGTCCGGTTAATGAAGTTAATGAAAAGCCCTCTAAAGGCGCTTTCCTTTAAGGTACCTTCCATCTCCTAAAACACAAGTCCATGGTGCGCTATAACTCATACAACTCCACAAGGCCGGAGCAGAAGAAATTGTGGTGCGACCAATGCCACCCTGTGCACCGTCCCAGACTTCCTGTGGAGACCCCCGTTGACATTGGCAATGTTTATTAGATGTGGTCGACTTTGCTTCCTACCTACGACAGCATCACCGATGATGACTCTTTCAAGTGAATGATTACAGCTGGTGAGCTCTCTGTATATCCACACGCCCGTATGTTCGACTAGACACCGGCGACTGTCTCTGGATTTCACGCCAATGTTTTCTGGTGCATGTGACAGAATGATGGAACATAGCCATCTGGTGCGCTTGTGTTTTTGTGTGTGTGTGATCCCACGGTATTCGAGTCACACAGTTCTTTACAAGTAAAAGGTCGGGACACAGTGTCCATCTCTTGTTGCTTGGATAACTTATTTAGAGGGTCTTATCAGTCTCTCTCACTAAGCCTTCACGTCGCATGTATAGCTGGCTCCACATTCAGCCATACAGTCCAGAGGCGCTTATCGTACTTACGGCTGCAGTCTGGGACTGACAAAGTTCACGTGTGTGCGCTTTGTGCAAGCAAATATGTTGAGTACCAACCGCGGGTTACCCAGCAGTTTAAGATCGGCATGTCCTTCGGCGTCCGTGGTGGCTCACAAAAGCCTGACCCGCCTACATCCTTATTACCATAACCCACCAGCACTGTCGCTGCGCCCTCATCCCAGCCCCCAGCTGCCCCTCACCGCTCATCCTGTCCTCGTTACCCCCGGCCCCATTTGTTATCTCCATCCAGGCTTAGCTGCTGCCACCCGCCACCAGGTACTGCGCCCAAAGGGGCAGGGCTAGGGCCCCATTTATAAAGCCCTGTTTTCCAACGGATTCAGCACCTCCCATTTGGGCATCCGCTCCCTGCTGGTGTCAGAGTTGGCGGACTCTCTGTTGCTTAACGTAACTCGTAAGCCGTCTCCCAGCATCATGTGGATATAAGCTGTGTGCTTGTTGTCGGATGCTCGGGGGGTTATGGTGGCAACCCTACCACCGGAACAGGCATGGTGGCGTACGATGCATGGGATGGAAGATTGGTAACCCTGTTGTTAACACATTCCTCAACTTGCCGAATCTTTCTGTTAAAAGCACAATTTCTTTGTTGTTAACACCAATCATTATTAAAAACTTAAGACTGAACGTAAGGACTTTATCCAGGATGCTTGTGATGTTGACCTGACAACTACCATGGTAGACGGACGAGGGTGACTTTCGCACCTGTTCGCACCCTTTCACGTAAGTGGCATCTACCGTGGGCGACTTCCACAAAGAATGCCTTTGGCATCTAGCTCATGACGGGGTTCCTGCCTTTCCCATGCAGCATCGTGCACAGCATGAACACGGAATTGTACTTGCGTGTTGCAGGATGGACCGCAACCCAAATTATCGCGCCATTCTTTAAGACTCAACTAGTGACAATAAAGGCCCAGGACAGGTACGACCCACCAAGCAAAGGCTTTGGGACCGAGTTTCGGTGTTAGGTATGAGTTCGTCTGTCTAACAAGCTTTCCTGAGAAAATGCCAATCATGCATTGTACTCCAACTTCGAATCAAGTGTTTCCATCATAGCTTATTATTTTTCCCAAGTTATAAGGCTATGCTAAAACATTGCGGTTTGCCCATATGGTGTAAAAGATGCACAGGATAGGAACCTGTCGGAATTACCGCTGGGAATTACCAAATCTTGTGCTTTGGCAATCTTATCTTTCAAGCAGCACTCTTGTTCGGGAATGTACCCCCACCAGGCCAATCTTTACTACGGACAGGGCAGTCTAGCTTGTTTGGACGCCCCCTTCCAGGCCAATCGATGCGTCAAGTCCTCCCTTCTAGTTCGCCTGCCTTATAAAGGGCAACAGCGCACTATAACCGTGCGCGGAACTTGGGTCAGTCCATGGTATGTCGTGCATGTTGGCTACCATTAAAAGGATTGGTGCTACTGTGTTTTCGGATTTCTTAGCAAGGCATGTCGTGTTTGCAGCGCAGGGTTGGTCCCAGAGGATGGGACAACATAGCCACTAACCATCCTTTCTGTACGCTTACATGATGGTATGACAACTTAATTTGCCATGGTCCTCGCTTTTCACCAGGATTTTTAATCTTACGCTTCCTGTTTAGCGCTGTTTACACGTAACATGTGTGTGTTACCCTACCAACACTGTGGCCTTATTATACTAGCCTCACTAGCCTTTGGATCTCTAACCTTTAAGCAAACCCTCAGGCTAGTGCGGCTAGTATAATAATGCCCACCGTGTTGTGCGGAAGGCGGTCGTCTGGATGCCACATTTTTTGAGCTATTCGAGCTCCACCGTAAGTCCCATATATTCGGGGCCCCAGGGCATGGAACCTCGCTCAGCAAGGTTGACGAAGCAACTTGGTCTGCTGCAGCACATCAGCATCATGCGACGGCACGGCCGCACGCTGACCAACGTGGATGTGCTGCGCCGCGCTGCTGAGCGGGAGATTACATTATATTTCTGAGAAGCTGAGGCGAATGGAAGGTGTCAAGGACATAAGGAAGGACCTATCATGAGTTTCCGGGAATTTGTTTGAAGGCTTCCACAATTTTTGAGAACGGCTGTCAAAACGCGCGCGTATTGCGGGGTCAGTTTAGAAAGTGCAGGGCGCTAATTATAAATTCACATTCTAAATTTTCGTCGCTTTTATATTCTTGCTGATGGAATAAAGTCCCTCAGGCAAGAAGCGTGCTGGCCAACGTTAACTGATGTTTCATATCGTTCTATGGTAACCAGCCCAAAGTAGAAAAGCTGTTAAATGCAGCAATAATAAAAAATATTTATTCAAGATGTAAGCACGATGGCATATGTGCTACCTTAGCAATCAATGTCCCGAAATCGTTTATTTCCCAACTGACAACGTCTTAGGCAGTTGATGGTTTGCAATCTGCACGGAAACTTGTTCCGCTTCGAGGTCAAGCACAAGCATCCGCGCAGATTCTTAGACATTCATAGAAAGATAAAATTAAGGCTTATGTCTACGCGTTGCTTTATCATCTGTTTGAGGCGAGTGCATAAACTGTGCACAAAACCTGCTGGCGCCTTCTTACCTTCCGTGCTGTTTGACAGCAAATTGACCGCTGTAAATCAAATAGGAATTATTTAATGATTACGTGTTGCGAAAGTAATGCTTTGGTGATGGAGCCGGCATAGAGGGCGCCATGGGAAGTGCAGCTGAATCTTGTCCTTCCGCGCTCTGGCAGGTCCGAGAGTGGCGTACATAGGCTTTGGGACAGCGTGTATTTCAATGAACATTTTAGAGTGGCTTGCTAAGGACGCTGCAGTTGCCGGCCTCTGGGGTTTTAACGTGACGAACTTCTCGCATATACCATGTACCATGATTGCAGAAGCTACCCTTTCTGCCGGAACTTCCAACGCCAGGCTTCAATCTTCTGGGATGGTCCAATGCTCAGTATCTATCTTATGCAAAGGCGACCGTCCTGTCAGCAACAGCTGTTAATATAGCTTTTTTAGGCATAGTGGTTGTGCTATTTCTCTTCCTTTTGGTCTGGTAAGTTCTCGTGGCAGCTCCACGCGTCTCTCGATATTGTATGTAGAAACCATGACTTGTTTTGCGGAGATCTGCACATCCAGGTGATATATTTAAGTGGAAATGTAACTTGTTGATCTACAGCTTTACATATTTCTGGGTTGCAATGGCAGGCGCCTGCTGGGAGGAATATGCCTGTGCTGCTCCGTATGCTGCGGCGTCAAGGCGCGCATGCCACGGCGCAAGAGCTTGCTATCTTTCGAGGTGATGCATGATCCCTGGCTACGTGGCCATAAGGTAAGCTAGCCTTGCTAACATGGTAGCCGAACGCAGGTTAAGCCGCGCGGCTAACTACATCCGTCCGTCGGTTTAGGTTGCCTTTGCGTTCTTTGGTTTTGGTTGCATCGTCCTCGCTATCACCGGCCTGGCTACCTTGCCTCAACTAAGGGAGCAAATTGATGATTTAGCATCGCGATTGGAGACAGCATCTGACTATGCTTCTTCAATGCTCGCGACGTCGGATGGGTTGCTCGGTTCTGCCTCAAGTCTACGACCAATCATGAGCCAGGTGCTGACAATGGCACAGCTACAGGTGGCATCGAAATCACTGTTGTCAGACATGGAGGTATGTGGCGGAGGCAGCGCATGTGTGGCATGTTGTGATCTTTGTGGGCTCTTCACAACCACGGATGATCAAGAGATGAATGATGAGGTTTGCGGACGCGGGTCCATCGAGTGAGACGCAGGATAGGGTTTAGGCGGCAATTCGCACCGGGGTAGACAATTGCGAACAACGCCGGCCAACATGATTTTGACCTTAAATCAGTGGCAAAGATGCTGTGCACATGGCCGCGTATTGGCCAGCAAAAATTCAAAGATCCCTGTGGCCGCAAAACCCAAATCGATGCCCGCAGTGTTCTTCGGCATTTCTTGACGCTGGGCTGGTCCAGGCAGAATCTTTGAGATCCCAAATCGCGACAGTCATATCGTCATGGGAGCAGTTCACCCCGTTAATAACTACTGCGGCAGCGCTGCTCAACATGACAATTCCCCCAGCACCCTTGGGTGCTACGTTGTCTATGGAAGTTGTTTCAAACATAAGAGTGCTGCTGATAGGTATTGACGATGCATTGGAGGCGTACAACAGCACACTGACGGCGTTACCAGCATCCAGGCAACCCACAAGTGTGAGCGACCCACGGGTCAATGCCTTGAAGGTAGGGAAGCGGGTAACGTGGATTGTTGTAGGACATACGATGGTGTGGCACCTATTGCGATTCTGTCCTGTTTTGCCCGACTTCTCATTGCCCCGTTGACTCATCTTCCACCTGACCGTGCGCAGGCTGCCCAGGACGCCGTAAATATCACTAAATGGATTACGTCTCTGGATCTCCTGTCCGAGAGCATGAAGACCCTCGACGCTGCAGCTCAGAATTTCCTCTACTATCGCCTCGGTTCCACGTTCCGAGAAGTCATACTTTTTTCCGTAAACCTCAATTCAAAGGTCAATATCATTTTGAGCAATTTGGATGCGCTTGACAGGCTTTATATGAGCGGCCAGCGGCCGCCGCCATCACCACAACAGCAGCAGTTCATTGTAGCGGGCCGGGCGTGCCTGCGATCGATGGTGCAGCAGCTATTCAGCTTTGACACATCCATTTTCAGGTTTAACTCTACTCTAGAGCGCAGCGCCCTTGACACGATCTACAACGTGACAAGCACCCTGGAGCAGATATATCGTGCCGACCCCGTGGGGATTTCGACAGACGCGGGGCCGGGTGCTCCGATCGCCAACGATACAGTGGTGCCAACGGAGTTGGCAAGGCCGGCGTGGTGGGCGTCGCAGTACCTTCAGCCTCTGTGGAATGTTGACGGACCGGGGTTCGCGAATCAGTGTTATCGCGTGCAAAGCATGCTGACGGACGAGAATAATAGGACGAAGGTCCCTGATCTGACGCCAATACTATCGTACATATCTAAGTTGCGCAGTGCGTTGGTAGGGCTGCAGCAGCCCGTTGGTGGCGTGCAGGCCGCGCTGGCAGCCTATAACAAGTTGGCGTCGGAGGTCCTATACAGCTCCTTGATCGCTGCGGTCACCACCACCAAGCCTGCCCTGGACAGAGCGCTGAACGTGTCCTCCCCAGTATTGCCGGGTTATGGTCCTGGTTTATTTGTGACTGCCTTGAATGGATGGAATGCTTCAAACGACGTTCCCCGGGGTGGAGTCTCGGTGAATGAACGCCTGCGGCTCATGTCACAGGGCGTGTTCGGTCTTTACAACTGGACGACCGAGGATGTCAACGGCCTTATCGGCCTGAAACGCACCTTAGCTGGCCTGGGCGTAATTGGGACGTCTGTCAACCAGGCGCAGACGCTCCTGGTAAGATCCGGATGGGTAAATACCAGTAACACTCAGGTGGGCGTAAACAGCTCTGTGACGGGAGGCAGCGGCAGTAACAGTAGCGTCCCCTCGTCGCCGCCCCCACCGTCGCCTGCTCCGCCTGCAGCTCTTCGTCCGTCGACCTTCCTCCGGCCGATGGTGCCGTCAATGCAGATAATCGCAAGCACTTTATCCGACGGCATCGCCTCTGTCGCTGAACAACTGGACAATGCCTTAGGCAAGGCGCTTTTGCTTATTTCCCCCCCTCCACCACCGCCGCCCCCAATGATTGTGGACTCGCCGCCGCCTCCAGCTCCAAACCCACGGCCACCACGGCCTGCGCTTGTATTATCATCAGAGCCAACGACCCCGCCATTGCCGGAGAATGAGACATCCATACCTTCCGCTGTCCGCCGCCTACGCCAGCTGCAACAGTCTGCCGGGGCCTTTACATCTCCGGATGGTGCCAACATCACCACGGTCGTTCGCCGGCAACTCGTGAAGCCGCTGAATGACCTAAAGGAGAGGCTGCGCGGCAAAACAGGGCAACGCTATGTAAAAAATGTTTACTCGTCTGCCGTTGCGGTGTACAGCTGCCTTATCGTGGTTTGCCTGCTGCTGGGCGTGGCGCTGTACTTCAATTTCCCCGCCGGTTTGGTGATGGGGTTAGGAGTCCATCTGCTGCTGGCGAGTTTGGTGCTCGCGGGTGCCTGGGCGGCAGCAATGGGCATGGTCGCATCACACGACACATGTGGCAATTTTGACTCCATGGTGCTGGATGCGGTGTCGCCCTCGTCGCCGTTATTCCCGCTGTTGCGGTATTATTTGCAGGTGAGGTAACGAGGGAAGGGACATGTCACTCTGTAGGAAATGTCAAGGTTTGACGTGGTAAGAAAAAGCAAGTTTGGCGGTAACATGGTAAATATCGGGTCTGCAAAGCTGTAAACAATAATGATGAGCGGACTACAACGTGATGTGTTACTCTACCATGCTCTGCAACTGCTGCGCTAGTAACGAATTTTAAGGGCTACAGCTGAAAATTTATCCTGACATAGAGAATCATGCGCTTTGTGTAGCGGAACGCGCATATCAGGTGATTCATAGTCTGCCGGTTTTGCCGGTCAGCCGTTAGTCGTTACAGGATTTGGTTGGGTGCATTTAAAACCATAACCTGTTCATGTTATACGACCTTATTGGGCAGGTCTACTGTAGTGCTCACATATTTAACGATGCGATCACGCGAGACAGTCTGCCAAACACTGCCTCCCGTTAGATGGTCAGGAATAATATATACCCGGCATCCGTGCAACCGGTACGGATCCAGCTCAAGCTCCAATTTAAAAAGGGTTATGGATAACCCCTGAAAGTGCATGTTTATAACTAGATAGCATCTACTAGGCTATAACAGTCAGGGGCTATTGAAAACAACAGACAGAATCGCAGGATTATCACGGCACTTACCATGCACGCCGACTTGTTGCCTGTTTCTGGCTGTATGAAGTGACGCTGCCAACGAAGCCAATTTTTACGCGGAGATCTTTGATGCAAACAACATCTGGGGTACACCCACGCTGCTGGCTAAGCAGCAGCTAAGATTAATACCTGGGGAGGAGAACAGGACTTCTGTAAATGGATGCGTATGGCGATGTCGCAACTGCGATGGAAGACAAGGATAGCAGGGACAGCCTCTTGTCTATCAGCATTTCGGGGATCGGGGGGTGTTGTCTTAAAAGTGTCATGCACCAGGTGGCGTGCAACATTGACCAGGAAAAGGTTGGCGAACTTTGTTGTGTAGCGTAAGGGTCCGGGGTCGTAGCGTTAGCAGATTGCTCCGCAACCAGCAATTTGTTAATATGTTTTGATTTGAAGCAGCGTTGTTCCGATTCGCAGTTGCTGAGGTATTCTCGCATTGATCCGGATAATGTTATAAAATGCAGTATTGTCTCCGGAACCGTAATAATGTAGTAATGGGAAATATTATAAATTAGGCAGTAGACCCACAAGAATCATCAATGTATCCGAACATTGCACTACTGCGGCCACAAGTACGTACTTAGGTAGTGCAGCCGTAGTGCATGAGATGCACGTTGACTTATGTCAGCTAACCCAGCCTTACCAAACACCACCAAGACGATGTTTCAAGCCCCTAACGTTTGATGGTGCTTACGACTCATCTGGGTCCCGGGCGCCGGCCCCGGGTACTTCAAACTTACTGAATAGGTGCACATCCACATACATTAGGAACACGGCCTCTAAAATCACTTTTGCCACTTTCCCAACGACTCCGCCCAACTCCCCTAGGGTGTAGGCGGCAGCTTTACCTCTATCCTGCGAACCACTGGTCTGGGCGACACGGTCCGCCTAAACAGCGCGGTCAACCTCGTGCGCACAGAGGTTCTTGGCCCGTTGCTGCTGCCACGGGATCCCAACCGCAATGCCAGGGCCGCGAACTCGACCCAGCCATGGCCCAGCAGCATAGGGACCGTGCAATATGCTTTAGGTGAACAGCTGGTCGACCTTGACGCCATGGCGGCCAACGTCGCCGACCAGCTTACTGCGCTGCTGGCGGTAGCCGACCGTACCAATGTACTCGATCAATACGGTATCATTACGTGGTGGCCTTGCTGCGGTTTGGGAGAGCAGCTGTTGGTGGCATGGATTTGCGCGACAGGCTGTGGCTTGCTGGCATGGCTGGCGGCATTGAGTACGTTGCTGGTGCTGAAAAACCTGGATGACATGCCGGTGGGTAGCCGCTGGGGCTGCACTTGTTACGACCCACGGGACTTCCCAAAACCAGTACGCCGGCGTCGTTACAATAGCAGCGCCGGGGGCGGCGAAGCCTATAGCATATACAGCTACCAAGGAGGCAGTGCTAGCAGCATCCGTCTGCCACCGATGCCAATGGTCCAGAGTCTGGCACCTTTCACCTTCCGCTCGCCTGGGAGCATGCAGCGTTCTTACTCGGGCAGAACTATGCCATCGCTCCGAAGCCAAGATATTCGTCCGTCCTACGACGGTTACAGCTTGGCGAATGCCAGAGTTGACAGCATAATGAAGATCACCTCCGAATACGACAAGGTGCCTGTGCAACGCGAGCTGGCGGTGGAGGACCAGTTGTACCAGGGCCCGCAGCCGCAGCCTCTTGCCAGCAGCGGGGCTGCGCGAGGTGAGCTACTAACTCAAGATGCGAGGTTGCGGAGCAGCGACAGCGGCGGCATGGCCTCTTCGCGCGAACCCGTCTTGAGAATGAATATGGACGAGGGAAATGACGGCGATGGCGATTGTGGGAGGATGGGTGGTAGCACTGCCACGCCGCCGGCGCCCCAGGCATGTTCAACCCGGGCATCTTCGGCGGTGAAGCCCCCCTTTGGATCGATGCCTACAAAACGCGCAGGTGTTATAGCTGAAGCTATGCAGGATAGCTAGTATTCTGGATGTTATATCCTCACTCGCTTCATTTTCCTGGGGTCCCAGTTAATGTCGGGGGTAGGCTAAGCTTGTAACCCTCCTCGTGTGCCTCCCTGGTAAATTAATGATGATTCAGGCTTGCTGATGGATTGCCCCAGCAACACTTGCCCCCTGAATATATATTTTCCAGTGCAGACAGGATTGTGCGTCGTTAACATTATTATTTGGATATGTAGCCCTTTATTTAATGGCCGTTTGCACGTATATTGGTCACTGGGCATGTGATACAAAGTTAGTATGTGAATAGTCGTGTACACAGGGTATACATATACATAAATCGGTATGGGAGACGGACGCTACCCGTGCAGGGTGCTATGGTATTTGCCATCTGTCTCTTCCCATCTATTTAAGTTCGTTGTATTTTATAGCTTATAGGCGGTTCGTAACTCGCTTTATGGTTCAAGTCGCGATCGAGCCAGGGGATCTTGACAATGGTGGTGTACAGAGAGCAGCGGGAGAGCAATCTACACTTCGTAAGATTAGATTTCGGACCAGAGATGGCGGCACTGTCAGTACATATCGTGTATTTGTGATTGATTTGACGCAGTTAAGAGTTTCCAATGTGAATCGTTCATCTTGTGTACGGTAGGAGTAAATTTTCACGTCTTCGTCATATGCCTTCCATGGCCCGGCAGCGTTTTAACCACGGCGGGCCAAGGGACGAGTTAGCAGACAAGGATACTGCCGGGAATACTACTTTGCGGCAGGCGCACACTAGGGCGGCCAGCAAATTGGCTGCGGTTTGTAAGTGTCATGCAGGAAAGAAGATGGCTTTGGAGTCCGGTACTAGGAAGCTGTACAGATCTCGGTCTAAGGTATATGCTCTTCGTGAGTTCCCCTAATGTTGGACAATAGTCTTGATGGGCCTGCGTCGCGGTTTATAAACCTATTTTTAAATGTAGGATTGAACTATCAAAGCATCTGATATATGTTGTTCCAGCACAAGGAAAGGTACGGCCCTATTTATCGTCACAGGATCAAGCAGGAATCAGGAATGCCCAAACGGTGTGACAAGACATCGCTCAGGAATGCGGGTCTAACACCCCAAATCCCTTCCATTCCACGAGCAGTGGGATATGCAAAAAAGGCTCCTTAACACTGGGACAAATAGAAGGGTCGTGAAAAGTCGACGACTCAGCAAAAGTCAAGGGTCAAGCACGCCCATTGCTGTACCACTAGGGTCCAGACCCGAGCCGCTGCTCGATGGGCTGGACCTGGAAGAGCTGGAACCGTAGGACGTTCCGTTTGCGGATTGAGCGCGGCTATGCAGCACATCGGGTGGTGACGTCCTACGGTTCCAGCTCTTCCAGCTCCAGCCCGTCCGTAAAGCATGCGCCACCCACGGCTGACGCTGCTGTTGTGCCTCTGTATGCTTGCCTGATACGCAATGTGTACCACTCGACAACAGAACCACGGATCCTATGCTGATAATGTTAACAAGGGAATCCAAGCTCCCCGGCCCTAACCAGAGAAGCCCTGACTTCCTCTGGTAGGCGTCAACACCGCTCCTTGTCAGCTGCCGGTCGTACAGCGTGGCACTATGAAGCTTGAAAGCATAGCAAACCCGTCCCAATTCCGCCGTCCAATTGCGTCTGCCAAGTTGGGCCTCTGAAGGTCGCTGTCGCCTACCCCTAACCATTCCTCATCTTCGCTGTTTTCTGCGCAGTGCACCGGCCAGAGCACATAAGCTTTGGGCCGCTGCCCAACTTCCCCAATGAACGAATGGAAGCTAGGCCATTTACGCAAGTAGATCACGCCAAACCCTATGTACATCCTACTTACACCTGCTCGGTCGCCGCCTTTCATGAACGCACATCTTCCTTGATGCCGAACTTGAAATCCCCTAGTCCACCTCTGCAGCCACCTCTTCCCGCGGCCATATCTGTGACCCTCTTTACGAAAGCCTCGATCTCTTCGCTGCCTTGCAACACTAGTTATCATTTCGCCGCCATCCCACTAAGGACCCGCTCACTCCCGCCATACGGCTGCCCGCCTTCACGCCCTTCCTAACGCTTCAGCCAGATCTTCCTTCCGGCGGGTGAGGGCCTTGAATCGCTCTTGCAGCTCCGCCTCGCGCCGCTGGGCGGACGATAACAGTTCACCCAAGGCCTCCAACCGCTCAGGAGCGGCACGTAACTCGCGCTCATGGAGGGCCTGCAAAGGGAGGAGACAGACAGAAATGCCGTGTCACACGTTGAGCTTTACACAAGCTTCAGAACCCTCCCATGCATTACGGGATAAAGATGCAAAGTGAGGGCTGTGGGAAAGACCGGAGCGCAGTCCACTCTCAACGCGGTCCCCAACGACTCAAGCCGGCAGGCCTATTCTTCAAGTAACCGTCAGCACAAGACGAGGCAGCTCCCTCGGCGACTTAAGCTCAAGCCGGATTGCTGTTTTCACTTCCCCCGATCCCTTCCCCTCCATCTTGTCCTCCGCTAAAACTCACCTTAAAGCAAACCAGCTCCTGCGCTGCATCCCTGACTTGCGCCCACAGCTCTCCGACTCGCCCGGACAACTCCCCTTGACGACGCTGCAGACCCGCCAACAGTACCCCCAGCTTCGCCTCAAGTTTGGCGGCCTTACGCGCCTCACGCTCCATGTCCCCACGGACAAAGTCAAACTCGGACTGGAGTCGCGCGTGTTCGATTCGGAGGGGCGGGGGACAACGGGATGAACGAGGTAAAATGATCGTGGACTCCACGAAGGCGCAAGAGGCCGGGGATGTGCCTTCAGATGCAATCCAAGGAAGCCAGATGGCGCAACAATGAAAGGAAACCGGCGGAAGACCCCGTGCATGGTGTGCATAATACCTCAAGAATGCCGAGGGCACATGAAATGAAGTGGTTAGGATATGGTGTGCGTATTGCGGTGTACACCCGGATTGAGGGGTTGCACACAAGGCGTAGCGCAAGGATGCCGAGACGACGTGCTGCTGCCCCAGAAAGCGCATACGCGGGTATTTTCTGTCCCTTATGCGCATGGAGGTATTACGAGAAGGGAGAGCAGTGGCCTCCCCGCTGTCCCGATGTGGGTTCCAGGAACTGGGTGCGCGGTAACGGACAGGAATCCCGGGTTGTAGGACAACTGCACAACGGCTGATACAACTCCGTGGTCAAAAATTGGTCTTAAGTCTACGCCTAAAATTCCATCAGGGTTTTGTCAAAGATCATCCCTTTCACTCCCTTCCTTGCACCCACAACACGATAAGCCTCGGTCGCCGCCCAGTCAACAGGATCGCGATAAGGCACATTACAATGGGCCGCAGAGCCGTTAAAACGCCGGAACGGCACATTCCATGTGCTACCTTGATGGACTCAATGCGGTCCACGTTCGTCGCTGAGGCCGCCCGCTCGTAGCGCTGTCGTGAGGGCAGGTAGATGAGGTCCCGGTGCACCCCGAGCCAGACGTCCAGGTAATCCGCGGGACCCATTGAGGTGTGATCCCAGGCGTTACGAAGGAAGGCAACCTATCAAGGCAAGCGAGCGGGGAAGGAGAGGCCATAACAAAAAAAGCGCAGGATAAAGGAACAGGCAAGCACGGAAAGGAAAGGCTCATAGTACGTGAGTATATGTTGTAAGCCTCACATCCACATAGGCAAATCGCACACGCGACTGGTGCTTGGATTCGATGTGTACGATTTAGCCGCGGAGGAACAAACGCAGGCAAGAGTCGGCAATCGTCTTAAGTCCCAACATGCGTTTGCTGGGGGCGGCGCTCAACACGTACCTGCAACTCATTATTCTGTAGGTAACCAAGACCACGTCCGTATAACAACAACAGCAGCGGCAGCAGCAATAACAACAGCAGCAGCGATAACAGCGCCTTCGGTATAGAAGTGGTGCCCGCATATTAAAGACTGGCCTTTGCCGTTCCACACCTACCACCTCGTATATCATCAGCTGGAAGAGCACTGCTGCGAATCCAAGCCATCACCCGAACTAAGCACATCTCCGCCCACCTGGCCAACGGCAACGCACCTCTTTCTGCACCATGTCATCAGCGGCCTTGAGCTCCTCTAGGTCGAACTCCTCCAGAGCGGGTACGGGGCCGGCAGGACGACCGCTCGCACCCGAGGACTTCTTCTTGCCGTCAGCCCTGCAATCGGTTCGGTCCAATCGGGCGCAAAGCGCACGGGCCTATTGAGAAATAGACAACATGCGGCAATCGTCCCGGGTCCTTCTCTCCGCGCCGCAGCCGCCAGCTCCCCTACTCCTTGGGGAAGTCCATCTCGCCCCTGCTGCAGCCTCACTTTGCCCCTCCTTTTGCGCGCCCGTTCTCACCGAAGCTAGAACCTTAAACGGCAGCTTTTGTATACAACACCTCTTATACAGTATGCTGCACCCGTAGAACCTCTGAATACCTCAGGAATTGCTCTCATCTTACACCTCGTTAAGAAATACTTTCCCCCCTCTCTCACCCACCCACATACCCGCTCTGCAGCTCCCATGCAAACCTTCATATGCACGCAAAAAAGCGTATATTGCTCCTCACCCGCCCACCCACCTGCCGTCCTTGACCGGGTACTTGATCGCATCGTGAGTCAGCAGTGCCGCCATCTCTATCGCAACCAGCTCCTCAGCCCGCTCCCGCAGCCCGCCCGCTCCCGCCGTACCGGCGCCACCGCCCGGAGCCGCGGCCGCCCGGGGAGCCGGCAGTGAGTCCACAGACATCGGCCGAGGGAGCTGCCGTTGGAGAGCCTGCCGCGCAAGTCCGCACACCATGGCAAAAGAAAAGCTCTCGAGAGCCGCTCCCAGATGCCAACATTTAAATGTATATTATACGTAGAATGGGCGCGGGCTTCACCTGAACAATTGTTGCAGCCAACGTATCATGGACCCCTGATAGCGCTTCTGTCCCCACCTTGGATTTCTTGAGCTCATCCAGGCGGCGGTGCTCCGCCTCCTCCCGGGTCTTACGTTTTTTGGAATCCGCCAGGTCCTCCTCCATCTCCTCCTCAGGAGCCTCCTGCGGGAGTGACGAGGTCCACAGTCGGACGAATGGCGGTAATGGCGTAAATTTCGACCACATGCGTGAGGATCAAAACATTGGGAGACGGATATGGCACTATGTCATGTCACAATCACGACGCAAAGCTACATTCGCGCGTCTGCAACGGGTGGCGAAGCAAGCGGACCTGGCCGCAGCACCCGAGGCGGACCAACCCTGTAGTAAGGTTCGGTTTCCGCTCCCCGTCCCAAAGCCAAACCCCATTTCCCTCCTTCACACCCACACTCCTTTGGTGTGTTCGCTTCCCGGCCCCCATGCGCACCTGCTCCACCTCAGGCACCTCGAATGCGTACTCGTTCTGCGGCGCCGGCAACCCTGCCAACCTCTCTCGCAACTCTCCTCGCACAGCCGCCTGGCGCGCAGCCGCCGCACGCTTACTGCCGCCGACCTCCATTGCCGCGGCCACCACGTCAGCCTCGTTCAAACCTAGCTCGTCACGGATAACCGGCAGCAGCGGCGTGGCACCTACAGAGCCAGCGGCTGTGCCGCCGCGCAGCGGCGTCCCCGCCACCGACGGCGTGGCAGCGGCACCAGCTATTGCCGGTACAATACGCGCGCCGGTGGCACCGCCACTTCCTGCGGCAACACCACCGCGCACTGACGGCGTCGCCATCCCTGCCAGTGGGTTTGGCGTCGCAGCTACAACATTGCGCGGCGTCACGCCCCCAAAATCCATTGACGCCACGTCAACGCCTGTGTCGCCGCCCTCTAGAACAGTGCCCATGCCCTGGAGCCGTGCTAGAGCCGCCGCCTCCGCCATAATGCGATCGCCACCGCCACCGCCGGTGCGCGGCGTACGCATGGGCGTTGCCCCGGGGCCTAGCCGCGGTGTCTGGCCATACTGTCCCAAGAGCGTGCGCGTGGCGTCACCGCCGGCGCCCTCCTGTACAGACGCCTCGAGCGCGCCGTCCACGCCAAGGCGGGCAATCTGCTCCAGCTCGGCTTCACTGACCTGGAACGGTTACGTATCACAACGTTGCGGCCGGATTATCCCATCCGTGTGGTGGGGGTAATATGAGTCACTGGGCAATATTATGCATGGAACGACCCCAGCTGATGCGGGATGGATGTGAAAATCAATCCTTGCTCAGATGCTGGCGCTCCCTGAGCATTGGCATCTGTGAGCTACGCCGTTTCACCATCAGGGCTAGACAAGCCTGTAATGGACTTACTGAGGCGCGCCTACAAGATTCATATTCAAACTTCGACCCCCCCCACACACACACTTTACCACGTGTAACTGAATCCGTAATCACCGCTCAAACGGGCACCCCGCCAGAAAGCCCTCCGTTCCCGCACCTGCGGCGCCGGCAGCATGAGCTTGCCCCTCCTTCGCGCTGTCTCCTGGTCTAGGCCCATGGATTGCGCTACCGCCCCTGGCGCATCGTGCATCTCATTGAGTTTCTGGCGCTTGATGTCCTTCTTTATCAGCGCATCTTCGATATCCTTGCGCCTCCGACCCTCCAGCTCCTCCACCGTCACAGGGCGGAATTCCTGCGTATGCATGCCATCAGCGGGGAATAAGAGCGTGAATGAAAGAAGGAAACAGCTAACCTCAGCCGAGCGAGGAGCGGACCGTCTCGAGGTGTGAGTGTAAGGGCATACGACAAATGCATAGGAGGGGGAAGGACATAAAAGCGACCCAAGGCAAGCGATTATGCACAGGGCAACCCCAGCCGCAAAGACATCTCCTTCGCAGAAATCCGTGCGGGAGAGCACTCGTTTATTCCGGTCCGAATTGATTCCAGTAATGAGTGAGACCACAACTTATCATTGGTAACGTTTTTATTGAATCGCATATTCGCACTGCCACACACCCACCTGCTGCATACTGCGGGTGATCTGCTCCTCCTGCTCGGTGCTGTAGAATCCCGTCTGGACGAGAGAGGAAAAAGGGAGTGGGGAACATCTGAGGTCAGGGTAAAGTGGCGGACACCGTGCAGACCGCTCCAGCCTTGCCCATTGATGGAGCCGAAAAGAAGGACAAGTCCTGATAACCAACACCAGATGCACACCGGATATACATCGAGATCAGCAATGAGGCCGCCTACAGAACTGAACCATACACCGGCCGATGATAATGCCAACACCAATGGACTTGGACTTACTTGCTTGCGGCTGGTCATCCTGCCAACGCTGCGCTGATCGGTCCATTCCTAGCCGCGTCTTTAAAGCACTTATGAACCCATCCCTCGTATATGCACACAGGATCCAGAGCTAAACATATACTACAGAAGCACGGACCTGGGGCTTGAGCTCGAAGGGCACCTCGGCATTGTAATCGATCGCCCGCGAGTTCTTAAAGCGACCACGCAGCTCAATGCCCGCCGCCTTCAGCTCACGTTTCTTTTGTAACTGCGCCAGGCGGCGGGCCTCCTCCAGCTGCTTTTCGCGGGCCTTTCGCTTGGCCTTCTTACCACTGCGGAATTGGAACGCGTCCGATGGCCAACGGACTCGGTGAGTGAAAAGTTACATCACAGGCCGTATCCTGACGCAACTCCAAGCGTTGCGCTTCGGCATCCACCGCTACTTCCAGCAGTACCCACCGTGTATTGGCCAGACGCGCTCTGGCCTCGCTGAGCATCTCCTTCTCATCTTCGTCCATATCCACTGCATCCGGGCGGGCAGGCTTTGACTCCGGGTTCGGATCAATCTCACCTGGGCGGAGCCGCCGGGGGTCATCCCGGGGGTCATAGTTGACATCCTTCGCCACCGCCTGAGGGGTCGTGGTTCACAAGCAACAATGAAGTGATTAAAGGGGCGGACGGCTAAAGAATAAAACGGGTAGGGGACGAAAAGGGGGCAGCAGCGAGCCAGAGCCCGGGACCCAGCCACTTCCCTAGGAAGCATACAATGGAGCAGAACCTGCCGAACGCAGAATACAGGCGGTCCTGCTCGCGAACTTGCCGGAACCGTCTATACATCCCAGTACTGGTCAGGTACGTTGCCTGGGGAGCTGAATGCCATGGAATGTAAGACGTAACTCGCTGGTGGCTACAAAAATGTTTCCAGAGTGGGTTCGTTCAGCCAAAACCGAAATTCCCCCTCAAGGTCGCAATCCTTGTTAACTTCTCAGGAACGCCAAAGCACACTCCTCAATGCTCAGTGCCTCTCTTGAAGCACTGGTGCAAGGAGTGACCCAACCACTGAACCTCTGTCCTGCAACAGAGCAGCTCCTACCGGTCTTCCGGCTTCGTTCGTCATTTAGGAATACTGCCGCAGGAAAGGTCGTGCCGTCAATGTCACACCGTTGTGATTTAAGCTCGAACTACAACAGTCCGATGAAACGGTCGCTAGTGCTCTCTTGCCGGAGGAGCACGGCAACACCTCTTCCTGAACACAACATCACTCTTAATATTATGTAGATAAACCTAAGCCGCGCCTAATCCTCCCAATCGTTCGCATGGGTCCTGCTTATTATCAAAGCCCACGTTTCCTGCCAATACCCTGCTTTGCTGCATCCATTATATCTGCAAACCTTTGCGTCAACCCCTCGCTCCTCCTGGCAATCTAAATCCTTTAGGCCGGCTCCCTTTTGGAGTCTCCGACCCCAAATACGAGGTGAACAGTGATGGGCATTTTCAGGTTTAGTTTCTCTACACCTCCTTCACCCCTTGTTACAGCAGACGGCGTGTTCCTACTATTCTTTAGCCCCGGCTGGCGTCTGACATGCTGCTGGTGACACAGAGATTCTCTGCACCAGGCACCAGCCCATAGACCCAACGGCATCCGGCACCGCCACTATCCGATCCGCACGCACCTGATCCAAAAGCCGCTCGTACCGGTCCAAGCACTGTGCGGGGGTACGACCCACGATTGGCGCGATTGTGCGCCACTGGCACGGCATCAGCTTTGCCAGATGCAGCAGCTTCTCATCCTCCTCGCGCGTCCACTCCGTCTTCTTAATAGAAGGGTCCAGCCATTCATACCTGCGGACAGCCAGAACGAGAAATTGTTTCGCATGGCATGTAATTGCAGCTAAGGTTTGCGGGTCATGATGGACGCGAGCTTGACGTGAGCGGATGGCGGGCGGTGGGGTCGAGAATGAGGGATCGGGAAATGCTCCGTACCGACCCAGACACAATCCGAAAACAATCCCCCAGACACCTGGAACGCAATATGTATGGCTAAAAGCTGCCGGTTAAGAGAATGTGTGGAGCGAAGGCGGGGTCACGCTGAGTGGTCACGCTGAGTTGGGTCCCTCTCTGCAGCGCGCCCTGCCGGGGCTCCCTGGGCCGTACCCCAACCCCGTCTTCGCAGAGTTCTCTCGCCAAGCTCAATATCCAGAGCACTATACAACCCCTAACGCTAGCCCTTGAATTCCAACCCGTCCAGGTACTCACCATCGAGCTTTGCACTGCTTTGCTGATTTGCGTACCAGCAGAGACGATATACGAGCCCATTGATTGAGTCCATACTTCATCACCGCTGCTTTAAGAATCTCATCCTGCCGTTGCATGAAAGAAATCGTCGCCTCGCCGGTCTCATGAAGCCGCAGCCATTTTCGCGCACTAGGTCTGAGAGCTCACCTCAGTATTTTTCCAGACACCACCTTTGATCATAATCCTCATGGTGCCTGATTTGTCAACAAAGTGGCCAGAGGCGAAACGGCGAGATGTGCTCTACCGAAACTGCAACAATAATAGCTGTCCTAGTCCCTGACCTAATATGTAGTGATGATTAACAATCGTTAATGATGTGACGCTGTGCCAAACGGCTTCGGAAGGACGAACTATGCTAAGCAAGTGGAGGGCCCTACCGGCATGAATACAACACGCTGCAAATATTTAGAGGTGTCTTTTGATACAAATTTATGTTATTGGGGGCTGCAGGTATGTCACTACCAGGTTACTACATACGGTGGCCACCAAGCGCACGGCATGAACTGCTTTGAGCAGCGGAAACAATCTGCACTTTACATTAGCTGTGGTTTGCATATATGCACAATATACACAAGCTCATGTTGGTTGAGGGCATTAAACAGAGCCAGGCAGGCATGCCCGCCACTGTTTGCTGATACCGGTAGTGTTTCGCACTTTGACGGTTGTTAATTAGGAAGCAGTTGGCTAAAATTGTATCCAAGGGCATAACACAGGTGGCAATATTGCCTGTGTTATGCCGCTCCAGTAGATCTGTCGAGCGTGTAAGCGAAAGTGGCCAATCAGATGCAGCAGGCCATGCTGCAGCGGTGTGTTAACCTAGCTATTGTATTATTATTGTTGGAATTTTGTCCTACATTCTTATTGGCAGCCGAGGAGCCTTCCCCGTCGAAGTCACCGAGGACGCCAGCAGAAAAATTCTATGAACGTGCTGTCTCTATAAGGTAAAAGATGCTTAGTTAAGAGTATTGTTATGGAAATACCGTAGGTTTCATGTTTGAAACCATCTTTGAGGACACGTCGGCCCACATACAATCTGTTCGGGCCTGGTTCACAGATCATCTAGCTCGCCCTCTTGGCTGGAGCAGCAAAAGGCCGTAGAGCTGCTCGTGGCAGCCTCGGGATTCCGCAGCGTTCGGCATGGTGTGGCGTTCCCTTTTAATGGCACACTCCCGTGCCAGGATGAGTCAGAATGTGACAAGCAGCTGAAGCAGCAGGAAGGGAAGGAAGGAACAGAATCTATGGTCCTAGAGGGCCTCGAACCCCTGGTTAGCTTGTCGACTGGGGGCCACAGAGGGGCGGTACGGGAGCTCGCCAAGGCCTTCCAGGTGTGTTTTTGCCTTGCTCTATTTACCTGAATGAAAACTGCTCATGAAACTGGCGGTACCGGCCGGATACAACAGTGGCAGCATATTTGATAATGCTGTTTGTTTAGTGGCTAAGGGTTAAGGCAACGCTGTAGTCCTTGGTACGTAAGAACGTTTGAGGCCCCTGCCTCAAAAAGTGAGGGCGTGGAGCGAAGGAGGTGAGCACGAGATGCAGTGAAGTTAAAAAACATTAACAGACGGCACTCTGCTTGGAACTACGTCAGAGAGAGCGGGAGGTCTAGGAAAAAAACCACGATGCTTTCAAGGAAGAACGACATGAAACCTGCACGCTGGCGCGCAGAGTTCTGCGCACTTGGAAAGGGCAGCAAGGCTCGTTGGATGGCGGGGTGGGCTCCAGGGCCCTATCATCCACCAGATGGGCTTTTGCTGATTAGCTTGGGGGCCGGGGGTTCCAGCCACAATAGGAAAGGGGGGTGGCGAGAATACTGGTCAGATTGAGGCAACCAAATTGCTTCGTGATGTGCTAGTGTGCAAAAAAGACATCCATACCACCCCTGTGCACCTTCTCTTGCGCCCCCATCGTCGGATTCCCCTCACCCCCCCGGTAAGTACGTATATACATGCGACTCTGTGCCTCTTGAGTAGCCAGGCTAGGGGCTGGCGAGGTTTGTGTTTTCCTGCTGGCTTGAACGAGGGGGGGGAGCATGTGGCTGGACAGACGGACAAAGCCACGTGGCCCACCCTGCGCTGTGGTTCGGCTCGATCACGGTCCCCGGTGCTCGTCCTTGCAGGACGACTTGCCCAAAGTGTAACACCCTTCATACACCTATATAAGCATATACGTGTAAGATGTTTGGGACTTCGGACTTTCACGGATGTTTTCGTAAACGAATCTTTGCCCTTCACGCTCATCCACAACCTGCTCCTTTTCCCTTGCGTATGGTCACTTGCTTTCTTTACAGGAAGGCTTCGGCGTCTCTCAGGACATGAGGCTGGCGCTGCAGCTGTTCAGGGCGGCATCCGACCGGGGTGATCCGGAGGCGCAGGGGTACATGGGAATGTTCTATTCGATGGGGTTGGACCAGCTGGACAGCTGGGAGGCGGAGGGTATCGTGGCGTTTGGTCAGGTGAGAATGACGGAGTAGAAAAGCGAGGCCTGGTGCGCCCGAAGAAGGTTATGAGGCAAAAGCAGGAATAGCTGGTGCCGTTCCTTGTACGCAGCTTCTGGTTGGAATCGCTAATATCTGATGGTGATGGTGAGGAAGGCTGGCTCACAGGGGGCGATGCGGTGTGGGACAGAAGGTCAGGAGAAGGGTGAGCCGAGAAAGGCCTCCTGGAAAGGAGGATGCGGGCGACGGGTTAGGCTACATAGGGCTATGTTTTTGTTGTATTTGGAAGAATGGGTTGCGGGTGAAGCGTACCAGTGGCCCGGCAGTTCGTACTGCTGAGATATGATGTAGTGTAGCTCTTAACCTGAGGTTAAGATTTGGGGGCTGTGTCGAAGAAGGGCCCGAGGGGGGGAGGGTGCATGAATTACGGTGGGTGTGATGTGAAGGGTAGTGGCTGATGGACTTAGTCCGTGGCTTTGCACCACGGCGTGCGGTGATGCTGGTTTTCCGTTTAGTGGCCCTAGAACCCCGTCTGGCCCCCCGCCTGGTCCCATGCCGCAGCCGTTTACCACACAGCCCCCAGCGCAGCGAGCATCGGACTGCCGCCTGTCCGCGGAGCCCTTGAAAGCTATCAGCACGTCTTCCTTTCTCGCCGATTGCTCATCTAGGGGGTGGTCGTTCTTGCATTCATATGCGAGCCACCTATTCCTTCAATGCCTTGCAACACATACACACACACGGCAACACGCCGCCATGCTTGCTCATCCCAGTCCACTTTAACAAACACTTGCCATAACGTCTACCTGCGTACCCACAGTCCAAGCGCCCTGAGGCATTGCTTCATTATTATTTCGGTGCACTGGGTGGCGACATGTCTTCCCGTATGGCGCTGGGATACCGCCACCTTATGGGGTTGGGTGTGCCGCAATCCTGTTGGACTGCCGCCTCCTACTACCAGTCTGCAGCAGAGCAGGTACGCGCACAACCTGCTTTCTATGCATCAAGGCTGCCGGCCTCGGCCGCAGACCGCGGCATCTGTTCCGGCTGCCAAGCTCCTAGCTGAGCCGGTGCCCTAGTACTGGTACTGGCCCCGCATGCGTTTTCGCCCACAAGTGCTGCCGTGTTCCCCAATCACACCCGTGTTGCGCGAACGGCGACACTTTCTCGGTTCTTTTCCCCGCCACTTGTAGCTATTATCTCAGCTACAACTGTAGGGCTGTAGTTAGCGCTCACCTTCTGAGCTAAACAACCTTCACCGCAGGTCAGCATCCTGGCCGCGGGACTTGACCATTCGGCGCCTCCCACGGATGACGCCAAGGCAACGGCGACCAAAGGTGACGCTATCCCAGCAGCTGCAGACGGCTCTGCCCCAGAGGCCAAGGATGATACCACGACTGCGACCAAAGCCAGCCCCGCTATTGCCATCCGGCGTCAGTTCGCCTCCGGCCTGCTGCCTCAGGTCGACCGCATCCGACTTTACCACCAGACAACGCACGATGTGCGCAACGAACGGCAACGGGAGATGGTTCAGTATTACCAGTTCTCAGCGGACCGTGGGAACATTGAGGCGCAGACAGCTGTGGCCCAGGTACCTGAGTGGTTGAGCAGGTGGAGGGATAAGAAGTAAGCGGATCCAGTCACCGGAATCACGCGGCCTGCGCCCTTATTGTTACCAAAATGGGAAATCCATTGATTCGGGGGGCGCACATAAAACTCGCGGGGTTTAGGTCTAACAGGCCAGGGGCCTGCAGGGAGGTAGCGCCTTCAGGGGATATGGACGTGTTTCTAGGCCTCCGTCAGGCCCGCCTGGAGGAAAGCTCGATGGCGGAGCAGGTGGTACTGTTGGGTTGCTGTATACGCGGCCAGTCAAGAGGCATCGGGAAATGTTGAAGAACGCCATTTGGTGGTTAACGAAACGGCGGCGGGGTCTTTCGGACGTGGCTTTCATTGCGCTTGTGCGTCAACCAACCTTCGTGGTTAACTACCTGCCTGGTCGCCTGCTCATCCTGTGTTATGGCGACCTGTCACGCAATCGACAACACATGATCTCAGGTCCTCAACTATGGCACATTGGGGATGGATCGCGACCATGAAGCTGCGCTGTTATATTACAAGCGTGCGGCGGAAGCAAACGACGTCACCGCCATGGCGCACCTTGGAGATATGTACGCCAACGGGCACGGAACGGAACGGTCGTTTGAGAAGGCGCGAGAGTGGTGGGAGCTGGCAGCGAAGCGGCACAGCGGTGTGGCGCTGTTCGGGCTGGGCTACCTGCACCTCACGGGGCGGGGCGGTGTGACGCAGGATTTTGACAAGGCGTTTGTATATTTCACGAAGTCAGCTGATCAAATCCACTCAGGTACGCGTGGTACAAAAGGAGTTCGTAGGTGCTCTTCGGGTAAGGCCAGGCAGGGCCCCTTCAGGAGGATGCCAGCATTTCATCGTTCCAATGAGAGGACGACTTTTCGAGGACGGAGGATCCGAAAGTGTGCGTGACACAATGCACCCTGACGATGCAACCTGCCGGTTGCTGAACAGCTGCTGCGTCTCCTTCCGCACGCCCCACGAATATGAAGGGGTTTGGTTGTTTGGTGTGTACTTAAAGAAAGGACGTGGGCTAGTCCACCACAGCTTAGAGGGGGGCTATGGCGCTGATTAACCATCCGTCAGAACAGGGATATGGTTATTGGGAACGAAACTCCAGTTCTCCAATTGCCTCATAGCCATCAGACAAAGTGTAAGGTCTTCCAATGCATATGGTTTATGTGTGGTCTGTGTGCGCGTATATTATATATATAAGTGTGTGTGTGTGTGTGTGTCTGTTCACCATTGCGGTTTTTTAGCGGGACTTCTTATCGGACTTGCTACAGATTACGCCTCAAGGCGGTTTATCGGCCACACCCTCTTAACGCGAGACGTGCGCCGCCGTCCGCGCCCCAGATCCGTCTCCTGAAACATAATATGATTTTCAAGTCCAGGTGTCATCAAGTATGGTATAGTCTGAAGTATGGTCGTTCAGATCCGCCTGACCAGACCAGCCTGAATTTACTAGCCGCCCACGTCGAAAATGATCTCTCAGTTCCCTTATTTTTCAGGCGTGAGGCGGGGACATGACGTCAGCTGATAGAGGAGAGGGATGCACGTGGGACAGTCAGGCAGTGCTTCACCCAAAAGCTCTTCGGTCTTGTCCCTTGCCCCTCCCGCACACAGAGGCCCGTCCGGAAGCTTGGTTCTACCTGGGAGTCATGCACCTGAAGGGTTATGGCGTACGACGCAAGAGTGTACAGCGCGCTCTCACATACTTTTTGTTGGCGTCCCAGACGGGCCACCTGCTAGCGCAGTATAACGTCGCGATGTTGCACCTGGCGGGCAGGGGCACGGCGCGGTGGGTACTCTGCGCGCGTGTGTATGTATGTATGTATTATGTATGTATGTATGTATGTATGTATGTATGTATGTATGTATGTATGTATGTATGTATGCGTTTAGGGCAGCAAAAGCGCAAAACACTTGTGTGATTCTATTGTAATTTGGGGGCAACGGCGTCAGTCCCTGTCGTCCTTTTGGGAAGTTATCGTCGTCCCTCCTATCCATTCCCGCCGTCCACAGGAATTGCAAGTCCGCTGTGCAGCTGCTGAAGACGATATCGGAGAAGGGCCCCGCAGCGGCTTCCGTGCAGCTGGGCCATGAGCACTTTTTCCGGGGGCAGTATAGCCTGGCGCTTCTGGCATATTTGCGTGCGGCGGACCTAGGACTCGAGATGGCGCAGTCCAACGCCGCGTGGATTCTGGACCGGGGCTTAGTATTTGGTAAGCATAATTTGCTGTCTGTCTGTCTGTATGTATGTGTAAGTGTGTATGTATGTGTGTATTGGTTTAGGTTATCTCCGCGTCAGTGAGCTGGGCACCTTGATTGGTGAGCGGTGTGGCTGCATGGATGACGTAGTGCGGGGTCAGGTGCAGGATGATCCGAAAGTGTTGGGTCTCATCGCGCTTAGTGCTGAAAATAGCAGAGGCTGTGTGGGGCACCATCTTTGTGCTTGGGACGGCAGTGTGGATCTCATGACCCGAATCATGTTGCACGTTAGTGCAGATGTACTTTTCAACCGGCTACGCATTGCATATGCACTCAAGCCTCGATAATAATGCCCATTCTGTCAAACTTGGCTCTCGACCGCTTCTGCCCCTGTCTGCACTAATAATTGAAGGAATCGTTTCAGCGCGTGATTGCCTCCTCTCCCTTGGTTGGTTCTGTTATTCTGTTTTTTTCGCTCTCCCATTACCTCCTAACGCGGACGATCTCCTCTGCGCCGTGTCCAGGCGCCAACAGCAGCGAGTTGGCAGTTGCCCTGTACCAGCAGTCTGCGTCACAGTCTAACGTGCACAGCCTGTTGTGCTTGGGAGATGCTTATTTTTATGGCAAGGGCGTCAAACAGGATTGGGTGCGATCCGCGGCCATTTACTACGAGGCCTATCAGGTACGACTTCGGCGACGTGGGCAGGCTGCAAGGTGCGGGGAGGTGTGTGGCGTTTTGTTCGCGGCTCTTTTCCGTGGGGAGCTCCGGGGGTGCCATTTTGTTTCACACCCTTCTCTTTTGCTTCTCCGGCGTGTGGGAGTTCCGCAGGGCCACTTACCGGTACTATGGACTTCCTCTCATGGCTGCCGGTTGGCTTGGATGTGGTGGACCCCATTCATACCCCGACCCCGAAAGTCACCCCTGCCTTTTCCGGTATCCTATAGACATCTCCATCGGCCGTGCATGCTTCCTTGGCGTATGTGATCAACCCGAACTCGGTTTCCCATTCGTTGCCTTCGTGTCCCCTGTACACCTTCGTGTCTCCTTGTCCCTGGGCTGTCCTCAGGAGCGCTCTCCGGAGGCCATGTTCAACCTGGGCTTCATGCACGAATTTGGTGCGGGAGTGCCCAAGGACTTGAAACTGGCAAAGAAGTTCTATGATATGGCGGTGTACACGCAGGTGCGTGCGCGGGTGGTGGACAGCAAATGAATGAGCGAGGGTTGCAATGCAGGGCTTATAGAGTCTCATGGGGCACAGACGGATGGGCGCTACCCGTTGCATGTGTAAATAGGCGAACGATTCGTCAATGCTGAAAGATGCGGCTTGCTTAGGGCACCTCTTTTGTCTATCCCATTGCAACCCCTTTGATCCCGCAGCCCAGTGCCTCGCTCCCGGTCGCCTGTGCCAACGCCTGGTTATATGTACACCGCTGGTGGGACTCGATGCGTCCGTATATGCCCGGATGGCTGTGGAACAGCGTCTTTGCGTTGCAACCCCCCTACACGAACGTTTTGGGTCCATTGCTCGCTCGTCTGGAGGAGGCGTTGCCTAATGTGGCGCTGGATGCCGGGGTCGTGCTCTGGAATTGGGTTGTGGACCTTACGGGATGGGGCCCGCTGGGGGATATGGTACGGCAGGGTGACTGGTACGAGGGGATATTTCTGTTGGCACTCCTGGTGTTACTGGTGCTGGTATTGCGGCTGAGGCGGGACCGTGCCGCAGCACGGCAGCGGCGGCTTGAGGCCGAACGGCTGCTGCAGCAACCGCAGCAGCAGCTGGCAGATTTGGCAGGGCGGGTAGCGGATGCGGTGGCGCCGGAAGGTCAGGCTGGAGGAATTTTGGGGGCTGCAACAGGGTCTGGTGTTGACAGTAGCGGGAGGGGGACGTCAACTGCGGATCGGGAGGTAACAGGGGAGTCAGGAGGACTGGGTGCTGGAGGTGGGGGTATGGAGCCAGCGGCAAGGGAGGCTGTCGGTGCGGACAGTGGCAGCGCCAAAGACGGCAATTCTCCGACGGTATCTTCGTCAGAACGAGCTGCAGGAGGGGCAGCATCTTCAGGGTCAGGAGGATCTGCACCAGTTGCATCGGCGGAGGAGAGCGGACAATAGGTATTCCCTGTTGCAGGAATGGATGAGAGATGATTGATGGTGCCAAGCGGCACTCCCATCGTCTTTCGGTGGGG
This sequence comes from Volvox reticuliferus, assembly GCA_019650235.1. Lineage (NCBI taxonomy): Eukaryota > Viridiplantae > Chlorophyta > Chlorophyceae > Chlamydomonadales > Volvocaceae > Volvox > Volvox reticuliferus. Next base: position 114,932 of record BNCP01000037.1, on the reverse strand, counting down.
ATGGAATCTGGGACGAAGCAGCCGCGCCATGTCCTATTGTGTCGTGTTGCTCCATTTAATATGTGTCATCGTTCCCTTGCCCGCCAATTTACAGACGGCATCGGCGAGGATTCAGCGCGAGTGCAATGTAGACATTTTAGCCAGCAGGAGTGAAACGTGTGTACCACGGGAAATGAAGGTTGCCGGGCGGATATCCGGGGATGATGGGCTGCTTTTGCTACGTTGCACACAGCCGTGCACCATGAGCTCTGGTGGTGGTATAACCGCATCGGTTAATCTACATCATAGCGGAATTTGTCCGGTCGGGCCGCTTGTGACAATGGGAAGGGGTAAAGCGATGACAAACAGAAAGAGATGGCGGGTTGGGCTGGTTCACGGACCACCGGGCACTGGATGGTGGGACGGCGTCTCCGGGTGGCGATAGGCGATGAATATGCCTCCAAATTTGTGGGGTAATCATCACTTTAATTTACGTCTTCAAGACCAGGCCCCAAGTGCAGCGGTTCATAATATGGACGCGGGCTCAGCGCGCACTAAAATCTGGCATGTCGGGGGTTTTCCAAGAAGATTCTGCATGACATCATATATAACAGCTACTCGGCATCGGTACTGGTACTCGGCAATCGACATCTGCATTTGGTAAGCCTTCCTGAGCTGCCTGAGTTTACTGATCGACGCCATTCGGACGAAACCGTGTGCTTGGGGGTGGAGAGAGTGTACGTGTGAGAAGTTCGGCTAACGAGTAAGTCTACCAGTTTGCTTTATCGCAATCTACGTAATAATTCGCATATCCGAGTGCTGGAGACAGATGTCAGAATGCAATGACTGTAATTGCACTAATGCATAGTTGGGCCCTTGCGACGGGCAGCTCCGGTTGTTACAGGACGTCGCACGACGCTTTGTAAATTACATGTTCACTCTTTCCCGGGGTTGGCACCCCTGTACTTCTCCTCCGTAAAACGGGAGACCTGACGATAACTTCGATGGGTGCCGGAGAGAAAGCACAAACCAAGCTGTAGGCGACAACTCACCACGCACAGCTTAGTGCATCCACATGTACGTTGCGGTTGGCATATTGGGATGGGATGGAAGATGCCAGATGCCGTGCCCGAAGCCAATCGGTTAGACCTCGTTTTCCCTGGCAACACACTTCCAGTCAATGATGTGCGATAGCAAAATCCATCGGCAGGCACAACAAGTTCGCGGGATAGGAACTGTATCACATCCCCAGAATTTTAAAACAATGTCAGGTTGCTACATTGCCCATTGAGACCATTAGTAGTCCCGGCAGGTACACAGGAACATAGGTACCCGGACTTTGCAGGTGCGCATCAATAATATGCCCTTTACACGATAAAGCCACACATATACTGCCGGAAAATTGGCCCTTTCGACTATTGCGAAATGCATATCGAATATGGCAACCAGCTGTGGCATGAGGTACCATCATGACGCCAGGACTCGGTCGCCAACGTCTTAACGCATACCACATTCATAGAGCTATCGTGGATGTTTGGGTAATGGCAACACAAGCATCTCCCAACCTTGACGTCTGGAAAATATATGGGATACAACAACGCCATTGAAGGCGCAGAAATGCCATTGTATTCTGCCGGCCCATTGATGAACAGCCGCTACTCCGAGGCACCGTCCTCCCGGCGCAGGCGCGCTGCCAACTGCATGTCCTTCGGCCTGCGAACGTGTGGGGCCCCCGCCAGGAGAGGAGCACAGGATTGTCATCATGTAGTTTCACGGTAAATGCGTCAAATTGATAACAGACCTTGCCATCGACCCCCTTCCCCTGCTACATGCAGGTCTCTATTGACGTCTTAAGATGATGAGAGGCGGCTGTCAAGCGTCTCTCCTTACGTCAAGCAGTTGAGATAAACAGCGAAGTACTAAGCAAATAACGCTTTCAAGTCTCCCGGAGTAATAATAGCAACTGTGAACCTACATGATTGTGACGCGCTTCGCGTGAATGGCGCACAAGTTGGAATCCTCCAACATGCTGATCTGTGAGTGGGTAAGAAAGAAAGCATAGGAGGGAAAAATGTGAAGAGTTCGGAGACTCCTCACATTACCGGCACAGTTGGGCGAGCTTGGCAGTTGCACAAGACTGAAGGAAATGGTAGCGCCGTGCTGTGCCTTTCATAGCCACTAAGGCCTCCGAAAGGTCTCGTGACGGGCTTATCGCCACCCAGCACGGGACAGGGATTTCATGCCTTATCGTCGGCACGTAACGTGTGCCTACCCCACAAACCCCAATCCGAAAGCACCAACGGGGTATGGATCTTCCCTCTATCAATTAAACCCAACACGAGCGACACCATCCGCTGCACCGCGTAACACACCAAAAAAGCTTCCGCTGCCTCCTGTAGAGCCTCGAGTGCATCATGCTGCCAGCGGAATTCCGTCTGACCTCCCGGGCCCCCTTGGTTAGCAATCTGCGGGAAATGACCATTAGGCTTCTGAACCGCAGAGGCTAGCGTCATAAAATATCAAAACCTGCCTCGCGTACGAGCCGCTGGAAGGGAAGCCGCTTAATAAGCAGCTCGGTTGTCTTCTGGTATTTTCGGATCTCCCTGCGAGGAAAGTCGCTAGGCCCTGTAACATCGCTTGTTGAGGCAAAGACAAACACCATGCAGGCACGTACCGAAGGGCCACAGTTCCCTTGCGGAAGCGGCGCTTCGGCTTTTGCGGTGATTCCTTGACCGACCGCTTTGCTGGGACCACCTTTCGCCTCACGCCCGGTGTCTTCGTGCGCTTCACCTCGACAGGTTCCTCTTTGACCTTAATCTGCTTTGGTGTCTTAACCACCTTCTTAAGGATAGTCTCCCGCTTCTTCGGGCCTGTATTATTGCCTACATATTTCCTTGCAGTCTGCTTTGTGCGGGCCATGCTGCCAAAGATTCCTAGGGCTCGTAAGCGAAATGGGCCCCCACGGAGCTCTAGCACCCCAAACGAAAATGGAAGTTATTAGCTGCGTCTTGACGTTAAGGTGCCACGTGTGCAAAAAAATCGAAAAAGTATTATCAGGCCATCCTGTTGCCTACATAATCCTCAGTTTACATCCAGCTGCTTGAATGAGCTTCCACATTCGGATACAACATTCAGAGCCTGACTACAGCTGACAGCACGGCATATAAATGTACGACAATACGATAATCGTACCTTTGAGTCGACGTGGTAACGGTCATACACTACAATAAACTACACGCAGACCTATTGGATGGTCGTAACGCTCCAAGCGGTCAAGATTTGTTCAAGTTTTTGTCACATCAGGCAGGTTACTATAGGCTGTTGCGAGCACAAATAACATCAATCGTTCACAGCGCTGCTTGTTGACCAGAAAACAGGTTTCATTTTCAAACTCTTATATATTATACCATTAACTCAGATACATTATTGTTTCAGAATCATTTCTGGGCCGTGTTCCGAGCTGTTTGGTTCGACAACACCAGTAGTGTCTCGGCGGCGGCAAGGCGAAGCTTACCTGGCCCACGGGTGCGCTAGGGGACTCAAGACAATAGCCGGCAGGTGCGAACGTAGCATAAGCGGCCACGGAAGGTGTCGGGACGGCGGCCGCGTAACGCAGCGTTGCAACTATGTCGATAACTGACAAACAGGGTGTAATAAGAACGCTCATCCCAGTAACAATATTCTCATATGCGCCTCGGTGGTCTGCATGTTATTAACTATTACCGATGACGAGTCTGCACCACTCGCAAGTGATTGTAATACAACTGCAGCCACGAGTTTTAATCTTATGATATAGCCATGCCGGATCCTTTTTGTTAATCTGCCGCATCCTTGCGTTGTAGTTTTTAAAGTGCAGCCCGCCTTGTACAAATATACTCGCGTGGCGAAAGGATGGCCTTTTATCCAAGATAACTAGTGTAAATAACTAATACATATTGCGTCAATGCTTGTGTTTCAATTACTTGACATCCCTTTTCTGCTGCTGAGGCAAGGAAACCAGATGTAGACGTTATGGTGATTTAACGTGAGCCAGCTATAAACATAGGTGTTATAATATATTTTTCATACTATGCTACATTATAATTAATAACGTATGCAATCTACTGGGTAATCACGTGTGCTTCGGGTCATCAACGCAGTTGAACAGACGCCCAAGCTACAATGTCTGTGGAGACTGATTTGCAGCTCGAAAGGCGACGACGATATCCCCTTGCGAAAGTTAAAGGAGGCTGGACGAGTGTTGAAGACCAGATATTGAAAAGGTATGATGTTACAACGTGAATCGACATGTCGGAGGGTCTCAGCAGTTGGTTCCTTATAGTGGTACGTCCCTGATTTTAGGCTAAAGCTTCTTCTCTCTTTCTTATCTGTTAGCGTGTTGCCTTGCACTGGTCTTGTTATCAGGTTGGTGGACGAGTTCGGCGAAGGAAATTGGAGCGTCATAGCGCGACATTTGAATGCAGCCCTCGGTAAGCCAGCAGAATCTGGCCGCATAGGCAAGCAGTGCAGAGAGCGCTACAACCATCACCTCCGGCCGGACATCAAGAAGGTGCGGAAATGTGTGCGGCCAACGCGTGCGGTCATGAAACGGAGCGATGAAAGCTTGTCCCGTGCCATCCCCGACCCTGTACTCTGTCCCGGTTGTGCAGGATGCCTGGACTGAGGAGGAGGAGTCCCTTCTTGTTGCTGCGCATCTCCGGTTTGGCAACCGCTGGTCTGACATCGCCAAGGTCATCAAGGGCCGAACAGAAAACGCCGTAAAAAACCATTGTGAGGGCCTGAGTAAGGAGGAACGGATGCAAGCGCATAGCACACGGAAGCAAGACGCTACCATAGCACTGGAGATGGGGTTTAGGATGGTGGCTGGGTTTTGTTAGTCCCTTTCATTTCTGCTATGCGCGAAAATTACTGCGTGACGTAATTTCAACTACGGTTGGTGGGATGCACAATCCATCAGGCAGGGTGCATCTTGTTTGTTTGGCATGGATGCCTGCCCAATCCCATCACGCCAACGCAATACCATATGCGTTAGCCGGAATGGCTCCACAATAACCATACCACCCCCTGGGGTTCAGGGAATGCCACGCTACGCCGCAAGGACAACGAGAAGTGTGGCGGCCGCAGCAATGGGGTGATCCCATCCTGCGTGTTGAAGGAGTACATGATCCGCATCGCCCTGCTACCAGCGCCCCCAGCAGGGGCCACTCATCAGGCTAACTATCATCACAAGCCGGGCAGCTGGCCTACCTCTGCAAGGCCACCTCAGCCTGTCGAGGGTTTGACGGAGGCCGCCTGTGGAGGGGTCCGGACCGCAGTGAGTGAGCCAGAGGTTCCCGCACCAAGACCCACGGAGGTCTTCGGCAGCGCGGCAGGCGCGCAGACAAGAGCCTCCAAACGCACTCGAACTGAGATGGATAGTAGGGCCGCGGAGGACGTGACTGAGACGAAAGCGGCAGTGGCATGTGAAGCTGGGGGACCTGCAACTCCATCGACATGCTCGTCATCTAGCTCGCATGAGGGTCCTCACTCCTGCTCTGCCATAGCTGATGCACCGTCGCTCACGGAGACCACCGTCGCTCCTTCGGTCGATCCTGGGTTGGCACCAGTTCCACCAGCGCGCAAGCGCCCCCGTATCATTACCTTCGCTGCGTACGGTCCATCCGTTACCACGGGCGCTTTCGCCGCAGCGGGAGTTCCTCCCAAGACTAGCAACAGCGGTGACTCTTCTTGGCCAAAAGGGTTTTCGGCCACGGCCCTGGTCACCACCACGAATAATGCTGGTGTTGGGGTTGCGCACCACCACCTCCAGCAGCCACTGCCACTGTTTTCATCCTGCCTGGGTGACGCACAATTGATGCACGGGCCCGCGGAGCTCTCCCTTCATGTCCCATCGTGGCCCCGCCAGCATTCCCGTAGCCGAGGTGCTGAACGGCAGCCGGGCTGGGCCACCGACAGCGCGGAGGAGAGCGTGCACGGCAGCCCCACGTCAGAGCGGTTTGTACGCTTTGAAGAGGAGGACGGCGAGGAAGCACTGGCGGGTAACTCCAAAGTAGAGAGCGGCAGAAGCGCTGACGGTACGGCGGCGTGCAGCGAGGTTCAGGCGGCGCAGATCATGCTAGCACTGAAGAGCTTGACAGGATCATTGTGACATCATTCGACCGGAAATGAAGCTTTTCCAGGCATGTAGGAGGGATGGCGTTGGAAGTCGACAACAGTGAGAGATTTACAGCCTTTATATGGCGTCATTACGTGCAGTCTGGCGTGTAATGCAATAGATCTCCGCCGCTTCAAGCACATCAGCTTCATATGAAAACGGATGGCGTTTGGACACCTTCGGTTATGAGTCTGGTGCATGGATGTGTGGCGCGACCCTGCGGCCTGCTGACATCATTTTCAGACTGACCATGCGTGGCAAAGCACTCGGAAGGCGTTACGTTGCCCCGTTAGTTCCCATTTATTGTATGGACATGTATGCCTCCTGGCGAACTTGGGTGGGGATTCCACAGATCCCAGTGGGACTCCTTAGCTCCCGGTGGCTTACATTCATTCCTGTATTTTGTTAACGAATAGAGCTGAAGGGCACACTGTTCGTGGGGCACCGGTGGCATTGCGTGGCCGACCGCAAGTGCATTGGCAGCGGGAATGGCATCGCCGGCTCAGTTGCTGCCATTTTGGTTACCAGGTGAACTGACAGGGCACTCGGGTATGCGCAGAAACCTGCAATTGTTTTGGGTTTCCCCCCATCCCGTTTCCCTGTATCTGTCAAAACACATTGTTCCATGGAATGGGCCTCCGCGTGCCGCTTTGGTGGACTGTCTCTTGACGAGGGCAGCAGTCTGCCAATTTCATATGGAGCTGGATCCCTGACCTGACTTTGTTAAGGTTGCCGTGCTTCAATGATTGCATCGGGTGTATATGTATGACGTAAATGGCATGCCGCGCCATGTTGTGCTATGCCACGCTTATGCGCAAGCATCCGTGTGCAATGCGAATGACTGTACGTGTCTGGATGGTTGAGAACATGTGTGGGCATGCCATGTCGATGTGTACGTTTCGTCCGTTGTTGTGGTCGGCAATGTTGCCTTGCAGTCGTAAAGCACCATCATGTCCGTGGGTTATTCCTTAAGTAGATTTATGTTTGCAACACAATTCCTTGTATAATTTGCCAGGGTTCCAAAGGGGTTAAGGCGGTGAAGTAGCGGGATTGCAGGGATGTTCGGATGACAGCTTAGAAACAAGTTTTGGGCAAGGGCGGCTGTACACGGGTGTATGGGATATGTTAGATGGCGGTAGGGGTGACCGTACTTGCCATGCGCCAACATAGTCCGTCTCAGAATGCATTATCCATCATGTCCGGGTCCTTGTGACTGGGTTCGCTGTGCTTCAGGTTAACATCATGCCATTAAGGGAATCTGGGATAGGGTGCATCGTTGTAGGATCGGGGATTTGGAGTGGTTAGGGGGTGCGGCAGGCCAACTCCCTGTTGGAGCCTGCGCAGAGGCGGTACCATGTGCATATTGATGTTGCCATTGCGCTCGTGCTGGTGTGCCTCCGTGTGTTGAAAGGGCGTGTTGTTGCTTGTTACCGCGTACATGCATGACGACGATTACGAGAATATGGCGATTGGGGCCTGCCGGGTTGCGCGTCACAAATTGGCACGTGGAGAGCAGACGTATGGTTTGCGCATGCGCTTTAGGTGCGCCACGAAAACGATGGATAGAAAGCAGATGGCTGTACCGAGCTGAGAATGGTCGACTGGCCGCGCTGATCGCGTGTCCTCTTCTTTGGCAGCAGGGCGGGGGCCCTTTGGGCGGACACTCCGCACTATGAGTGCGCTCGCTAGAATGTGCGCGTGTTCTTTCCGCCTATGCGTTGCCCGAGCGTGAGTGTGTGCCGTGATGCGTGCCGCAAAAGTACAAGTCGAGTTGACTGCTAGCTATAGTCCCTGACACCGAACGTAGAGACGATCATCAGGCAGAGGATATGGTTGTTACTGCGACTTGGTCGTACGCTATGACACTTATGCATGGATGATGACATTGATGCTGATGGTTATGGCTTCAGAGCATCAGATCAACACGACGGCAAAAAGAGCGGTAGCAGTGGTCAACGGTTTCAAGCGGGCGGGCAGATGTAGGCGCGGTAAAAAATTCGTCCGGTCTGGAGCGAACTCAATTGATGCAAGATGGTCCAGTCCTTTCGGGCAAAGGTGGACATTGCGTCGAAGTACTGAAAGTCGGCTGCGAAGGCAGAGCTCTTCCAAGTGGAGCGTCCGAGCGGTCCGTTTGGACTATGGTGGTATAGCAATTCGGGCCGCCAAGTGCTGCTAATTTTTTGTTGGCCCCTGGGAAGCGATGTCCAGGGGTCTGGGTGGTGTGATGGCTAGAGCGGCTTTGCCAATATGTCATCATCGCACTTCTGCTTTGCACAACTACATGACGCTTTTTTCGCCTTTGCTCTCCGCATTTTTTGTGTAGGCTACATAAGTCGCATGCACGAACATTTGACGGCAGATGTAGTCATAAATGGAAGGCCAGGAATTGTTTTTTTTCGAGTTTCCTGTTGAATGTATTCTTAGAAGTGATTGTGATACATGTCGGTGGAGCTGAAGCTGCGTGTCTCATTGCAGTCGTGAGGGTGGCAATCGTGGCCGTAGGTGCGCACATTTGTTACAGCATCTTTAGGGATCGGCGGTGGTGTGTCGTCTTCCTGTGCACGTGCTGCCCGGTCGGCTTTGGTTCCCCGCGGCGATCGCCACAATTTGGCGAGTAGTCTTATTATGTGCCCTTGATTTGGCTGTATCCCCAGTAATGTTTTTTCAAGTGTTTCGGAACACACATACTCACGGCCTTCTGCTGCAGATAAAGAACCAAATAAGCAAATTGTAGTAAAGATGGTAGCTTCTTCCTTTATTCTTTCGGTCGTGCTCTGGTAGGTGACTCAAATTAGCGGCTAAAGGGTCTGTATTTTGGGTGAGGAAGGGCAGTCTTTTGAGCATACATACCCTGGGGCAAGCCCGCGCAGCTTGCGCTATATGAATGGATTGCGGCTCACTTGGTAGAGCTGTCCAGCGAGCTCCAGAGGGGGTGTTGTGCTGTATTTGAGCAAGGTCATATTCAATGAGGGTAGAGGGGAACTGTGACAACTTGAAGGGTCAGTCGCTGCCGTAATGCAAATCAATTTGTTGTCGAGTTTATCCTGACTGCTGTAAGTTCGTTAACGTCGGTGTCCTTGCTGCTGCTCCTTACTCACCTAGTGACATCATTAGCTAAATATGCCCACGTCTGGCTAGATGGGTTCTGGGCCAGCTTAGAAGGACCTATTTACCGGTAGCGCGTGAATCAGCAATCTTACATCGAGATGGAAGCCCCGCGCATAGAGGGTTGGACAGGTAGGCACTACACGCCAACGGACACAACCCAGACGCATGATATATGTCCAATCAGCTGTTTAACCTTCAGAGCCATGCCACGGACGGCTTCGCCTGACAATCCGTCAAAAGAGGGGAGACCACTTCGCTTCCTAGTCACGCCCTGGGATGACTGCGGCAAGGGAGGCATCTTATCTATGGAACACGTAATTTCACGTAAAGCGTCAGATGTATGAACCATTTACAATGGGTCCAAGAGGGCCAAGGGCACAAACTCCCCCGCGGTATCATCACTATACATGAGAATATCCAGCCTGGTGCCGATTAAGTTCGTTGCGTCCTTCAAGGTTAGGGGCAAATGACACCTGTTGTAGGGCGTGTGCATAATGCTAAATATCCCAAGCGAGGCCACTCTTGGGCCTATAAGGAGCTCCTGCGTACAAAGCGTCAGGCGTATCAACTGGGAACGAGTAGATTATACACATGTTACTCAAGCCCGGAACCAAGTAGCGAAACTGACCACACAGATGCCATGAATACCTGTTGACGGAATGTCCCTAATCCTCTTTAGCCGGTGAGAAGGCTTCCACTTCTTCGTTAGCACGTACTCGTACACGTACTAGTGTCCAATTGAGCGAACCATGAGTATTCAAGATATTAAATGCATGAAAACCGGCATCACAGTTCTCGCTGCCGTTTATCAATGCTTCACGCCGTCCAGCTTGACAGGACATCCAGGTAGTCGCGCCGGGCGAGCAATCACGGGAGATAGTCCCCAAAAGCTTGTGACCCCAAGAGCTCCGGTCCACCTTGTAAATCCCGGGCGCGAAAGCACTCCCAATGTGTCGCCTTCCATAGCTGCTGCCGGCTCCAACGATTAAGAGTCTGCCTGCTCACTCAGTGCTGGCGCCCTCCGCCACCAACTGCGCCACCTTGGGCTGCTTCCTCGCCTCTGCCGCTTCCCGGGCACTCTCCCGGCGCTGCCGCTTGGTGCCTTTATACTTGGATAGTCCCAGTGTGTCCATGTTCTGCTTGGGCATGTAAATGCGCCCCACCTTGCCGGCCAGGGAGTCGGATGCTACGTTCTTCTCCTGCAGCCACATGGAACGGGATCAAAGACATGAAATGTGACTCATGACGATACCTGGAGCATTATGAGCGGGATATAAGAGGACCAAAGAATCATACAAGCACGCAATCGGCGGAAGCCGGTTGCAAGGCGTATACAATGCATCGGACCTTTCCAAGCGCAGGTTTGTTAAGTGAACCGTGCGGATTGGATTATAGGCAACAACAAACCACACGATATTTCGGTACAGACACAGGAGCCATCTACTTCCTTCCAATCCCTGGAGCGAGTTCAATCCACCCTTTCTGTGCTCCCTTTCACACCTTCTTCTTGCCCAACTTTGGCTGCTTCATGGCCTCTTGCTGCAAGTCGCTAGGTGGCAACCGGTACCGACGCACACTAAAAATGATGCGGGGGCCCATCTCCATCAGTGCCACCCGCGGGATGCGCGTGCCGCTCTTCTTGAAGCGGACTGAATACTGCCGCAGCTGCAACCGGGCATCATCCATCGCGACTGCACGGAGGAGCAGGGATGGGCAGAGGCAGGGCCGAACAAAGTGGATGGATGCGCGTGGTAAATAAACCATGAGAAATGAAGGCTTAATGCATCCAGCACGACCTGTGCAGATATCCAGGGGCCAAACACAACAGTCGAAACATAACTTGATGCGAAGAAACGGTGAACACTCAGCCAAACAATTCACAATAGGGCACATGAAGTCCATTGGAGCCCCGTTTGTGCCAGGGCGTAGCATGTCGCATCCTGACGCCCAACATTTGAACCCGTATCACCGGATCACTCCAGCATCGTGCCCAGCATTGCATAACTGCCATCCCTTGCTACATACCAGCCATGACCACACGGTCAACGCCGGCCAGATTTATTTTGTCCACGGGCTCCCCCCGGAACATGTCAAGAAGCAGCGACTTGGCCAGAGCCATTGCAGGGACGCTTTCAAACTTCTCGCCCACGAAGACGATGCAGGGCTTGGGTCAACAATTCGGAGAAGTCAATGGTGTGAGCAATGGGGCGCCAGGATCATAATTGAGCAAGAGTTGAATGCACAGAGCACAAGGGAGAAAGATTGTGGTCAGTGCGTCTAACAATGCGGCTTGGATATGTGCATGTTGTTGAGACCTAGACAGACGTGTCCAGAGTTTGCAGCGTCTTAACCCTACTCCCATAGGCGGACATTGTACTTTCAGGTCTTGGGGTGTAGATAACAAAAGTTTATTATTAGCGTCCACATCGCAAAAACGATGGGACACTCTTTAAGGGTTACTGGCTCACCTTGTTCCCCAGCTGCGCCCTGGTGCCGGCCGCGCCAAAGTCCCGGATAGCTTTAAGCTCCTCTACGCCCATTTCTAACGCGTCATACAAATGAAAGTCAAACATCCGTCCGATGACGATGTTATGCGGCCGCTTCTTCGAATGGCTCCCGAGAACGAAAAGCGGGCAATTGTTCCGATTGCAGTAGAACTCCAAACTCGTTTCGCCGCCAGACTCAAATGGCCGAACATTTTCATTTTTCCTGGTAAACTTCTGTGCTTCTAGCTGCAAGAGACAGAGCAGGAGACCTATTATAGATAACCTGCCTCGAAAGCATGAACTGAGCGAACGAAGCAACCTACCCTCTTTAACTGGTAAAGGTCCGTAAGCACATCCTTGACGACTTGACTAGTTTGATTTCCGTAAAGGAACAGAACACGCTTTGCATCTTCAGTCTGCACAGACGTCAACGTGGCGGCGGGGTATGTGTCCAACCTTCAGCTACAAAATAAATCATGTGATTCCGTATTAGGGCAAATGATAAATTCATTTCAAACGATCAATGTAACTGACCACGCTGTCTCTATGCGGGTGCAACATGCGAAGGCGCTCAGTTCATATGGCATAATCCGTTCAATGGGCATATAAGCCCTCGCACAAGAGGTGTCAGAAAGCTTTGCTGCGTTCATCATTGCGCCGACGTGCACAAACCCCCCAAGAGAGTGAGCTCACCGCCTTCGGTGCCCGGCTTTCTAGATATCGTTTCCCCCTCCTCGTTTTGGCTTTCACAAGCTTGGTTTGCCCAGGGATAAGAGGCGTCGCATCTTCCGCCTGCATTTGTTCTATTTCTCCACCTTAAACGGAGCCCAGGTCAACTTTACAAACAAACCTGGCACAGATATTAAATGATCCTTGCATGAAACAGATGGATGTTTAGGTGATTATAAATAGGCGAGGCGGCGTATTTAAAGACAACCTTGACGAATAGGAGGCCCGCCTGGGAAAACATCGTACTGGCACTTCACCGTGGTTGCTTTCATGCACCAATTACCATGAGTTTCTTGTGACTGGTAATGGTATTTGCCAAGCTCAAAAGCGAGACGTGGACCATCCTTGGCCCATAATGGCATCTGCGAATCCGAAGACGTGTGCACCTCAAAAACCTACCACTAATCAACTCGGCCATCCAGCACCCGCAACTTGGTCTGCCTCAAACCCACGAACATTAGGCACATCACAAAGGTCGCCGCTAGCTGTCAACTTCGCCGTTACCCGCTCACGCGGCTCAGGGGCCTGGCCACGTTCTGTAGCACCCCGCGAGAGCCCAGCCGTTTCCCCCCAGTCGGCAATGAGCGACACGGACCTTGACATGGCTGCCCAGCGCGTGCGGCAGCTTGAGGCTAAGGCAATAGCGATGCATGACCTGGCGCAGAGGCTAAACAAAGAGGGTCGCTTTGAAGGTGACGGGAAGACCTTTTCTTCGCGATGTCGGACCAGATAGTACTACTCACCTTCTCATGCCAAGCACATGGACGCGCCACAGCGATGTACTCTAAGCAGCATACGGAAATACTTCACAAATCATTTAAGGCCGCTTGTCCCCGAAGGGTATTCCTGGTCCTGTCTACGGAAAAGCATGCAGCAGCCGGTTGTCAACCTCTCCTTGTGGTCAATATCAACGTGCACCAATTAACCCTGTGCCACTTCCTAGCCTGCTGCAAATGATGGCCCATTACCCAATGCTTATCCAACTTCGTGCACCTGTTTTAATGTCTTCTTACCTTCGTGCTCGCCACTCTGTATGTGAAGTAATGCTTGCAACTCATGACGCGTGCTTCTGCCGCAGAGGCACAGACTGCTTACGCCTCTATGCACCGGCTGGAGGACGAGGCATCTGAGCTGTCGGCCCGCGTGGGCTGCGTGGCATGTGTCCTTGGGGAATCCGACCAAGAAGGGCAGGAGCAGGTACGATGCCGCAAATGCCGGACAACTGGGTCCGTGCTCCTCGCGACACATCGTGACGAGGATGATGGGGCGGAGTGAGCGAGGCGGTGGGGGTGGGGGTGTCATGCAGGTCTCAACAATAGCATATCGCAAACCAATAGCATATTCGCAGTGGGGTTGCCTCCCTGAGCTGCCACATTCCTACATGCAGGTGTACTCAGTTTGTCTCCGCTGCTGCCCCGCGGAGCCGCGGTGATTTCTGCAGCTCGGCGTTTTGTGTGTCTGCTTCTTTGCTTGTAATACCGCCGCCATAGATGGGACATGCACATCAGCCTGCACGGCCGACGCTCACCTCCCAAGCTGCCGTTCCCCCTGCGTCCCCGCCCCGGCCGTTTTGCTTGCCTCCGCCTGTGTTCGCTCCTGCTACCTTGGCGCACTGCGTCCTTGATCCCGTTGCTCCCAACTTTATCTACATGCCCGACCCTCCACCTTGCAGCCGTCCTTATGCACCTTGGATCCTGCAGTTCTGGTGCCGTACCAGCGACTGTACCCGGTCCCGCCATGGCTCGATGGCCGATCAGAGCCTCAGCTTGAACCCAAGCCGACATTGCCTCAATTGCTGCAGCAGCGTCCGTATCCCAAGCCGCAGTCAGAGCTGCTGGCGTTCAGGGCTTCAGAGCTTGGGGCCCGGGCCCTCGGTTGCGTGATCGGGTCAGCACTGGCGGATGCAGCGGCAATGGGGGTTCACTGGGTGTATGATCTAGCCCTAATGGACGAGATCGAGAGGGAGAGGCGGCTTTTGGTGAGGCGTGCCTGGGGACGGGGCCCTGGTTGCGGCAAATGCCGCGCTTGTGGGACAAGTCGAGATGGGGATGGGGGGCCTCTAGTGATGGTGGCACATGCCTGGCCGAGCCGAGAGGTAGCAGAACCAATGGAAGTACTTGCACTGACACCTCATGGTTAGTGTGGCTGGCGTGAACCAGGAACGTGATGCTAATGCGCGGGGAGCGACGCAACGTGACACCTATTTTGAATCATGGAATGGAGTTGGGTTCCCAAGGAACTTACATTTGAGCCTGTTCGGCTGCTCCTTACCCGTGGCGTCCTTCCTGGATGGTAGGCTGCGGCATCTGCCTCTCCGTCGTCGCAATCCTCCGATTGCCTCTCTTCCGTCTGCTGCTCCGGGGAGCACCCCTTCGCCTACGGTTTGGAGTTCATGGAGCCCCCCCGCAGCCCCTTCTACTCTTACTCTTCCGGGCGCAACTCCCCATACGGAGAGCAGACGCTTGTGCTGCTCCGCAGCCTAGCGGAAGGAGCTGGCGGTGGCGAGGAGGCTGGTGCTAGTGGTGGTAGTACTGCTATGGCGTCTGCACCAGGTTTGCACTGTGGGCACTACGCGTCGCTGTTCGCGGAAACTTTCGGGCCAGCGAGCGGTTTTGACGGTTATCGGGACGTGTCAACTAAGGTGCGATGCTTTTGCCGATGATGAGCTGCTGAGATCACGTGCAGCAAGAATGCTGCTAGGACAGTTGGACGAATGGGAAGCCCAGCAAGCGTTTCAATACGAGCCATCGTGCGCATCGAATAACACGCACTAAGGTATCATGTACCAACTGTGGCGTTATGATCCCAGCTGGCGCCTAAGTAAAGGCACTGGTGCGATGAATATTCTGCTTTTAGATACCAGGTCTGCATTGACGTATCCAAGGTGACTTTGTGACGTATTCGCAATACCTTCTCCGCTGCTCATTCTGTTCTTCCCAGGGTTTCCTGCGCAACTACGGTCGGGGGATACCGCCGCCGCTGTCAGGCGCTAACGACGCGCAGGCGAACTGCGTGGCCAGACTTGCTCCACTGGCGGCGGCGTTCGCGGCCTCCGCCTTCGTCTACCCGTCCGCCGGCTCCTCTGGCGAGCCACCGCACTCAATCGGTTCGGGGGTCAGTTCCGGGATCCCCCTGGCGACTGTCGGCGGAGCTGCCGCTGAAGTGGCTCCTCGAAATGGCGACTTGTTTCTTCATTGCGTGGAATTAGCCACCCGGGTAACGCAAAACACGGTGAGGGGTCTGTCGGTCCGTAGTTGCGTTTGGGGCCGCGGGAGGGACGTGGGTCATAGGGACAACTTGTGGGTAGTGGGACAGGAGAGAAACGGAGAGCCATGAGGAATTAAGGAGATTGCAATCCCTGTTTTGTAAGTCTGTTTTAGGTTAAGCTTCTTTTGCATGACCTCGAATACGCGGGTCGAAATTGGTTCCCAAAGTCGGTTGCCAATATTCCTGACCTGATCCTCACGGCCTTCCCCGTGTTCAGGACGCGGCTGTGGCATGGGCCAGTGCAGGGGCTGTGGTTCTGGAACGGCTATTGCTGGGGTCGAGTGCAGAGGCCGCTGTACGACATGTTGTGCAGGACCTGGAATCTCCTCAAGGTACGGCGGTTAGGCAGGGGCGGCCGCTGCACGCGGTGTGATGCGAAGGGGCATCGACAATACATAACGTTTGATGAAACTCTATGGGATGGGGGCAACGCTCAGTTGCTACCCGTTGGATCCGGGGCTTGTGCGTGCTTCTGGAGGTGCACGACCAGCTGGGGGGATACACGCGCGCAAGTGCGGAGCTCCCTGTACTGAGTGAAGGGGGTTTCTTCTCCGGGCAGAGCCGTCGGGCCATTCCGGCTTTGATGGCGGCTGGGTCCTCAGGCCGCATGCCAGTCCTTCGCGCTTGCTATTCCGCCAAACTAAAGCAATGTGAGATTCGCTTCCCTGGGGTCAGCTAAGATTTCTTGGGACCGGATGCATGCTCATACTACATCCAACACAATGATCGCGTTGATGTCGCGTTATTGTGAAAATAATTTCAACGGTACATATACACCAATGCAGAATATAAGTCCAAAAGTTGTCTCACAGTTCATGTCGCAGTAAAAAGGTCGCATGCTTTGAATCAGGCACGGCCTCTCGAGTATCCGGGTCCACCATCTTGCCGTACGTTCCTAACATTCTTTCTAACACCACTCTTCAGGCCGCCTCGCGCCCTTCGTGCGCGGTCTGGGCTCGGAGATGGCAGGCCACCTTGTGCGCGTCCTGGAACTGCGCGCGGTGCCCGTGCCCACGGCGGTTGCAGCCCTGGGCCGCAATTGCCACATGCCTAACGCGTTGCAGACACCGTTACACGTTGTCCTCCACGTAGAACACATGATACAGCAGAGGAACGGCGCAAAGGCCGTCACCAGTGCGTTGGACAGTGCGAGTTATGCCAACCCAGGTGCTGCTGCAGGGACGGCTAGAGCCATGACCGGCGCTGACTGTGAAGCAATGTATGAGGGACAGCGGGTTGGGGTGTTGCCGTCGGAAGCCTACGTATGGGCCGTGCGGCTGGCCGTGCGAGAGGGCGGCTGCTGTGCAAGCCGGGCAGCTTTCGTAGGGGCGTGTGTTGGGGCGATGGTGGCAGGCTTGGGTCCGGATGCGCCGCCAGCGCTGGGACTGCCAGAGGACTGGCTACGGCGCTATCCGGTTGTAGGGAAGGTACGGGCATGGGCAGATTCGCTAGTGGAAGCACGAAGCCGGACGTAGGAACATGCACCCCGCAAGAAGGGACGCAGTTTAGGCTTCGCAGGTTCGGCAGGATTGACGCTCGTTTCTATAACTAAGTCCTGGCGGGTGAATTGTCCACATTAACGCATGATCGTGAAGCAGAAGGCTGCTGGGGTGGTCATCAAAGTTAAAACCCACGAGACCAGAGACTCTTCTTAGATAAAGTTCGATAGCGTTGGATGCTTAATCCATCCGATATGGCTTTAGGGGCACTGCTTCAAGAACTGAGTTCGCGTAACAAACAGTGAGTAGAATACCCAAGCTGTACTCAGCGACACATCCAATCAGCCATTTGTTCGTTCCAGCGAATGAGCTATGTCCGACCTGGCGAGAGAAGCTGGTACGTCAAATGCGTACCACCACCAACCAACGCCATGTGTGCTTATCCACATCAACGAATCCGCATTCATATTTTCTGAGGAACAAAACCCGTCAGGCCAGCGCAGTTACCGTCTGCCAGTACCACATGATTCCTGATCAAGCAGACAGCTAAGGTAATCTACGCAAGATTAAGGGACAAAATCAAGGATCCCTGGCCTGGTCGTAATTCCACCTGCAGCTTCAGCCCTCGCAACCCGCATACACAGACCAGCAGCGCAGTCCACCACAATCTACAAGCCATAGCCTCGTGTACACCGAGTGCTAGTCTCTTATCCACTTATAATCGGCAGCGGTGGTATAGCCAATCGAATTCACGCAAGCGCTACAGTGGCTGTCCCAGCGGCGTCGAGTTTGGACTGCCGGATCACAACCCCAACGCAGGTCCCTTAGCATCGTTCGGGTAGATGGCCGCAACAGCTGGAGCTTGAGGGCAACAACCTTGCGCGCCAAGTGGTGCTACCTAGACACGACCTGGTATTTGCACCCTCTTATAACTCTATCCTCGCAGGAGACATGATAGATGACGCACAGTTTAAGTACTAATGCTTCAAGGGGGACTGCCAGTGCCCATGATCCCTAACCTGGCGAGTCTTTACTGTGCAATGCTCTTGAGTCGACCGTCAGGTAGGCCCGTGTCGTCCCCTGCAGTGTCGGCTTCCAAACACTGTTCCCATAATGCGGCTTCCATGAGACTGGCAGTAATCACCACAAGCGATGGTATGCCATTTCCTCCTATAACCTATCATCTTGGGATATTTTGACCGCTGAGATGGCTACAAAGCACTCCTAATGCCCCTCACGCTCGCGGGCACATCATTCTCCGTCATGTCACAGCACAGTCCCTGCAACGGATCCCTGGCACCTAAATGATGTTGGACCGCACACAAAGACCGCACCCTGCACGAAAACATTCCCTGAACCTCAGTCGGACAACACACAGCGTGAGGGGAGCGTGAAACGCGCAGAGCTCTCATCAACCCCACAAGAGCGGGCGCGCCTTACGAAGATCTCCCCTTCATAACGTGGCACATGGTTCTTTACCACGTATAACCTCGCGGCAATGCGTGCCACACGCCTTACCTGTTCTTCTTAATCGTTAATGCGCTGCTACCCGCGCGGTGGCGCCGTTGTTCCCAGTTTGCCCACCCACATAACTCCAGCGCGAAAACCCGGTGCCAATTGTGACTATTTAACATACTTAGAAGCGCATGTAGTGCCCGACCAGGAACGCAACCACCGCCACGAGCAAAACAATTGCCATTGACAACTGGGGCCTGCGCGCTGTGATCACCTGCTGCGAGGCTGACGCACCGGTCTTGAAAGCACCGCTCTGCAGCTGGAAAATATCCAGCTGCCTTCGGAGCTCATCACGCTCACGCTGCAGCCTGTCCACTTGTGCTTTGAGCTGCTGGTTCTCTACCGTCGCAGCATGCAGATTGTCCACGGCGTTGCGGAGCCGCGGGTCCACAGCGGGCTCCGTAGCAGAGGGTGGCGCCAGCTGAGGTGCTGGAGCAGGGGGGGGAACAGCTGACACACGCACGGCCACACCCTCGTCATCGGCCTCGTTCGCCTCTGGCACGGGCGATGGAGGGGCTGCTGGCCCCTCAATGGTGACCCGCAGACGGTACTCCTTCAGGTCCTTGCGCGCTTCCTTGTTAAATGTGTCCTTCTCTATTTGTTCTGCCTCCTCTAGCACGGTAGTCTGAACCATAAACTTATCTTTGCAGTTGGCAAACTCGGGCGTATATTCCTTTTGAGCCTGCAGTTGACGCGCTTTCGCTTAATCACCTAACAGCGGCTGATGGCCACAGAAAGAACCCGTGGTCGTGAATGCCGGCAAACACCCGCGCGGAAAGCACAGCGGTACCAGCCTAGAGAGTCAAGATTGCGCTCGCACCGAAACGGCCGACTTTACAAGTCCCGCCCACACCATGTGATGGAAAAACAAGTTCACACCATACCTGCATAATGACCTGGATGCTCACGTTGGAGCAAGGCTCCACCACTCCCGAGCTGGGCCGCACGACATACTTCTTTGGCGCGGTGGTCTTGATCTTGAAGGCAACACGTTGGTTACTCGGGTTATTAATGGTAATAGTTGCTAGCAGCTGCTTGTTAATTTGAAAACGGAAGCGCAAATCGCTTGGGGTGACCTCCATATCTGGGCTCGCCATGACGATATGCAAACTATGCTTTTAGATTGGTGGTTGTTCGCCTCACGCAGCTGTGGCGATGATGCTAAAGACGCAGGCAGATGTGCCCCAGGGTGACGTGATCAGTCAAACGTAACAAATAATATGTGAGACAGGTGAAGCTACTACATACGAAGGACGTGTTTTGTGTTGTCTAATCTACTTACAAGCTATGAAGGGCACGCCGTGTGTCCAGTACTGCAGTGCACTGCCTCGACATTCTCAAGAGGCCGTAATTCCGTACATCCACAGCTGCTGAAAAAGTTTGCCAACGTCCTTAACGACGGTATTTGTCAAAGTCACTTCCACAAGGCGTGTGCCAGTGACACAAGGCGCGGAACAGGCTCCCGCCATCCTGGTCATCGCTCGC
The DNA here is from genome assembly GCA_019650235.1 of Volvox reticuliferus. Taxonomy (NCBI): domain Eukaryota; kingdom Viridiplantae; phylum Chlorophyta; class Chlorophyceae; order Chlamydomonadales; family Volvocaceae; genus Volvox; species Volvox reticuliferus. The sequence goes on along the minus strand of BNCP01000037.1, from coordinate 94,770 downwards.
CAGCAACTCCGAGGCCGGACAAGGGGAGCATGAAGGTGCACATTCCTCACAACTGAGCACTTCAACGTACCTCCCAATTAAACAAGGAAATTGCGGATGCAAATCTTCAATAATTACATAATCACGCCAAGAGCTCTCACGCGGACACGCGCGGTGCATCCTCACCCTGCGTAGCTCCTCCAGGACGTCTGACAAAGGGGAAATCCACCAACCCGGAAAGTTGGTCACAAGCGTGGTGACATCAACGTTGCTGAGACCACGACCTACTCGAATACGCACTAAGGGTCTTGCATTGGTCCATCAGCGCGTCCTTAACGTTCAGCTAGATGTTATGTATTCATTTACCAGCCAGCGAACGCACTCTGGCGTCTCCGTGGGACAAATCTTTCTGGGGCAGCTCCACGCCTTTAATTCTTTCATCGGGGATATGGGCTCGGGAGCCAGGTGCCCCAGCCCTGCCAACACATCCACGGCACTTCCGACACAGTCCGGGGGCAATTAGATCCATCATCTTTACCAGCATCAGCTGTCCTAAACCGATGGACTCTATCAAGCGCTTACCATTGTTCGAAGACCTGGACTGCGTTACCTGGCTTTTGTCGCTGTCCCTAGCGAACGAACTGCTCCGACTTCTTCCCACACCCCCCCCATGATTCCGCCCTTCCGACCCATGCAGACATGTCAAGACCGGGCCAATACCGGTCCAAATCCACAAATAAGGATTCATGGTTGTTACACACCGATCGTCATCACACATTGTCATCCTTCCTCGGCGTTGTCATCCTTCCTTGTCATCCTTCCGTTGTCATCCTTCCTCGGCATTGTGACGCCGGTCGGTCTGAACAGTGGGAAGAGATTTCTTCCGCATGTTGCCCGAACCTTCAACCCTCAAGGAATGGGCTTAATAGCCATCGTCGGATTAGCCACAACAGCCGCGCAGCAGCATGCCGCACTCCACAAACCAGTCGCACGTCTGTGCATTTCTATTGGGGTATATGGGCGACGGGCTGCGTAAGCGCCCCTGCGCCCCTGCAATGACCACCCACCGCGCAGTGGCTCCTCTGTCGGTCCACTAAACTTCCTATCGTCTTCCAATCCCGCCGGCAAGAAGAAATCCTCCTCACTTCAGAGCCCTCTTTGTAATCTGTCGCTGCAACGTCAGTACTGTTGCCCCCCTCACAACTCAAATCCCCGTCCTGGACCTTCGGAAGCAACTCCCTTGCAACCTTCTGGTCCTTCACAGAGCCCGGTGCCAGAGAGCGCCGTCTGGAACCCTTAGTCGTCGTAGAACACACACAGAGCAGGTTTCCGGTTACTCTGTCCTCATCTGCTCTGTATTGCAGAGGCTAAAACACCGAGTTTCATGGAGTAAGCACCACACCTCGTTTGAGGGTCGATGAAATGGTCATTCCACTGCAGCCCAATGTGCTCTCACGCTGTAAGAACGGTACAGAACACGCCGTTTCCTCGACCATAGCGGTCACGTAGGCCCCCGTTGGCACCTACTCTCTTCAGATCCCCGCCCCCGCCGCTAGCGACGCCGCTAACAGCGGCTCCAGAACCCCTGCCAACTGTGCCAGCTGTCCCATCACTCCTAGCTCCTCCGCTATTCGGTTATGCAGGGCCCGCAGCAGCCGATCCACTGCCGGGGAGGCTCCCACCACCTCCGCGTACGTGTCCAGCAGCCGATGGCCCACATTGGATAGCAGCTTGGTGTACCTGCCCAAGCGGGATGGCGATAGTGGTTCCAATAGGTATGTTAATCGGCAACAAACCATTCCGTGTAGCCTCTTCAAGCCAGCGTCCTTCCCGATGCATCACCAAGTAACAGCTATACCCGTACTGTGCCTTACACGAAGTGGCCTCCATCACGGCTCCCAGCCAGGGGAAACACGCAGGTGCGTTACCAGGGGCATAACGCATGTTTCAGCAGCTGTCCACCACGAACCATCAGGACACCAGTTGTCTCGTCTCGTATGTATCTCAGGCGAAATCAATTAACCGGCCTCACGCGGAGTCAACACCGTTTCCGCCATTCAGCTGGCCCTCCCATATATCCACACGCGTAAGCGTACTGAGAGGCGCACCTGGGCTCCCCGATATACTTGACCAGGTGCCGCAACAAAGGTCGCAAGCCCTCCGCATTACGCCCTGCCAGTGCAGCCACCAGTCCCCCTCTGGCAGCGAGCTCCTCCAGCAATGAGACCACCACCTGGGGCTGACGGGTGGCAAGAGCGGCGTCCAACGCTTCCCGGTATCTGCGGTTGCGGGGAATGAAAGGTTGATTCAGACGATAACGACGCATTACAAGCCCACGTGATGGCTAAGAGGACGGGAAGGGAAGCAAAACGAGGTGAGGCCTTCCCTTGCCGTCCCTGCACCACGAAATTAAGAGCTGCGAGTATGTATGCTCGCGTAGCGAGCCCGAGGAAGTACACTTACACCCGATACACGGGGATGCCGGCGGGGATAATGCCCTTCACAACACAAAATACCATATGCGGGCTGTATGGTAGATGAGAGGAACTTGGGAGCGTGCGGACTGCCTGTGCCCCTCTCCCTCAAGCCCCAGAAACATAAAGAGTCCACAATTCGGCATCTTGCCTGAACCTCCGCAACAACTTGTCGTACGGCTGTAGCCGTGCCTGCCGCTGCCTGAGAACCCTGAAATCCGTCGCCGCCGCTCGGCTGCTCTGGCCACGAATGAAGTAGCGATAGTTGGCAGCCGTCAGGCGACGCTGGTACCTGCGCAAATGGTTGGGCCCGCGGCACAGGGAGGAAATTGCCGACATTAGCAAGTGGCGTGAGCAAGGCGTAACCACTGCTAAGGGTTCGCTGTTCAGGCGTCGAGGAAAGCCCCCGACTACTGACTACCATCAACATCACCGGTATCATCATCCTCAAGGCGGGCCGCCCACGCCATCCAAGACAAATACAGTTACACACATCTCGCACAGACAATCCACTGCATGCAACTGAATTATCGCATTCTAGCCAAAACGAACAAAGCCTTGCGTGCATGTTTCCGCACACATACTTTCGCTCCGGCTTTGGCAGCCCCGGTGCTCCGGGTACGACCTTCGGCCGTGCATGTTTCCGCACTGACAGCGTGCCGTCCGCGAGCCCCACCGCTAACAGCCGGCAGTCGGGGGACAGCCCCAAACTCATGACTGGCGCAGGATACTTGGAGGCGTGGGTGACACGGAACGAATCCAGCTCGAAGATCTGTATGACGAGGGAAATGGGTGGGTGGCAGACAAGACGAGACAAAGATAGGATAACAGTAGCCGTGCAGCCGGTTGCAGGGGATTGGATTGCTGCACTAGGAAAATCGAAGGAGCGCAGATCCAGAGAAAGATTGCTTGCCGTCTACATGAAGGGATTTACTGGGATGGTGCCCCAAACACATGCCGGTGCGTTAGGCAGCGGGAAAACAAGTTTTTACGGTGGCCCTGGAGTCAAGGAAGTCATCATTCCCTAATTCGGCCTTTTTCTTGAGCGAGCCGTCATCAGCCCTTCAGGTCGCACCCTCTCTGCGTACACAGACACCCGTCGAACCCGACACGCCTCACTTTGACATGCCCATCCAACGAACCCGCCAGCATACGGGGTGCCGCAGCCGATTCGGGACCCGCCAGTGGTGATAGCCGTATACACGTGACCGTCTTCTGGAAGTTGTCCAGCCTCTTCAAAAGGCGGCCGCCCCCCAAAATGTCCCATACACATAGGTAGTTTCCACCCGCAGTGACGGCGAGAGCACCTGGACGGGATTGAAGACGAAAAAAGGGAAAGGAAAAGGCCCCCCTTCTTAGCATGCGATTGTGCATGAGAGATGGGGATGGAAGGGCTTTTGTGGACCACTAGTCACCGAACGGCATATGTTCAAACGTCACGAAGAGGATATGCGCTGTTGAACGAGCGGTGGCTGCCAGAGGGACATCCAAGATAGATAGGTAGATGGATGGATGGATGGACGGATAGATAGACAGATAGATACATAGATGATCTTACCAACGCTAAAAACCCAAACGCAGTTGGCACACACACACACACACACACACACATCTGCCGGTTCTCCAAATCATTATCACGGCTCAATAACAGATAAAAACGAATGTGCGCAAGCGCCATGCTCCACCCCGGAAACCTGAGCGCGAGCCTTACCCGCCCTTTTTGGATCCTCAAGCACCCGTCATGGCCCCCATGGGCTCCGCTCTCTTACAGAACCTAACTTTCTTTTTTCCTACCTTACCTTTCTCAATGCACCCCTCTGCAGCCGTATCTCACCTGTAGGAAAGAAAACGACATCCTCCACTGGCGCGCCGTGATCCAGCCCCAGTATGGCACTGTTGCCCGCCCGCAAGTCCCACAGCTTGACGCAATGGTCGTAGGCCCCGGTGGCCCACACATCGGGGGAGTTGGGGCTGCCTGCAGCAGCACGCACGTAGTCCCGATGACCATCCAGCCTAAGAACCTGCGTACCTGAAGACACGTCCCACCACCTGGAGAAAGCGATGAATAGGGACGGGAAAACGCAGCAGCGAGAGGAGATGGATGCGTATTAAGAACACACAGCCACAGCCCGACAAAACCATAACCACTCGACTAAGGCCGGATGAATTGAGTTGCATTACAACAGGTAAGTGGAGCTTCACTGCAAGGGGGAAGACCCGTCGGTTACTGGGCGGGCGCCGTATCAGGCGACGGGTGGAGGGGCAGGGCCGGTACAAACACTCTTCAGACTGGATGCACCCTGCAAGCAGCCACACGCACGCACCTGGCCGTCACGTCGTCACTCCCTGACAGCACATGCAATTTGTCCGCCCCGAACCGTGCAACCCTTGTGGGTCGCTTGTGCGCCTTGAACTGACGCAGCACCGATCGGCTGTTGGCGTCGAACACCTGAAGCGACGAGACAGGTGCAGGCGTTGTTTTTTATACTTAGTCAGACATGCGGATGAAGCCACAAAGTTCCCCCAGTTGAGACGTCCGGCGGAGGTTGCTGTGATTTGGACACGCTAGAGCAGCCCTGCAGAGCTCCATGCGGGGTCTCTCCTTTCCGGCCCCACCCGGGGCCCCCTTTCACGGTGACACCTACACACCCACATACGCTAGGATCCGGACGCCCCGCCAGGGTCAAGCCATCCAGGTACAGCGATGGGCAGCCCAGCAGGAAACGGCAAAGAATCACGCTACTGGGGCCAAGTGTCACGCAAGCCAGTAACGCGCGGAAATGCATTACGCTGCTGCCACAATGGCCATGCGCTGCAGAGCAGCAGCAGTTTAGTCATGGGCCCAACTCAACCTCATGATGGCGTGCTTGTTAGAGATGCACCGTACCAAAGCTGCAGGATAAGCCTTCGCACTGCATGGGGTCCCACAGAACGCAGCTAGGGGCCCGCGCAGACTGGACTTAGTGGCCTATCAGTGGCCATGTGAAGTGCAGCCCGATGCACTGCCGGTGTGGCGGCGCACTTGCACATGCCAACATTCCGCAATCCAAAAGCTTTCTCCCTGCCTAAGGAACGCGGCCTTAATAGCCGTTCACTGTGTGCAAGCTCAAATGCACACCGGCGCCACCCGGCGTTGATCTGCAGCACATATTTCTCCCCTAGGAAAAGGGCAGCAAGTCTGCGCAAGCAGCATCTACCAGGCACTGTTCGACGCCATCCATTTGGCGGCAGGCAGGCGGCACCCAGGTCACAAAGTTCAAGAACGCGTGCAACTCATAGCAAGCATGAGTTGCCGCCGGGAGTCGGGCCTCCCACCAGACCGCTGTGACTTCCCTGTCATATCGGCATCGTTAACTCCATGCGAAGCTATGGACAGCTGGATAGTTAGCAAGCACCCGCCGTATCCCATCAGGTGAGCAGCCCGCAGCAATAGAAACCAGCGTAGAGGCGTTCTAAATAGCGCTTATGTTGTAGCGGCTGACTAATGGTCCTAACATAATTACAAAGAGACGCTTCGGCGCAAGCCCCTCCTCTCCCCAGTTCCCACGGATCACCTCCTAACCCGTCAGTCGGTTTGTCCACATGGTGGTCCGTCTCAGCGTCTGTCTCACGCCCATGCCTACTCTCATAGGCGGTGGCCCATCCATCATGCGCATGTGGGCATTTAGATACATACCCCCCCCAGAACTGCTCGTTTTCGCAATGGTGACCCTCTGCCTCCCCTCCTGTCCTGCCCCCCAGCCCACCTGCACGATGCCATCTTGTCCACCAGCCACGACCAGGCGTCCGTCCGACCTAAAACACCCTGAATAGGCAACGTCCTTAAAGCGGCTGATGGTGCGGCCGACTACGTTGGGTGCCCGGCCGTTGTACAGGATCACCTGAGGGGAGGGAAAGGTGCGCATACGCAGGTACGCCGGGACGGAAATAGCCTTAAGTTCTTTGTGGGCTAGCAGGGAAGGTCGGGGCCCAGGTATGCAAAGGGTGAGGAATGGGACGTGCGTGAAAAATGGAAAGGTCGTGGATTTTAGCCGTGCGCAAGACGACATGAATGAAAAGGCTCCCCCTTAGAGCGGTCCTTCAACTGTTGAGGCACTGGCTGTGGTATTCCTCAGGTAGAGGCAACCATGGAAATGGTGTTGGTTGTATCCTCTCCGGCTCAGCCTGACATACTGCGAGCCGCTGCACCGCTGGCATCCGCTGCTATTCGTGGGGCATGTGGGACCAGTTGCCCAGCGCTCTACCCTTATGGGAGTCCGTCCTCGATTAGTTGCCTGATCCCCTGGGTGGTCGTGTCCCAACCCCCATCCCCAGGACTCGTCGATAAATGACAAGCCATAAATTCTTACCCGTGTTGATGCGGTCACTGCTAGATCGAATGGATACTGCTGACAGAAGTCAATATGACTGACGGCGCCAAACTGCGGCCACAGGGTGAAGGCGATGTCGGCGTAAATCGTACAGGCATAGGGATTTCCTTAGCCACGGACGCGGGATTGTGCACGTCAGGTAACCTGAACGCACCTGTTTAGAGACTATGGGCGTCTTAAAGTGTCGCCAGTATTTGCCCTCGGCTGTCTCACGAATGCTTCGCGGTGCATACCGGCGAATTTGAAGCTTTTGATAATCATTTGGCTCGTACTCCATTGTTATATGTTCCAGCTATCAGAAGTAGTATTACAGCGCAGTAAAAACGAATTTGCCGCCGCCAGCTTAGCGAAATGCAGGCGGCCCGGGCTCCTCCATAACAAGTAAAGGAATGGTATCAAGTGTGATGCTTCTAAAATAGGTATTAATCTAGCAGATGATCGTCGCTCGGCTTTCGGAAAATTATTCGCAAGTGGATGCAGAAGGAGATGTCCTTGGTTATTGCCAAGCTCAGCCGTACCGTATTCAGATAACAGGAGATTAAAGACATGCATTCCTGTAGCAAATAGAATAATGACATACCAGACAACTGCTCGTTTTTCTGGTTTGGTTTGTAACTACTGGACCGTTGTCGCCGTGCGGCTCGGTAAGCCGTACAGGCTCATGAAGCTTGTAAATCGTACGCCACACATGCAGCTGCAATGCTGTTGATACAGGTCTAAAGCAAAATGAATTATTGATCAGTGGTTTGGTGATGCTTTGATGCAGCAAAACATCCGTGACTTTATTACCTATTCGTGGCCCTTCCAATAACCGGGATGTCGGCAAAGGTAACTGCCTTAACATTCCGAGTGGCATATTATAGAGTCATTCCAACGATTGTGCACGGAGGTCAAGTGTCAACGACATCGTAACTTCGCGGACATTTCAGTACTTCCACCTGACCATGACGACCATTAGACCTGCATTTACATCCGGGCTTTCCTCTGATCTCCCTAAGCAACAATATAACCACATATAACTTCGAGATGCTCTCCACGAGAGACGTCCATATATTGCACTTGCTTTCCTGCCTCTCAGCCCGTCAAATCTAACCATTGCCTTTGAATGCAATTATCAATTGCCCACATTATGCCCCAGTTGGCACGCAACTGGATCCCATAGACAACCGACCTGTCGTCAACCCCCATCCCGCATGCACCCTTAACATGGCCGACTACCGACCGATCGGCAGGTCCTCGGCAGGTCATCAACACCGCCGATTGCTGGGCACTTAATGATGGACGCCGTCGTGAGCAGAACTTTTCGCCAAGCCACCGTACGACCGTAGGTGCTTACAGACATGTATTCGTTCTACGTGTGTGCGCCATATACATATCTGTGTCTAGGCCTGGGCCAGAGGATAGATGCTATCTGAAGAAAACATAGGCCTGAAGATTTGCCCCTGCAAACTTTATGATGTGCGTATTACGAACCCTTGACTTGACCTGTCTCTCTCTCTCTCTCTCTCTCTCTCTCTCTCTCTCTCTCTCTCTCTCTCTCTCTCTCTCTCTCTCTCTCTCTGTGTCTATCTATCTATCTATCTATCTTTATATAGATAAATAGATAGATATGTACATAGATAGATGCATATGTGTGTGTATGTTCGAGTTGCGTGGCTATATGTGTATGAGCACATGTGCGGTAGTGACCCACCCATCCGGCCCTGGTTACATGTTCTGCGGCTGTGGACTTCGATCTTGCGGAGATTAAGGTGTACGGCACCCTTTGTAAGTTATGATAGACGATCATATTCATGATGTTCATATGTCACATGTGCTAATCCACCATTTATATGTGGTGTACATTTCTCCTTCTTGTGTATATAATGGGGCTCTTGTGCTCATGTAGTTATATACGTTAATAATTGTTTTTCATCCGGGTTAAAAAGCAGTTCAGAGGGAGACCAAACAAGCTTAAGAATGGCCGTCGACCGGCGGTGGCGCCGGCGGTTCTATGGCCGCCTTTTGACCGCTTTGCGGCCAGCCGGTTAAATGTAACGTACCGACAGCACATATAGCTGCCGCTTGCGCCGCCAAATCAGGCCGCAGGACCGCCCGTCCACATTCTTAAAGCCCAATGTTGAGGCCGCGCAATAGCCTAGCTTTCGCGCCGCTGTCTCAAAAGGTGAAGCGCCAACGGCACAGTTGACAGCATTGCAGGGGGAGGCACTAGTTCGGCAGTTGCTCAACACTTTCGCAACCGTCCCCATTGACCGGGATTCGTTTCGCAATTGCCCCATGTCGTCGCCTCATACCGCCGTCACCCAGCACGAATTGTTCACATCACCTGCCAGCCCAGGGTCACCCCTTCTTCGCACAACAGAAGGGTACACGTCAAAACAAAACAACCCAACTTTATCTCGATTCGTTCCGCTCTATTAAGGACAACTGTAGCTGACAGCATGACCAAAATAGGCGTCGTGCCAGAGCCCGTCCGTCCACGCGAGGGCAACGCTGTTGTGGCCTGGGCCGGTGTCGTATCGGGCCCTATGTAGGGCTTTACTTGCCAGTGGTGGGGAGCGATTAGTCCGTGGGTTGGTCAGATCTGAAATGAATTAGTTAGTACCGAAGAATGACGTAGAAAGCGTGGATGATGCCTGCATCGACCGGCAAGGCGGTGTGAGGAGCATCTTTGGTCGCAGCGGCCAGCAAGGGTGCCCCCATTCGCGTTACGCAGGGCCATCGGTTGCCCACTCCATCGCAATATAAAGAGGTGGGTGCGTGGAGAAATCGCGGAGACGATCAAGGTTTCGTTTCGCGCAGACGCAAGGCAGACAGGCAAAGGGCAGGCAGTGGGTAGGACATTGGCGCGCAAAGGACCTAAGGCACGAAAAAGGCACTTTAGCGAAAAGCGGCAAGCAGAACGGCGCCAGGCGTCACTCACCGGGGATGTACCCTATAAGCGTCAGCAGCACATTTATCCAGAAGGTTCGATTGAGGCTCTCCGTCTCGGTAAGCACCCCCAGGGGCGGCAAGATGAACGCCAGGACGAACTTGCCAATATCTGCCGGTGGTGGTCAGTCGGTGGGTGGGCAGATTAGGTGTGTTTAGTGACGGACAAGAACGCATAAGCCTAAAAGAGGAAGAGAAATGCGAGGTGTTGGGAAGGGGGAAGTTAGGAAGGGAGGGTTGCCAGTTGGGCAGGGTCGTGGGGTGCTTCCTTGCGGTTTTGCGCCCCCTCCCTCAGGTGCTGGACTACTGCCCCCTTGCGGCGCTACTACAGCCGCTATTCATATGGCCGCCCACATGGCTGGCAAATCCAACTGATGTGCAGCTGCTAGGGGCACCATTACGTATGAAGTTTACCGTGCATCTCCGGGTATATCATTTCTGATATCTGTGTGTGCGTGCGTGTGCGGCCTGAAGTCACAGAAGCTCGTACAATACAGCTCGCGTCCTCAGCTTCTTGCAATCGGTCCAAGTCAACTCACCTCCCCAGGTCAGCGCCATCGCAGTAGGTGTGTCGCGTGAACGAAGTGAACGGGTAGGGAGATGGAGGAGTGTCCCAAGATATAGTTGGGATCAAAACAAAATCCAAGAGAAAATGGGGAGACGGATTAGACCAGAACGGTTAAGAAGTATGGCACAGCAAAGCTGTTTACGTTGACGTGACTTGTGATGCGTATTATCTTATTTAGTTAGGTGACCTTTTCAGAAGGGAAATAGGTTACGATATGGCACCTGGCGGATCGTGCAATCGGTCGCCGTCGACAGCCGAGCCCCAAGTCTGACGACGACCGACCCACGGGTCAAATGCATAAGGTACCTGCCCTCCGGAGAATGGACAGATTAAATCACGTAACTGTAGATTTTTGAAGAGGCTCGTAGTCAGACGAAAATAAATGTTGTTGAATGGATGTAATTGTAAGTACGTTACCACAGAGTGGCCCGCGGGTCGGTGTGCCGCGCAGCCTTTCTAATTTCCCTGCAGCGGCTAACATCAACATGTCAAGAGAGAGGGTTATGAGCAGATTCCTCCACTGCAAATGCTTCCATACCTTTGACCTAATCCCGTGAAATGTTGCCTGGCCCTTTCGCCGTATATCTGGCGCCTATTCATGCTGCTGCGAAATCTCTTAGATGCTGTTTCAAGAAGCAACACGTACACAGATACTAGCCGGGTGTTATGTAAGAGACGAGCTTCACAAGACGAAACTGAGCACCAGTAACGCTCACGCAGGGCCAATGCAGGGATGTGTATGTACGAATGTGTTTTGAGGCCATGCATCGTGCAGCTATTGGGGGAGAGCTGACAAATGAACCCACCACTGCAACCCTGCTCTCCATCGCAATACACGGCTCACGGCTCCTATGAGTGATCTTGAAAGGTGCCCAGTGGGGGCGAGCTGACGTGCGAAGGGGCCCTCCACCTCCCCCAAATGGCACAGGGCCAACTAACACATCGCCTGAAGTAAAAATAATCATGTAAAAATCATCTTCGCAGATTGGAGTACAATTGCTATGTTATCTCCCTTCGTAGGACTGCATCATCCTTCGGTCCTCTCAGTCCTCCGGTCCACAGCGGGTTACAAGAATAAGGAGAATCCCGCCTATGAGAGGGATCGTTTCCCGCCAGCTTCCTGTGCTATCCATGCTTCATACGTGGAATCCCAGCCAACAAGAAAGTGCTATAAATCGGCAACGACCCAACCACATCAGTGATGAAGCTAAGTATCGGAGTTTCCATGTTTCTCTAAGTTCCTATAATAGTTCAAAATTCACCGGTTGTACGGCATAGCTGCCACATACAGGCACAATTGGCATCCATAAATACAATGGTTAGGCTGCGTTAATGGGAGCGTTGTCGTGATGTTCTGGACTAACCTTCTACATGAACAGTGAACCCAGTGAACAGTGCGCCAGTGAGCGAGAAGGAAAAACGAGGTATATGACCTCCGACAGTGTTGCAACGCCCACATTCATCCATAACCCACAACTGCAATGAGCCCACGATTGCCATCCGTACCATTAATCCACCACCATATGCCCCCATATCGATCCACATCGATCCAACGAGATCCAACCGATCGGTTCACAATCCTGGCCGCGTAATGCACTTGTACAACGCACTAGTACAACGCCGCCACCACCACCCCGATTGCAACCCCAACAAGTAATTCGAGACAAACTCGGTCAGAACATCACAAACACTGCGGCTGAGGCCCGGGGAACCCAGCCTGCATGCGTGAACACCTGGCTATCGATGTGTGTGAAGCCGTCCGGCTCCACCGTCCCTCTTTCCCCGCCCTCCCCCCAACATACACATGCATTCTTCCTTAGCATCATCCTCCGACCCGCATGACTTTGCGCACCACTTCATACCACCTCCGGCCCAGGGAGATAGTCAGAAGGAAGTTTACCCAGCCCTGAATCGTGCCCACACGGTCTCCTGCATTAGCTCTGTGGCCCCATCGGGTCTGGCTCACAGTAAACGCAGGTAACCCCCCCGGAATCCTTCATCCCTCTTTCAGTAAAGAAAGAGCCCTCTTACTTGCACATCCATGACAAGGGTCCAGTCGCGAATGCTCCGGGAGACCGCAACGGTTGCACGCAGTTGGAAGGGTATTGGGAGGGTAATAGGGTTTATCGCTATCATCACATCATCAACGTCTTCTTCGTCTTCTTCATCATCTCCTTCTTCAGCAGTATCTGCCCACGACCCACGACCCACGACATACAAGTGCAAAAGCGTGGATATGGCTACTTGCGAGGGCTAGCCTTGCCGTACCGTCATGTCGTTCCTAATCCTCGCCTTACGGCATTAGACCCCTCCCCCTTGTCCAATTTTTGCGTTCACACTCTCGTTCTCCTGCAAGAGGCCCTTTCTCCAAGGCTCAGAACCCAGCATTGGAGAAGGGTAAGGTTGACCTGCCGTGCGCGCAATGATGGATGTCAACAAAAAACAGGCGATGCGGGAAAGAAGAGCAGCAGTGAAAAAAGGAAGAGAAGTTGGAAATCTAAGCAGGCATCGGATCCTTTATAATCCGTCACATGAAATCATATTACCACCGGTAGGTCAAAAGGAAAGTGGCGTAGAAGCCTTATAACAGCAGGATGCCGATTTCGAAAAGCGCGCCAGCGTTAGAACTCCGCCCTTCTCCGAAACCATGCGGTTAGCACCTAAATGCGTGTGTACATTTTCGCGCTCTCTGAATGTGTGCCCATATCTATTCAAACCAACTTCTACAATCCAACCTCTAAACGGTCTCCGGCGGCCTTGCACAACATCACTTTCTGCCCGGCAAGTCCCTCCTAGCTTACAGTCACAAAGCATTGCGCGCCCGACGGTTGCTGTCCGTGCCCCGTCCGTTGTTTATCGTAAGCTCGTCCTACCATTGGTCGCGTTTAATGATGGGGCGGCAGGTAATGCGCTTCCGATTACGGCCTTGAGTTGCCGCCGCCGTTATACAACAATGGCATCCCTGCTCTGACGCACAGCCGCACCACTACCGCTTCCGTGAGCAGCAGCAGCCACACAAGCGCTGAATCCATCGCGAGCGCAGAACCCCAACCCTTGTGCCGTGCAAACAAGTACAGGGCGTGGGCGATCCCTGCGCACGCCATGGGACGAGTGGGTAGATGTGGCCCCGACCCAACGACCGAACGGCCAGGTCATCCAAGAAAGCTGCAATCAGACAGACCAAATCCCCCCTCGTTTCAATCATGCAAGTTCGCGGTCACATAATCGCGGCCTTAGTGAATGGCCTCATACGGTAAATGGATAGACATGAAGACAACGGGCTCGATCACTGGGCCCCGCCATTAGTAACGCAGTAGTTAACTTGCTTGCTGATCTGCTACCTAGTGCTGGTTACATAACGTGATGCCACCATCACCGAACAGATTTCCCGCAGACAGCACGGCAAATAAGCACAGACCACGGGCTGCGGGGTGGGAATCGCAGGGTGGCGCGTGTGATAGGCAGGCTGCGCCGGCGGCGGCAGTGGTGGTGGTTAGGTAGGGGGCGTATTGCGCATGCAACGTGGCACGGCGACATCTTGCATGAATTGCGGCGTAGCCGGAAGGATAAATTCCAGGTGGCTAAGATGCACGCCGGTGGTATAATCAAGGTGGTGCTTTGTGTCGCAAGTAACGTGGCCCCCGTGAGGGGAGGGAGGGGAAGGGAGGGAACGCAGGTGCGAAACGGGATAGGTATAGAAGTGCATAGGGCCTGCCGCGGCCGCTGAGGCGTAGCTGTGTAACACAAAGGTTCGGATTACAGCTAATTGCTGTACCGCAACAATGCAGCCTTATCGGATTTCTAGGCGGCCGATCAAGGCATACGGATACACACCTGGAACAAAACCTAGAAGTGTGAAGAGGAGATTAAGGCAAAGTTCAACGTCCGCGAAGTCCGCCGCCGCTGGGCCCACGTAGATATATTTAATGGCATAGCTGCGAGCACACGAGTTGCAAGGCAGGGCAAGCCGGGGCATGGGGGGGAAGGGCACAGGGGACCACAAAATGGCGCCAAGTAAAGGTGGGCAGCAGGAACCAGGGCATGGTTAGGCGGACGCGCCACCAAATTATGCCGGTGACTGTAAAACCGGATGGACAGTCATCCCCTGACGGCTATGCCTCCTGCTTAAATTTGCATCCCTGACAGGTCCCTTGCCTATCCTTGTCCCGTTCCTACCCCCCTGCAACGTCAATAACACGGCTGCGGGATGATGCAGCTATGCTATGCGCGGAGCGCCGTGACAATGCATGAGCCATCCGCGATTGCACAACCGAAAATCATTATAGTTAAGATGCAAGTGGAGGATTCACTAGGAGGGCGAGATGGTGGGGACCGTCGCCAGGATGCGCAAGGGGGGGCCCAAAATCGTGACAAACGTGGGTTTAAAGGCTGCAGCTGGAGCGTCGAAGTGCCGTAAGCGTCCTCGGCTTAGTGCAGCAGGCCTGCTGGAATTACGACTGGTGCTCTTCATGAGGCACTATGCTATTTATGAGTCGCGTCCTGCCTGGGCAGGAGCTGGGTATGCTCCGTCTTATACTTTTGCGAGATAATCCCGCGTTTTTTATGCTGTCTCTGCCTGTGCATAACTGTTCATGCAGCCGTTTGACACAAGGTAGGTTTGCACATACGGAATATTATTGTCTGGCCCTGTGTAACTGGGTCTTGGACCTGACCTGACGTCGCGGCTACAGTTTTTACAGCAAGCGGACGAATACAGCTTATAATAATGCCTCCAAATCAGTCATTTCTTACAAACAAAAACCACAAACCTGCCGGCAGGCGGCATGACGAAACATAGCAACAGTATCTGTAGGTCGATTTTCCACATGGTGGATGACGATGGATCCTGCTATGGATGTGTCGATCGACAAGCGAGAGTTGAGAGATATGACATTATATAATGGATGGCTAGCAATATGTATGGTAAATGGGTGCTTGGCGAATTCTCTCTCTCTGCTAAGGCGATTCAGTAGGGTTATGGCTGTATGCCTGGCTGTGCGTGGAGTCGTACCGTTTCTGACGGTTCTTGCCTGTCCACATACGATGAAAAGGGCAAACTATGATTTACTTGGATCTATGCTGCTTGTGCAAGTGTTCCTAGGCGATCGGAGTCCTTGAGCCATATCCAATGTTCCCCTTTTGCCCCGTTGCCAGTTTGCTGGATTGTAGTAGAATCCGAACCCTGCCTAGCCAGAAGGTACTCTTCATAGCTTCATGAGATCCAAGACCTTTTAGGGAGTCTGGCTTATTCAATTATGGGATTAGATTCCAGGGTGCTGGACAAATTTTAGTCATTGGACGTTCGATTGCCGGAGGGGAGACGCACTAACATGCCCCATGATTGTATTTGCTTCTCACCGAAAGCTGAATCCTCAGCACATTTGGTACATGTTGGTCGCGCCCATAGGCGCCAACCGTCGTGATTTGCGTGCAATGCGATACCCGCAATGCAACCCCGGCGTTGTGCATGTCCTGCGGATTTATGTCCGTCCATGAATTGTGATACAGACAAAGTATACGTATACATCGTTTGAGCTATTGATTATATTTTCCGTATAACGGCATTTTTACGTGCCTGAAAATCGAGAGATCCATTCGTTTGGCAAAGTCGCATCCCAGGTAAATGAATACTGATCTTCTACTCTAACATTATTGATAAAGACATTGGAGCTTCGTGGTTTTATGAATAACGAGCGTGTCGGGTGAGCTAACTAAGAAACCCCAAGCAAGTACCGTCTCCAGGGCGCAAGGGCATGTAATATTAAAAATGCTACATATCGTTTGAAAAAGGTAACGATTATATCCTCGCAGACACCCGCAGCAGACGGGCCATCAGCCACCTGCGCAAGGCCAACCTGCGCGGCCCGTTATCCAGCTGCCGACGTGGCAGGAGGTCCAAGCTGCGAAGCAACCCAGCGCACAAACCATCCTATTCCGGCCCACGGGTTTATTGGCTGCCGCCAGACAGGGGCAGCAGCATGTCCCTCAGGCAATACCTGCAGCCGGTGCGGCGGGGACGATGGGGCCGGCTGCTGGTGTCCCGGGTGGCGGCGCTGGCTCATCATTCCCCGGCCACTCCGGCGCGCCTTGGCCCAACGGAATGCTTCCAGTGTAAGATGTGGCGTAGGGAAGAAATGCTCTGCGTACATGTTCTATTCTTTGCCGGCATTATCTGGAGGATTGGAATGTACAATCGCGGGATCGCGTCTTGGAACGCGGGAGGAACTAACTACTGTTGAGCAGTATGTGTGTGAACGAGGAGCCCATTGCTAGTAATGCCACTGCCTTTTCCAGGGGTGGCCACGGGGCTCCAGCGTCTTATACTGCCAGAGCTCCGGGGTCAGAGCAGGGATCTGCATGTTGCCCGGGGCCGGGAACGAGCTTCATGTTCACGAACGGTGCTCCTGGCGGCGGCGCCGCCGCTTGCAGCAGTAGCACTGTTGGGCTGTCCTCAGGCCAGCCACTGAACCTAGCCCAGTGCGCGCCTCCCCGGCCGGTGGCGACCTCCGGGATGCTGCAACAGGTGCGCGGTTGGGGTGAGAATATCAGCATCGGGGATTGAGCCCGTACATGATTGCCATCCTTCCGGGGTTTGGAGCATGACCTTGCTCCCCTCCTCGCTGTTTGCGCTCCTGTTTGATGGCGGCGATAGGGCCTGAAGTTGCTGCCTACTTACCTTAGCATGCTATCCCTGGGGGTTGCGGCTTCCAGACGCCGCCCCGGCTAACTATGCAAGCGAGCGGATTCTGTCCAGACCTCCAGAAGGTTCAGACTCGATTCCACCCATGCTGGACTAGGATTTTCGCAGAGGCCGTCCATGAAGATGGAGGTGTGACATGCTGACGGCTGCTATGCCGTACAATTTGGCACAGGCCAAGGCGCTGCTGCTTGCGTCCCTAGCACTGGCGTGCTGCCCGACTATTGTGGCCACAAAGTTGTTAATTGTTTTTTTCCCTTACAATTTGGCCGTCCTTTTCGTCAGTCCAAAAGTTGATTACTTGCACGATGACCATTACTGCATCAGCACAATCACGACCACATTATCCGCGCCGTCATCTGCACCGCAACTCCGGCCGCCCTCCTCCTTACCCCACCGAACCCATGCAATTATTTTCCTCCCAGACTGGCCGTGCCCAATGCCCCGTTCCTGTGCCCAATTTCGCCCCTTGCCTCAGCCGCCGGCTGGTCCCGCCCCTCCGCCCAATGTGGTGCTAGTTAACCGGCGGCAGCAGGGCAACCCCGTGCTAAAACACATCCGCAACGTGCGATGGCAGTTTGCTGACATCGTGCCGGATTACCAGCTGGGTCAGGGCACCGCGGCGCTGTTCCTGAGCCTCAGGTGCGCGTTACAGAGTCTCGGGGTAGGCATGGGACCAGGTCTTCCTGTGTATGTATGTATGTAGGTGAACAAGCCAAGAGCACGACTGATACAAGCAATTGTACCAACTGCTTAAACCAAGCGGTGCCTCGTGCGCGATGGGGGAGCAACTTGCAAATAAAATGTCGCGTAGTCCGTGCGTTGTCCATGACTGAGAGCAGAAGTTCTAAAGCAGAATGTAACTCAAGCAATCAGGCAGGGCGCGTGTGTGTGTGTGTGTGTGTGTTTGGCGCGTGTGAGTTGTCGGATATGAATCCAAGGACTGGCCGCAAAATGGCCACCGTGAGACCCCGTCGCAACCGCCACCATCGCAGCCGTCGCAACCGCATATGCAACTGCATAACTCAACCGCATATCCATCTCCATGCACCGGCGCACACCTCTGCAGATACCATCTCCTCCACCCTGACTACATCCTACACCGCATCCGGGAGCAGCAGCGCATGTTTCGATTAACGGTGCTGCTGGTTCATGTGGATGTGGACGATGTTATTAAGCCCTTGGGGGAAGTTACACGCGCGGCGGTGGTGGGAGACTGCACGTTGGTATGCGCCTGGAGCCCCGAGGTGAGCTCCGAGGATGGTTGCAGACGGAGTCGCGAATGCAAGGACGGGTGCTGGTATGCAGGTGGGCTGAGAGTGGGCGCAGAAGAATAAGGAGAGGGAACAGGGAGGGCGAGACCGTTTTCTGTGATCGCCTTAATGAACCGCCTAATCAAGGCCAAACGAGTCCTGTCAATGCCTGTGCCATGGCTCAATGGATTGCACGTGTTACATGGCATCAGCGCTCCCTTGTAATCAAGTACCATGCATGCATTCCTTGGCCATTCTATGGCCAGGAGCACCACCTTTATTTATGTGGCTCTTCGCCACACTATCATCCATCCCCCTCTGGTATCATGCTGCGTGTTCCCCAACTCCACCCATCGACTCCCAGGAGTGCGCCCGTTGGCTTGAGACATACAAGAGCTATGAGTCCAAGCCCGCTTCCGCCATCCAGGAGCGTGTGGATCCTGATTATGTTAGCCGCCTGGCGGCAGTGCTAGCCGGCTCCGTGCGGGGTATTAACCGGACGGATGCCCACACACTGGGCACCAGCTTCGGGTCTTTGGCGGCTATGATGCGATGCAGCGACCCGGATAGGTTCTCGGCTTGTCCGGGGATAGGTCCCACGAAGGTGCGAGTGGGGGCCGAGGGTTAAGAGCTGGGTCTGTAGATGGATGGATGAATTGTGAATGAAAAGGAGTAGGGAACTCAAAGATTCATGCCAAGATGCCGGGGCAGGACCGGCCTGGGTGAGGGACGCTAAGTGCATGTTTGCGCATGCAACCGGCTGGGCATCTTGGTACGATAATGAACAAGAGGTCAGAAGTGTGGGTGGGAGGGGGTCGGTGGGAAGTTTCCCATGCCCGCGCGCTGAATTCGAGTCTAGAACCTGCGCGTAACCCGGACCGTACCGGTAAACCTTGCCCAATGTTTTCCCTGCGCCAGGTCCGGCGCCTCATGGAGGCTTTCCACGAGCCGTTCCGCAAACAGCTCAAGATGACGGGGTCGGCAACAGCAGCCGGTACGACTGGAGCGGCTACGGTAAATATGATAGCACCCGTGGCGGTGAACGCAGCAGTGGCGCATGTCACACCTGGCGGGGTCGTGCACGGCGCAGCTGCTCCGTTGTCCGGAACATTATCGTCGTCGGCGGTGGCTTTGGCCGAAGGGTTGGGGGGGCAGGGTACACAGGATGCACATGAGGAGGGTTTAGAGGACGGCAACAGAAAGGTTGGTGCAACTGGAGCTGAGGGGGCTGGGGGAGTCGTGCCCGAAGAGCTGAACGGGAGTGGGGGTCGGTTTCCAGGTGAAGGAGCAGCACGTCAGCTGCAGCAGCCATCCGGAGGGGGAGCAGATGCGGGTTCCAGTGGCGATGCAGAGGCTCGGCGGCAGCACCTGCTGGAGCTGCTCATGTCGCAGATGCCAGCGGGGGATGATGACGCGTCCGACGGTGATGAGGACTACCGGCTTTGAGTTCGGGTGGCCATTAATAGCGCAAACCAGGATTGGTTAACCGAAGCAGATGAGTTTATCAGCGGCTAACAATGGAGCAGCTGCAGCAGCTGGGGTTGACCAACCATGGACGAACAGATGTGCGGAATATGCAAAAATAATACATAGATATGCGGAATGCGATCTTCATCGTGACACTTTATACCCTAGCACTTGATGCTGGACAGGGGTCAGGGGACCCCTGATGCTGAATGTGTAAAGGAGGGCACGGAGAATTGCTGCACTAGGTGAGAGACATGCTTCTGGGTTTGGGCCACACTAACGAGAGATCACAAAAAGCGGCACGAAAAGGAGGAAGAGAATGGCTAAGTCGAAGCAGCACCGGGGCGGAGCAGAGCCCTGAACGAGAGAACCAGGATGTGGGGGCAAACCCGACTGCAAAATCTCTCACTCTCATCGAGCGACGTAGCACCACATCTTGATGAGATGCGTACCTCTGCCTGTGGGGCGTAAGCGCAAGCAGCGGCACAACTTGACCCCGCCCTGCTGTAGTCCTGTGTAGTCAAGAAGCGGCGTCCTGTGTCAAGAAGTGTCGTTTCGCAAGGCGCGGCAAACCGCGTCACCCGCATTGCTCATGGCATCAAGCTGGCGGGCAAATACGCAATGAGTTCGGATAGGATACGCACACGTACATCCCAGCACGCACACGGACACGTTCTAGCATCAGGAACCGCAGCGATCTGCAAGGAGCCCAACCGCGCTTGTGGCGGGGATATCGCGAACACAGATGGGCCCCTCCAGTGCTGCGACAATGTACGTGGCCGGCTCTTGGAATAGGATTTGAGATGGAAGCCGCCCCGAAATCCTGACCTACAAAGCCAACTGCGGCACCCGCTGGGACAATCGCAAACCACTTCTGTCTCATGACCAGTCCGGATATACGCACCAATGTCAACGAACCCGAACTCTATTGTCAGCGTTGCTTACGAAGTGGCCAGCACGGTTGATCTACTCTCGGTCTGGCGCATGGCATTAAACTATAAAAGCGGAACACGAGCATGTGCACAGCGCAACCGTGCATGCTTTTCAAAGAAATGTGGGACGCAGGTTCGCTTGTCGTTCTACTTTCACACTGTGCGGCCGCCACCTCGTGACATGCAACCGGTAATGATTACCGAACAGTGATGTACAATCGACCAAGCAGTGTCCGCATAAAACATCCTATGCGCCCCTAGTGATGTTACATTGCCACAAGTGCGGACGAACTCCCACGATCTAACTCATGCAAGTCCATAGTATTGCATTAATGCCCTCACTGTTGAACTTTGTCTAGCATAGAACCAATGTGTCTGTATTATAATACATCCTGCTCCTCCCAAAGCTCATCGCTGTCCCCCGTTTCTTCTTCCCAGTATCCCGGAACGTTACGTCGTGAGCTGCATTACACTCATGCTATCAGGGCCCTCATAACCTTTCCCACCCGCACCTTCATGACCTCGTATCCCACAAAGCTGCAATGGAGAGACGCTGTGCTCCAGAATCGGATGGCAGCCTTACATAGTTCATATTGATGCACGTCAGCTGGGAAGTGGAACACGAACTTAGTGTAAAATCCCCTCTTTGAGACATATCTTCAACTCTCGATCGGATCCTCGTCCTCCAAACCCATTTGTTCCAACATGCTCTCCATCGCTGCATGGCTGCTGCCGCCGCCGCCGACCCCTGGTTGGCACCTGGCCGTCGAAACTGCTGCTCCTGCCACCCTCCCGCAGCCACCCCACCCGGTGCAATGGTTCTGCTGCCACCGATGCTGTTGCTGGTAAGGCGGCGGAAGGGTTGCTACGTGGCGCAGGAAGGCGCCTTCAGTCACAGCGCCGTTCCAGTAATAGCTCCACACATTGGGCAGCAAGGGCGCTAGCCACACTGCGTGCTGCGGCGACATTTGAACCAGTGACCGCAGCCAGGGCATCACTGTTGACACCAGCTGGGCGGCACTACCCCCACCGAACAGCACCGAGATGACACCGGCGGTGCCGCCAGTGGTGCTGCTGCCGTCCCAACTGGTGCTAAAAGCAGCGGCACCTCCGCTGCCACCTGCCACTGAAAGACGGCATGCTGCCGTCTGCAGCTGCAGACGGTTAGCGGCTGCGGCCTGGTTGATGGCGGAGCTAGCGGGGGCGCGGATTGGGTTGAAACAATGCGGGGCAGGGTGCGTGTTGCCGTACATAAGTCCCCGCGCGGCCACAGAAGCGGCGATGGCCGAGGAAAGGTTGGCGGTTGCAGGGGAGTCCTCGAGCCACAGGCTGGTGCCGCCGCCGGCAGTGGCGGCAATGGCGGAGGCGCGGGACTGACCACAAAGCACGGCTGTGTATGGCAGGTAGGAAGGATTGATACAATGAGACTTAAGAAATGGTGGAGACACAATCAATAAGGAAAACGCTCGGCACATTTCAAAAGCTGGATTGGCGCAGGATAAGGGGACCAATCAAAGAAGGCCAATCACAGAAGCACACAACCCAACATCATGCACGTTAACGTGGCACCTGCATTAACCAAGGCAGGGGGTGCAGACGATGGAGAGGCTCACGCGCAAAACGACGCCAAGTAAAAAATGTGCCTTACCTTCTCACTTGTTCACCCTAACCCGACCGTCCACCCTGCTGCTCGCCCTTTCCAATCATGCATCGCCATTTCCCCAGTCTAGACAAGGCAATATTCCCAAGCATGCACTAACTCGACACACCACTGTCGCTGAGGTAGGCCGTCACCGTGGCCACATCATCCATCGCGTCCTGCGCCTCTCTGTCCACAAAGCTCGGGTAATTCTCGTGCAGAAACGACAGCAGGACTGGAGCCTCTAGCCCGCAGCGAAGCAGGATGGCTTCGGGATCGTACCGCATGGGCGGACGGAGCAGCCTGTCAGGAAACAGGGGACGGCAGGCTGAAATCACCGGGTGGGGATAGGTCGCCGGAATGCGTAATAGTGTAATGGAACTCAGCAGGGTATCCCTTTCTCACAAGCTAAATGCCCACAGGACACTCATTACAGCCCCAACCTAATAACTTCATGTGGAACCCCTATACCGAGCCAGCCTTGTGTCAGGTAATACCCTGGGTTCTTGCCCCTGCCCTCGGCAGCACATCGGTCCAGTCCGCGCACCGGGCGGGCAGCTGTGCTGCATGCTGTAGCTTCCACTGCCGGCCCGCTGCCAGCGAGTAGGAGTTAAGCTGTTGTAGCGCGACACTATCCTTGTCCTTCTTATCTATCCTTCCGCGGGCGGCAGCTGCGGTGGCAGTGTCATCGTCTTCCCCATTGCTATCGTCGTCACCACCCTGTGCTGCCACAGTCCCGCCACCGCCCCGCTTGTTGTACAGAAACTTCCCTAGCGCATGGAACAGCGGTACGCCCAGATCACGCTGCGCCGCCACCAAGCGCGCCACTTCCCCTGGAGTCAGCGCCTGTTGTCGCCCAACGCGCAGCAGCGTCGTCGTGCTGGCACTGCCTTTTTTACCGCCGCGGTCCCGCGTCCTGCCGCCACCGCCGCGGCGGCTGCTTTTGCTATCCTTGACAGAGACCTCAGCACCTCGCAAAGCGGCTTTCTGCAGCATGGCGTTCATTTGCAATGCCTGAAGCGCGCTGCGCACGTCCCCATCAGCGGCCTCCGCCAGGCCCACCGCCGCCGCGGGCGAGAGCTCCAAACCCTCAGCAGCAGCCACGCGCATCAGCAGCTTGGCAATATTGTTGGCGGTGACAGGGTTGAAGCTAATTGTGGTCGCGCCGGCGGATTGCAGCGCTACCAGGATGTCCTGCACGAATTTTTAACAGAGGACAAAAGGCCGCATGCCCAGTTCTAAGAGAGTCCGCCCTTTCATTAGCAGAAGGTGAAGTGGGACTCGTGAATCAACCCCGAAATCCGTCGTTGCTGGCATTATTAAAACATTGTCCCAGGCCAACCTTATGGCCTCGCCAAGCTGATCGTCAGGCATGTGACCAGTACACTTGCCGCCGGAGCATAAGTGGCCTAACCCATGGCGATATCCACACCTTTTGCAGTCCCTTTGAAGAGCCCATGGGTCCGCCGCCGTCTGGTCCGCTTCCCCCACTACGTCCGCTGATGCCGGGCTGGCCCTCCACTTCCGTCGCCACGAGCACTACAGGGCCCCGCGCCGTTGCGGCCAAGTCTCGCAGCGCCGCAACCAACCGTTGCCGGCGCTCCGCATCGTGGGTGTGCGGCAGGTCCTCAATCAGCAGCAGCTTGGGCCGTGGCACAGGCGCGCTGGTCAGACTCGACCCACGCGTGGCAGCAGACGCGATCGCCTGGCCTGATGGCACCGGGTTCACATAATATCACACCGAGCGTGTGTGTAAAACGAGAGGGCGGCAAATATGATCACAAAGCGGTGCTTTCCTTGTGTGCGCTTATAGAAAGACCGAGCACGGGCCAGACGTCGATTAAAACGCTAGCAGGTCAGGTAGCAGGACGAACTATTTTGTTGCATACTGCGGCTTTATGCAGTGACCTGGCGAGCCTCGCACATCCATCAACATAGCCCGGGCTTAAGGAGACGGTTTTCCCCTCCCTAACACCCCCTTTAGCCGGCCATCGACAAGCCTATCATACCTGGACCCTGTCCCATTCCTTTATCGATGCCCGCCGAGGCCGATAGTACCGTCAAAGGCGCAGCTAGTGCCAACGAAGGGTATTTGGAGCGGCTGACGAAGGACTCGAAGTCGTCCAACTTTGACTGGTACGATCCAGGCGGACCGCTGCCGTAATCTACACCGCCCGTTGGGCGCTGCAGGTTGAAAGATTGGGGGCCACAGAAAGTGACACGCAGGGAAACAGAAACGTGGGAGCAAACCTGGGCATGGAAACGGAGGCGATGCACCTATGGAGGCTGGTGCAAGGCGAGGGGTTAGTCGCAGATAGAAATGGCTAATGGAATATTCCAAACCAACCAAGACGTAAATCCACAGAGCATGGCAGTACATCCCGCTGGTTTATGCAGCTAGCCATGCGCGTGTCATCGACATGGCGAGCCTTGAACCCATCCCGCCCGCACCTGGTACTGATGTTCGTTCCACATGACGGGAGCTGGCGGCGTCCATTCCACTACCTCGAACCCCGTAACCATCGCCAACACCCTCAGGCAGGCGCTCTTGCCACAACCCGACGGCCCGCTTAGCACTGCCAGCCCGCACGGCAGCCGGAATCGCGATCCGGGCCCTGATCCAGACCCAGAACTGTTGAACCCGCTGCCTCCGGGCCAAGCCGGTGTTGCCTGGTGCACCTGCCTGGGCGCCCCGTCCTGCATCTGGGTTTGCTGCTGCAGCAGGGTAGCTTCTGGATAGCATTGACGCTGTGACAGCACCGCAGCCGCCTGTGAAGACCCCTGGATTATCAGGGTGCGCTGGCGCTCTAGCCAGTCCTTGACTTCTAAGACCTTCTTTCGGTGCATGACCTGCACCAGTTCCTCCTCGTTGCGAGGGGCGTGTCGCTCGTGCCACATCTCGGCCCCCAGGCCAACGGTAGGGGAAGTATGGGGAAGCTGCGTTGACCCAGATGGCCGTGACGGACAAAGGTCCGGGGCACCGTGAGCTGCCGTGCTTGCGGGGCCACTACCCAATGCCACCTTTCTCGCGGTTGGAAAGGGTGTGCCACGGGCGGAACCGGCGGCAATATCATTGCCGATGGTCCGTGCTGGTGCAAAGGTAAGCTGCCGCAAATTTGGTCGAGCAGATTGCTGCGGATGCTTCCGTGTATCCCTCAGCAATACTGTTGGTTGAGAAGAGCCCCTAGATGGAGATTGGGATGGCGAGACGGGCGTGTACTCAGGGTCCGGAGAACCCCGCATGGAGCGCTGTGAGAGGGAAGGGGAAGTTGAGGGCCCCGGGCTGCCCCCTTCGCCGCCAGCGTCGATCCCAGCCGGCGCGCTGTCGCTGGAGGCTGCGGGGGCCGCTGCCCGCATGGCGCAACGACGATTTACATTGAGCGGCTGAAACGGCAATGCTGTCGTCCTGGGCGGCATGGAGCTTACGGGAAGGGTGCCTTGGCGCAAAGCCTTGGCGACGTTGGCCGGGGGCCCGGTCGGCTGCCGACAGCGGGACCCTGAGAGGGCAGATGCCGATGCGTGGCCTCGACCAGCAGAGGCGAGGGCTGAAAGTGCTGAACGCTGCGGGCGTTGTTGCTGTTGCAGCTGCTGTGTGGGCAGGTCCCTATCCAAGCGCCGGAGGCGCTTCGTAGGCCGCATCACAGCACCGGTCGCCGACGGAGGAGCGGTATGCTGCACGGCGAAATCATCGGGGTCGTCCTCAGAAGGTGAGGAGTCTTCCAGGAGATTAATCACCTCCACCGCCTCGGATGCGGCAGCCTGCTGCTTCCCGGCGCGGGTTCCAACTGCCGCTCGGGGACGCTTCGACATGGTCGGTTAAGTCAGGTTGACTGGATAAGGAGGACCGCTGCGAACGATCTTCTTGAATCAAGACAATAATCTACCTGGTCATGATGCGTGGCTGCCCGATGGCCCAATCTTCACCTTCCTTGCCCAACTGAGCATACACAACCGATATGCAGTAATTTTACGCAATAGAAAAAACCTTTTGCGAGGGTTGATTATTGATCAGCCTATCGCTTCGACACATTGTGCCATATCACGACTTTTTATAGCCGACGTTCAATCCTTTATTTGCGTTGATAAAAATGACAGCACTTTCAGCCGACATCTATTGCTTCCCAACAATGGATTACCCACATTGTCGTGGCGAAGGCCCCGCCAAATAAAGCACGGAAGGCGCAGCACGGGAGCACGGATCGCACGACAATGATGAACACGCAACTATCCACATGCGTGCACGCATCAACGCTATATACCCTAAGTTAACATGCTGCAACAAGGACAGCGCATTGCGTGTAACCCAATCCGCACTGCAAGTGTTGTGAATTTTGGGCGTGCGATCAGGACGCGTGCAATCGGAAATCAATACACGGAAATGGCCTCTGGCGGAAAGGTGCAGGTCTTTTGTACCAAAAGCATTCTGACAGACCGTGCAAGCGGATATAATTAAATATCTCCCTTCTTTGCTGCTGTTTAACGGCTTAAATTGTTGATGTTGTAGGTGTATGTTGTGCTTGTCAAGGGAAAGGTGAAGGAAGGGCAAGCCGCGCTGTTTGAGAAGTGCTTTGCACCCTTGGCACAACATGTGACAAGAAATGAGCCGGGCTGCTGGAGTTATCAGCTCAGTTGGAGTGACACAGATCCTGATAGCTTCATAATCTTCGAACGCTACGTCAGCAAGGAGTATCTGGAGGACGTTCACTGTAAGTTTGCGCCTTGGAAGTTGACGGCTTGGGGAAAACACGACCTTTATATAAATGATACATGGACTCGCTGTGCCTTTTACACAAAGCACAAATGGCAGTTACGGCGACCCAGCGGATAACCGACTGGCGGCGAATTCTACAGCGACTCGCTGCTGGGACCCATAGGGGGTACATCCGTCGCCACTCACATACCTGGCTTCGTGCAATGTCTTACTTCATCGCATCCTTTCTAAAAGTTTCATAAATCACTGTAACGCACCGTTACATTCCTGCATCCTGGTCTTTCCTGATGATGAGGAGCAACCGGTCTGTCAACACATAGGGTCCACGCACCAACCCGGCCTGTGCTTCGATAGGCGCTGCTGCTTGTTTGTTTTTAATCTATTGGATATCTGCCACTGATTCACATGGGAATCAAACATTGGCTTTTTTACGCAGGGAAATCCGAGCCATTTCTGCAATTCCGGAAGGACTTGGAGGAAAATGGTGTCGAGTGGGTAACCAAGGATGTCACGAAGTATTATGAGACCGGTGCTGGTTTCATGTCACGTTAGGAAAGGCGAACTGGAGCAGGTGGGGAAGGGAAAACGGTTGCACCAGAGCCATCTAAGCCGCTGGGGCGGTGCCCTCCTACCATGTAAGCACTCACTGCCCCAAACCCTGCCATAGAATCCCACCCGTGCGTATGAAACGAATTGCTCCGCCTTTTCTACCAGCTTCAAGCAGCTGGTATTCAACTTGCGACACTTATGAGCGATGATGTGTGACGTGCAAAATTACACAGCTGTGGAAACACATGAAAACCAAAAGCAACATGCACGCACATGTGCATAAAACAGCGACTACTACAGAAGAAAAAAAATGGCACTGTGTCGACCAGGCCCTGACAAGACATAGTAGCGTGCCTATCGTACTTTGTGCTCTAAACATTCCCTTTCGTGAAACCATTACTAACCAAGTACTATTCATACTATTAATGGATTGTATTATGTGAACCTTTGGATGATGGCGACTCGGAAATCGTTGTACCGCAAACGGTCAACTCCGCATTAACGTTTGCAAGGCATACTTAGGTTGTATCAGTCATTTGAGGTATTTGAGATCCTGTTGAAGCCAGACTTTGGTTATTCCGAAACAATTCGCATTGAAATGATGATGATGATGATTACAAACTCGTTAGAGCTCGTAAGGCCCATACTACCCAGGAGGCTCAAAGGACCACAAAACAGACAGAGACAAGAATATGGAAATCAAACAGCTCAAATGAAAAAAGACCAACAAATAACAAGAAGGAAAAGTACGAAAACATTAGGTCCTACCCATCATAGAAAGCCGCTTTAGCCGGATGCTATGAATAATTCGCGCAAGGGCTAGTTGGTCCTTAACCGACATAATTTGGAGCATAGTCCCTGCACAAACCCTAATTTGTACGCGCCTCAGTATAACCGGAGCAATCCAACAGCACATGATATTCATCTTCTACAGAGTTCTCCGTTGCTCCTCAAAATGCCTCTTGAACTTGAGCTAATTGAGCATGTTGTGCTTCATTGGCCAATGTAGGCTATCTAGCTCATGCACACTGATAATCACATCGGCACCCAACCCGAAGAACGCCCGGGATCTCAGTGATAGAGTGCTTACAATGATGCATGGAATGTGGTGTCCCATGTTTGGGTCTTGTGGCCCCCTCCGTGCTGGTCCCAGAGCTTCGGCCCCATCTGCATCGGCAGCCACCGTTGTGTCGTCTGCCACTGCCAACGACGCTACCGGCGTATCCTCCTCGTGACCTTTGTTCGTATGGAACATGTCCACGCCATCTGCCACAGTTAAAGGCAAAGACTTTTCCTCCTCCTCTCGTGCCTTCTTCCTTGTGCTCCTTCTCCACCTCCTTCTCGTACACCTCCCCCCTTCCCCCTCCCCCTCCTCTGCTTCTTCTCCTCCCCTTGCCCTCCTCCTCCCCCGCGCCCCCGTTGGCAGAACCGGCGAGGTTGCTGTGGCCACAAGAGTAAATTATTCCAAGAGTCATTTCTAAGTACTTCGTATTGATTTTACCTAAATAAGGTTACAACGTTGGTGCGCTGGGCGTACCGCCACTTGGGCCCGACTCGAAGTGCTTTTTTTGCAGACGCACTCTTTGCTTAATTAGAAATATTCTAACAATAAAGAACAGTATACGTTGGCGTTACTGTATAAGACAATGTATAAACCCCGCTTAGATCGCTGACTTGATTGCCATCCACGCCTTTTTGATTTATTTGGAGAAGTCTTCTGTAAAATGGATCATGTGTCCGTGGTGGGGTATGCAAACAATTTAGCACTATCACAAAAGGACGCTATCTTGATCGGCATCGCTGATGAGGGAGGCGTCACCCTCCTGGGTTGCGCATACTGTGCGCCAATTGCAGCTGAATTGCAAGGTAGTGACGAAAGTCGATATAAAAGTTTAGCCTAATGTTAACCAATTCTTGGACCTGTTCGTACACAGAGGTTACGGACGTGCTGCCCGCACCTTTGGTTTTGCTGGGCGCCTTCGCTCAATCAAAGGAGGAAGCGCTCAAATCTGCCTCGCAAGTTCTCAAAGCGGGATTTTGCAGCCAGGGATGCATTGCAATTAACATCTCAGGTGAAAAGCTTCAAGCATCCCGTGTCAAACTGGATGGCACTGTGGGCCACGACCTCAACATTGAGCGGATACCCTCTTTTGATGAATGGCTGAAGCGGCACCGCATCTTGCGGTAAGTTATCTCTTGGACGCTTCCGGAGGGTACCCGGGGCTTCTGTGTGAAGCATAAGAGGGCTTACCAGAACGTAAGCTATTGGTGGATGCAAGCAACAGTGATTCGTCCCCCCATCCAGATTCAGCACCCCACGTTACAGCGCTACTGCGTAACGGAGGTACCTGACCTCGCTGTCTTTGTAATCGCCTCGTCGTAAAGCGCACTAATGCTTAGGAATCTGGAGGAATTGTGGAGAGGCAAAGAAACGAAGGTCTAGACCCATAATAAACGTGGTTTACTTAATCAATTATTCGGTAACACGTGAACCTTGGCGAAGTGGATATGGGCATGGCACGTGAACATGGAACCCACGTGATGCAAAGAGCCCCGTGGCACCCCGTGGCCTTCCCCAACCAAAAGATAACGATCCAGTCCGAGACCAATAAGGCCGTATCATTCCTTTAACGTACCATTTCGGCAATTGCGCTAGCGTTGCAACTAGAGCGACTAGAGCAGCTGCCGATAACTGCAACGGCATCACACGCATCCTGTGCGTGATGGGGCTGCAAGCCGGGAGGAATAAACATCGCACATGCTTCTGCCATTATACCCTCTCGTTGCCAGATGTGAACTGCCAATTGTTCTGGAGCTGTTGGAGGACGGCACGGTTCCCTTCACAGTGGCGCTCCAATCAGCGTTCGACCGCGTGTTGGGGCAGCTAGATGTGCCGGAGCTGGCGTTTCTGACTGACCCGGGGTGCGTAGAATCGATCGGGGGTTGCATGGCGATTTTGCATACCGATGGTTACGCTGCCCATTGCTGAACAGCTTCTCTTATGCGTGATGTGGGTTGTGTGTGTTCGTGGCTACGGCTTCTTACAGGAACTGGCAACGGAATGTTTATCCTCCCAGGCAGGCAGGGTGTCGCTCATGGCAGCGACCTCTCAACAGGAATCCCTTAAGAATTAGGGTCTGTATGACGGCACGGTCTTAAGGTGTGCAGCTAATCGCCAGGGCCAGGTGTGACACCGCCTCCGTGCTTTGTCGGCCGCCTCCAGGCCCGCTGGAAAGCTCGGTCCAGTGCTTCTCAGGGCTGATGCTGATGGCCTCGTGGAGTCCCTTCCGGGGTCATCAGGTTCCGGCAGTAGCAATGGCGGTGGTGCTGATGTGGTGCGCTGCTCGCCTTTGATTGACACCACGCAGCTTGCATCCCCGCCGAATGGCCTCATGTTCACTTACCGCTCGTTGGCCGCAGCCACCGGTGGCAGCGGCGGCGCTGCGACTTGCCGAACCGAGACTCTACGGCTGGACGTGCTGAGCTATGTGCGACGGAATTGCAGTTTAGGAGCGGCGGTGGCGGCTCTGTCGCGGGGTATCATACGACAGCTGCATGCCGCGCAGCGTGTCCTTGAGAAACTTAACGGCCAGGTGCTTCTGGTGAGACATGATTCCACTGGAAGCCTTATGGTGAGCCCCTCTGAAGCAGCCGAGTCCAGTGAGCTGCAACCTGCATTGGGAATCCACCCCTTCGGAGGTGAAGGAGCAACCTCTCAATTGCCTGTCTTCACACAGGGTGCCATCAAACGGCCCTTACGATCGTATTCTCCCCTTCGGCATCTCTCTTCATCTCCTTCAGGTTCGAGCCCACCATTTCCTCCCACCGGGGCTCTCGCACCACCTGACGGTGCTGTACCCAACCTTGCTGGATGACCCGGAGCGAAACGACGACCGGCTGGTGGCTGCTCGCCAGCGGCTGCACGCCCTCATGGGCTTACCGTTGAACCGGCCGCTGCTGCGAAGCGCCAATGCGGTTGACATGGCAGTGCAGGGCGAGGATGGTGGAGGGGGGGGAGCGGTGGCGCGCTTGCAGGATGTACACGTGGGCCTTGCGGCTCCGGGTAAGGGCGTCTGGGTTGCTGGCCTCAGGAGGTCATAAGCAGGGTGCGGGCTGTACAGGCTGAGTGGGCAGGGGGCCAGCCAGCGGGGTTTCCATCAATAAATCTATTCCGCGTGGAGATTATGGCCAGTGTTTAGGGTTTGATTTGTTACGATGCCACATGGCATTTCAGTGATGTCATGGGGGCATATCGTCTAGCATGGGCTTGAATGGTCATGCACTGCGCTCTGACCGGGAGCCGGATTCGAAACCAATAATTACGGCATGGCCTCGGTAGAACACGATCGTCTGGTGTGTAGAAAGCCTAAGTATGTCCCTTTTTCCGTAAGCCCGCAAAGCCCTTTCCATTTACCTTGAGTGCATAACGCACCAAATATGAAAGCGATTTGCTGTGCTCCTCCTGCACCCTGGCGAGCAGGCATCGGCGGCACTTCAGTGCTAGTGCAAGGGTCGTATGAGTATTGCCACTACATGCAGGACCGCTTCAATGATGCGGGTTGGGGCTGCGCATACCGCTCTTTGCAGACCATCTGTTCGTGGTTCCGGCTGCAGAAGTACACCAGCAAGCCTATCCCTTCGCACAGGTGCGGTGAGAGACTGGTTCGAGATGTTAGGAAAGCGAGCTGAACCGAACCCAAGGCTCGACGGGCGTGGCTGCAGCTGGAGCTGACAGCTACTGATAAAGAGGGGGGTGAGGCAGGTAACTTTGAGAGGCTAGGGTTTGATGAGGAGGCATACAACATGATCGTTGGTATCACGCTTTCCGGACCGCTCTAGCTATGGCCTCCGGGCTAGGTCGGGCCATAATGCAATTACTGACCATGCCTGGTGAGATTTGTCGTATTGGAGTGTTACACTGTGGGCGACTCGCCCTACAAGGGCGAGCACCGGGGGGCCTGACCGGACCGAGCCACCGCGCAGGGGAGGGCCACGTGGCTTTGTCTTTGTGGTGGGGTGGGAAAGGACTGGGGGGAGGGACTTGCAAGTCCTATAGGCAAAGCGTGTGTATTGACTTCGGGCGTCCATGCCAACGGGCGTGGCACGAACAGATTGAATGAGGCCTGATTGTGCGGTATGAGGAGACAGAGCTCCAACACGCGATTCGTGCGACGTGCCTGTAGTGCTCCCTGGCCCCCGTACGTAGTTACGTAACATGGCTTACAGGGCGCAAGGATGCGGAAATGGCACGATCACTGTTCCAAGCGACAGCAGTTCTGGGATTTTTCCTGAGGGCAGCGCGTGAGGGGCAACAGCGGACTGGCCATGACTTTATAAGCCTCCCTTATGCAAATACTCCAGCCAGCCAGTAGCCTTTGTGTTCGCAAGGCGGCGTTAGCCACATCACATAGTAGTTCCAGTTGGGCTTGATGAGGCACACGCTGTCACCGACGCACACAGCCCTAATGCAACGGTGCTGAGCTTCTGCGCGTTTTGGTGATGCTTGCTTCCTGTTTCCTCATTGGGGCTGTTCGAGGTGCATTAGCACGCGACCTTGGGTGGCGGATTTGATGATGGGCATGGTAAGAAGCATCTTCTAAAGACGCGTGCTCCCAATAGCGCCGCATCCTCGTGCTCTGCGTGGAACCTTCATGCAAAAAGGCTTTATGTGCAGATGCCCTGTCTGCGCTTCCCTGGCTTCTTGCGGACAGGACTATACAGCAAGTGCTGGTCCGTCTCGGAGACAAGCCGCCGACCTTTGTGGGCTCGTGCAACTGGATCGGTGCAATTGAGCTGTCCTATATCTTGGACGACTACCTGGGCGTCACGTCCAAAATCCTGACGGTCAACCGCGGGGCCGATATTCCCAGTCACGCTCGCGAGCTGGCGGCTCACTTTGCGACGGTGGGCTCGCCTGTCATGATCGGAGGTGGCGTGCTGGCGTATACACTGCTGGGAGTCCGATTCAACGAGCAGACGGGCGAGGCGGCGTTCCTTATCCTTGACCCCCATTTCACTGGTGGTAAGTTCCACGAGGTGGGAAATGCAGGGGAGCAACCGATGCCTTGTCCTGATCTTCCTAGTAGGCAACTCTAGGGGATCATAATGACGTGGGCTAGTCGGAGGCTGGGGCTGAGGTGCGCAAAGGATCTAAGAAGGAATGGGCAATTGGGTTGCTTAAACAGCTAAAAATTTGCCAAGCATTTGACATAATTAGGTTTGCATCATATTGTAGGTATCAATGATAATAGCACCTCGATGACGGAGGATGGTACCGCACTCGGCACGGAGCATTAGCGGATAATTTTTATTGTAATTTCCTCAAGACTTAAGCGTCCCTCTAAAATGTGATTAACCCGCAGGCGAGGATTTAAGGAAAATCCAGCAAGGAGCGTGGGTAGGTTGGAAGCGACCTGGCGATAACGCTGCGGCGGGCGGTCCCCTTTTCGTAGAGGATGCTTTTTACAATTTTTTACTCCCTCAACGCCCCAACACCGTTTGAAGATAGTACAACGGCGCGCATGTGGCAAATGTGAAGCTACCTAGTAACCGGCGAAAGGACGTGATCAAAGCGTAGGGGTTTTCATGGTAGCGAGCAGCATGTCGTGTAAGTTTGTGCCTAATTTTCATGCGATGTCCTGCGGAACAACGGATGCAAGCCAAGGCGTATCGACGGAGCTGAAACGTCGTTGTCTCCGCTAATGTTTTTTATTATACGAACATGCTAATATTTATACATTCTCTGCTAGTGGGTTTGCTTGTCGGTTGTAATGGCTCACGTCGACGACGGTGACAAAGACGACCGTACTGTTAAACACATCAGCAAACCTAAAGTACCCGACGTTGAAGCAGCTTCAGCGCTATTGTGAGTGCATACATATATACATGTTTATATCTTTAAATGACACAGGGAATATAATTTTGCATCGTTGCGCAAGGAGCCTCCAACACCTTCCAGCCTTCACACCTTCAGTTGCGGCTTGAGCCGGGTTCACTGATACATAGTTGGCGTTATTCCAAAGCATTTTTTAAATTGGCTACCTAAACAGCTAACAAGAGTTTGGGGGTACAACCTGGCTGGACGACCGCGAGAATGCCGCTGGATATCGGTTGCGCTTCAGCCCCTGGCAATCGCTATGGGGACACCAATCAAGATTATTGCGTCGTACAGGATCTTTATGCTCCGGGAGAAATTCCGTCGGGGCATCGTCAGATGTATATAGCTGTGGTCTGTGATGGTACGGCCTAATTGAGCTATTCTGATGTTCAAGAACTATCTCACGAGGTTTTCATGGGCTAACTCGGGGGCTTTCGTTAAAGAACCTGTTATTAAAGTTACCGGCAAGCTGTGTTGAAAACAAGATGTTGTGTAAAAGGCTTCTATTTTTTAAATATTTTTATTACTTTTCCGTGCGCTTCGGCATTGAAGTCCGCCTGCCCTGCTTGTCGGCGAGTTCCTCACGCCGGAACAGCCTGCCTTACCCATAGCTTCGGGGTAGGGAGCGCGTTGAATCTACTTTCCCTACAGGGTTTACATCCCTTTCTACCAAATTGCCACGGGATGTCGTATGGCATATGCGCACATCGCAGGACACGGCGTTTTGGGCGATAAAGCAGCGTGCTATGCGGGGAAGACGCTCGTACGTCATCTGTATACAAGCTGCCTACGCAATCGGCTGCTGAGAGATATGCGTGGGGAGGCAGAGAAGCTGATGGTATCCGCTTTTCAAAAAGGCCATACGGCGGCCCTCTCCTTGTACGATGACCCTCCCAAAACCATAAATATGGGTGGCCACAGGTAGGTTGGTTTGCCTATCGACCCAAGCCAAAACCAAGTCCACTGACATGTTGAATGATCCAAGTGCACATATTTGGGTTGCATAGCCCACTCATATTGGGTATGCACCCTCCCCTATGCTCCCGAGCACCAAGCATGGTTTACCGCACCGTACTGGATCGTATTTGTGAGCCGCATTCGGGCACAGCACCTTTTAGGGCCGTACTTCAAGGACAGCACTCCCATCTGGACAAGCGGGCCCTGCACCGTGTCCGGTCCCAACCCAGCCCGATTCGCTGGCTTTCATGGCGGCTTGGGCCCCTTACCCACCACACGCAGGCGGCGTCCCACGACGTATACACTAGCATCCAGTGATGGCATCTGCGTCTATCGCAACGGCTCGGGGCCGGAGCGGCTGCTCGAATTTGGTTGCACCTGCACTTGCGCCATTGTCCAGGGCAACGCAATAGTGCTTGCCAATGTGGGAGACAGTGCGGCAGTGTTGGGCTCCGACACGGGTACGTGGGGCGCCTAGGGATTTGCAGATCTTCGGTTAGTTGTGGGCGTGGTCACAATCAGGGTGCGAATGCATGTGAGCAGGGCGGGTGATTATCCCGACTTTTTGCCGGATTGGTTTTCATCAGAAGGGTCGCGCCGTGGGGCTCAAGGCCTGCGACAAGACGAGCTCCGGTCGATGCGAAAACGGCTTGTCGAGCGCAACCTCCGATATTGTTAATAGCAAGTCGTTATTCTCTGCGTGGCGGTGTGTCTCCTGTCCGAGACATGCATGCACGGACCCATGCGACCTTCCGTCGCGGCCATGCAGGCACATCATACGTCTCTCGGACCTTGACCCTGCGCCACAATGGGCATCATGAGGAGGAAGCCAAGAGGATAAAGGTATGGGGGTGGTAGGGCGGCATGAAGGGAGGCAGCCGCTAAGCTTTGGGAACGCTGAACCTCTACCTCTACCTGGACGGATGTACAAATCTTGCTGGGCAGGGCTCTCGTAGAGGTCAAGACAGGCGCAAAATAGATCGGCTGCGAAACGAGTCGTAAAGGAATTAAGGAGGAGGTGTAATTAGAGTTGGCGTGTAAAGGCGGTCACTAGCAGATCTATGTGTGTCTTAGGACATGACCACCTCGAAATTGACAAGGCACGTCTAAGATCTCGTGTGTGTCGCGGACACATCACATGAGTGGGTCTTCATGCGATTGGCGGCTTCTGATCGCCGATCGAACATCAAACCAGGATGCTCTTACTCATAGATTTTATTGCAGATTTTAGTCATATATACATATATGAGTCATTTCCTGCAAGCCTAGCAGTTATTGTCTTGATGTTCTTCATGAGCCCATCGACTATAGCATAACCGTATGCCTGACTGCATAAAACTCCTCCACCGCCTGTAGGCCGCTAGCCCGGGGGTTGTCACGGTGAAGGACGGGGTAACCGGAGATGGATATCTGCAAGTGCTGTCCGGACCGTGGCGGGGCTACGAGCTGGCGGTGACTCGAGCGCTAGGCCACAAGCACATGGCCCAATATGGCGTCCTTGTTGAACCGCACGTCGTGTCGCTGCAGACAAAGCCGGAGGACTGCTGCCTGGTGCGTCCCATCGGCGACTGGACAGAGCGCATGGGAATTGGCAGCCCGCGCAGTGTTCAGCTATGCGTGGCAAAGAGACACACCGTGGCCGGGAGGGGGCGTTGCGCCATCATATGCTCCCACATAATTTGTTTGGCAAGGAGGAGTGGAGGGTGTGGCTAGCAGGCGCTGTATGTTGAGCGCTTTTGTCAGGGGTCAAGGGACCAGGCATCATAGTGCTGTGGTGCAACCTGGGGAGCTGGCGCTCAACGGGGAAGGCCTGTACCATTTGGGGCAAGGGAAAATAAGTATTGAAAAACAAATGTGACAAGCCCTGACCTTCTTTCCCCTCCCACACTTTACCTGCTGATGGACAGATCCTCGCCTCTGATGGCGTATGGGACGTGATGGATGGCCAGGAGGTGGTCAATCGGGTCATGGAGGCGGTGGGGGAGGGCAAGACTGCGGCGCAGGCAGCCAAGATGTTGGTGCAGGTGAGAATCGGAGAGGGCCGCGGGAACGGAGAGGGGTTCAGAGCGCAGCAAACCTTTTTGCGGGATAGGTTAAGAGGCAGGCGGTCGGATCATTATGGACGGGAGCGTAAGACTCGGGGCTACGGGCCAAATGGGCATCGGGCTAAGGTAGACCTTTTAAAGTTTCAATCATCATCAGCAAGTCGCTTATTCGGCCGTCACTGCCTCGCACCGTGTCACACTCGTGGCCATAGTTTGCACGCACCGCTGTCCTGCACGTGGGCAATGCGTTTGGCCGTTTGAGGATTTACTCTCCGATATCGCCCGAGTGGCATCTATGGGTTTGAAGATGCCTGGTATCTTCAG
Organism: Volvox reticuliferus; assembly: GCA_019650235.1. Lineage (NCBI taxonomy): Eukaryota > Viridiplantae > Chlorophyta > Chlorophyceae > Chlamydomonadales > Volvocaceae > Volvox > Volvox reticuliferus. The sequence continues at coordinate 56,997 of BNCP01000037.1, read as the reverse complement.
TAACAGAGTATCCCAAATGAAGTTATCGGCAACTCAAGGCATGTGACGCCCGGTCATGCGTATTCGCTGCGACCCACCCAGGATGCTGTGGATCTAGGTACTAACTCCCCTAGTGGCGACGCAGACAACACCTCGGCCATTGTCATTATGCTGCGTTGAAGATAACCTGTGCGGCGCGGAGCCCGGTGCCTGCTATTGCAGTCCGGTGCGTTGGCTTTCTGTCCCGCCATCCGCACGTAATCAAGACCTCAATAATCAATACAATGACGGGCGTTTTGTTCCAAGCCTCTCCGATCACTATCGACATCTACCGGCCTGCACAGATAACGCCAACTGAGCGCTGTGAATTGCAATGGTGGCTGAGCCACTCACATGTACGCGTACATCTCCACCTACACCGGCGCGAGGTGCGATTGCGGTGAAAGAGCTGCCCGACTTCCGCTACCTGGACGCAAAACAAGTTTCTGACAGCTCGTTGGAACACGGGTTGGCCGGTACAACGGCTCCCGTAATTGGCTCTTCGCGTGGCAGCGGGGTAATATGTTTTCGAGTACTGCAACGCGGCGGCAGTTTGCCCGGGATCCGCTGCGCTGGGTAAACAAGAAAGTGGCTCGGGGGATATGTTCTTATTGCTCATGGAGTGGCAGGATGCGTTGCAAGTGGCGCATACTGGGACTGCGCCATGAGGAATGGTTGATGCTAGTGTGTACGTTGGATGGCGCTTGTCGGTGACGTAACGAGGAAGTCCCGCCTGGTACGGGTTTACAAGTCTATGACAGCAGTCTTGTACCCGCAGGAGAAGGCGCTGCCCGTTAGTCCCGTTGATCCCGTTCGGGAATGCAGCATGCAATTTAAAATTACGAAACACAAGCCGGTGCTTTTTGAACTTGGTGGGGCTATTGTTCTTTAGATCTCGTTTCTTTTGATTAATACGCAAGCTGGCCACAAAATCGCCGCTGTTTGCGCGTCTTATGGTGGGCTACTAAGACTTGGTTAGATGGGACGCGGGGCTGCATGATTGGCAGGCTTTGATTGACTTTATTCTACAGCACGGTTGCTTCATGCAAGCTGGTGACGTGGCAGGACCGCCATTGCTGAAGGCCACATCCGTTGTTAATACCTGTTTGACGGTTTGGGTGGCTCGCACTGCGGCCGCTGATCTTTGTAGACATGGACATTTAAACGCTGATTTCGAAGTTCTAACGGCAGCATGTGCCCCCAAAATATACTCGTGTTATGTCATGCCAAATGAGGTTGGTTGCTATCGATTCGGGACCCCGGCACAAAATGAGGTGCCTCCGCCGAGTTACTCGCAGGTGTGATTTAGATTGATTGAATTTTCTAAATCTGATCCAAATAAAAGGTTGATTGCAAGGTCGGCATATTCCACGTCGCGGTAGTCCAGACGGCAACTAACCGTGTTCGGAAGTTGCGGCAAGGAACTATGCGACCAAAATGGACAGCACGCTAGCTACGTCAGGGCGCGGAAGGACGCGGGTATGATGTCGGGCCTTATGTTGATCCTATTACGTGGAGGATTGTTAGTGTGTCGCGGTACGGCACCTACAAAAACGTTATTCCCGGCTGTTTGACGTCTGTAGGAGTTGCCTGGATACCGTACGCAGTGGCATTATGCTTGGACTGCTTGGGCTGCGTGTTAGTGGTCCCGGGCTCCCCAGTGTGCTGCTGGGGTGTGAGAAGACATTGGGCAGCACCCGGAGGTAACGTCTGCTGCGGCTGTGGCTAGGGCTGGAGGGATTCCGCTGTGGCTGGGGAAATGCAGGTAGTTTGATGTCGGACCATAGGACGTCCTTATCTGTATAGTGACCAGCGCCATCGACGCTTTGTACGATGTGCCTGTAACCAAGACAAAAGATTCGTGATTGGGTTTAAGGGGAACCTAAAAAGCGGCGTACAAATGATTTCCACGGCTCAAAGCTCCGCCGGTGATTCATACAATGGGATGTAGGTGAAATTGGACTTGATTGAAGTCATGGCAAAGGCTGGCAAAGCTACATTTTACTTCTGAACCGGAAACACGCGCATGCCAACGGTCACATACCTGTGGATGTTGGCCAGTTGAGGCGCACAGTATGCCGGCTCTGCACAGCTCTACGGTGGCCAGGGATTGATTCCTAGGAGCGTAGTCAGCGTGTAACAATCGCACCAGTATCTATGAGGAAGCTGTAAGTGCCGTTGAAGTCCTATCTCTCCTATTTACGCCGGGAACTCAGCATGACTCAACTTATCAAGTATGGGCCTAATGCGCCAAGGGCCGTTTTCCGGGGCCTCGTTTCGGAGGCTTGGTGACAACAAGGCCCTAAATTGTATGGGCTGGGTTTAAGTTTTTGCGTCAACTGATGACAAACCTGTTGGAGCTCGTAATGCCCGGATAAGCCAGGAGGCTGGCGGCGGCGCAAGGATAAGCAAAAAAGTTGAAATATGATGGTGATGATCTTGGGTCACATCAACTATGCCGAGTGGCGGTACTACAGCATACGCATATCGATGAATCGTTGCATCTGTTCACACAGCGTAAGGGTTCTTGAATTAATTGTCGGCGCAAACGGTCAAAGAACGCCCCACGAAGGCCATGCATGGAGGCGTCGCGTTTTAAGCCCCGGTGCAGATTTTCAATTGTTCGACGAATGTTCTTGTGAAGTCAGCAACTATTTATTACGAGGCTGGCGTGGGTAACTCTGCAACCTCCAGACCGTTAGGTACCGTTGGTTGAGGCAGGCCCGTTGTGACTACCGGCGCCTGCAAGGCATTGTCACGTAAACCAGGGCTTAACTTAGTACCTCCCAATAAAATATTTTAATTGAGAGTTATATATAATTGTTGCACTGGCTCCAGAACAGAAAACGAATGAAGAGCTCGTCCATATGCCGTGCAGGAGCTGGACCTGATGTGTAGCTAAAAGTGACGAAAAGTCACCACCCTCATCAGTATGGTAACCTTGATAAATATTATAAACGTACATTATGTGAGCTTAGTTCTGTTGAAAGGTTTAGATAGGGCAATTTGTAATAACGGGGAAGTAGAAGCACGCAGTCCAACTGCGCTTTTGCAAAGAATTTGTATGGAAGTGAAATGAGTCTTAAATGGGATGCAGCTGTGCTTATCCGCAAGAGGGCGTCAATGCCCCTCGTGGTTGGTGTGTCCGTTTTCCTGGGCGCCTTGGTCGCTGCGCGCAGCCATGTGCCAAGGTAAGTGTAAGCGTAAAAATATGGAGAATGGCGAGCTGGACTAAGAAGTAAGAAATGTCTAGCGCTTTAAAAAGATGAACATAAGCGCCGCCCGAATCTTGTGTAGCGCTCTCTCCAGCGTGGCCAGCTATAACTGCATTGAGCAGGTCTACATGTTTCTGGAATCCGTTACGACGGTAAGCTGCACATATATGAGCGCCAAGGCGCAAGGTCGAAACTAAGCTTTTCCGCGGCTCCTATATGCAGCTTGGCAGCCCCGCGCAATGGATGGTGGCATTACTGGGCCTTTGCCTCTATCCGGCACTAAACATGACTAGTCGGTCAGTCAGCTTTTCTGCTGTAGGTGAGACGAGGTGGCAAAGCTGCAAGTCCACGTCAGAGCCAGGCATACTTTGGTCTTCCTGCCAATATTTTGAATCGCACGCCTGTGCACTCTTTTTTTGTGATACGAGTATCATGTTCGGCCTCATCGGCTGTGTTTTGGGACCTGCGCAGGAGCTGTCAGCAGCCAAGTCCCGAGTACCCAAGGATTGTCCCGCTCCTGTGGACCGGGTTCTCACAGCATTCAATTGGAGCATCAACGTGGTATTAGTAAAGGACAGCGCCCACCGGGTGGGGGTTTCTTTAAGCGGCTGCGACGCGTTCTTGCCGAGGGCCGTGCACAGGCCCGAAGGCTATGCGGTCAGGAGTCGCTGAGGACTGCTGTTGCGAACTTGTCACGTCGCCGGAGCTTTGCCAGCCGGTCATCTAAGTCAGAGGTGCGTATGTTGCATATCTCATTGGGTCATATGTGTACTTGGGAGCTCAAATTCGGCGTACACGAATCAAGATGATGAGTAGGTGGATGTAATCATAACCCAATCCCACTGCTCCTTATCACCATGCTGGATACGCTTTCCCGCCGCGTGTGCGACTTTTCTGGTTTCACAGCTCACTCCTCAACCCTTTTCATTTATGAAAACCATCCCATTACTAGGACATGCTCTCTTCACGGCTCTCTATGGACTCGGTGCTGCGGTCGACACAGCAGAATGCGGGTGGCATTGGTCGAAGCGGCTTGCTGCAGCGCAAGGGCAGCGCAGGCACTGCTGGTAGCTCCCGATGGCAGCCCAGCATGTCGCGAATTGCTTCAGGACAGCACCTGGCGGCCATTGCGCCTTCAGAGTCGAGCATGAGCTCTGTTAGTGAGTTAGGGCTTCGCGGTGTCCTGAGGGTGAGACAAAGCTGAACTAGTTCGGTGCCGGACATGCCAAGGCTCCATGGCTCAATTCAACTCTGCTTCAGTTCATGGCGGTCTGCTGTTGATCTGTTGGGTGTCGTTATTTCGAGTGGATGAGTGGTTACAATACTGCTGTCTGGTATCATTTTAGACACTGCAGGTGAAGGTTACACCATCCTATGAGGCCTTTTATCAGGAATCAGAGCTTGTCACCGACTTGTTTTATGCTCACCGTTACTGTTGCCATGTGACCATTGTGTGCAGCTGCTGGCAAGCGCTTGGAGATTCTGTCGTACAATGGCTTTCAGGCGGTGGACTGCATGTCGCATGAAATGACAGACCCGCTCTTTACCTGCGTCCAACAGGTGTGTGGCATTAATAAGCCTCTTCACTTCACGCCTCTCCCATAGTGCTACGGATTTCACGCTGACCAAACTGATACGTCCACGTGTTCCAGTATACTGACATTAGTGGTGACACTACCCGGGCTCTGCTTTCCAGGGTGTTGCGCTGTAATCGGCCAATCGTCTGATCGGCCGAGTGTTCTTGTCGTTTGACGTCTCATACATCCACTCATGCGTAGCTATCCAGGTTGAAACGTGGCTGGTTGAGATTCAGGCCGACATCATTGCAGATGTCTATTGATCAGACAACTTAATGCCACGAAGACGTGCTCATATTTATAAGGATAGCGTTTGCTGCGCCACAGCCTGTCGTTCAGCCCAAGGGTTGTGGCCATACATATGTCGCTGCTGGCAATCATGGCAGGTGGTGACGGACGCGCACCTTCTTCAGTTCGGAGCTATGATAGGAGAGGCGTCTGCGGAGCTGGCTCTCAGCCAGGCGGGCAGCGCCGCTGCGGTGGGGCCGGATCCCGCCAGTCTCTTTGGGCCTTTCGACCGCTATGAATTATACCGCCAAGGATGGGAGCTCGTCGTGGAAGAACATAAACCCGGCCTGCACTACTGGACCTGGCGGCGCCACCTGCGCAAGGGCCTCTTTATGCACAAAAGCAAAACTATATACGAGACTGCGACTACGGCGCAGATTATGGACTTCACCTATGACATTGAGTTTCGCCGCACCTGGGACGAGTCGATGGCATGTCAGCTGGCCATTGCACCGCCAACCTTAGCCGCCATGGCGCAGGAGACAAGCGTTGTGAGCCTGGCAGAGGCAGATGCCAGGTCGTCGGGGGGCAAGTCGGCTTTCATGTACGCTCGGACAAAGTTCCCTCCACCCATGGCCAGCCGTGAATACACATACGCACGGCGATGCTGGGCGAAACCCGATGACGGCGGCTGCTATTGCATCTCCCGGGCCTGCGCGCATCCATCGCCCCCACCGCCTGGCGGTCGGGCGGTGCGCATCACAGACTTCATCTCTGGATACGTCATAAGGTACAGCGTGTTTGCAGAAGTGCTAGACATGGGTAACGGGAATGCGGCGTTTCCGCTCATTGCGACTTTCCCCATTTCACTCGAGAATTCAATGTGTCGATGGTTCGGATTTCATGCGTGTCAGTACTCCGTCACCATCAGCTCTGCGACCTTGTAACGTTACGATGTTGCTAGGGTTAGTTCCATTGAAAGGCTTACCGCTGTCATGTACACTTTGCAGGTCGAGCAAAGGCATATTTGACACCGCGAATCCGGCGGTCGAGGTAGTCAATGTGTACTTCGAAGACCCCTGCGTGCCCTCAGGTATTGTCAATATGAGCATCCGACGGGCGCTGTGGCCAATGGTTCAGAAAGCTGAGGTACGTGATGTATGAATACGGGCCGGGTGCGCACATGTTCTGAGGCCGCGACTGCGCGTATGGCTCTTATAAGGAAGCGTGGCGTGCAATGATACGTCTCGCAGGAGATGACTGACATCATGAACCACATTCTGCTTACTTTGCATAGGCTCAATGATTGAAACCATAATTTCTCACATTGCTGAAGTCGTAGCACCCCGTATCGCTTGTTGCTTTTCAGGCCGCCTTCCGTGACTATTTGCTGACACGTGTGCACGGTAACCTAGAGCGCCCACCGCCCGAGCGAACGGTAGCCAGAGACTCCTTGTGCGCAGCCATGGGTCCCCATGGCGCACACGTCGCATGCGCCGCTGCAGCCGATGCCGACGCCGCCTCGTGCATGGGTGGCCTGCCACCAGCATCAGGCGTGTCATGGAGGCTGGTCAGCCCGTACATGCTGCTGTATCGTGGTTACATGGCCCTGTGGCGCGGCGGTCGTGGCACCTTGCTGTCCGCCTTAGGCTGCTGTATGAGTCTGTGGTGCAACGGCACCGGTGTATGTGTGGAGGCCTGGGCCGTGGCGCGGTCCGGACTGCACCATGCGGCAACGATGAGTCGGTCCGTCCCAGATATGCTGTCCCGAGCGCTTGCGATGGGCCAGTGCAGTCTACAAGCGGAGGCGTTGAAGGTGTCGTCCACAGCCAGGAAGGCGGGCCACGTGTTAGCACAGGTGATGTGGCCGTGGGAGTGGCTCATGGCTGACCGCCATCAGAGCGCCTTAGCCGCCGCCAGCAGCGGCAGCGTGGGGAGTTTCCCAGTGCCATCCTTCGTCAGCAGCGGCACGGGTGCCGTTAGGTTATCGTCGCATCCGTTGACGGGCAATACTACGGTAGCATCAAAGCGCCTGTCTTTCGCGCCGCGTTCTGGCAGCGGGAACGGGAATGTTATTGGTGGCGGCGCAGATGGCCTGCAGTCACCGCGTGGCGGCGGCCGCCGTGCGCGCAATGGATTGGCGCGCCGTTGCGCGCTTCTAGCGGTGAAGTTGGCAAAAGTGGCTGGTGCAGGACTGCTCCTTGGGCGCGCAGCCCGCACGGAGGGCTGTTCCGTCCAGCCGGCTGCCGCCACTTACGCGCAACAGCAGTCGCGGGGTCAGGCACGGCAACAGCAGTAGAGTGTGGAGGCCGTTCCACGTAAAGTGCCAGGGCTGCGTTGGCAGTGGAGAGGGCCAAATCAGGCAGGATTATTACGAGGCAATGTATTATGGCGCAAGATGCAAAGATTACGCTGGCATAAGCGCGATGGAGCCTAGGTCGCCAGGTTCTTGGCGATGAAGGTATCGCAGGCGCGGAGAGAGTTTCATCGTCATCTGCTTTGGAGCGTAGGTTGGGGACATCTCCTGAAGTTTGCAGTGTTTTGTGAGTATGTGGCAGAAGCGCGGCTTTTGGATGCAACAGCAGCCGTAGCGTGAGGCGTTTTGCTGTTAGGTTGCTGTGGACATATGCCTGGGTGAGCTGGAGCGCACAGTTGGGCAAGGCAGAGTTAATGGCGTTCCACTTGCACAACGTCGCTTGTTTATCACCATTCTCTATCCAACACATATCCACAAACCATATCAGTATTTAGGACACGAGTTATGCAAAGATTCCAAAAGAAGAAATTCCCTATTGTGCGTGCACCAAGTGTGTCAGCGGCCAGGTATGTGCGCATGTGTGAGGGATTTATTCATTCGCGCCCATTTGCCGGATTTTCCGTTGCCGCTTTCGAGATGTGTATAGAGCGTTGTGCTCTTGTGTGTTCGGAGCGCTGTGTGTATATAGTACACATTCCCTTCTCACGTTCTTGCCCACTAAAGCACGGACTGACCACAACAGTGGCGATAATGTACCATTCAGAGCTGTGGCATCGTCCTTGGATGAGTTACTATGAGGCCGGAGCAAGAAGATGGCCGAGCGGATGTGGCATTGTGGTTAGCATCTGAGGATTTTCCCTTCCTATTTGAGGTAGCAGAGCAGCGGACCCGCAAGCGCAGTTGGAACATTTGTGCGGCGGGATGGGTAGCCCTGGTGATGCGCAACGCTGGAGAGGTTTGGAGTGTCGCCCCGGATATGAGCAGGGAATGGCCTGCCCTTCATGAGTTTCATTTCTCTTGCAGGAGGGTCAGCGCTTGATCACAGCAAATTGTGGCGTGTGTGTTTTCATCTGTGCCTCTCTCATTCCGCTGATGCGCTTGGCATTAGCAGGGCTCCTCTCAAGGACCACGACTTGATTTGACGATGAGGGCGTTTTAGTTACGGAGTGCGTGGTGGCAATTCACGTCGCGTGGTGTTTGTCATGCTGCACGTGGAGGGCGTCATGCGTGCCGAAGAGTCCGTGGCTGATTAACATGCTGTCATTCAGGCTGGTCATGCGGCACATGTGCCTCGACTGCAGCTATCCTTGAAAGATGGTTGAGACAGTAAGCTCCTGTAACAGCATGAGTCACGTTACATAGGATGTTCCCGGAAGGGACCCGCCGCTGTGCATTTAGGAAATAGCAACAGCATCATGAGCCTGCAGCCGGTCGTGGATATCGTTTCCCTCATCTCCGCGTCAAGTACCACACGAGGAATAAAACGGTGGCCACACCGATAACTCCATAGATGAGCCTTTTGTTACCTTTGTCATTATATACCTACAGCATCATGAATGATTTTGCGGGTATTTGGGTAAGATACCGCATGGGTATTCGATACGTTAATTATAATTCGGGAAAGATGCAGGATTGTGTGGATGTGCGGCTCCCAAGATCCTGATGTAATTGTGGCCTATTTTTAGGCTTTGCGTCAGCATGGCGCCTTGCTTGCACGTGTAATAGTAGCAAAAAAAATCAAATAGTAGCACCCACACAATGCGAAGAACACAACCCGCGCGTAAAACGTTTTCTATGCGGGGTAAACCCATGCACAACGGGTGGCACGGAAATACAAGAAGTGTGAATGGTGGGCTTTTGCCTGGAAGCCACTATGGTTACAGTTAACTGGAGCAAACATGATTTTACCCTCACCCCTGCTCATATTTTGCCGCTTCCGCTCACCAGTCGAAACTTGTCCGTCACCGCGCCCATTAGACCTCGCACAGACATAAAGCTGCCATCCTGCAACAGCGCAGACGTGCCAAAGCACGGGGCGATGACAAATACACACGATGAAGCCAGGAGTGGTTGGAACCAATGTTGGCAACGCGGTAATGGCATCGGTCGCGTGCAAACGTACGTCCGGCCCTTGGCTTAAGACAGCGCAGATCTTCCTGCAAACCTGCACCCAGCTTCATGCTCAATTAGGATCGCAAGGTGGACTACGAGGTAGTAGCCTAATGTCACTTTCCCAGGCCCATTAGGCCCATTAATAGCCTAATGTAATTTCTGCATCGCCACTATGTCCACCGCACCATGTTGTCCAACAGCTTGTGCTGGTCATCCACTTCCTTGTTGATGCCGTGCGTTACCTGTCGGACAGGAGTAAATTTAAAAGGGTGATGTGATACGTTGTTGGTGCAAAAGATAGGCTCTGGAGGTAGATATAACGTCCTCTGTTAAGGGTAGGGCGCCGTGCAATGACCAGACCATCGACCCGAGCGTGTGAACTTCTTGGTCAGCCGTACGGTGTAATACCTACGTTCTTTAATAACGCCACCCGATCCGCAAGATGGTCTAGATCGCGATCATTTTCTTGCTCCATCGCCTCTATGTCAACCTTGTCCTGCAACAGGGGGGTACGGCTTGCTGTGTACACAAAGCATACGACCCTGCAGATACACACCAAGAGTTGCTAATGGCAGCACGCACCCGCGAGAAGCCTTTCCTGTCCCTGCTGTCGCCCATGTGTAAGCAGCAAAATGTTCCAAATACAACAAACACGCAGTTAGCAAGGACATGAAAATGGTGCGACATCGAAACCCAAGCGACTTGCGATGAGTACACACCTTGCGCCAAGCATTATTGTAAGAGATCCAGAGTGAAGCAAAGAGCTGGCTCAAAACCGATGCTGCGCCTAACAGGGTTGCAACTGCGTCAAGCCGCTGAGTGCGTTAAAAGGTATTGTTAAATTGTCAGTAAGGATAATTACAATCTACATATTCCACATATGCACTGACAACTACAATTCGCGTTCTGTCTAGAGGTGACGAGTAGTCTGCAAATAGAGGATTTACGATAGTTTATGAATAAACCCTCGAAAGTTTGTCATATAACACTGGAGAAACCATCCTAGCAGGGTTGGTTGGAACCTTTCGGAGACCTGGCGGCATCATGTACAACATCCTTATGCCCAATGCCCAGTGCGCTGAGTCTAATAGGCGCGACCCTTGTTATGGAAGACATTCAACGTCAAAACATGGTTTTCTTGTAACATAAGCAGGATCGCACGTATTTCCTGGCGCACGGCTCATTCGGACACAGAAAGATCATCCGGGCCCGGGCGTTGCATCATTCCCTGTCCTGCAAATAACTTAATGTCAGGTCTGTTGAAGTTTGGGGGCCTTGCGCACCTAGCGCGATGTCCCTGTGCAGGCCCAATACCAGCAGCTGGACAGGCACGAGAGGCGCACTGGGCTTGGTGGTACGCAGTCCTAAGGATTGGCGCCAAAACAACCCGTGTAGCATCCCACTCCTATCCTGTTCTTTTGCCATCGCAGGATCGCTCCCTTACACGCAACTGGTCTCCCAGGAGCGGCAGCACCCCAGGGCGCCCGCCAAGGCAGCACATATGCCGCAGTTGGCGGGGACTCCTCATCCTCGCTCCTTCCCTCCGGGGGCAACTTCCCCGACCCACTCGCTGTTCCCACTTTCAGCTCCTGCGCAACAGTGGATGGATGTCCGCCGCTACTGCCGGCCCCGCCTGAGCTCGCAGCCACAGCGGCGGCCAAGGAAAGTCTCATGATGCTCCCCAACACCCGCATCTCCGCAGCTTCCTCGCTTGAGGACTCCCTCGCTCTGGTCCTGAGCCCCACGCAGCTCGGTGTGCAGGTGTGGGAGAGCGCCCATGCGGCCAGTGGTCTGCCTTGGTGGGCTGCAATTCCAGTCTGCACATTAGCCGTCCGCGGCGCGCTTTTCCCGTTGAGCCTCCGCGCCTATGGGGCCTCTGCCAACATCGCACTGCTGCAGCGAGCCTTTGGACTATCGGGAGCGGTTGCCGAGGCAGTGGCAGCTGCGAAGCAGCAGGCGGTGGAGCAGGGGCGAGGGGAAGGGGAGCAGCGAGCAGGGGAAGGGGCAAGAGCAGGGTGGCAGGGAGATGGGGAAGCAAGTGCTCATCAGCACGACAGCAGCAACAGCAGTAGAAGCGGTGGCAGCACAGGACGTTGGCAGCTGGGTCGGCTGGATCTGGTGCGGCGGGTGTTCCATCATCTGCGGGCGCAGCAGGGGGCGCCATCGTTCGGTTGGTATGTGGGCAACGTGATGGTGCAGGTACGTTCCTTGTACGTTGCCTTAGCCGCCGGGTGCGTATCCATCCGGGCCGTACACTCTTCCCCGTCATGGTGGTTGATGTCTTCCGCAGGCTCCGTATTGGGGAATGCGGAGATCAAATATTCAATTGGCAACTTGGGGATCATTTCTGTGGGATACAGAAACAGCCTGACACCTGGGCACCGTGCATTTGCGAATTGCAGGCGTGCACTTTGTGCGTGTATGTGTATGTGTATGTGTATGTGTATGTGTATGTGTATGTGTGTGTGTGTATGTGTGTGTGTAGGTGGGGTTTCACGTGGAAGGCGGCGACTTGGGACACGGGGTGTAAATTTTCTGTTCATGTGATGTGCTTCACGTGACACCAGGTCTATCAGTCGTTGTGTACCAGCCAGCTATGCACTCGATTGCTCTCTTTGGGTCCGCTTCGGCAGCGTGGCTGATGGCTTGAGTCCCCGTGGTACGCCAGCATGAAGCATCGCTGCCGTTCAGTCATGTAAGTTTCGGTGTTTATGCCTGTGCACGTTCGTGATAGCATTCCGAAGGAACATACAGAGGCATACATTCTCATGGCGACGCGTTTTGGGCGTGACCCTCGTTTTCGCATGTCTCCTGTCCGCCTCCTTCCTCCATTCCCAGGTGCCGTTGTTGGTGTCCCTGTCATTAGCTCTGCGCCGGATGTCGGACACCTTGTGGCCAGGATTCACGGCCGAGGGGCTGATGTACTTCCAGGATCTGACGGCTCCACCTATGTATTTGCAGACATTGTCCACGCCGTACGGTACGGCGGGGGCGATTTTGCCGCTGGCAATCGTATTGCTGTACGTTAGCGCCGCTGACAGATCCGCTGGAGGTGAGTATCCCACCATTTCGTCCTGCGCTTTGGCCTGTGCTATGCCCATGTGGATGTGTATGCATGTTGGTCGCTGATTGAGGGGAAGAGGGTTTCTCACCGGATTTCTCGAATGGTGGCGCAAGCGTCTGATCATGTGCCTAACAGTCACATTGTTCCGCAAATCATCGCCGGTACAAGCGCCCCTCCGCCTACAACTGCAACCATGGCAGATGGAGGCGGTTTCGTAAGCTCGGTAACAGCAAGCCAATGCCCGCATGTCCATTTCGGTGCTGACCTCTCCCTGACCTCTGGAGGGCGCCCGCCTGGGCGCCGGCCCCTCCTCCGCGTCAGGCTCTAGTCCAGGTATTCACATCGCCCTCAAGCTGCTAGCCTTGCCGCTCTACTGCGTCGCACTGCTGCAGCCCCATGCGGTGCTGGTGTACTGGCTCGCACAGGCGGCTACACAGCTGGGACTCTACGAATTAACGGCAAGGCTGCCCGCGTTGCGGCGAGCAGCGGGGGTTCCGGAGCTGCTGGTGACGTGCAGTAGAGATGGCGCCGGCAACACTGCAGGGATTGGCGAAGAGGGACAGACGGAAGATGCGGGTAAGGGGCACACCATTCCCCCCCCCCCCACACACACACGCAGATTTCGCGTGCTGGGGGTTCTTCAGTGGTTGGGAGGGGAGGGCGAGGTGTGTGGAGATCAGGGCATGGGCGAAGGATACATGTGCAGTTGGATGCACGGGCTTCCGCCCGCGTGTAGCTGGAATGGGGGATCCGGCTAAGTGCCGAAATGCTGACGGGCTCGGCAGGAAGTCTTTGGGTTCGGATGGATGGGCCATCACGTCATTCAACTTACAGAAAGCCCGTTGGTCTCACACCGCCCGGGCACCACCGCATCGCCCACCACCATCTGGGACTTGCCCGCATCAGGCATATTGGACGAGCTCCTGATCGCGCTATCCGAATCGTACATCAAGTCCGGCAATACAGCGGCGGCTCGCATCTGTCTTGAGGCTATACTGGCACGGCAGCCTGGCCATGAAGCGGCTGCGGAACGTCTGCGGGCGCTGAAGCCGGTGTCCGCATGAATGTCGACTTCCTGTCATCACTAGGTTCGAGTGTGAGCTTGGTTAAACTATCGGCGGATTTAACTTCCAATCATGCCGGATTCCGATGGGACGGTTGATGGGTGGCAGGCTGCAGAAAGATGCAGCAATGACTCAAGGTTTCAATTTGTCAGGGTTGCCGTTCTCCGCCCTCAGGGTTCCTGCTATCTATCTTCGCCAGTAGATATTCCAGGCATGCGTCTTCGCGCGTTGGGACTAGGCAGCTGTTAAGGTGTGGCTGATAAGAGCGGGTGCCTACTGGTCTGGCTCGCACGCGGCGAAGATCACGAGGGCACGTGTTTACTGCGTGGAGGTCTATTTGGATGAGGATGTGTAGGCTTGGGTACGTCCAGGAACCTGGGAACTCAGGAAGGACGAAGAAATCAGTCAACTTATGGATCGTCTTGCACAGTATGCTGATGAGTGCAAGGGGACGTGTATCCCCCAACGCAACCATATCGCTCTCATTCTGCCAAGGTAGGTGGCAGCACCCACCAGTGACCAACTGCGCATCGGCGAGAAGTCATTAAAGACCTTGCCATTTTAAGATGACGCGGTGACCCGCATCATAACCTCTCGAGCAACCAAGCCACGAATACGAGTTCCGATAGTGATATCACGTGTACATCATGCCGCGTTCAACCCCAGATGTTTGGCAAATTACAGAACGATCAGCGTCACGGACACAACTTTGCATAGACGCATCCCGGAGACCGACCTGCAGTGCAGGCGAGCCACACGCATGCACAACTCACGGGCCACATACCACCATGGCGCCTTCACGGTTCCGATCGCACGTCAAAACTGCAATCTGGACCGGGGTCGCGTCGATTTTACCAGTGGAAAAACACCCCGGCACATTGCACGTAAATGCACTAGGAAAGGATCATCAGGCGACCCCGGCTTCCTCCGTCCCTGCGTCTTCGACACTTACGAGTAACAGGAAGAGCCCGCACAGCAGCTTCCTCTCAAGTTTGTTCCTGGTAGCATGACACTGCCATATCACGGTGATAATAGTACACACACATTCACAGACTATCTCCGTTCATCCATCCCTTCCGCCCTCGTTCCCCTGCAAGTACTCCGCAGCCTGCTTCCACCGAACAGATCCTGCATAGCACCGCTCCGGCCTACTCCTCGCGTATACCGTTCTGCCAGTGTCTTCCCGATGTCATCTTCCCTCTACCTGGGCTTCCCCATGGCTAGGGTGAGCTCTGCCTCTACCACCAGGTCCTCCCCGACGTGGCCAGTGGCAGCCACCTTCACCATGCCGAACCGCTTATTGTACTTGGTCACCTCCGCACGCATCATCTGGCAGATAAATGGGCAGTTGGAAATGAGCAGAGATGGTTACGGGGCATTGGAGGTCGGCACGGGCTCGGCAAAGGATTAGAAGTCATCGCCAGCGGCGTCGTGGTGCAATTAACAAATGACCAAGGCGGCTCGGCAAGCTCAAGATCCCGTTGCGGAGGATTCATGCATGATGAATGCAGGTTGTGAAGCGCCCGAGAGATCATCACATAGATAACAAACAGGGCGTCAAACACGGGTTTTTGGCATCACGGCCGCGCACTTAGCTGCTTCAGAAGGAGCAAGGAGAGGCAGTATCTTTCCAGGCTACGTTTCCCGAGTTTACAGCACTTCACGCGTGTTAATCGACCCAGTCACGCAAGACTCCGGGCTCAAACCGCACCCCAGGTACTCCCACTCCCGCGGCCCTCTCCCACCCCCATTTTTGGGCCCCATTGCGGCCTCCGCTCCTGGTTTATGTACGTACCAGCACATCTCCTGGCACCACCGGCTTCCGGAACCGGCAGTTCTCAATGCCAGCAAAAAAGAAAAGCCCCTTGCCTGCCGTGTCCTCGGGGTCCAGCATGACAATACCGGCGAGTTGCGCCATGGCCTCAACCTGGAGGACACCTGCAGATCGAGGCAAGAACGAACGAGGATTATAGGCAAAACAGAGCACCGGTGTATCGTCAGACTGAGACTTGAATTTCCTGCACGCGTCCTGACTTTAAGCATGACAGCAAGGCAGCGTAGCGGGGAGGAGAAAATGAAAGCAGGGGACACCTGCACCAGAACACAGGTCAAAGAAGACCGCGAGTGTATAGCTCCCGCATGCACAGATCCCACACAATTCGCCAGTACCACAATTCGCGCTGTGGGACAAAGCAGCAACCCTCACCTGGCATGATAGCGCGCTCGGGGAAGTGGCCTGGGAAGAAGTTATCATTGATAGTAATGCATTTGTAACCCACGGCGTACTTCTCCTTCTCCCACTCCACCACGCGGTCCACCAGCAGGAAGGGATACCTGTGCGCCAGCAGGGCACCAAGGGAGAGATAGGGATCGTCGGGTTACAAATGGTTGGTGTGACTTGCCCAGTCTCTCAAACAGAAGGGACAGTGTAAGAGTTGAAAGATTGACTCGCCTTGAGTCAGCAAAAGAGATTCAACAATAACAAGCAATAGTTACATTGGCAGGCACTTGACATAGTACGGAAAATTCCTGGCATACTGAGTTTCGCGCGCTCCAACAAGCGCAACCTATCCAAACCCACGGCCTCCCACGCAACCCTACCCCCTCAAGCACATATAAACTGACATCATTTCCGGTAATTTTACCGGAATTTACTGCACTCATCAATAATTCACAAATGCAATCGTGATGACTGGAAATTACCCAACAGTAATCCATCAGGCGTTATAACGCCTGCACATGCACGTTGATCCATACCGGCTCTCCCAAAGCTACCTGTGAGGCAGGATCTGCATAATCTGCATGACATCACGCAAGGGCTTGAAGTTTGGACCAGTTTTCTCCACGGAAAGAGGCTTTGGTGCCTCGGCAGCTGGGGCGGCTTCAGCATTGTCGACCGTCGTCGACCGCACCGGTCGGACGGTAATGCGCTTAATAACTGCAGTCTTGCGATTGCAAGCCTGACCGGATTTAAAGGTGCGAGCGGACAATGCCATGGTGTTTGGTGCGTCTCGTCCAAGCAGTCAGCCACTAGCAATCTACGGATGCACCTTGCGTGTTACGTGCAAATCATCAATAGAGGCTAAGGGATAATGTCAAGAAAAAAGGCATGCATCTGGTTGTGTTGCGACAAAGGGCCCATTAGTGAGCCCTGTACGTCGACTCTTTCCGGGCGTTATCACTCATGCAGGTGGAGTCCAAAATAATTGAGAGACGGCCCTGTCTTGCATGGAGCTACTCACGGGTCTGCAACTATTTGTAAATTCGAGTCATAGTCCAAGACGTCAAAACCAGAGGAAAATGCTGATATTATCGCTTTACAAATGTTTGGACGTAATATGTTTGTGACTTTCAAGTGCGAAACCGATACCGGAAAGAAAGGACTGGGCCTGGGACCACATTTTGTATGGTTCAATTTTAGAAGCAAAATCCCGCTCAAATAAGAGATATCGCTTAAATTACTTTCAATGGGGTAGAGAAGTCTGCATCCCTATAACGACTTTGCAAATGGCCTCATCTCTCATGCGATATGCACTCATTGGTCATCACCTCAACGTGGAAGCCGTTACTCGTATTTGTGTAACTGCCTCGGCAAATGCAAAATTTCCAAATTATATAATCCTTGGAGAGCATGTTAATCACCGCGAGCTGTGCAGCGCAACGAATCAGGGGGCGGGGGTGGGATGGGAGGAGGCGGTGGCAAGGGAGGGACACTGCAGGAGTGAGAAAGCTGGATCACAGGGCACATGGTCCAACAGCTCCCATGCATAGCGCATTGTGCTTTATCGACCTCACTTCCGCCAAAATGGCGCTGAGGACGAATGGCGCTATGAACACGTTTCGCCCTCTCGACAGCAGGAAACCGTGATCAGGTAGAACAGGCGCGTGGAAGGAGCGGCCGTAATGTCATCAGCTCCTACACACTGAACGGATGGCCGCAGTCTTTGGTCACCTGGTGCTCCGTGTGGTCGTGGATGCGGAAGTAGTAGTAGATACCAGCCACGAAGCAGTGAAGCCACATCGAACACAACTGCACCGCTCCGAAACACCTCCGTCAGCGCGGGCCGGCCAGCGGCCGCCTACAGTTGCACCAACGGAGAGAACGAACAAAGACATGATGCTACACCGCTACGTGCTAGCCTCCCCTTACTACCCCATTTTCCGGCATGTTCATTCCCCAATCACCTCTAATAGCGCCCCCAGCTCGTCGCTGCCAACTAGGTCATGTAGCTGTCCAGGATGACCAATGCACACCTAAAACGCACGCTGCTCATCGATTGTCCCGTACCTCAGCGCAGGTCCGGATGGCCGTCATCCCCCTCCCCCTTTCCCCCGAAGTGTGGATTCTTAACTTTGAAGATTAGGACTCGTACGGTTCCCTGCATGGAGCACTAAAGGGACGGAAAGGTTGGCGTTCTCGAACACCAATCGATGAATGCAGGGTCAAGTTTCCGAAGATTAATGTTGGTGTATGTGTATTACGCAATTCAATCGTTTGTTTCTCCGGTAATTGTAACCAGCAGCAGGCTTGTTGCTCAGCAGCAGCGTGGCTGGCTCTTGTTTGAAACCGAACTTGCCTGACTAGCTATCCAAATATTCGTACACATCCAAATATATGCTAAGCCAGCCGGGCGAGCGACGCTTCATCTCCCCCTTCATGGACTTACTTAGGACCTAATATTTCGATTCCTCCAAATGAGGAGGCCTTAACAAGATAGATAACCAGATAGATATTCGGGAGGAGCAACGAAACCGCCCGAACCAGAACTGCAACTCCTAACCAATAACCGTTACCTACCAGATAGATGGATAGACACTCGGGCTTTTCATGGGTCTTCCATCCAGTACACATATGGCGGGGCCAACAGCAGCAGCATACCGGGTTATGGCAATGGAGGCGCTTCTGCGCACGCGTCCTTACCGCCTTCCGACCGCCATCTCACGGGGCGACCTCGACATGGTGAGGTGGCTACGGGAGCGACACTGCCCATGGCCCCAGAACGCGGTCTTACTGGCCGCGTCCATCAACAACTTCGACCTGCTTGTCTGGCTTCTTAAGAGTGGCTGCCCCTTGGAGGTGAGCGCACTACCCCTACACACACACACACACACACACACACACACACACACACACACACAAGAACACACACACACACAAGAACACACACACACACACACACACACACCGGGTTCATTGTAGTGCCGCTTCCCGGTGAAGGTGTTAAGTAGTGTGCGTCACCAGTTACATATGCAGACGAGATGCGGGAGCATTCGCTCTCAGCCTCATCAAGGACATTCCTTCACAGCAGCATCGAGATTTTGATCTTTTGTTTTCATCTCCTTTCCTTCCACTGATGAGCTTCTTGCTGCTAGGTGACTCAACATATGTTGTTATGGTAGTTAGTACGGACCAAGGAAGGCCCACCTTCGTTCTGTTAATACTCGTGTGTTAACCCCAACTAACTTACCCTGCTCCCTACCTACCCTGGGCGTGTACTCGACGCTTCATTCATTCATGACCCCGATAAGGCCTTTCTGGCAGCGGGTGAGGTGGACGACCTTGGCGCCCTGCGCGCCTTGCAGCTGCTAGGTGGCTACCTAAGCCGGGCGGGGGCGGAGCGCATGCGGGCAGCCTGTAGAACTGAGACGGTGCTCCGCTGGCTGAGCAACGAGTGGTACCCGGCGGATGTTGAAATGGAGGAGACGACACCGGCTGAGCTGCCGCCGCCGCTGCCACCGAAGCAGCCGCAGGACAGCCTCTGGACGAGGCTCGCTAATAGCATCGCCAACTTCCGGGGCAAGAAGCGGCAGCGGGAGGAGGTGGAGGAGGGAGAGGGTGTGACTGGCGAGGAGGAATAGCTGACAACTAACGTTAGCAGAGGTCGTGGGTGAGGTCGTGGGAGAGGTCGTGGGAGAGGTCGTGAGAGAGGTCGTGGGTGAGGTCGTGGGAGAGGTCCTGGGAGAGGTCGTGGGAGAGGAAAGCAAGGGTATGCAGTTTGGGACGGGCAAATGGCGGATTGATGGCTTCCCGGATAGCCCACAGCAGCCCCGAAGAGCAATTACTTCCGACTGTGGCAATCCTTACAGCATCATATATACCTGCATCTGCGGACAACAGCTGCCCCCAACTCACCGCACCTACCTACCTAAGGCAGGATTGCCCTTGACAGCATGAACAGGTTAAAGATGTGCCTCACTGTGAATGTCTTCACGTCCTCGGGCACAGTCGCATCCACGCGCTGGTCTGTACTGCCGAAGTGAATCCCTGTGGCAGCATCTTACCCAATAGTCTTCCGCGCTATGATATGCACTGCGCTGGTCTTGCCAATGCCCAGCGGTCCACTGAGCAACGCGGCCTTCTTGGACATGTCCTTGGGCTTTGAGCCTCAGCTTTTTGCCGTCGGGGCCGCAGCACCTCGCAGGTGGACCTGCAGCACGGGCAGAGTGGGGTTCATGGAACACGACCTACCGCTGATCGGGGTGCCCAGTACTGTGCGCTCATGCAGTTCCCTTAATCCTGTAAGCAGCTGAACGTGCGCCTTCCGTCCATCATGGCGCAGACCGGAACTTGGCACACGCCCAGCCTGGGATGCATCAACTGCCCGATGCGCTGGAGATGACATGACCACAACTCCGCGCTTTTTTGACACATACAGGCGCAGTTGTACTTTCATCACCAGGCCGCCCGCGTCAGTTGCCATCAGCAAGTAAGCCGCCCACCCATCCATCCACCGTCACACCTGTTCCCAACACTCCAGGTTCCACTGCTTCAAGTCGGCCACCAGCGTGTTGTTGCCGACCAGCTCAAAGCTATTCGCTCGCTTACACTTGTCCACCCAAAGCTGGTTCAGTGACCCGCCTCCGCTGCTAGCTGGCGCCGGTAATAATGGGCAGCTTGGCTACGTACTCCGGCATTGAGGCCGTCCGGCCTGCGCACAGCGCAACCTGCCCCTTGCAGCCGCCACTGTGGAGCCGGAAATGTCCAAGGTGGGAATCCTGGCGAAGGCCCGGCTGTGCCGGGTGTGGAAGCTGCCGTCGGACCCTCCGGCGGTGCAAATGGCGCACCGGATCGGAGGAGTGCGAAGAGGCCGGCCTCATAGATCACTTTGATCTTGTGCTGTTTTGCCCGCCGTGTGTATACCCCCATTGTGCGGTAAGGGGAAAGACCGGATTGTCAGCGCGTGACCAGCATTTGGCATGCGGCAATCAGCCTCCATGATTAACAGCGTTGTGCATGAGAAAGAAACGACAGCATTCGTAGAATCTTATATTCTGACTCAGGGCCTTGATTGGCTTCACATGCGGCAGCACATATGCAGCACCGCGTGACGCTTACTGCTGGTACGAATAGGAATACCACTTTCCGGCGACGGGCACCGGCAAACCGGCAACAGTAACACGTGTGCTCCCCCCTACCTTGCATTACGCACCGCGACGCATAGAGATGCTGCGCTCCCGGTCCCCATATCGACCCATTCCTTTCAACCCCAGATGCCCATCCCGGTTAGATGATGTCACCATCCTCACCATGCGATATTTGCCACGTCTGCAGTTGTGGCCCGCCAGCACGAATGCATGATGTGTTGCCGGACACGGTCTGCTGGGCCAACTTGCCGCCGTGCCGCTTGGTAAGGTCATCCGCGTCGGGCGGGGCGCATCAGGCTGTCCAGCACGCCCGTGATCACGAATGCGCGGCCCGTAAGGCAGTCGGGATGGCCACGAGGAACCTCCTGCATACGCGCTCAGGGAACTAACCGCCACGCAAGGCACACGTACAGATGCTGAAAAAACGAACCCGCATGGCGCAGTGCCCATTCTCATATGACCGCCGTTTAGGAGCTGGACATGCTTGCCTGGTCGCCTTGCTTACCACGCCGCTGCAGATGCCTTCATGAGGATGCGTCCGCGTGCAATCACTTAAGCCCCCCGACATACACATACGCACACAAGATAGAGTATGCGACTAAATTCGTCATTCAAGGGGGGAAACGACATGTGTCATCTCTTGAGGGCGCATCCTGATACCTCATCGTCGGATCTCCATCAGCGGTTGATCACAGGTTGTCCGTTCGGATCCACTTAAGAGGGCTTGATACCGATAGCGCGGCCGTCAAACCATGTCAGCTCCATCACACATACACACGACACGACTCCAGAGCCTGAAGACGTCACACATCAGGCGCCAGCCAGCTATAGACAAGTAAACGAAACGAGCTAACGAAACCTAAAACGTCTGGAGGCTAATGCCACGACTGGTGTGGCCGGTGGGGACGGGGGGACACAAGGGAGCAAGGCAGCTCGGCATAGGACAGCACGACGATGGCCCTACACCTGCACCTTGCGCGGCGTTAGCGGATGTGGTCCATCTGCGCCGAGCTGATCAGGGACCTAGGGCTTAGTGGCCTGGGGGCTTCACAAGCAACGCCCAGCACCCAACATGGAGATATGCGCGATTGTCGGTGATCTGATCCAGCGCTCCGCTGAGGCTGAGGGTAACGCTGGCATTCCCGTAACTGGCCGGGGCCAGGCCGGGGCCACAGACAGATCCACGGACGAACAAACTCTATTGCAATGGTAGGAAGCAAGGTTACGGGACCCAGCAGGAAAGCGCGCGTCGTGCCGGCGTTCGAATAAGCAAGCAAGCACCCTTCCGAAACCGAAGTGATGATCCGTACGGCATTATTATCGCACGATAGGCAGGTACCCCCGTTACGAGCAGAGGCTGGCCGGTGTTAACAGAGCTGCGCTAGCTGGAAATTGCACGCGCAGAGCGAGGCTCCGACTCCATATGCATCCTCATCATGCCTCAGGTGAACCGCGCACACGAGGAATCTATCAAAAACGTGAAACAAATACCTCCGCAATAATTACATTATCAATATTAAGGTGGCGCGAAAGCTGTAGAGCAATAATGAATACAGTTGGTTGGCAGTTGGATGCGACGCGAAAGCGAATGAAAGCGCTGCTCGTCCTCACGGAAGGCGGAAAATCACAACCGACGCCCTACATGTCTGACGCTCGACTTTTCGGAGATTCCCCAATGGATCCAAAACACACATCGCGCATTGTTAAGAGGGGAGGACGTCCAGGAGCGCAACCGTGCAGCGGGCGCTCCACCCGCTCCCCCAGCCCGCCGCATGCCTCAAGCCGCAGCCCCTTGCCAGCCGGTTTCTAACGGCAGGTGACATGCTCAGTCGGGTCAGACCGGTGTCACCTACCCATTCCCTATCTACTCACAAGAAAAACGAAGAAGCAATCAATCAATTTTATTGCATCATGATGGATAATAACCTAAAATGCACGGTTGCATTCTATTCTGGTGCACGTGACAAAACCTTGCGCACCCCCATAAGCCCCCGACGTGTACAGGAGGACTCGAACCTCCCATCAGGTATATGTACTATACCCTGATGGCAGCCGACTGCTGTACACCCGCCCCAGGATAATGAAACCCTGGAAAATAGTCATATCCCCGCCTCGGGCTTTTCTTAATGGCGGTTCCCTCCAACGGCAAAAAGGGGATACGACAAAAACCGGCCTAACCTAAAGACTACCAACGCACCAGGTCACCATACATCACCAAGAAAACCGCGCTGCCCACCACGAACACCCTAAGCCCCGTTCCCCCGGCACCCACACAAATCCAAAACACTCCGTCAGCCCTCCATGTACACACACACACACACACACATGTACACACATGCACATGTACACACACACGGCAGTACACACGCACACACACACGATGGTACACACGCACACACACACGGCAAACACACACACAAAACGAAAACGAACCCTCCACCCTGCACAACCCCCATGCCAGCCAATTAAGCGTGCTGTACCCTTGCACCCGTGCTCCCGCCCAGGGTACCAGTAGTAGGAAACCGCAGCTGGGTCATGATGACGATGCAGACGCACCTATCACTGGGTCCCAGCCTCCATGCGCAGACACTCATAGGCCTCCTGCAGGAAGAGGAGGGGCTGACGCAGCTGCTGCTCAAAGTGCCGCTGGAACTTGAGCTGCTTGAGCATGTTGCGCTTCATGGCCCAATGAAGGCCATCCAGCTCGTGCACAATGATCTTCACATCGTCACCCAACCCGAAGAAGGCACGGGACCTTTGCGATAGAGTGCTTACAGTGGCGCACGTAATGGCGTGCCCCACGCTGGGGTCTTGTGGCCCCTCTGCGCTGGTCCCCAGCGGTTCGGCCCCATCTGCATCAGCAACCGCCACTGCGTCGTTTGCCACTGTCAACGACGCTGCCGGCTTATCCTCGTTTTGAACTTCGTCCCCATGGAACACGTCCATGCCATCTGCCACAATTGACGGCACGGACTTCTCCTCCTGCTCCTCCTCGCTCTCCTCCTCCTCCTCCTCACCCTCCTCCTCGCTCTCCTCCTCCTCCTCCTCACCCTCCTCCTCCTCGCTCTCCTCCTCCTCCTCGCTCTCCTCCTCCTCGCTCTCCTCCTCGCTCTCCACCTCCTCACCCTCCTCCTCCTCACCCTCCTCCTCCTTCTCGCTCTCCTCCTCCTCCTCCTCGCTCTCCTCCTCGCTCTCCTCCTCCTCCTCCTCCTCCTCCTCCTCCTCCTCCTCCTCCTCCTCCTCCTCCTCCTCCTTCTCCTCCTTCTCCTCCTTCTCCTCCTTCTCCTCCTCGCTCTCCTCCTTGCTCTCCTCACTCTCCTCCTCGCTCTCCTCCTCCTCCTCCTCGCTCTCCTCCTTCTCCTCCTCCTCCTCCTCCTCCTCCTTCCCCTCTTCCTCCTCCTCCACCTCCTGATCCACCCCATCCTCCTCCCTATCCTCCGCCCCGTCCTTCTTCCAACCTTGCACCCACCGGATCTGTACGTTACCATCAGTGAGAACCATGGATTCAGTATTGTCGACCTGCTGATCTTCCTGGCCCTGCTGGGTAGTGTCCTCGTCGCCTACTGCTACCGCAGCAGACGACATGTGCGCAGCCTCGTTGTCACGATCAGTTGCGCTGGAGATGTTAGGAGGTGCCATTCTCGCGGAAGCTGAAGCATCCTTCTGCTTCGGTTGAAGAGCTGCGGCTGAAGAAGTCGGCTCCTTCAGCACAGTCACCACCGAAGCAGAGAGATGCGTCGACGACCATCGAAAGTATGGAAACCAAGTCGTTAACTTCTCCATAGGCAGCATCTCGCAAGCAAAGCTGCTGAATGCCGCAAGCGCAAAGATCAACGTTCTGCGTGAAGAAGCAGGGCGGCGGGACATAAATACGCGTTGGGCGGGAATGTGGAACGCGAACCTAGCTGGTAGGTGAGCGAGGTCCTGCCTACTAATACCAACCTATCGATGCAATGCATGAAAAATCCTGGAATTATTAGCTTCAAACACAAAGAAATGGTCCATCTAAGTCAAGAAACTTGTTCTTCCGTCAAAGCAACTCAAGATGCTAACACCCATCGTCAACACAGTTCCCTAAAAACGAACATGATGATATCTATCTTGAAAAGATGGAATGCGCTGATCCACACAAGGTCAAGAAGAAATGGCAGACCGTATCGTGCAGCGCAACAAGCAACGACGAAATGTATGTCTGATGACGCACACATTGTGACGACATGGTGGCTTGCGGCTATCCCAAAGGCTGGTTTCAAGCCGTTAATCGCATCCGTCGTATGTAAACTTATGTTTTTTAAGCTCTCTGACCAGGCGTACCTGAGGACTGCGTGGACACCACCCAAGGCCAGGTTCACAAGCAGGTTGGCAATACCAAACCTCCATAGAGCTACGGCTGCCATGAAGATAGATTTCTCTAATAATGGCGGCCGAAGCTGGAACTGATGGCGAGCCTTATCGGCTGGACGAGTACCGGTAGTTGCAGCGATTAAAGTCAAGTTATTCCCGAATGAAAGCCGTAAAGCGTGAAAGCATAATAAGCACTGCAAGAATGCTCAAAATTCACACAATCGGTGACACTATTTATAGACTCTGGCCTGAAATCGGTTGAGATCAGTTGTATACGATACGGTAATAACGAAACTCGCTGCGCTGAAACTGGACCGGCTAGCTAATAAGGGCCGCACATAGTCGCACTTGATCTTATATTTTTCACACATCTATCGTTTTAATGGACATTTTCATCTTGGCGTTCTATGAGGACCGAGTATGCCAAGGATTGCACGTCCGACGGGCACGCATGTCCGGAGAACGGATTTTTATGACTTACCGCCACGGACCCAGCCACCATGGCGGCGCCATGCCCTGCCAGTCTCAAGAGTCTACGGGGGCGTTCAGAGATGCCTGCTGGACAGATTCGAAGAGAACTGGAGAACTGGCGCGCGCGTCACTCTGGTGCGCGCGTTGTTCCCCCCGTGTGCACTCCCCCCGTGCGTGCGTCACTCCCCCACGTGCAAAGCAACCCGTGCACGCACCACTACTCCGCCGTTTGCGCACTGATCCTCCCCGTGCATGTTGCTCCTCTGTGCGCTCTCGCTGCCCCTCCACGCAAGCAAGGGCAACGAACGCGGAACAAGGATTGGTGCGACCCGCACGTAAGAAGGCAAGGAGAAAGGTATGCTAGCTAGGGAGGGACCGGGAGGCTCCATCGTGTGTTATTTTTCCTAAAACAAGAAACGCATGCTTGGCTTCATGGTAGACTCCCCCCTCCCTGGACCTCGCGCCCACACACACCCACCAGCCGGCGCCGGGACAGAATATATATAACAAACCGTCCTCAATTGGGGGTGGTTCCGCGTGTGCAGCACTGCCTCACGCCATTCGAGATCGAAGGCACATAACATGCGTCGTCGAAGGCAAAACTCCGTAGCGATGTGGTTCCTGTATGTGCTGATGTCCGCCGAGCTAGTGCTAGTCCAACTCGATCGGCGCAATGCAGGGAGGCTTCACGCAGGTCATTCGCTCGTCGAACAATGAAAGCAGCGCCACATTCACCGGAACCCTGTTTCCCACGCACCGCACATCTAGACGTATTGCTGCTGTTGTCGCCCGCCGCAGTGTGCATGCGATGAATGAAGATGAACGCGCAAGCTGGCCGTCGCGAAGCTGCTTCAGACAGCGGATGCGAAGCATGGACGAGACACGGCACAAATGGGGCGGTGGAATGCAGTTGCTTTACCAGCGGGCCACAGCCGCTGTGGGGCCGGAGGATCCAATACCCCATTGCAATTAAATGCTAGCTTCAATGTGCCCACAGATGTGGCGCTGCCTAAACTCCCAGATGATACCCGCCGTGAATGGAAAACATTGGGGCAGGATGGGCATGGCCGTCCGCTTTGCCTGTACGGCACGTTTCCGACTTGGTTGTTGGCCCCTCTTGCAAAACCGCATCCTACACGCTGATTCAGGTACCCCCTGCGGTACCCCGGAAGACATCAGCAAGACCACAGACCACTGTACAACAGATCACTGTACAACTGTGATAACATGTGTTCACTTTGACGAGGAACATGGAAGCCATCCTTTCCCACAAGTTCTGCGGCGCACGCAGTGCACAGCTTCCACACCACCAGGCAACCGGCTATCCGCACCCAATTCCAACACCTCTCTATCCCTTCAAATCTCGCTAGAGGCACACCCCCACGTCCGCGTCTCAGAAGCAACACCCTAGGGGCTCCTGGGGCCAATCCGTCACTTAAAGCATCGATGGAGTAGTCTCCCGACGGACTGATCAACTACGGTCCTCAGGCAGTGAAGCCCCTCTGGAACAAGCCGGGTCCTCAGGCATCCCCCCGTAGGCGGGCTTTCCTCTCGGCCCTTGATGAGGGCCCTTGATAGGATACGGCAGCAAACCCCACCAGCAGCTCCCCAGATTGAGACTCGCAGGCGGTGCGCCGCACGCACTGCAGCAGTCACCACATATATGCAACCCGGTAATGTCAACCAAAACCCTGATGCGGTATAACGCGATCCATGCCATCTACTTAGCTTTGTTGAGGGCCCCCATGAAACCTGCCGCACCCTGGTGGCCCGCCAGCTCCCCTCTTGCGCCCATCCGGGCCCCCTGGTCCACCGAAAGATGGCGGTCCACCATGCTGAGGCGGCATTCCGCCATACCCCTGCGACGGGCACCGGCAAACCGGCAACAGTAACACGTGTGCTCCCCCCTTGCATTACGCACCGCGACGCATAGAGATGCTGCACTCCCGGTCCCCATATCGACCCATTCCTTTCAACCCCAGATGCCCATCCCGGTTAGATGATGTCACCATCCTCACCATGCGATATTTGCCACGTCTGCAGTTGTGGCCCGCCAGCACGAATGCATGATGTGTTGCCGGACACAGTCTGCTGGGCCAACTTGCCGCCGTGCCGCTTGATAAGGTCATCCGCGTCGGGCGGGGCGCATCAGGCTGTCCAGCACGCCCGTGATCACGAATGCGCGGCCCGTAAGGCAGTCGGGATGGCCACGAGGAACCTCCTGCATACGCGCTCAGGGAACTAACCGCCACGCAAGGCACACGTACAGATGCTGAAAAAACGAACCCGCATGGCGCAGTGCCCATTCTCATATGACCGCCGTTTAGGAGCTGGACATGCTTGCCTGGTCGCCTTGCTTACCACGCCGCTGCAGATGCCTCCATGAGGATGCGTCCGCGTGCAATCACTTAAGCCCCCCGACATACACATACGCACACAAGATAGAGTATGCGACTAAATTCGTCATTCAAGGGGGGAAACGACATGTGTCATCTCTTGAGGGCGCATCCTGATACCTCATCGTCGGATCTCCATCAGCGGTTGATCACAGGTTGTCCGTTCGGATCCACTTAGGAGGGCTTGATACCGATAGCGCGGCCGTCAAACCATGTCAGCTCCATCACACATACACACGACACGACTCCAGAGCCTGAAGACGTCACACATCAGGCGCCAGCCAGCTATAGACAAGTAAACGAAACGAGCTAACGAAACCTAAAACGTCTGGAGGCTAATGCCACGACTGGTGTGGCCGGTGGGGACGGGGGGACACAAGGGAGCAAGGCAGCTCGGCATAGGACAGCACGACGATGGCCCTACACCTGCACCTTGCGCGGCGTTAGCGGATGTGGTCCATCTGCGCCGAGCTGATCAGGGACCTAGGGCTTAGTGGCCTGGGGGCTTCACAAGCAACGCCCAGCACCCAACATGGAGATATGCGCGATTGTCGGTGATCTGATCCAGCGCTCCGGTGTCACGCCAAAGTACTGAAAACCGAACTTAGTAAGTGCCGTACCGTCACTCCCCCCCCCAGCGCCGTGCCTATCGTGCCTGGCGCTGGTAGCTAGATGGGGCGAAGTCACACCTTGAGCATCTCAAAGGTGTTACCGGCCTCTCGAAACAAAGCGTTCTTCCAGGACAACGTGGCAAAGATCATTACCCACAGGCACCCACCATTCTGGCATAAAACCATCCTGCCTTCGTCCTGGCGAGCACGCAACCACCTTACCCGGGCCTCATCGCCCGTGGTGATGTACTCTAAGGGCACCCGTGCTGCCGTGACTATCCCAACCTGTTTCACTACGCTGGGCAGAATCAGATCCAACAATTCACAAGGTGACCCAAAAACCACTGCTTCCGCACATAATACTCCTTCAGCGGCCAAAGCACCAGGGCCCAGTGACTCGCAGATATCCTTGAGGGATCGTCGCACACTGCATCCAGCTTCGAGCAACGTCGCCCCCAACTCCTCACTCCGACCGAAGGGCAAAAATACTCTTCGCGCTTTCTCTAGCATAAGAACGCTCAGCAGGTCCTTCAGCTCCGCTATGCTCGGCTGGTACTGGACCAGATCCGGGCGTCTTAGTACCGTGTGTAACGCCATGACCTTGGTACGGCCATGCCAGCCCGGCATGCCTTGTCCCAGAGCCGCTTCTACTCCTTGCACGTCTTGCAACGCCCACTCAGTCGAGGCTCCTTGTTGTACCGCCGTGCTCCTGGCGGCTTTCTTGCCCACTGTGGTTGAGGCTAAGCGTGCGCGCAGTTCTGGTAGCCCAAGCTCCTCTATCTCCCCATCTTCGTACAATATCTGGAATCTGTGTGCGCGCCCCTGCCGTCCTAAGTAGGAGGACACGCCCAGCTTGCGGCCATCTCGCTTACCCCGTCCGCGCGACTCACGCATGACGGCGGCGCCTACTAGCTCTTCGAGATGTTTTGGGACCACGATCGCCATCTTGCCCGCGGTATTGACAGCATCCACCTGTTCACCTACCATACCCTTACCCGAACACCGTGTGCAATACCAAGCACCCTCCGGGACTTCAGTAAGCGGGGGCTTTAAGCAATACGTGTGCCACCCAGTACCGCAACTATCACACAGCAACATCCACTCCTCCCCGTCAGGAAACTTGCACACCTCGCATGCTAGATTGGCGGAAGGCCTGGCTAACCTAGGATCAATGGTGTGGTCATCAATGGGCAAATGGCAGGGTGCACAATGCGTAACATGTGTTGTGATGCGATTCCCACACCGTCCTTCTAGCTGCAATACGCCCGTGGGTCGCACCTCTACTACCCGCAGTATTTCCGGCCGCGCCTGAGGTTCTAAGGCAGTACGGCCAGTGGTGTTTCGATAGTACACATAGTACCCTGCTTCGAAACGGCGCATCCGGGGTAGTATCGCGCCTCCTCTCAGGCGCGCATACCTCAACGAATCCCGGTGCTGCGCGATGAGAAGGTTGGCACCCGCGATGGCCATGTGCCTCCGTAGAGCTGCGGCGCGCTGCATAATGGCTCGCGCCGCTGCTTCAGGATCATCGAGATCCACTTCGCTCGCAAACCTCTCCTTGATCGCTGGTGGGATGGTGGGCTCCACAGCATGCAGGATATGATACGGCGCTACGCGAGAGGATGACTGCGCGGAGCAGTTGTATCCTAGCATAACGTACGCCAGGTGCTTGTCCCAGTCGGTATTGCCGCCTCCTGCCTCCGCAATCTTGGAAAAGTGCTCCACGCAAACCATAACGTACGTATGTCCTCTTGCCGTTTTGCAGAAAGGCCCACATAGGTCCACACCCCAGCGGTAGAATAGTCCACATACTGGCAAGGAACTGAGCGTGGGCGCCTGCGCTGAGAAGGTTGTGTTGACCCTATCACATGCCGCGCAGTGCCTTACAACCGTTGCCACGTCTTCAGCCATACCGGGCCACCAATAGCTAGTGAGCAGCAGGCCTAAGGTGCGCCTGACGCCGAAGTGTCCCGTATCTTCATGCGTCCTCTTGATTACTTCCGTGCGCTCCGTGGGTCTAGGCACCACTCGTCCTTTGCCACTCGAATCCAGGTGATAGAGGACACCCCCTTGCATGCGATAGGATTTGGCCCTTCACACGCACCTCTTTTGCTGCAGGGGGCTCGCTCCCGGAGGCGGCACCCCATGTTTAAGCAAATGAAGGGTGTCATCCTCCTCCCATATGTCCTGAGTGCTTCCCTCCTCCGCACTTGAAGTGGCGAGCGCGGTGAGGTAAAGTCTGCTTTCAGGCTCACGCACCGTGTGTGTTGCCAGAGCAATTGCCACGCCGTGCGAAGCAAAGGCTGCACAGTGGGGTGTCTTGCCAAGGCTCTCCAGGTGCTTCACTTGTCCCGCCATTACTTGTAATATTGCTAACATACTGGCGAGATATGTGACGTCATGCATGTGCGCGAACAGTTGCCGGCGCTGATCAGCTGCCATGCCGTCCATCCGCGTACTGTCTGTTTCTAACCCCAGGATCCTTTCGCACTCCTCAGGGTAGAGCGCGTCGTACTGACCCGTAACACTGTTGTACACGGGTGTGCTTCGCCCTAGAGAACCCGAAGTGCCAACGCATCCAACCGAGCCAGGGTACAGAGCCCTGACAGGGTTGTTTTCGTGGTCACATGGGTAGAAGGGACTCCTCATCTGCCGTGAAAGTACGGGCGCGGTATGCTCCTCTGCCAGCACGTCCTGTACCTGGCGTCCTGGTGGTCGAACTGCGGCCTTGCTCACAGCACTTAGCTGTTCTGATGCCGCCAGATTTGACCAGAGCTGGAACAGCTGGTGCGTGTACGAACCAAAGGCCGCCACGTCCGTAATCATGGATTCGCCAAGGTAAGCTTTCACCTGTGCCTCAACTGCCTCCTCCTCCGGTGAGTCGCTGCCAGGTGGCTTAGCCGGGCGCCCCAGTATGCAAGCTGCCTTAGGTCGTGTTATGAGCTGCTCCACGTGTTTTATGATGCGCAAGACCGATGGGACTGCAGCTGCCGAACCCTCATCCCATGTGGCCGCAGTGAGCCAGACCACACCATTCTCGGCTCCTGCATTCTTTAGGTCTGCCTCTGTGACCTGCTCCACGTCCTGGGGTAATGCGATGAACGCGTCTTCCCAAGCCTCCAAGGGCAGCAACGTGGGGTAGGCATTGCTGAGCACGCGCAGACGCTCCCTGGCCAGCCGCCTCATGCTCGTGTCCTTGTCCGAATAGAGATACCGGTTGACCCTGATGCCGTTTAGCAAGCAGGCCTCCAGCATGGTGCATGCTCCTCCCAAGGGCTCATACAGCGTGATACCTTGCTGCACGGCCAGCTGGAAGAATGGCACGCCCACCTCCCACAACGCAGTGTTAGCACTACTCTGAGTTGGTAATGACCTTGATCGCCGTGCACTCGTGAACCATTCCATGACGCGGGCTAACAGCCGTCGTCGCTGAGTGACGCGCTGCTCGAGCTCCCCATCGGGTGGGGGTCTCAGAGCCTCGAAACGCCACCCATTCCATCCTGCTGTTGTCTCTTCCGGGGACGGGCAGAAGTCGTCGCTGAACCGCGCCACCGGAGATGCCAAGTTCAAAACCTCGCACATAATCTGGTTAGCCATCCTGGAGGCACGCACCGATGCGAAGGCAGAACTGGACATCCCAGGTGTTGCGGGTAAATCTTCATCGAGTCTTGCTCCCGTCACATCTTC
This sequence comes from Volvox reticuliferus, assembly GCA_019650235.1. NCBI lineage: Eukaryota > Viridiplantae > Chlorophyta > Chlorophyceae > Chlamydomonadales > Volvocaceae > Volvox > Volvox reticuliferus. The sequence goes on along the minus strand of BNCP01000037.1, from coordinate 24,588 downwards.
AGACTCCAGCCTAGGGTGGCGCGAGAGTGTGTCCGCGTTCTGGTGGCGCAGGCCTGGCCTGTGTTCAATAACAAAATTATATTCTTGTAGCGCGAGTGCGAATCGTGCGTACTGGCCCGTTAAGCCCTCCGTACTCATGAGGTACAGGAGGGGCTGATGGTCCGTGACCAGCTTGAATGCCGGTCCGCCAATAAGGTGATGTCTGAACATCTTGACCGCCCATACAGCTGCCAGCATCTCGCCCTTGTAGCTGCTGTAGTTAGCCTCATGCTTGTTGAGCGAGCGGCTGATGCAGGCGCACATGTACTCGTTACCTTCATCATCGACCTGCCCCAGCACCGCACCGATTCCCTTGTTAGAGAAGTCCGTGTGCAGCACGAGTGGGCGGTTATAGTCGATTCGCCTGAGTACCATGCCCTCCTTGGTAAATGCCGCCTTGATTAATTCGAAGGCGCGTTGCTGTGCTGGCCCCCAGTGCCATGGCTCGTCCTTCTTCAGCAACTTGTTGAGGTCCACCGCAAGCTGGCTCATGTTCGGAACGTAGCAACGGTAGTAGTTGATAAAGCCGAGCTGCGTCCTGAGCTCCGACACGTTGCGGGGGGGTTGCAGGGCCATGATCGCTGCTACCTTGGCCTGGTGAGGGCTTATTCCTGAGGCACTCAGATTGTGCCCCAGATACTCAATGACGTCCGCTCCGAAGATGGACTTGTCCGGGTGGGCGCGGAGCCCACACGCGGCAAGGGCGTCCAGCACGCGCTCGACGTCTTTGACGTGCTGTTCGGGTGACTCCGACCAGATCAATACGTCGTCGATGAAGGCGATGCTGATATCGTCCAGTCCTGCCTTTGTGAGCTCGTAGTCCATTACGCGCTGGAACTTAGCGCTGGCGTTCTTGAGGCCGTACGGCATTCGGGTGTACATCATCAATTTGTTACCCACCCAATACGCCGTCTTGGGTTGATCCTCCGGCCGAATAGGGATCTGGAGGAAACCTTGCCTTAGATCGAGCTTGGAGAAGATTACGGCCTTGCCCACGCGCTGAAAGATCTCCTCAGGGCGATGGAGGCCGTATCTGTCCGAAAGGGTGTGCTGGTTGACTGGACGGTAGTCCTGTGCCATGCGGAAATCCGTCCACTGCCCAGTATCTGGGTCTTTCTTGGCGGCTAGTACCGGGTTAACCGCACAGATCGTGGGTCCCGTGTACTCCTTGACGATGCCGGGTTGTATCAGCTCGGACGTCTTGAGTTGGATTACTTCCTTTTCCCTGGGGCTGTATCGCCGCGGGGGTTGGACGATCGGTTTGTCGGTATCCAGGTCCAGGGAAAAAGGGCCCTGGTCCCCGTGATACCCGGGCAGCTCCAGGCAAACGCGGTATGCTTTCGTGAGCGCACTGCGGCCTTGAGCGCTGCGTTAGTCGTTATTGATAGGGTCTGACCATTGCCCCAGATCCAGCCTCCATCTGCGTCTTTTTGGTAACGCTCATATGCCACCGCTGCTGAGTTGCCATCCAGCGTGAACGTGGCCACGCTGGTGAATGCAGACGGTGGATCAGTGGAGGTTCCCGGGGTGCGAGTTATATCCTCGTACACTCTGGACCCCGGATCCCAACCATCCCTGACCAATATGCCGCCCGTAGTCATGGCATGGGTGGTCATGTGGAGGATGGACTGGTCGGTGAAGGACCCTTTCATGGCGCCTGCACCCACCGTGAGGGAGAGAAGCAGTAGCGCCAGTAAGACTGCCGAAATTGTTGTCTTCCACGTCCGCTTAGGCGGCTCAATGTAAATGCGCATCCGTGGCGCTGGTTGCGCCTTTTTGCGCTTCATTTTTCGTTTGGGGAGCTGATCCACCTCGTGTCGAATCTCGGGCTGCGGGGTTGCCGCGGCTGCCAGGGCGTTAAGGGCCGATAGGCCACCGGTGACTGCCGCTTGCGCAGCTCCGAGGGCTGAGGTGATGATGCAAGCTGTACCAGCGCCGAGCTTAGCGGCGCTCTTTTGTGGTGTGCTGTTGTCGGCTCCCTGGGGCCGAATAGAATTTAGGGTGTTGGGCGCGGGTGTGCATCCCCCCCCCAGCTTTCCCGTGGCTTCCTGAGGCCACTGGGAGCTGGAGGTTGCAAAAGCCATCCGCCATAGTGCCGCTGCCGTCGCGCGCCCCGGCCTTTTGATAGAGGTCATGGGGATGCTGACGACGTACCCGGGGTGCTCCAGCAGGTTAGGCAGAAAGTGGAGCTGTGCGGTTGGGTATTGCGTGATAGAGTCTGCCACAGGGTGCATCTGTTCGTTTCCCAACAGGAAGTCGAAGAGCGGTGTGTCCTCAACTACCAGTGTCTGGGTCATGTTGAGGGTCGTTGCATGGGGTGTTCCCGGCAGCAATGTGACGCAAAGTCCCCGTACGTCCACCTCGCCGTGCGTGCTAGCCTCCGGGCTCGAAGATGTACTAAGGGTCGTGCTGGACTGAGTGACAGGAAGCCCCAGCTGCCTAGCCGCCCTCTGAGTAATTATGTTCACATCTGCGCAATGATCACGCAGGAATCTGAGTTTGGTGACGTCGTACCCCGGGATGTTGAGGGTACCCTGCGGATAGTAAAACATCAGCTGCTGCTGTTTGAAGTAGGTAGCTGCGATCGTGTTCCTGTCCAGCAGGTGTTGGACGTCCTGCTGTGGAATCTCCTGGATGCTTCGTACGCCCGCGTGCTGTTCGCCGGCGACACAGTAAGGTACGCCTGCAGGTGTCCTGGCCGCTCTGGGGGCCGAGGGACTTTGTGCTGGAGAGGCGTGATCGCCCATCTCCAGAGCACTTGAGGCTGCGGCGCTCTTGGGTGCAGGGGTATCTGATGACAGGGGGGCTTCACCCTCCCGTTGTACATGCAGCTGCACGATCTTGTCCAGCATGTTCCAGCTGGTGGTTAACTGTACGGTCACCTCGTCCGTTTGCTGTATTTTCGTAGGTATGGACGGCCGTTGCCGTATTCCCAGTTTGGGCGGGGGGTAGGCTTCCTTCTCAATCGCCACGGGTTGGAATGAGACCGGTGCTGGCTGGTGCGTGAGGGACGCACAGCATACCTGTGATTCTGCAGGTTGCCGTCCCGCCGCTGCCGAGCTCACGTTCGCGTTGCGACGATTTGGGAGGTAGACTTCTTCCTCCTCCTCCTCCTCCGCAGCCGGCTGCTGGGCCGCTACCGCCGCCATTCTCTGCGCTCGCGGCTGCTGCTGCCTGTTGAGCTTTTCCAGATTCTGGTCGAAGGTTGCCTGTAACGCCTTCGACGGTGCTTTGAAGTTGGGTGGGGCTTTGTCCGGGTGCTGAATATAGCACTGGGATTCATGATGCCCGAAACGGCCGCAGTAGTCGCATGCGCCGCCTTCATTGTTTCGTCCCGCCGCAGCGCCACCCTGGGGGCCTCTTTGCGGGCGGTTCGGTTGGGCAGGCCTCTCTCCCTTCTCCGTTGCCATGGCGGCACGCATGTGCCGCATTTGCTCCTCCATGCGTGCCATCATGGCGTGCATGGTGTCGTTAGATGGGGCGGTTGAGGTACTTGCTGCACTCCTCCTGCTGTTCAACGTACGGCAGTCCCTGGTGTCGTGCGTGGTATTCGCGCCATGGTGACTGCAAAAGTACCTTGAACTGCTTGCCGTTGGGGTTCGCTTGCCCTCTGTGCGCGGTGGTGGGGTCGGGGCCGATTTGACGACCTTGGGTGCTGGCCTAGGCTCATCCCTGATGGCAGCCTGGCTCTGGAAGTTGATCCATAGACGCTGGGCATCCTCCGCCACCTTATCGAGCATGCCGTACAGGTCGCTATGCTCGGTGTAGCAATACTTGGCCTCAATGCGTTCACGCACGTCCGGGTTAAGGCCCTCGATGTACTTCTGTGCAATCGCTGGCTCTCCGTACTTGATCTTGACGTACGGGACCAGCATCTTGAGCTGTTGAAGGTAAACAATGGGAGACAGGGTGCCCTGCTTCAACCGCATGTACTGCAGGAGCTTGGCGCTGCGCCGCTGGGGCTCGAAGTGCTTGTCAAGCGCCTCGAGGTAATAAACCAGCAGTGATTCTCCGTCCAGCTCCAGGCTTTGATGTAGTAGTTGAGAGCTGCAAAGGCCTCTCGAGATGTTGATGGCGTGTATCTGCACACATATATTGTGCGACTACTACATTTGATCTCCCTTCTTCTCCCGCAGCCACGTGGTGGCCGCCGGGAGGATCTTTTCGATTATGGACTGGTGCCAATCATAGAATGGTGTCTCCGGCGTTGGGAAGCCGTTGAGCATGTCGACGACGTCCTCTACTGGCACCTGACCCCGTTGGTAGCGGAACCGAGAGCGAAGGTTCGTCATCGCTCTGGTCGCTGCTGCCTGGAAGGCAGGGAACTGATCATGCGAGAACTGACCCATAGACAACGCCGCAGTCTCCATCTCGTACAGGTCGGATTCGCCGTCGGAATGCTCCTCCAGGAATGTTGACCCTGCTGCTTCTTGGCTGTCGATTGAAGGTTCTGACTCCGCCGCTGCGGACCGTTCCTTCTCCGAATACCCCTGCAGGTCGCTCGAAGGTTCCTCGTAACTCAGCTCCTGACTCGTCTGCTCGTCCGGGGCTGTGTGGAGTACTGTTGAGGGCTCCACCACCGCTTGAAGTAGCGGTGCCCTGTCCTTCCTTGGCTGCGGAGTGATGACGGGAACTGAATGCCCGTCGTCGAACTCCGGGTTGCGCTGCCACTGCACGGATTCAGATGCTGCACCACGTGTCGTAGCCCTCGAGACCTCGCTAGTGCCAGGCCTGGCTGCCCGGCTTGGGTTTCGTCGAGGGTGCACCTGATCCGCCAGGGGTGCTAATGTTTAAAAGGTTGGGTACCGGCGACGCAGTTCCACGCGGCGCTGGTACAGGTTCCACCGATTTTGCCAGGTGAGGTATGGCGCGTCGGGGTGACCACGCTGCGGCTCTCTGACCGCGAAGATATCCTCGAGGCGTTGCAACCGCGGGACGGAGTCAGCGACCCGTTCTAAGGGCTGCTCGGTCCCGTCGTCTAGCACTTCCGCCAACGAGACCTGCCTGGCCGGCGGGAAGATGTTCACAGGAATGACGTAATAGGGCCTGGTGCCCTCGGTTTGTCCCCAATGGCTTGTGGGGTCAAAAACCGGTGTCGACCTGAACGTTGGCCTCGAGGTGCGTACTCCAAACGCGTTGAGGTGCGACGGCTCGTACGGGTAGTATCTTCCCGCGAACCGGCTCCACAGGCTTCCCGGGTGCTCGGGATCCTGGAAGATTGTAACACTGGGCTCGGTGGGGGCTGGGTCGCTCCTCACCGGGGTCACCACTTGATAACGAAGGTCAACCTGCGTAGCTTGATCGCAGGTCTCAATCACCCGCAGCTTCGGGAGCGCGGATGAATAGGGCACCACCTGCGGCGGATGGAGGATCAAATCAATCACCTCCTCCAAGTTCTCCGGCACCACACCTTCTGACTCCGAGTCGGATGTACTGAGGGATGGCAGGGGATGTGCCTTTGGTGCCTCTGCTCACGGTGAATGGCGAGCGCCTGGACCAGTTGCAGGTGCTCGCTCCGGGGTAGGGCGCGGCTCGGTATGAGGCCGCGACGATTGCTCTCGCTCGCGTCCTGCAGTCTCTTCGACCGCGGGGGCCGATAGAGGCGAAGCGCGAGGCGGGGCAGAAGTGGCTTCCGCCGCCCCTCCGGTCTTTTGAGCCGAAGGGGTCTTCTTGGGACTGGAGGGAGGTCGCTGCTCCGCGGCCTGTCGCTCCCTGTCCGCTTGATGAACGATTGACCCTGCAAGGCGTTGCGCCTGCAGGGAAAGGGCCTCGTCCCACTGAGTTGCCTGCCTGCACTGGCTGCGCCCGTGTGAGGCAGCTAGCCTGGCCAGGAATCTACAACCAACAGTGGGGTGGTTAGCGTTAGGTCCGTGAAGGTAGCAGCCTGGTTGACACCTATAGTGCGCTACCGGGAACTCGCTTTGACGGATAGAGACGAGCTGCTGGTCTCCTCGCAAATGATTGATGAGCCAGCAGTCCGACGAGGTGTGATCCGCGTTCCACCCGTGCAGGACGCAGCCGTATATCGTTTCACGGTGCCTTCTGGGCGTAGACGGTCCTGCGCCTGAAGAGGTGTGGTGCGGTCTTGTATGATGTGCGCCGGGAGAACTGTGCGACCTGGGTCGTCGCGGGGGTGACGGTGAGCGTTGGTCCCGTCTCCTCGATTCGCGACGGTGTGGTGGGCTACGTGAGCGTTCCTCGCGACGCGCGCGGTCCGATCGGCGCCGGGATTCCTGCGCTTCGGACACTAAAGGTCCGGAAGGCGGTAATCAAGGTTAGAACGCGTCTGATCGTGACAGCTAGTTCCGCTATGGGTGATAAACTTCTGATGTGAAAATCGAAGTTGGTCGATAGATGACTGCGTCCCGTAGCAGAAAAAGTGAAAATAGTGAGCTGTGGAAGCTCGACTACGTATGTGTGACCAGTTGTAGCGAGCTGCGGAAGCTCAGCTACGTGTATGTACGCGAAGCGCTCGGAGCCCGTCCAAGGCTCGAGCTGAATTTCCAATGGGGAAACTTCGCGTACAGGACAATTATTCTTCAATTGCGACTTAACGAATGCACTTACTGCTGATCGCAGCGTGCAGTCGTCAGTTGGCTGGGTAAAACGCTTCACCGCTTGACTCTCCTCAACACGAAGGTGTTGGACTCCTCGGGAAATGTAGGATGTCCTCTTATCCACCGAACGGGTGGTGGATAAGGCCTTGGTGCGTTGCCCAGGGCACACTGATGTCGATTGATGGTTGACGACTTCTTCGGGTTGGGGCAGCAGACTTGGTGGCTTGGCTTATTTTGGGGTTTACAATCTTTAACTCGTATTCGAAGGTCTTTTCCGCTCACAAAGAATAGCTTTGAGAGCCAACTGACAAACACCTCAGTTGCTCTCAACGCTTATATCTGACATAACGTCTCGTTATGGGCCCTATGTCAATCGACGTGGCCTCGGAAGACTCAAAACGCGCGCACGCCTGTCGTGCATCCAACGTCGCCATGCGCGCGCAATTGTATTTCATTTATCCACGAATTCTTTTATGTGTCGGCCCTCCAAAGTGCCGACCCATTGGCCTCAATATGAAAATGCACTCTATTTTCCACGCATTATGTCTGACACGCCATCTGTCACGACACCGGTGAGGCTGAGGGTAACGCTGGCATTCCCGTAACTGGCCGGGGCCAGGCCGGGGCCACAGACAGATCCACGGACGAACAAACTCTATTGCAATGGTAGGAAGCAAGGTTACGGGACCCAGCAGGAAAGCGCGCGTCGTGCCGGCGTTCGAATAAGCAAGCAAGCACCCTTCCGAAACCGAAGTGATGATCCGTACGGCATTATTATCGCACGATAGGCAGGTACCCCGTTACGAGCAGAGGCTGGCCGGTGTTAACAGAGCTGCGCTAGCTGGAAATTGCACGCGCAGAGCGAGGCTCCGACTCCATATGCATCCTCATCATGCCTCAGGTGAACCGCGCAGATGAGGAATCGATCAAAAACGTGAAACAAATACCTCCGCAATAATTACATTATCAATATTAAGGTGGCGCGAAAGCTGTAGAGCAATAATGAATACAGTTGGTTGGCAGTTGGATGCGACGCGAAAGCGAATGAAAGCGCTGCTCGTCCTCACGGAAGGCGGAAAATCACAACCGACGCCCTACATGTCTGACGCTCGACTTTTCGGAGATTCCCCAATGGATCCAAAACACACATCGCGCATTGTTAAGAGGCGAGGACGTCCAGGAGCGCAACCGTGCAGCGGGCGCTCCACCCGCTCCCCCAGCCCGCCGCATGCCTCAAGCCGCAGCCCCTTGCCAGCCGGTTCCTAACGGCAGGTGACATGCTCAGTCGGGTCAGACCGGTGTCACCTACCCATTCCCTATCTACTCACAAGAAAAACGAAGAAGCAATCAATCAATTTTATCGCATCATGATGGCTAATAACCTAAAATGCACGGTTGCATTCTATTCTGGTACACGTGACAAAACCTTGCGCAACCCCATAAGCCCCCGACGTGTACAGGAGGATTCGAACCTCCCATCAGGATATGTACTATACCCTGATGGCAGCCGACTGCCGTACACCCGCCCCAGGATAATGAAACCCTGGAAAGTAGTCATATCCCCGCCTCGGGCTTTTCTTAATGGCGGTTCCCTCCAACGGCAAAAAGGGGATACGACAAAAACCGGCCTAACCTAAAGACTACCAACGCACCGAGTCACTATACATCACCAAGAAGACCGCGCTGCCCACGATCACCCTAAGCCCCTTTCCCCCGACACACACAAAAACCCGAAACACTCCATCAGTTCACACACACGCGTGCACGTACACACACACACACACACATGGACATACACATGGACATACACACACATAGACACACATACGGCAGATACACACACGGCAGATACACACACACGCACACACACGCAACACGAACCCTCCACCCTGCACAACCCCCATGCCAGCTGTACCCTTGCACCCGTGCTCCCGCCCAGGGTACCAGTAGTGGGAAACCGCAGCTGGGTCATGATGACGATGCAAATGCACCTATCACTGGGTCTCAGCCTCCATGCGCAGACACTCATAGGCCTCCTGCAGGAAGAGGAGGGGCTGGCGCAGCTGCTGCTCAAAGTGCCGCTGGAACTTGAGCATCTTGAGCATGTTGCGCTTCATGGCCCAATGCAGGCCATCCAGCTCGTGCACACTGATCTTCACGTCGGTACCCAACCCGAAGAAGGCACGGGACCTTTGCGATAGAGTGCTTACAGTGGCGCACGGAATGGCGTGCCCCACGCTGGGGTCTTGTGGCCCCTCTGCGCTGGTCCCCAGCGGTTCGGCCCCATCTGCATCAGCAACCGCCACTGCGTCGTTTGCCACTGTCAACGACGCTGCCGGCTTATCCTCGTTTTGACCTTCGTCCCCATGGAACACGTCCATGCTGTCTGCCACAATTGACGGCACGGACTTCTCCTCCTGCTCCTCCTCCTGCTCCTCCTCCTCACCCTCCTCCTCACCCTCCTCCTCCTCGCTCTCCTCCTCCTCACCCTCCTCCTCGCTCTCCTCCTCCTCCTCCTCACCCTCCTCCTCCTCGCTCTCCTCCTCCTCCTCCTCCTCCTCCTCCTCGCTCTCCTCCTCCTCCTCCTCGCTCTCCTCCTCCTCCTCCTCGCTCTCCTCCTTCTCGCTCTCCTCCTCCTCCTCGCTCTCCTCCTCGCTCTCCTCCTCCTCCTCCTCCTCCTCCTCCTCCTCCTTCTCCTCCTTCTCCTCCTTCTCCTCCTTCTCCTCCTCGCTCTCCTCCTTGCTCTCCTCACTCTCCTCCTCGCTCTCCTCCTCCTCCTCCTCGCTCTCCTCCTTCTCCTCCTCCTCCTCCTCCTCCTCCTTCCCCTCTTCCTCCTCCTCCACCTCCTGATCCACCCCATCCTCCTCCCTATCCTCCGCCCCGTCCTTCTTCCAACCTTGCACCCACCGGATCTGTACGTTACCATCAGTGAGAACCATGGATTCAGTATTGTCGACCTGCTGATCTTCCTGGCCCTGCTGGGTAGTGTCCTCGTCGCCTACTGCTACCGCAGCAGACGACATGTGCGCAGCCTCGTTGTCACGATCAGTTGCGCTGGAGATGTTAGGAGGTGCCATTCTCGCGGAAGCTGAAGCATCCTTCTGCTTCGGTTGAAGAGCTGCGGCTGAAGAAGTCGGCTCCTTCAGCACAGTCACCACCGAAGCAGAGAGATGCGTCGACGACCATCGAAAGTATGGAAACCAAGTCGTTAACTTCTCCATAGGCAGCATCTCGCAAGCAAAGCTGCTGAATGCCGCAAGCGCAAAGATCAACGTTCTGCGTGAAGAAGCAGGGCGGCGGGACATAAATACGCGTTGGGCGGGAATGTGGAACGCGAACCTAGCTGGTAGGTGAGCGAGGTCCTGCCTACTAATACCAACCTATCGATGCAATGCATGAAAAATCCTGGAATTATTAGCTTCAAACACAAAGAAATGGTCCATCTAAGTCAAGAAACTTGTTCTTCCGTCAAAGCAACTCAAGATGCTAACACCCATCGTCAACACAGTTCCCTAAAAACGAACATGATGATATCTATCTTGAAAAGATGGAATGCGCTGATCCACACAAGGTCAAGAAGAAATGGCAGACCGTATCGTGCAGCGCAACAAGCAACGACGAAATGTATGTCTGATGACGCACACATTGTGACGACATGGTGGCTTGCGGCTATCCCAAAGGCTGGTTTCAAGCCGTTAATCGCATCCGTCGTATGTAAACTTATGTTTTTTAAGCTCTCTGACCAGGCGTACCTGAGGACTGCGTGGACACCACCCAAGGCCAGGTTCACAAGCAGGTTGGCAATACCAAACCTCCATAGAGCTACGGCTGCCATGAAGATAGATTTCTCTAATAATGGCGGCCGAAGCTGGAACTGATGGCGAGCCTTATCGGCTGGACGAGTACCGGTAGTTGCAGCGATTAAAGTCAAGTTATTCCCGAATGAAAGCCGTAAAGCGTGAAAGCATAATAAGCACTGCAAGAATGCTCAAAATGCACACAATCGGTGACACTATTTATAGACTCTGGCCTGAAATCGGTTGAGATCAGTTGTATACGATACGGTAATAACGAAACTCGCTGCGCTGAAACTGGACCGGCTAGCTAATAAGGGCCGCACATATTCGCACTTGATCTTATATTTTTCACACATCTATCGTTTTAATGGACATTTTCATCTTGGCGTTCTATGAGGACCGAGTATGCCAAGGATTGCACGTCCGACGGGCACGCATGTCCGGAGAACGGATTTTTATGACTTACCGCCACGGACCCAGCCACCATGGCGGCGCCATGCCCTGCCAGTCTCAAGAGTCTACGGGGGCGTTCAGAGATGCCTGCTGGACAGATTCGAAGAGAACTGGAGAACTGGCGCGCGCGTCACTCTGGTGCGCGCGTTGTTCCCCCCGTGTGCACTCCCCCCGTGCGTGCATCACTCCCCCACGTGCAAAGCAACCCGTGCACGCACCACTACTCCGCCGTTTGCGCACTGATCCTCTCCGTGCATGTTGCTCCTCTGTGCGCTCTCGCTGCCCCTCCACGCAAGCAAGGGCAACGAACGCGGAACAAGGATTGGTGCGACCCGCACGTAAGAAGGCAAGGAGAAAGGTATGCTAGCTAGGGAGGGACCGGGAGGCTCCATCGTGTGTTATTTTTCCTAAAACAAGAAACGCATGCTTGGCTTCATGGTAGACTCCCCCCTCCCTGGACCTCGCGCCCACGCACACCCACCAGCCGGCGCCGGGACAGAATATAACAAACCGTCCTCAATTGGGGGTGGTTCCGCGTGTGCAGCACTGCCTCACGCCATTCGAGATCGAAGGCACATAACATGCGTCGTCGAAGGCAAAACTCCGTAGCGATGTGGTTCCTGTATGTGCTGATGTCCGCCGAGCTAGTGCTAGTCCAACTCGATCGGCGCAATGCAGGGAGGCTTCACGCAGGTCATTCGCTCGTCGAACAATGAAAGCAGCGCCACATTCGCCGGAACCCTGTTTCCCACGCACCGCACATCTAGACGTATTGCTGCTGTTGTCACCCGCCGCAGTGTGCATGCGATGAATGAAGATGGACGCGCAAGCTGGCCGTCGCGAAGCTGCTTCAGACAGCGGATGCGAAGCATGGATGGGACACGGCACAAATGGGGCGGTGGAATGCAGTTGCTTTACCAGCGGGCCACAGCCGCTGTGGGGCCGGAGGATCCAATACCCCATTGCAATTAAATGCTAGCTTCAATGTGCCCACAGATGTGGCGCTGCCTAAACTCCCAGATGATACCCGCCGTGAATGGAAAACATTGGGGCAGGATGGGCATGGCCGTCCGCTTTGCCTGTACGGCACGTTTCCGACTTGGTTGTTGGCCCCTCTTGCAAAACCGCATCCTACACGCTGATTCAGGTACCCCCTGCGGTACCCCGGAAGACATCAGCAAGACCACAGACCACTGTACAACAGATCACTGTACAACTGTGATAACATGTGTTCACTTTGACGAGGAACATGGAAGCCATCCTTTCCCACAAGTTCTGCGGCGCAGTGCACAGCTTCCACACCACCAGGCAACCGGCTATCCGCACCCAATTCCAACACCTCTCTATCCCTTCAAATCTCGCTAGAGGCACACCCCCACGTCCGCGTCTCAGAAGCAACACCCTAGGGGCTCCTGGGGCCAATCCGTCACTTAAAGCATCGATGGAGTAGTCTCCCGACGGACTGATCAACTACGGTCCTCAGGCAGTGAAGCCCCTCTGGAACAAGCCGGGTCCTCAGGCATCCCCCCGTAGGCGGGCTTTCCTCTCGGCCCTTGATGAGGGCCCTTGATAGGATACGGCAGCAAACCCCACCAGCAGCTCCCCAGATTGAGACTCGCAGGCGGTGCGCCGCACGCACTGCAGCAGTCACCACATATATGCAACCCGGTAATGTCAACCAAAACCCTGATGCGGTATAACGCGATCCATGCCATCTACTTAGCTTTGTTGAGGGCCCCCATGAAACCTGCCGCACCCTGGTGGCCCGCCAGCTCCCCTCTTGCGCCCATCCGGGCCCCCTGGTCCACCGAAAGATGGCGGTCCACCATGCTGAGGCGGCATTCCGCCATACCCCTGCGACGGGCACCGGCAAACCGGCAACAGTAACACGTGTGCTCCCCCCTTGCATTACACACCGCGACGCATAGAGATGCTGCACTCCCGGTCCCCATATCGACCCATTCCTTTCAACCCCAGATGCCCATCCCGGTTAGATGATGTCACCATCCTCACCATGCGATATTTGCCACGTCTGCAGTTGTGGCCCGCCAGCACGAATGCATGCTGTGTTGCCGGACACAGTCTGCTGGGCCAACTTGCCGCCGTGCCGCTTGATAAGGTCATCCGCGTCGGGCGGGGCGCATCAGGCTGTCCAGCACGCCCGTGATCACGAATGCGCGGCCCGTAAGGCAGTCGGGATGGCCACGAGGAACCTCCTGCATACGCGCTCAGGGAACTAACCGCCACGCAAGGCACACGTACAGATGCTGAAAAAACGAACCCGCATGGCGCAGTGCCCATTCTCATATGACCGCCGTTTAGGAGCTGGACATGCTTGCCTGGTCGCCTTGCTTACCACGCCGCTGCAGATGCCTCCATGAGGATGCGTCCGCGTGCAATCACTTAAGCCCCCCGACATACACATACGCACACAAGATAGAGTATGCGACTAAATTCGTCATTCAAGGGGGGAAACGACATGTGTCATCTCTTGAGGGCGCATCCTGATACCTCATCGTCGGATCTCCATCAGCGGTTGATCACGGGTTGTCCGTTCGGATCCACTTAGGAGGGCTTGATACCGATAGCGCGGCCGTCAAACCATGTCAGCTCCATCACACATACACACGACACGACTCCAGAGCCTGAAGACGTCACACATCAGGCGCCAGCCAGCTATAGACAAGTAAACGAAACGAGCTAACGAAACCTAAAACGTCTGGAGGCTAATGCCACGACGGGTGTGGCCGGTGGGGACGGGGGGACACAAGGGAGCAAGGCAGCTCGGCATAGGACAGCACGACGATGGCCCTACACCTGCACCTTGCGCGGCGTTAGCGGATGTGGTCCATCTGCGCCGAGCTGATCAGGGACCTAGGGCTTAGTGGCCTGGGGGCTTCACAAGCAACGCCCAGCAGCCAACATGGAGATATGCGCGATTGTCGGTGATCTGATCCAGCGCTCCGCTGAGGCTGAGGGTAACGCTGGCATTCCCGTAACTGGCCGGGGCCAGGCCGGGGCCACAGACAGATCCACGGACGAACAAACTCTATTGCAATGGTAGGAAGCAAGGTTACGGGACCCAGCAGGAAAGCGCGCGTCGTGCCGGCGTTCGAATAAGCAAGCAAGCACCCTTCCGAAACCGAAGTGATGATCCGTACGGCATTATTATCGCACGATAGGCAGGTACCCCGTTACGAGCAGAGGCTGGCCGGTGTTAACAGAGCTGCGCTAGCTGGAAATTGCACGCGCAGAGCGAGGCTCCGACTCCATATGCATCCTCATCATGCCTCAGGTGAACCGCGCAGATGAGGAATCGATCAAAAACGTGAAACAAATACCTCCGCAATAATTACATTATCAATATTAAGGTGGCGCGAAAGCTGTAGAGCAATACTGAATACAGTTGGTTGGCAGTTGGATGCGACGCGAAAGCGAATGAAAGCGCTGCTCGTCCTCACGGAAGGCGGAAAATCATAACCGACGCCCTACATGTCTGACGCTCGACTTTTCGGAGATTCCCCAATGGATCCAAAACACACATCGCGCATTGTTAAGAGGCGAGGACGTCCAGGAGCGCAACCGTGCAGCGGGCGCTCCACCCGCTCCCCCAGCCCGCCGCATGCCTCAAGCCGCAGCCCCTTGCCAGCCGGTTCCTAACGGCAGGTGACATGCTCAGTCGGGTCAGACCGGTGTCACCTACCCATTCCCTATCTACTCACAAGAAAAACGAAGAAGCAATCAATCAATTTTATCGCATCATGATGGATAATAACCTAAAATGCACGGTTGCATTCTATTCTGGTGCACGTGACAAAACCTTGCGCACCCCCATAAGCCCCCGACGTGTACAGGAGGATTCGAACCTCCCATCAGGATATGTACTATACCCTGATGGCAGCCGACTGCCGTACACCCGCCCAGGATAATGAAACCCTGGAAAGTAGTCATATCCCCGCCTCGGGCTTTTCTTAATGGCGGTTCCTCCAACGGCAAAAAGGGGATACGACAAAAACCGGCCTAACCTAAAGACTACCAACGCACCGAGTCACTATACATCACCAAGAAAAACCGCGCTGCCCACGATCACCCTAAGCCCCTTTCCCCCGACACACACAAAAACCCGAAACACTCCATCAGTTCACACACACGCGTGCACGTACACACACACACACACACATGGACATACACATGGACATACACACACATAGACACACATACGGCAGATACACACACGGCAGATACACACACACGCACACACACGCAACACGAACCCTCCACCCTGCACAACCCCCATGCCAGCTGTACCCTTGCACCCGTGCTCCCGCCCAGGGTACCAGTAGTGGGAAACCGCAGCTGGGTCATGATGACGATGCAAATGCACCTATCACTGGGTCTCAGCCTCCATGCGCAGACACTCATAGGCCTCCTGCAGGAAGAGGAGGGGCTGGCGCAGCTGCTCCTCAAAGTGCCGCTGGAACTTGAGCATCTTGAGCATGTTGCGCTTCATGGCCCAATGCAGGCCATCCAGCTCGTGCACACTGATCTTCACGTCGGTACCCAACCCGAAGAAGGCACGGGACCTTTGCGATAGAGTGCTTACAGTGGTGCACGGAATGGCGTGCCCCACGCTGGGGTCTTGTGGCCCCTCTGCGCTGGTCCCCAGCGGTTCGGCCCCATCTGCATCAGCAACCGCCACTGCGTCGTTTGCCACTGTCAACGACGCTGCCGGCTTATCCTCGTTTTGACCTTCGTCCCCATGGAACACGTCCATGCTGTCTGCCACAATTGACGGCACGGACTTCTCCTCCTGCTCCTCCTCCTGCTCCTCCTCCCTCACCCTCCTCCTCACCCTCCTCCTCCTCGCTCTCCTCCTCCTCACCCTCCTCCTCGCTCTCCTCCTCCTCCTCCTCACCCTCCTCCTCCTCGCTCTCCTCCTCCTCCTCCTCCTCCTCCTCCTCGCTCTCCTCCTCCTCCTCCTCGCTCTCCTCCTCCTCCTCCTCGCTCTCCTCCTTCTCGCTCTCCTCCTCCTCCTCGCTCTCCTCCTCGCTCTCCTCCTCCTCCTCCTCCTCCTCCTCCTCCTTCTCCTCCTTCTCCTCTTCTCCTCCTTCTCCTCCTCGCTCTCCTCCTTGCTCTCCTCACTCTCCTCCTCGCTCTCCTCCTCCTCCTCCTCGCTCTCCTCCTTCTCCTCCTCCTCCTCCTCCTCCTTCCCTCTTCCTCCTCCTCCACCTCCTGATCCACCCCATCCTCCTCCCTATCCTCCGCCCCGTCCTTCTTCCAACCTTGCACCCACCGGATCTGTACGTTACCATCAGTGAGAACCATGGATTCAGTATTGTCGACCTGCTGATCTTCCTGGCCCTGCTGGGTAGTGTCCTCGTCGCCTACTGCTACCGCAGCAGACGACATGTGCGCAGCCTCGTTGTCACGATCAGTTGCGCTGGAGATGTTAGGAGGTGCCATTCTCGCGGAAGCTGAAGCATCCTTCTGCTTCGGTTGAAGAGCTGCGGCTGAAGAAGTCGGCTCCTTCAGCACAGTCACCACCGAAGCAGAGAGATGCGTCGACGACCATCGAAAGTATGGAAACCAAGTCGTTAACTTCTCCATAGGCAGCATCTCGCAAGCAAAGCTGCTGAATGCCGCAAGCGCAAAGATCAACGTTCTGCGTGAAGAAGCAGGGCGGCGGGACATAAATACGCGTTGGGCGGGAATGTGGAACGCGAACCTATCTAGCTGGTAGGTGAGCAAGGTCCTGCCTACTAATACCAACCTATCGATGCAATGCATGAAAAATCCTGGAATTATTAGCTTCAAACACAAAGAAATGGTCCATCTAAGTCAAGAAACTTGTTCTTCCGTCAAAGCAACTCAAGATGCTAACACCCATCGTCAACACAGTTCCCTAAAAACGAACATGATGATATCTATCTTGAAAAGATGGAATGCGCTGATCCACACAAGGTCAAGAAGAAATGGCAGACCGTATCGTGCAGCGCAACAAGCAACGACGAAATGTATGTCTGATGACGCACACATTGTGACGACATGGTGGCTTGCGGCTATCCCAAAGGCTGGTTTCAAGCCGTTAATCGCATCCGTCGTATGTAAACTTATGTTTTTTAAGCTCTCTGACCAGGCGTACCTGAGGACTGCGTGGACACCACCCAAGGCCAGGTTCACAAGCAGGTTGGCAATACCAAACCTCCATAGAGCTACGGCTGCCATGAAGATAGATTTCTCTAATAATGGCGGCCGAAGCTGGAACTGATGGCGAGCCTTATCGGCTGGACGAGTACCGGTAGTTGCAGCGATTAAAGTCAAGTTATTCCCGAATGAAAGCCGTAAAGCGTGAAAGCATAATAAGCACTGCAAGAATGCTCAAAATGCACACAATCGGTGACACTATTTATAGACTCTGGCCTGAAATCGGTTGAGATCAGTTGTATACGATACGGTAATAACGAAACTCGCTGCGCTGAAACTGGACCGGCTAGCTAATAAGGGCCGCACATATTCGCACTTGATCTTATATTTTTCACACATCTATCGTTTTAATGGACATTTTCATCTTGGCGTTCTATGAGGACCGAGTATGCCAAGGATTGCACGTCCGACGGGCACGCATGTCCGGAGAACGGATTTTTATGACTTACCGCCACGGACCCAGCCACCATGGCGGCGCCATGCCCTGCCAGTCTCAAGAGTCTACGGGGGCGTTCAGAGATGCCTGCTGGACAGATTCGAAGAGAACTGGAGAACTGGCGCGCGCGTCACTCTGGTGCGCGCGTTGTTCCCCCCGTGTGCACTCCCCCCGTGCGTGCATCACTCCCCCACGTGCAAAGCAACCCGTGCACGCACCACTACTCCGCCGTTTGCGCACTGATCCTCTCCGTGCATGTTGCTCCTCTGTGCGCTCTCGCTGCCCCTCCACGCAAGCAAGGGCAACGAACGCGGAACAAGGATTGGTGCGACCCGCACGTAAGAAGGCAAGGAGAAAGGTATGCTAGCTAGGGAGGGACCGGGAGGCTCCATCGTGTGTTATTTTTCCTAAAACAAGAAACGCATGCTTGGCTTCATGGTAGACTCCCCCTCCCTGGACCTCGCGCCCACGCACACCCACCAGCCGGCGCCGGGACAGAATATAACAAACCGTCCTCAATTGGGGGTGGTTCCGCGTGTGCAGCACTGCCTCACGCCATTCGAGATCGAAGGCACATAACATGCGTCGTCGAAGGCAAAACTCCGTAGCGATGTGGTTCCTGTATGTGCTGATGTCCGCCGAGCTAGTGCTAGTCCAACTCGATCGGCGCAATGCAGGGAGGCTTCACGCAGGTCATTCGCTCGTCGAACAATGAAAGCAGCGCCACATTCGCCGGAACCCTGTTTCCCACGCACCGCACATCTAGACGTATTGCTGCTGTTGTCACCCGCCGCAGTGTGCATGCGATGAATGAAGATGGACGCGCAAGCTGGCCGTCGCGAAGCTGCTTCAGACAGCGGATGCGAAGCATGGACGGGACACGGCACAAATGGGGCGGTGGAATGCAGTTGCTTTACCAGCGGGCCACAGCCGCTGTGGGGCCGGAGGATCCAATACCCCATTGCAATTAAATGCTAGCTTCAATGTGCCCACAGATGTGGCGCTGCCTAAACTCCCAGATGATACCCGCCGTGAATGGAAAACATTGGGGCAGGATGGGCATGGCCGTCCGCTTTGCCTGTACGGCACGTTTCCGACTTGGTTGTTGGCCCCTCTTGCAAAACCGCATCCTACACGCTGATTCAGGTACCCCCTGCGGTACCCCGGAAGACATCAGCAAGACCACAGACCACTGTACAACAGATCACTGTACAACTGTGATAACATGTGTTCACTTTGACGAGGAACATGGAAGCCATCCTTTCCCACAAGTTCTGCGGCGCAGTGCACAGCTTCCACACCACCAGGCAACCGGCTATCCGCACCCAATTCCAACACCTCTCTATCCCTTCAAATCTCGCTAGAGGCACACCCCCACGTCCGCGTCTCAGAAGCAACACCCTAGGGGCTCCTGGGGCCAATCCGTCACTTAAAGCATCGATGGAGTAGTCTCCCGACGGACTGATCAACTACGGTCCTCAGGCAGTGAAGCCCCTCTGGAACAAGCCGGGTCCTCAGGCATCCCCCGTAGGCGGGCTTTCCTCTCGGCCCTTGATGAGGGCCCTTGATAGGATACGGCAGCAAACCCCACCAGCAGCTCCCCAGATTGAGACTCGCAGGCGGTGCGCCGCACGCACTGCAGCAGTCACCACATATATGCAACCCGGTAATGTCAACCAAAACCCTGATGCGGTATAACGCGATCCATGCCATCTACTTAGCTTTGTTGAGGGCCCCCATGAAACCTGCCGCACCCTGGTGGCCCGCCAGCTCCCCTCTTGCGCCCATCCGGGCCCCCTGGTCCACCGAAAGATGGCGGTCCACCATGCTGAGGCGGCATTCCGCCATACCCCTGCGACGGGCACCGGCAAACCGGCAACAGTAACACGTGTGCTCCCCCCTTGCATTACGCACCGCGACGCATAGAGATGCTGCACTCCCGGTCCCCATATCGACCCATTCCTTTCAACCCCAGATGCCCATCCCGGTTAGATGATGTCACCATCCTCACCATGCGATATTTGCCACGTCTGCAGTTGTGGCCCGCCAGCACGAATGCATGCTGTGTTGCCGGACACAGTCTGCTGGGCCAACTTGCCGCCGTGCCGCTTGATAAGGTCATCCGCGTCGGGCGGGGCGCATCAGGCTGTCCAGCACGCCCGTGATCACGAATGCGCGGCCCGTAAGGCAGTCGGGATGGCCACGAGGAACCTCCTGCATACGCGCTCAGGGAACTAACCGCCACGCAAGGCACACGTACAGATGCTGAAAAAACGAACCCGCATGGCGCAGTGCCCATTCTCATATGACCGCCGTTTAGGAGCTGGACATGCTTGCCTGGTCGCCTTGCTTACCACGCCGCTGCAGATGCCTCCATGAGGATGCGTCCGCGTGCAATCACTTAAGCCCCCCGACATACACATACGCACACAAGATAGAGTATGCGACTAAATTCGTCATTCAAGGGGGGAAACGACATGTGTCATCTCTTGAGGGCGCATCCTGATACCTCATCGTCGGATCTCCATCAGCGGTTGATCACAGGTTGTCCGTTCGGATCCACTTAAGAGGGCTTGATACCGATAGCGCGGCCGTCAAACCATGTCAGCTCCATCACACATACACACGACACGACTCCAGAGCCTGAAGACGTCACACATCAGGCGCCAGCCAGCTATAGACAAGTAAACGAAACGAGCTAACGAAACCTAAAACGTCTGGAGGCTAGTGCCACGACTGGTGTGGCCGGTGGGGACGGGGGGACACAAGGGAGCAAGGCAGCTCGGCATAGGACAGCACGACGATGGCCCTACACCTGCACCTTGCGCGGCGTTAGCGGATGTGGTCCATCTGCGCCGAGCTGATCAGGGACCTAGGGCTTAGTGGCCTGGGGGCTTCACAAGCAACGCCCAGCACCCAACATGGAGATATGCGCGATTGTCGGTGATCTGATCCAGCGCTCCGCTGAGGCTGAGGGTAACGCTGGCATTCCCGTAACTGGCCGGGGCCAGGCCGGGGCCACAGACAGATCCACGGACGAACAAACTCTATTGCGCAATGGTAGGAAGCAAGGTTACGGGACCCAGCAGGAAAGCGCGCGTCGTGCCGGCGTTCGAATAAGCAAGCAAGCACCCTTCCGAAACCGAAGTGATGATCCGTACGGCATTATTATCGCACGATAGGCAGGTACCCCCCGTTACGAGCAGAGGCTGGCCGGTGTTAACAGAGCTGCGCTAGCTGGAAATTGCACGCGCAGAGCGAGGCTCCGACTCATATGCATCCTCATCATGCCTCAGGTGAACCGCGCACACGAGGAATCTATCAAAAACGTGAAACAAATACCTCTCCGCAATAATTACATTATCAATATTAAGGTGGCGCGAAAGCTGTAGAGCAATACTGAATACAGTTGGTTGGCAGTTGGATGCGACGCGAAAGCGAATGAAAGCGCTGCTCGTCCTCACGGAAGGCGGAAAATCATAACCGACGCCCTACATGTCTGACGCTCGACTTTTCGGAGATTCCCCAATGGATCCAAAACACACATCGCGCATTGTTAAGAGGCGAGGACGTCCAGGAGCGCAACCGTGCAGCGGGCGCTCCACCCGCTCCCCCAGCCCGCCGCATGCCTCAAGCCGCAGCCCCTTGCCAGCCGGTTCCTAACGGCAGGTGACATGCTCAGTCGGGTCAGACCGGTGTCACCTACCCATTCCCTATCTACTCACAAGAAAAACGAAGAAGCAATCAATCAATTTTATCGCATCATGATGGATAATAACCTAAAATGCACGGTTGCATTCTATTCTGGTGCACGTGACAAAACCTTGCGCACCCCCATAAGCCCCCGACGTGTACAGGAGGATTCGAACCTCCCATCAGGATATGTACTATACCTGATGGCAGCCGACTGCCGTACACCCGCCCCAGGATAATGAAACCCTGGAAAGTAGTCATATCCCCGCCTCGGGCTTTTCTTAATGGCGGTTCCCTCCAACGGCAAAAAGGGGATACGACAAAAACCGGCCTAACCTAAAGACTACCAACGCACCGAGTCACTATACATCACCAAGAAAACCGCGCTGCCCACGATCACCCTAAGCCCCTTTCCCCCGACACACACAAAAACCCGAAAACACTCCATCAGTTCACACACACACGCGTGCACGTACACACACACACACACACATGGACATACACATGGACATACACACACATAGACACACATACGGCAGATACACACACGGCAGATACACACACACGCACACACACGCAACACGAACCCTCCACCCTGCACAACCCCCATGCCAGCTGTACCCTTGCACCCGTGCTCCCGCCCAGGGTACCAGTAGTGGGAAACCGCAGCTGGGTCATGATGACGATGCAAATGCACCTATCACTGGGTCTCAGCCTCCATGCGCAGACACTCATAGGCCTCCTGCAGGAAGAGGAGGGGCTGGCGCAGCTGCTCCTCAAAGTGCCGCTGGAACTTGAGCATCTTGAGCATGTTCGCCTTCATGGCCCATGAAGGCCATCCAGCTCGTGCACAATGATCTTCACATCGTCACCCAACCCGAAGAAGGCACGGGACCTTTGCGATAGAGTGCTTACAGTGGTGCACGGAATGGCGTGCCCCACGCTGGGGTCTTGTGGCCCCTCTGCGCTGGTCCCCAGCGGTTCGGCCCCATCTGCATCAGCAACCGCCACTGCGTCGTTTGCCACTGTCAACGACGCTGCCGGCTTATCCTCGTTTTGACCTTCGTCCCCATGGAACACGTCCATGCTGTCTGCCACAATTGACGGCACGGACTTCTCCTCCTGCTCCTCCTCCTGCTCCTCCTCCTCACCCTCCTCCTCACCCTCCTCCTCCTCGCTCTCCTCCTCCTCACCCTCCTCCTCGCTCTCCTCCTCCTCCTCCTCACCCTCCTCCTCCTCGCTCTCCTCCTCCTCCTCCTCCTCCCTCCTCGCTCTCCTCCTCCTCCTCCTCGCGCTCCTCCTCCTCCCCTCCTCGCTCTCCTCCTTCTCGCTCTCCTCCTCCTCCTCGCTCTCCTCCTCGCTCTCCTCCTCCTCCTCCTCCTCCTCCTCCTCCTTCTCCTCCTTCTCTCCTCCTTCTCCTCCTTCTCCTCCTCTCTCCTCCTCTCTTGCTCTCCTCACTCTCCTCCTCGCTCTCCTCCTCCTCCTCCTCGCTCTCCTCCTTCTCCTCCTCCTCCTCCTCCTCCTCCTTCCCCTCTTCCTCCTCCTCCACCTCCTGATCCACCCCATCCTCCTCCCTATCCTCCGCCCCGTCCTTCTTCCAACCTTGCACCCACCGGATCTGTACGTTACCATCAGTGAGAACCATGGATTCAGTATTGTCGACCTGCTGATCTTCCTGGCCCTGCTGGGTAGTGTCCTCGTCGCCTACTGCTACCGCAGCAGACGACATGTGCGCAGCCTCGTTGTCACGATCAGTTGCGCTGGAGATGTTAGGAGGTGCCATTCTCGCGGAAGCTGAAGCATCCTTCTGCTTCGGTTGAAGAGCTGCGGCTGAAGAAGTCGGCTCCTTCAGCACAGTCACCACCGAAGCAGAGAGATGCGTCGACGACCATCGAAAGTATGGAAACCAAGTCGTTAACTTCTCCATAGGCAGCATCTCGCAAGCAAAGCTGCTGAATGCCGCAAGCGCAAAGATCAACGTTCGTGAAGAAGCAGGGCGGCGGGACATAAATACGCGTTGGGCGGGAATGTGGAACGCGAACCTAGCTGGTAGGTGAGCGAGGTCCTGCCTACTAATACCAACCTATCGATGCAATGCATGAAAAATCCTGGAATTATTAGCTTCAAACACAAAGAATGGTCCATCTAAGTCAAGAAACTTGTTCTTCCGTCAAAGCAACTCAAGATGCTAACACCCATCGTCAACACAGTTCCCTAAAAACGAACATGATGATATCTATCTTGAAAAGATGGAATGCGCTGATCCACACAAGGTCAAGAAGAAATGGCAGACCGTATCGTGCAGCGCAACAAGCAACGACGAAATGTATGTCTGATGACGCACACATTGTGACGACATGGTGGCTTGCGGCTATCCCAAAGGCTGGTTTCAAGCCGTTAATCGCATCCGTCGTATGTAAACTTATGTTTTTTAAGCTCTCTGACCAGGCGTACCTGAGGACTGCGTGGACACCACCGAAGGCCAGGTTCACAAGCAGGTTGGCAATACCAAACCTCCATAGAGCTACGGCTGCCATGAAGATAGATTTCTCTAATAATGGCGGCCGAAGCTGGAACTGATGGCGAGCCTTATCGGCTGGACGAGTACCGGTAGTTGCAGCGATTAAAGTCAAGTTATTCCCGAATGAAAGCCGTAAAGCGTGAAAGCATAATAAGCACTGCAAGAATGCTCAAAATGCACACAATCGGTGACACTATTTATAGACTCTGGCCTGAAATCGGTTGAGATCAGTTGTATACGATACGGTAATAACGAAACTCGCTGCGCTGAAACTGGACCGGCTAGCTAATAAGGGCCGCACATATTCGCACTTGATCTTATATTTTTCACACATCTATCGTTTTAATGGACATTTTCATCTTGGCGTTCTATGAGGACCGAGTATGCCAAGGATTGCACGTCCGACGGGCACGCATGTCCGGAGAACGGATTTTTATGACTTACCGCCACGGACCCAGCCACCATGGCGGCGCCATGCCCTGCCAGTCTCAAGAGTCTACGGGGGCGTTCAGAGATGCCTGCTGGACAGATTCGAAGAGAACTGGAGAACTGGCGCGCGCGTCACTCTGGTGCGCGCGTTGTTCCCCCCGTGTGCACTCCCCCCGTGCGTGCATCACTCCCCCACGTGCAAAGCAACCCGTGCACGCACCACTACTCCGCCGTTTGCGCACTGATCCTCTCCGTGCATGTTGCTCCTCTGTGCGCTCTCGCTGCCCCTCCACGCAAGCAAGGGCAACGAACGCGGAACAAGGATTGGTGCGACCCGCACGTAAGAAGGCAAGGAGAAAGGTATGCTAGCTAGGGAGGGACCGGGAGGCTCCATCGTGTGTTATTTTTCCTAAAACAAGAAACGCATGCTTGGCTTCATGGTAGACTCCCCCCTCCCTG